>JBAPLJ010000086.1:0-688058 GCA_037832345.1 Rhizophora mangle | reverse complement strand
ATACATACGAAATATCTATCTCTGATATTTCGGGGGGCTGCGATCGGCAATGAACTGGTTCTAGAGATTTTACTATTTAATCAATCATTGCTGAACTATAATTTACCAGCTCCTGGCTCTGGCGACAGAGAAGATGTCAATACGAATATTCTTCCAAGTTGGAGGATCGGATGAGATAAGAGAGCCGTGTTCTTCTTCAAAGTTGTTTTTACGCCACATTCCATAGAAATTTTCTATAACAATATTGAAATGCTGAATACTATCTACGCGTTGGTCTAACAGAACAACGGCTTTAGTTATTAAAAAAAAAAAAAAAAGAATAAACTAATACCTATAAATAAAAAGATTTAGAATAAAAAAAAAAAGAGGCAAAAACATCAGGCAAATGAAGTTGATTTGCCAGAACGTTGTAATTTCGTGTTACATTTGATATGAATCGCATCCTCATGTTTTGTCCTTATTAAGAGCCGTTGTGTTCTTTTTCCTGGGCCTATCTTCAGGAATCAGAGTCTAGAAAAGTAAAAAATCTAGTTGACTTTGTCCACAGTTATGCTGGGATCCCCTTTTTTTTTTTTTTTTTTGACCCCATCAATAATACTTACATGGACATGATCGTAATAAAATTCTTTACACGAAGTGGATCTGACACGAAAAATAGACTAAATTCACCTGAGAATTGTTTCTATTTTACATGTTAAATGGCGCTGGGCTTCTAAACGTTCGTTATCTAGCTCTAATTTATTGCTGTGCGTCTAAACACCCAGAAGCCCCGCTGTGTGTGAAAACGCCAGAAATTATTTTCTGCTAAGGTAGGCATCAGCACAAAAATTCGATCGTGCACTAATAGCACAGAGATACATGAGATCACTAACCAGACTGCTAAATTTAACTATCAATGAACCTGTTTCGGTATAATGATTCTGTTACACTTCTCACTAGTCACCATAGTGGTGAAACATGTCCTTGTGAAATTCTCTGTAAGGTCAAGGTGTAATCTTTTTGAGTTCCCTCTTTGCAGTCATGCAATTCGATTCTACCATCTACTCGGACACTGAGCCCCTTGGCTGCTACCACCTTCTGCCTGATTCAGAATCTTCCTCTCCCCTTGAAAAATTCAATACAAAAAATGAAGGAAGAAAAGAGACGAGGTATTATAAGGATGCTGCTGAAAATGAATCCCGGAAAGAACTGGCACTTCGTCGTGATGTTTCGGCTCATGGCAAGTCTCGTATAAGCAAGTACGCTCTTGCCGGTGCGGTTCTGGCCTCTATCAATTCTGTTCTATTGGGTTGTGGTGAGTAAAGTGTGATTTAGCAAATAATTTCAATTGGGGTTTCTCTTTTTACGATGATTTCAGTTGAATTTTTGGTCATAATAACCTGTTGATTTTGTGCAGATATCGGGGTTATGAGTGGAGCGGTGCTTTGCATCAAAGACAACCTCGGGATCACATTAACGCAGGAGCAGATTTTGATTGGTTCCCTAAATGTATGTTCCTTGATTGGTTCCCTTGCCTCTGGTAGGACCTCTGATTACATCGGCAGACGTTACACCGTTCTCCTGGCAGCAGCCACCTTCTTTATTGGAGCACTACTAATGGGGTTGGCGCCATCTTTCCTGTTCCTCATGGCCGGAAGAGTATTAGCCGGCCTTGGCGTTGGCTACTCCTTAATGATTGCTCCAGTCTACACTGCCGAACTCTCCCCAGCCATGACCAGAGGCTTCCTGTCTTCACTTCCTGAAGTCTTCATCACCGCCGGAATTCTACTTGGTTACATCTCCAATTACATTCTGTCAGGTCTTCCAGAGAACCTGAACTGGAGACTAATGCTTGGAATCTCAGCATTGCCAGCTATGGCTGTTGCTATAGGTTTGACCGTGCTGCCCGAGTCTCCTTACTGGCTAGTCATGAAAGGCCAGTTGGGTGAGGCAAAGAAGGTGTTGATTAAGACATCAGATTCTGAAGAGGAAGCAGAATGGAGACTAACTGAAATGGTGAAAGCTACTTCGGATTACTATTTGACCACTGCAGATGCTGCTTCAGACAGCTGGCGAGGACAAGGTGCTTGGAAAGAAATTTTCCTCAGACCCTCTCGCCCCATTCGCCGGATTCTCATTGTTGCTGTTGGAATCAACTTCTTTATGCAAGCTTCGGGCAATGATGCCATTGTGTATTACAGCCCTGAAGTGTTCAGGGATGCTGGAATCCAGAGCAAGCGACAGCTTGAGGGTGTCAACATAATCATGGGAATAACCAAGACGTTCTTCGTTCTAGTATCGGCTTTTTCCTTGGACCACTTCGGCAGGCGGCCCCTCCTGTTATTGGGCTCGGCAGGGATGGCTGTCTCGTTGGCGGCGGCGGGCCTCGGCTCAAGGTATCTCGACCAGACAGATACCAAGCCCGAATGGGCCATTGCATTGTGCATTTTTGCTATTTGTGCTGATGTTTCATTCTTTTCAATTGGACTTGGACCAATCACCTGGGTCTATTCATCAGAGATATTTCCATTGAGGCTACGGGCACAGGGATCAAGCTTGGCAGTGTCCGTGAACAGGTTGGTGAGTGCGGTCGTAGCCATGACATTTCTAAGCATTTCCAATCAGATTTCATTTGGAGGCATGTTTCTTGCTCTCGCGGGTATTATGGCAATGGGCACTCTTTTCTTTTATTTCTTCTTGCCTGAAACCAAAGGTAAGACCTTGGAAGAGATCCAGTTTCTCTTTGAGGATGGAGTCCGACAGAATCAAAAGTACTTTGTTACTTGACTAAAATTTCATGTAGTCATAGGTTGTGATCGTTGATTTGAGGATGAAAATCAAATTTTTAATTGGAAAACAAAGGAGAAAAACAGCGGGTAAAATTGAGACTAAGAGCGCCAAGGACAAGGAATCTACATTGATTTGGGCCCGCGGTACATGTGAAGTTATAGGGGATTGTCAAACAGTATATGCATTGCGAAAGTTGGGAGATCTCTAATTGTTTCAGGAAATTAAAAAAAAAAAAATCAATTCCAGACATGAAAATTTCCCACTTCCCTGTAACTATGATTTTTTTTTTTTAATTTTTTTTTTTGGTTAAATATGAATGAATCTCTGTATTGTTCAAAAAGAGGGAAAAAAAATTGTGATGCCATTTTGGTCATTCTCTCAGTTTTTAATTTTCAAGTGAATTTCACCATAAATTATTTTAATTCAAAACGGTTTTTGAGTTTAAGCGTTTTATGTGTACCTGACTTAAAGTCTTCTTTCTTCGGTTTTTAGTTAGGGACAAGTCTTCAATCTTTCTTGAGCATTGGAATTCCAACCTCAAAGGCACAAGTACTCAAAATTGTTCCCACAAACATATAATAGGCATGTCAATTGGATGATGGTTTACTTTATTTCTTTGATACATGCGTTTCCCATGGTTTTGATTGATCTACCAAAACCAATGTATTGGAAGATTTAACGTTATTGCAACACCAGGGGCGTGTTTTGTCTCCTCTTAGACCGGTTTGGGCTGCGGCCGGTTTTGTTGTTGTTGTTGGTCTCAGCTGCAAAGTTGGTTTTTATAGTCGCTCTTGGTACGTTTTGTTCTTTCCTTTTTGTTCGGCTTAGGCCTGTGGCTACCTGCCCTGGGCTCGGACTTGGTCATTTCTGTGAGCCGGGTGCTGGATGGCGGCTTTGTCAGTCAACGTCTCCGAGCATTGTAAACAAATCGGCGCCAATTAAACCGAAAAAATATTAAAAAAAAAAAAAACACACAAACGTGTGGGGATATCTTTTTTGTGCTGTGGCTAGAGTAACGGTGGCTGGCATGGTGTTTTTTACTATCTTGATGCCGGAGACCAAAGGCCTGGAAGAGATTGGGGCTCCTCTGAGGATAAAAGTAAACGAGAGAAATGTTGAATTAAAAGCCTGAGCCTGCCAGGGCCTGCGTTACAACTTGTGGTCCGGCATCATTTTCTGCTAATGGTGCTAGAGATGAATGGAAGAGAATGGCTGCGAAAACTGCTGGGTCATGCTCAGACGTGTCAGCGATGAATCTCAAATTCGGTTTAAGACGCGTTTGGCGCTCTCTCTCTCTCTCTCTCTCTCTCTCTCTCTCTCTCTCTCTCTCTATATATATATATATATATATATTATCGAATGATTAAGTAAATATCTTTTTTTAGATAAGTAATTTAATTTGTAAATTTTTTTTTGGGACATAATTCAGATGTTTAATTTTTTTATTTTGACATTTAAAAAAAATATATAGCCTAGAGTGGGTGTGTGAATAAGTATAGACCACATGGGACAAATTTTCATATAATCACGGGTCTCATGCACCTGCTGATATAATAGTGTCATCCTTGTTCTCTGCTACAATACGTTTTTATTTAAATAATTTGTCATACAAACCATCTATATGCTTGTACCTTTTTTCTTTTTTTTCTTTTTTTTGTTTATTTTTTATAAGCTCCACTTTAAATGGTTAAACTATGGTGTATACAAAGTGTTTCATCTACGTTTATGACAAGGGAAGCTCCCAAGCATGTCTTGTGTATAATCCAACCTGAAACTTACTTCTGAAGTACACTAATTCTAAATTGTCAACTATCAGGACAACTCATCCACTTGTGTGAGTGTTATCTTAGTTTTGCTCGCTCGAGGGTAAGTGGCAATGCCTCTTCGTGGATAAAAACCAGGGGCTTTGATACATAATTGTGAAAAAATTGTCCGAAAAAGTTTATGGTCAGAAAATTCAATTAAAAATATATAGAATGTAAGTTTTACCTTTTTTTTTTTTTTTTTGAAATTTTAGTTTCTTGTCAAAAAATTAGTACATTTTCAATTAAGTCAATAAAATGTACAACCAAAATAAAAAAAAAAATTGTAACAAGATAAATTTTGAAATTTTCGTAACTCATTATAGAGAACTTTTTATTCATTGTATATTTCAATATTTTTATTACAAATCTGCTAATTTTGAGTGAAAAACTAAAATTTTAAAAATAAAAAAATATATATTTTTTTGGCAAAAGAACTCATATTCTGAATACTTTCCTCGTACCACAAACCAAGCTCAAAAATTATTTTGGGTTTACAGCCAATGCGGAGGACAACCGCACATGAAAAGGGGCTAAATAAAACACAAATTCAATTCAGAGTGCCAGAAGTCATCATCTATAAGTCAAACGCTATAGTCCAAATGGATTGGGTCCGAAATTTTCAGAGCCTTTTAATCATAACCAAAGCAAAATGGGCTCAGGAAATCCATGCCAAGAGCAGCATTTATCTCCTTGTCACCAAGCTAATTTTCAAACCTTGGAAAGCTCAATCGGATACACCCAAAACTGTCTGTTAGCTCTTGGTGGTGGTGGTGGCGGATTCGAAGCATAAGAACTGAATCCTTTTGAAGTGTTTGTTTTCTTGTTGTTGGAAGCTTCTCAGAGACCTTGAGATGCTTTTTCAGATTTCGCACACAATTAGGGTGGGGAGAGACACTAAGTTCCTGATTTTAAAATGTTCCAAGGGCTTGTAAACCCTTTATTTTCATTGGAGAAGGGGACTAAAGCATTCTCTCAAGATTCAACTTCTTGGTTCAGCCAAAACGCAAAGACAGAGACCTTTTCATTTGTCTTTTATACAAGGTCTGCAAATTCAAGCCGGACATCAGCATATTGACAAACATCCATAAAATTTATACAAATTTGGACGTGGAAAAGGTGACAATAAACATTTGCCAGCAAGAGACATGGAAATGGTGACAAAACTACCTTTGTCCTTCATCTTTGATCTCTCTTTTCAAAGCCCTTCCTCTCTATCCATCACTACAATTTTCTTTCTCCATTTGTGATAGCTTGGAAATTGAAAGTATGCAGCGTTCGATATGGCCCATTTTGGGGCTCCTTTCTACTCCCAGAGCAATAAGAACTCGAGGCTTGAAGTCTTCATATTATCATAATTATGGCGTCTGTTGAAGGATGAATGTTACGCAATCTTACAATTTTTTTTTTTTTTTAAACGAAAAATGATTGTTTTGCAGTTGATTGGGCTAAATCCTGATGGAGCAGGATTGCAGTGATAGGGGACCAAATTCTGGACTAGATTGAAAAGGGCGCGGGTTTGAATGCACTGGATTTTAAGCGGCTTGCGATCTGTAAAATAATAAAAGAGGACGAGATGCCACATTAAAATTCTAATTTTTAAGTTAATAAAAAATGAAATTACATGAAAATTTATAAGATTAGAGAATATTAATGTATACTTTAAGAGTGACATTTACAGTATATTTATATTTAAATTTAAGTGTTGTCATAATTTAAGATAGACTTGAGAAAAGTATATGCGAGGCTTAAGATTTTAGAGAGAGAAAATTCCTTTAAACTAAACCAACGAGAGGTGTTTTGAATAAATATGAAATAGATTAAACGCCTATTAACAATTTATAGAATTCATCATCATCATCATATTTATATTTATCTTTAAAAAAAGAGATAGTTTCACAACTCGAATGTGTGATTTTTATATATAACTAGCTGTGTCACAGGCAAAATCAATAGAAGAAGCCTCCTAAATGGGTAGTTTGGCTCAACGGATGCAGATACCTCCTTTTCGTTCGTTCCCAAACATATTCTCGGGGTGCTTGAACTAACAGAAAGAATTCACGGCAAAAATAAACGGGCCAAGTCCTTGGTACAACACAAGAAATAATATTATTATAAATACCCAAAAAGAAAAAAAAGAAAAAAGAAAGAAAATCCTAATTCAATTGAATATAGGGCCAGGGCCAGGGCCAGGCTTCATTCAATTTACAATCCATAATAGCACTGGCCAAGCTAACTTGGAATTTTCTGGTGCATTTTTGGGGTCTCCATGTAGTAAATAGCCGTTTTCTAAGCAATAGGATTGCAGTGGCTAGTGCCCTGTTGACTAATTATGTTCATTTTGAATTTCAAATGGCACATCAAAGATCCCAACTTTGTTCTCTTAATTCACTGGTCCCCACCTGCACATATGCCCCAGAGATGGGCTGGGGCTGTTGCCATTCAGTGAATAACCAATTTGCTGGTAACAGTTGCCCAAACAAGGCATTTTGGTTTTTATTATAATCCTCAGATGTTCAACCACATTAAAGAGAGGGAGAGAGAGAGAGAGCTAGCCCACATGGAGGCAAAATGATTTTATTATAACGCAATAACGATTTGTTTTAAGTTCGAATCAAATTTCAAAGTTAGTTAACCGAACTTTCGAATGCCATTCAATGTTAGTTGACGGAAAATTTTTGCTTAATACGTAACAACTTTTTCTCCGTTACTGTATCGAAATTCAATTATGTAGAAATACGGTACAAATAGGTAGTTCATAATAAACTACTCATTTTTGAATGAACTGAAAAAGTAAATTTAATATTGAATGTGAGTAGAATAAAAATTTCTTATTATACATATGGAACGTGTGAAAAAAAATAATAAATCTTATTAAAGAGTGATGCTCAAAATAAAGGTGATGAATATAGGGTTTTTTTTTTTTTTAAAGTCATGATTAAATAATTATTTTTGGGAAAAAAAATTAATAATTAGTTGTGGATTGATTTGAAAGTTGCTTTTTTTTTTTTTTTTAATTGAGAGAGTTTCATTGTAAATTAGATAATAAAGATTTATTTTTTAAATTTTTATAAATTTTATATTTTTTTTATAAAAAAGGGACAAAAGTCGTCTCTTGAAGTGCCTCTTCTTAATCCAGACAGAAGAAAACGACGAAAACTAGAAAACAGTTTAACTTTTGGGTTTCTCATGTTATTTATATTTGTACTTCTCCTCTCCAAACACCGCCACGCCTTTCTTCAAAGAAGCCATTCAAGAAACGTAGCTCTACTTTCAGTTTCGTTCTCTCTCCTCGTCCCTCTATTCTCTGATGGAAAATCGGTTCAAGATGCGAATCTCTCGCATGTTTCGTGGCTCTTTCGGTTCGTGCAGGACCCGAAACTTATCGGATGTGATCGAGAAAGCTGTCTCCATCCCTCAAAACCAACAAAAGAACTTCCACTCTCAGATCATCGAGCCTTTGTCCCCAAAGACTCAATCTTTCCTTTCCATTTGCAGGCCCAAATGCCCCGATTCTTCCACCGAGTCGGCACGTTTCATCTCCAGACAGAAAGTATCGACCCGTTATTCTCCTCCTTTAACATCGGCCAAAGCCAAGGGGCACACCTGCCCTCCTGCATCGCCTATTTCTCCTCTGAATCACTTCTGTAAAGACTGCGGCTCTACTTCAGGGGAAAAGAAGAAGAAGAAGAAGAAGAAGAAGAAGAAGAAGACAAACAAGACCCATTTGAAAAAGAGCAATTGCAGGAGAGACACGATTCTTTACAGCTCATCTTCTCAGGAAGATAGCCAATATTATGGAGGTAGCTACTGGTTCAGCAGCGACGAAGATGACGAAAATGAAGACGAGATAGAAGAGGATGAGACCGACACGCTTTTCTCCTCAAGAAGTCTCTCATCGTACTCATCTGGATCTCGCCGCAAACAGCAACGCAGCAGTAGCAGTAATTCTCGCCGGAAAAATAGAGCAGCTGTCACCGACATTAAGGGTTCCCATCGACATCAAGAAATGAACGTTCTGCCATTTGCTGGCAAAGTCAAAGGCAGCTTTGCTGTGGTGAAGAGTTCCAGCGATCCTTACAACGACTTTAGGACATCAATGGTGGAGATGATTGTGGAAAAACGGATATTTGCAGCCAAGGACCTTGAGCAGCTCTTGCAGTGTTTCTTGTCTTTGAACTCTCATCATTATCATGGGATCATCCTCGAGGTTTTCACTGAGATTTGGGAGACCTTGTTCTCTAACTGGTCTTAATAATTAAGCAGATAACATTGTACTTGTTCTTTTATTTTGCTATCCGTTTTAGTTTGGTAATTAGAGTCTAATTAACTTTGATTGATTGTGCTGACTATGGAGTATTTTGTGTGCCGTTTTCTCATTGCATTGCCCTTTTTTTACTATGAAATTCTGTTCTTGTATGTCTATGGGACACTACACTGGGAATTTTTTTTTTTTTTTTTTTTTTTTTTTTTTTGGGACCGAATAGAAGAACTGTGCATGACAAGCAGATGAACGGTTCCTTGATTTTCACAGAAAAAAAAAAAAAAGTGTCCAAGTTGTTTGCTTTTTCTTGTTTGAAGCACAACGTTGAGTCTTATCAAAAGGACTTTGTTGGAGGAAACAAAATGGGAAAATGTCTTCCTGATTGGTTTCCTTGTGGTGAGAAATTTTACTCGGAAGATGGGGAATTGGGAAACAGAAAAAGTTCAGGGGAAGTAGCATGGAAAGGAAAAAGTTTTTAGTTTTGAAAAAAGTTGCCTCAATTGTTGCGTTGTTGAAATTGAAGCACTTTTCGGATTTCTTATGCGCAAAAAGAATAATCGGAAAGATAAAAAAAAAAAAAAAAAGTTGTTTTAATTTCGTCAAGAAATGCCGGGGGCAGGAAGGATTAAAGGGCTTCATCAATTGGTTTAGAATTGGACTGCGTCAGTGTGAATCATTGGCACTTTTGTAACGTAATATTAATTTTGTCCGCTTAATTACACCAACGCTTAATGTAAAGATCGGTTCATATTATTAAAAATACATGAATAAAAATTATAATAATTTAATATATAAATTGGGAAACATTTTTAATTTAGTGTTACTTCAAGACATATTAGCTTTGGGTGTGTGCTGCTTCCAATTTAGTTACCCCACTTGTCATTGCATCTTTGGTATTTCTTGCCGACGAAGGGTTAATCGCGCACGGAGTGCTGTCCACGCCAACTGTCACAGTTAAGTTAATACCAACTTGAAATTGCAGTTGTTATCCAATGATCTATATGTGATGGTGGAACGCACATAAAGTATATATGCTTGCGTCTGCTTATATACACAGATAGAAATACAGAAGCGTGAATGCCCAGCACTTTCCTTTCTTGTCCAAATTATTGAATGCAAAAGCCACGCCTGACAGGTTGACAAGCCCCTGCCGTGTTAGGCAAAGCTTCCAGGGTAAGATTGAACCCAATATCATATGTTTGCGTCGATTATCAGTAAACTCCTTGATGGCCTCATATATTGCATCATGAGTGAAGGATAGACAAGCGTATACGAGAGAACAAGACCATGACGATTCGGCTAAAAAAAGGTCAACATAAAAAAAAGGATGTCATTTCAAGGTATACCCACAGGATGGAAAATTACTACAGATAAAGTACCCGAAAATTTAATAACTAGTGAGATGTTGATGTAGTTCGCTAAACAGATACAAGAGACAGTGTGTCATGAAGTAGTTTAAGGTACGTCCAATTTTCATTATACAGTAGCTGAAGTCATCAAATAAATTATTATGGCTCATTTTGATTCCATGACATGAAAAATTCGCGGGACAAGGAGCAAGCACGCCCCCACCAACCCCTAGCATCGAACAGGGGTCTGCTTATTGCAATGCATTGTCTCCTCCAACTGCACTACGGGCCATATTTCCTACCTTCAAAATTGACCATTTGACCGCGAGGGAATTAATTAATTCAATCATGGAATATATCCCATCAGGATTGGACAATGATTTGTAATGCAGAGTAATTGACAAAACCATGTGGGCTAAGCCTAGTATGTATTAGGTCAGCAGAGAGGTTTATTCTCCCCCCCTTCGTTCCAAAAAATTGCCTCTGAAGCTGTACCTGTTGACATGTACGATTCCTCTATGAAAATTGATGCGTCCATTTCAAGTGATGGGTGGGTTACTGCTTACTGCTTTAAAAAAAAAAACAAATGGAAATGTGAAGGATGACACAATGGAATGGAATTAGTACTTAATTGGTGTTAAGATCATACGGAGAGAATGTGAGCCAAAAGCTTGTGACATGTCGGATAATGTGCCTTTTGTGACTTTTTACTGCACGAATCTAGAGCCAGATAGCAATGTTTCCTTCCAAGCACAAGGCTAGGACAGGCTTTGGATCTTTTGTAATCCCTGTAATCTCTCTCTCTCCCTCCCTCCCCAATACATGCGATGCGTGGTGACTGCAAAGATGCAGGAAGCACTTTCGTATTGATGACAAATTAATTGAGGGGTGAAGTTGACAGGGCAGGTCTCCAAATGGGAAAGAAATTCAAGAATGTCTAGGCGTCCCCATCTACAGGGTCAGCTGACTATTTCATTAATGTTTGGCATTTTCTGGGCCGTCGAGCCCTCAAAATTTCTCACCTGTCCTGAGCACAATGTTTGTAATTCAATTATAACAGGGCTTTTCAGTGTGTTTAAAGCTATGATTCAACCCATCATCTAAAGTGGCCGAATTTAGCAGCAATCCAAAAGAAAGTTTCTTTAAGCGAAAAATACCAGAAAAAAAGGTGGCCTAATCTGGTGGGTCAGCTCGTCTTTCGATCTTTAAGCAAAAGCGCGCGATCAGCATTGCTCTCTTATTTATTGTGTTCTACCATCGAAATCGAAAGCAAAAATGTAAGAGAACCGATTAAACCGAGTAAACAAAAATGGAACCTTGCCATGAAAGATCTGTAGATTAAATAAATGAAAAAGACTTAAAAATTAGGGCTGCTTTTTAATCCATTTGCTAATATGCTTAGAATAATGTTAAATATCATAAAAAAATCTTCCTTATTTATCACAAAATATTATAACTTTTTTATGTCTTGATAGACAATTTTATTTGGTAAAAATTTTATCAATTATAGCAAAAATAGTATTTTTATGAAAATTTTTTTTTGTAATATTTAGTATTATTATATTTTTTTTATAAATTTGGTACAACATTTTAAATTTTAAACATGAAACTTTTAAATTATATGTCTAATAAGATTTTTAACATTAGGATATCTCATTGTGGCTCCATGTGTAAAGAGATAGTCTTATTCAACTTGTATATACACACACATATAACATCAAAGAATGAAATTTGAGTTCTATTTCTATAAACAATAATCCAAGTTATTAATAACAATTATAAATATACTTTTTTTTTCTCTTTCTTGTTCTTTTTTTTTTTTTTCCCCTTCATTATTCTTTGAAGAAAGGAAAAAAAAACAATAAAAAAAGTACAAAATCTGAGTAAGGAAGAAGATTAAAAAGAATGTTGATTATGCATCAGCGTCTTCGTATTAAAATGTTGAAGACCAACAAAGATACATATTCTAAAAGGAAACGGTTCCTTTACAGGTGGAAGCCCAGGCTCGTAGAGGGGGGCCTCTTTGACCCAAAACAAGTGTAAAGAACTTGGGCCTCTTGCCTAGACTACCGTTAAAGCCCTGATGGGTCTATTTTCGTTTGGATGCTTAATATTGGGCCTTGAGTCATTATCAAACCCAAACTGAAATCCAAAAACATCTTAATTAACAAAAACCGTACTTGCTTTAATGCTTTTTGACAAGCCTTGCAATCCGCAGGTTTTTTGAGGAGACGAGTTCCGAACCTATGCCTGGTGGCCAAATACTGTAATACCTAGTCCATTTAATAACACTATTTTTTTTTTTTTATGCCAACAAAGAAGAAATGTGATGTTGATTGCCGTCGGGCCAAACGTAGTGTAAATACAAGATATCGTAAACGGGCTATTAATATAAGCAATATATACTAATTAATTAACTGAGGTTGGTTTTGTACTTCAGAATATTCGGCAAGGCCGTAAGGGTCCCAAACTCAGATGCTACGGAGCCCAAAATCCCACACACCCATCTTCGGCGTGTTCCCCGGCAACAAGTGAACTAATGTTCGAACGTTAATGTCACACACCACCTCAGAGTTAAGCCCACTGTGCAAAAGCTAATGTTGTCGGCACGGCACCATGTAATGACTTGGTCGTCGACCGTTTTGCATCTGCACACGTGATTGTTTAAACCTAATTGTAACTGTCAAATATTGCACATCACAGACGGCAAGTAATAATTGACTTGACTTTAGTGGCGGAGTCATTAAATGTGGAGGATCAACGTGAGCTGGGCGCAAATATTCACAATCGCAGTGAGAAAATGAGAAGGAAAAGAAAGTGCAAATATTCACAATCACAGCAATATCAATCACTTTGGAATGACTTGGCATGTGGAGGAGCCATGGATGGTCTAATGATTGAAGATGAAGACGACTTGCAAATAGGGTGGTCCTTGCAATATTAAAGCATAACATGCTCGAGAATGAGAGAGAGAGAGAGCAACTAATAAAGATCGCTGTATGATCAATCCCCTCACAAATCAACAAAGAAAATCCTTTTCCAACCATTATATGTTTGTAGTATCAAATTTGTATTCTTCTGATGCCTCTGATCATGAGATCCGGTCCAACAGTGCATGCTCTGTCATTCAGACGCGCGCGCCTGCATGTCTTGCCCCTTTCATTTACGTAATAAAAGCGGATTCTCATTTTTACAAACACCCCCCTTCCCCCCCAGAAAAAAATAATAATAAAAAAAAAGGAAACTTGTCTTCCTGTGGCACCACTCTTGGCCCAAAAGGCTAGGGGGCTCCCCTATGCTATGATTATATTGCAAAAATATCTATATATCTGCTCGTTTTGACCATCTCTTTATTAAGAGATGTTATATGGAGAATCATGGATGTGTTGAATCACGAGCGACTGGTTTTGCTAATGTTGCAACACAATCAGTTTGCTACTGTCATTTAGATGACACACTTCAAATCATCTGCAGCATAGAAGCAATAAAAATTAACAAGAAGGAAAGTTCAAGAGTATGTTCGACTTTGACCTCATCAGATGAAATGTGTAAGTGGACTCTGGAATTAGGTAGCACTCCGTGTATGGTATTGGGCTTCATTGAAGCACTGAATGGATCAAAATGCATAAAGAGTTGTAACTTGTTTATGAGATATGATGGAGGGGTATTTTCTTCAGTATCATTATAGACTAAATAGAAAAAGGTTTCGACCTTTCAACTAAAAAAAAAAAACAAATATTTGTTAAAAAAATAATTAAAAAAAAATGAAAGGGAACATAACAATTTCACTAAAAACAAGATGACAAAATGTTCTAATCATGTCAGTCAAAAAAAAAAGAAGAATTAAGAAACTAGCAGAACATAGCCTCTTTGTTTCCTAATCACTAAAAACAAATGAATTGTAGCTTCCACAAGAAGAAGACAAAATGTTCTAATCATTTCAGTCGGAAAGAAAAGAAAAGAAGAGTTTGGAACATAACAATATCACTGCAAAGCAGCACCACCGCCACCTTTTTCATTAATTTCATAATCGGGAATGGTCCTGCGGGAAATACAGAAAATGGAGACGGATTACCGATTGCCATAAATTATTGGACCACTGATAATAAAAGCCGTGAGTCCAATCCATGGTCGGAATTGAATGGCCCAAGTCCGTGGATGGAATTGAATGGTCCAAATCCGTACCTACAACTGGAGAAAGCTGCCCCGAGTTGAAAACTGGAATCAGTGGTGTCCGCATGATAGTCACGTGCCTCTGGACCATCTGTAACTTCGCATTTTCATAGAATTTAACGTGGCTGTGTCCTGTAACAGCTATGCTGAAGACCTTTGCAACTGCGGGGGGCCAAGATAAAAAAGAAAATTAAAAAGGAATAACAAAAAAAAAGAAAAGCAGACGGAGAACAACAAAAAGCTAAAGTCAAAATATAAGAAATTTTGGGAGGGCGAATCCTAATACTTCAAGAAATAAAACTTGAAACCGTAGAAGGAACTTTTAAATTGCAAAAATTTTGGGGAGGCTTTTTTTCTATTTTTCTTGCTCTAACGCATTTGATTCATAATCTTTACCATAAGTCCCTGTAAAGGTTTAAGAGAGAAGATTGAAGGCTTGAATCCCCATTCATAAGAAATTTTCGGCCGCACTATGTCTTAAAATGTTCATTAAAGGTGTTTAATTATATAAATTATTAACATATATGTTCTCTAAACAGTAACATATATTACAAAAAATTAATTTTAATTATTAAAATTGTTATCACATGTTAGATATTTTTTAAAATATAATAATAAAATAAAAACAAGATAAAAATTAAAAAAACTTAAATTTATATGAGAAAAATAATAAGAAATTTATAAATAATAAAAATAAAATTTGTAAAAAATAAAAAAAAATTTTAAAAAATAAAAAAAAATTTAAAAAATAAAAATATATGTCAAACATAATTTTTTATTTTCATAAAAAGAATAAAAATTAAAAATTTTATTTTACCAATCATTGTATTATCTTTTTAAAATTATTCTTAAACTTTAATATATAAACTGTTGTTGAAATATTTCAACATTATCGCATTTTCTTAATATAAGGTAACAAGTAAACTGTTGTATTAAAATTTAACCTCAAATTAATATGTACTAGAAATTATTGTATTATTTTTTTAAAATTATTGTATTATTTTATTTAAATTGTTACATTTTTTTTTAATTGTTACTAAATATTTGTTTACAAATTACTATTAAAATATTTCAAAATCATTATATTTTGTTAGTATAAAATAATAGTTTGTATTAAATTACAATTGTTATCAAAAAATCTCTTCTAAATTATTATGTAAGGCTAATTATTATTATATATATATATAAAACTATATTTATACAATAATATAAGATAACAATTTAAGACAGATAGATTAAAACTTTATTTTCAAATTAGTGTATATTAGAAGATATTGTATATTTCATTGAAATGCGCTACATAAAAATATAAAATATATTAATTTTATTGTGTTGTCTAAAAAAAAATTATTTAATAATAGTGTAATTTGAAATTATTATGATAACTTGTTATTTTTCAATATATATTATGTTGGATTACAATTATTATCAAAGAAATTTTTATTAAAAACTTTTTTTTACATAAAATTGATTATCATATATTATAAAAATATATTTATATAATAGTTATAATTATTATTTTAATATTTTATAATAATTTTAAATTATTATAAAATAATTGTTATATAAGTGATTTATGGTACAGGGACATTATAATGCTGCTATGCGGCGTGACAAAACCAATGATTTTGCAAATTTCCATCAAAGCTGACCCATTGTAAGTTTCAGACTCTTTCCATTGCTCATGAACTTGGAACCACACATGCAAGTCAAAAAAAATGGACACAGAGAAATGGCATCCGATTGATATATGTGTGTGTGTGTGTGTGTGTGTGGGCGCGCGCGCGTGTGTCCAATCTTTAGTAAAGAAAAGTTTTATGTCACCAATGCGGATTTATGGGAAAGAGGTTTAGTATTTAGGGAGCAGGTACACGGAGTCACTACTCACTTGGTTTATTATTACTTAAAATAAATAATTAGAAAGAGGGAAACCTGATATCATGATGTTAGCTGGAGAAGAAGCAACCGGCGAGGGGAGAAGAGAAGACAAATGATTGCGTTATGACTCTCTTGGGTTAGCCATCAAGTCTTTTTCTCCGGATCAAATGCATAAATATGGTAGAATAATAGAATGAAGAAACATGCAGAGTCGGCAAGTGATGGAATTTAATGGCCTGCAAGAATTGAATTATGGGGATCGGCATGGGCCAGGCAATTATTAGTAGGCCATAGCTGCTGGTCCTCTACGCGATTTTAGAATTAGGAACCCCTTTGACGTTGATAGTCCATCGCTCACTCTCTCTCACACACACACACTCACACAAGTGATCTCTGTAGCATGAAACCAAAGATTCGTTTTGTTTCTTCCCATCAGGTCCATTCCGTCGGAGTATAACCCACCAACAACATTCCTTCAATTTTAATTGTAGATGGTTTCTTAACATATGTAGTAGCTATTGATTTCATAGGTATCAGAAAATATTCTAGTCAGAAATTGGGCGGCCTAGTTGCAACATGTTTCTACTAAGGATAGTGTAATTACAATGCGATGCAGTGAGGCTTATGCCTGCATAATCTTTTTTTTTCTTTTTTTTTTCTGGGTACATGAGAAACTTTGGCCTGTATATTTTTGATTAACCTACCATTGGAGTTCTTATTTGGTGGTTAATTGGTAGTCCAAACAAATAAAACGATGTCGTGCATTCATAATTTGCTGAATTGGAGGAAGTTATCACTTATTCTGGTTTGTTGACATCTTAGTTCACTAAATTTAATTATTATTCCCACAATTGATATCTATCTGGTTTTTCCCCATGGATATTCAATCTAGGAAAGTGGGAATTCCAAATTCTTGAGCTTCATGTATATTTTTTTGAACCTCAAAACATTTACTTTCATTGATTTAAGAGTAACTTGTAAGTACCCAAAAAGTAAGCAAAACTACCCGTCATGGTAGGTATATCACAGTGAATTCTCTAGGCCTAACACCCAAAAGATCGGCATATGTAAGGATTGCAATTAAACAAATTCAAAAGTTACCCATTTATTTCGGGGTTTCATTGCCTTCAGATATTAAGGTGGCACTCAAAGTTTTTAATTTTGATCCCAACCCCCAATAGTCAATACATTATCCAATTTTCACTCATATCCTTACATCATTTTGACCCTGCCTCCCATTTGCAAGTTTTGACCCTAATTCAATGGCTAGTTTTTTTTTTTCTTGCCTTAGTCTTCTTTGAATGATAGCGTAAAGAACAAAGACTTATGAAAGAAATTTGCATTTTTGAGTCAAATACAATTTTCTTAGCGTTTGATAAACAGCCAAAATTGCGTTTGATAGGAGCACACCACAACTAGGATCTTTCGGAGACACAGATATTTTTTATCAAACGCAACCTTGACACACAGATATGGAACGTTAATGTACGTGTCACAACCTTGACTTTCAAATCTACAGACTTCATGGCTGCAAAAGGATGAGATAACCGTATCATAAATTAAATTCACATACTAACAAAATTGAAGTTAGTGATATTCTCGAAACTTAATCATGCGTTTCCTAGACATTAATTAGGAATGTGACCTAAATTCTTCGTAGACCAGCAACTTTGCATAGGCACTTGCCAAGATGGAAACCACTAGAACTGGGAGTTGATTGCTTTGTTGTGATTTCAATATATGGACGGGATGATTTTGCTGATGTCTTTGGTTGTTGTCCTGTGTTGAGCCTGCTGGGTTTCGATTGTTTTATCGGGGTAGCAATCGTTTGAGACTTGTGTATAAGTTGTTTTTGGAAGCCGCATAAGTGTCTGAATGATGTTTTTGTTTTTCTAAATGAAATGGAATGGTGTACTTCAAATATATATATATATATATATATATCATTTCCATTATTTTTTTTTTTATTGAAGTTAGTGATATTGACTGGACTCTAGAGAAATATTAATGGTGGTCCAAGTTGAGTGATGAGGATATGGCGAACCCAGGCAAGAAAGCCAACGGGGATAGGTACCAGTCCAATATGTACAGCATGTGAAAATAATAAAAAGTAATCAGCAGAAGACGTATAGAAGAAAACCTGACCTGAGGGCCACTTCCATCTTCTACACAGGATGTTTGGTGTACATAAAGACCTTTTTTTTTTTTTTTTTTTCTCTCTTTTTGCTTTACCCTTTGTATTTGACAAAAGAAAATATATAACACCGTCCCGAGATGATGATGAGCTGAATTTTCCATAAGGCGTTGGAGGATTACTTCTCTCTCTTTATTCCTTGGGCACAAATGGTGCAAGTGCCACTCGAAATTTATTGATATAGTCAATTTGTAATTGTCTTTTTTTTTTTTACCCAATTTTCTTTCTTTATTTTTTTTTTTCGATTTTGGTTACTTTGAACGAATTTTCTAATAGCGTTTCTGCAATTACGGCACAAATTTTGCAATTAACCCTAGTTGTTAATTGCAGTTGGGGTTGCATTTAAAACCCCGGAAATGCTACGATATAACCAAGAGAAGAAATTCTCAACTCATACTTATGTGAGTAGTCAATGCAACAAATAACTTGTACATAGGTGACGGGATCCACCCTTCAAAATACATGTAATTGAACTGCAAAAACAAATCGCACCAAATCACTTCAGACATTCTCTAAATAATTTGCCTTTACCTTTAATATAAGAACTAATTTGCTTAATAGCTTGGAGAAATATATACCTTGTATACATGCTCAGTGAAGATCTTCATATCCCTAACAAACCAGAAGGCATTACACCAGCTTTGGAGCCTCACATGGTCACGTTCCTCTACTTTTTACTCGATTAAGTAGTGATATAACAGTTAAAAGTTCGCGTTTCCTTTCAATCCGATGGAAAGATACATTGCTGCCTCCTCCAGGAGTCAAGGGCAGCAGAAAAGATCTTTAGTTTCTGCGCACAATGCAATTAAATTACTTCCAACCCATGATTGTGGCTGTGGGAGTGACGCACGAGCATAGGTCATGAAACTTCTTAGCTTTCCAGCGAAGCTCAATGTCTTCTGCGATCCTTCTGGCATCGATAGACGCACCAAGGAGGCCCCGCTTGGTAAAGCCTACGGCATACAACCCATTTTCACATTTCCATCCATTTGGGAATGGCTCGCGAGGAAACCCATCTTTCTCCGAGAACATATTGGTCCCCTATTCATTAGTACCCAAAAACAGAAAATTAATTCATTTCCAGCGATGAATTTCATTACAGAAGAGATAAGGAAAAATAAATATAGTTCAAATTAGAAGTAATATTTGTAAGATTGAATTTAATGTCTAGTCTATTTCCTGCGTCTCCCTAATATTTTTGCTAATGAAATTACCTTCAACCAATACAGTACATTGGTTTTGTAGCCTGTGGCTAGGATGATAGCATCAAATTTCTCTGACTTTCCATCCAAAAACTCCGCGCCATTGTGCGTTAGTCTCTTTATTCCGTGACATGTCTAGAAACCAGAACAACTATGTTAGGTATAGATTGTTTTAAAATATTTCACGTCATACTTTATCTTATACACAATCATCTCACTAGAATTATACAAAGATAATAAGGGCATACCCACCTTGATATGGCCACTTTTGATCCTGGCAAGAGTCCCAATATCGAGTACCGGTGTCTTGCCAGTGGCGTTTTTGAGTTGTATGGGACCAAGATTCGGGCGATTGAGACCCAATTTAGCAGTGTCACCAAGCATAAAACGTGCTGCAAGCAAGAGAAATTGATCGACCAGGTGCACGGGAAGCCACTTGAGCAACCACATAGCTAAACCAAAAGTAGAGGTCCCTAGCATTTCTTGTGGCAAAACGTGCACCTGCAAAATCAAGAAAAGGTTGATACCAAAAGCCTTTTTTTCGAAAAAAAAAATATTAAAAAAAACAAAGATGAAAGGAATAAAGATGAGATGATTAAGCAACCCCCACGCTCTCAGTGTGTGTGCCTTTGCATCTTTCAGGACATTACTGAATACCCTTATACTTTAGAAGCCTCAACTTTAATATTCCACGAGCGTGTCCAGAGAAACATTTTATAAATGTAGCTGTAAGATATGGGTTTCCATGATGCTGACAATTGTTACGCATGCAAACAATTTCCAAGAAAGTGCAAGCAAAATGTAGTCGTTTCTTTTTTCCCAACCATAAAAATAAAAAAATAAAAACTGTGTACTTGTTTTTATTTTGAAAAAATGGCGTTCCAAGCAAATGCCTGAGTTTCTGAAGCAGGACAATATCGTCTTCTTAATCGTTTCTGAAGCAGCTAGTTAAATTAAGCAGCTGCTTGGTTTGAGTAATGCGAAGAATGGAGAGTGTCATATTAAAAAAGAATTGAAAGAATTAAGGCCACAGAGGTTTTGTATGAAGACGAGTCCCATTTTGGTGATATTAATCTTGGTCATAAAACAACTGCCTGTAGAGTTATCTGTACATAAAAAAGTTGAGGCAAGCTCACCGAGTCCCTGACCACGAGCCACGGGCAGGCATCATGGTTGCAAAGATCCAAGCAAACCTCCATGCCTGAGTTTCCACATCCAACAACCAAAACGCTCTTCCCACGAAACAATTCGCCACTCTTGTATGAGCTTGTGTGAACGATATGACCCCGGAAAGTCTCCATTCCTTCGATTTGTGGCAAAACCTCCTCAGCATTCTCACCTGTGGCCACAATTAAATATTGACATACGTACTCAGCCTCCTCCTCTTGTTTCAATCCCGCAGTGTTAACCCGCCAAAGTCCGCATAAATGATCGAATTCTGCACTTACCACTGTGCGGTTAAAAACTGGTTCAAGACCAAAATACTTGGTGTAAGCTTCCAAGTACGCTACGAATTGCTGTTTGGTTGGGTAAACGGGGAAATTTGGAGGGAATGGCATGAGAGGCAGTTCACAAAACTGCTTTGGAAGATGGAGGCGGAGACGATCGTAGGTTTTGAGCTGCCACAAGGAACCTACGCAATGATCCCTCTCAAGAATCAAGGCAGGAACGCCTCTTTCTTTGAGGCTAGCAGCAGTGGCTAGGCCTGATGGGCCAGCACCAACTATGACTGCTCCAGGCACCCATATACGCCTACTTGCTGGTGCGCTCGTCCTCTTGTTGAAATGGTCATGGACTCTTTTTCCTTCCAGTTCCCTCAACGGGTCCATGAAGCATAAAATTAACTAAAAATAATGACACAAGAGCTAGCAAAAGCGGTTTTAGTTACGCTTGAAAGCCTGGAGAGAATTCATGGCAAAGAAAAGAGGGATTTTATTAATGAAAAAAAAAAAAAACAAACCATTTTGATACAAATTAGAACTCCTGGTCTCTCTCCCCTTCTCTCTCTTTTTGGGTCTTCTTTTTTTTTATTTTTCTGTGGGTGGGGTGTGGGGAGGGGGGAATGAAATATGGATTAGGCTCAGATTAGAGACAGTTTTAGCTTATCTAAAAAGGGAGACTGTTGGAACTCCTGGATTTGTGGAACTATGGATTTTGATCAGAAGGTCTTATCCAAACTCCTGAAATAGAAGGGTTTTTACTAATTAGGCCTGATTACCAAAACAACAGCTTTTAGGGGATACAGCTAAAGAGCAAGAGAGACTGTGGATGCAAAGAAGAACAGAGGGAATCACAATCACAATGGAATTGAAATGAAACCGCAGGCTTGGTATTTATATAAAGTTTTGTCAGTGGTAAGGAGCTAGCGTAATTGTAGACACTTCTATACACTAATAATATAACGACCCCTGACCAACCATCCCTTATTTCCTTTTACCCACCTATACAAACATTCCACTCAACAACAAGGACAAGTAGCTACTCTCGAGCCCTATTGATGACATTTCCTAATCAACACAGCGGATGGATGAATGAATGAATGGCGGGGGATAGAATTAGCATGTAAATGGTCAACCATATTGTCCAGGTGTGGATTTTTTTTCTTCTCCTTCTTCTTCCGAAGTGACAGGGCCCCAATAACATTTGTTTACAATCATGGAGAACCTCTAGGTGGAAACTTTCCGGAGTGCTGAAAGTAGGGCAAAACAAGAAAAAAAAAAAAAATTGCTGAAAAGAATGGAGCCCGGTTGCACTTGTCATACGAATATCAAGCGCAGTAACATTACGAACCCCTTAATGTGATATAATTTTAAAAAGAAAAAAAATTGAATGAGAATCATAATAAGTGATTTTAATGTAAGTACAATAATTGATATATTTATAATATAATTTTTATTTTTTATACATGAAAAAAAAAACTTATTTGGAACTCAACCATATGTTAGATAATCATTCATATATTCTTGACAGAAACCTTATATCTTTTGGTAATGAATAATAAACCATTAGTAATTGAATGGTTAAACTTGAGAACTAAGAGAAAAAGATTTCATGTTGAAATGTTAAGCCTTAGTTATTAAAAAAAAAAAAAAAGAAATTAATCACAAAAAAATCTATCAAAGAAAGTTACCTATCAAAAGAAAAATTTTTATTGCAAATCAATTTTTGCTTTGTATAGTATGCTTATACATAATAAATATATGGTTGGCATTTTATCAATAACACGTAAATTGAGCTTTTTGCTTTATTGTGGCATGTGTGATCCGGCATGGACACGTATGTGTAGGCACTCACGCGTGCACACACGCATACATATACATATAGAACTTTATAGGCTACTGATATTGAATTCGTCGACCTAAACGTGGCCTGCAGCTCTTATTCTCAACTTGAATATGACATAACATGCCTTAAAGTTATTGATGAAGCTCAGGTTTCCAGTCAGCCATTCCAAGTTCAATGTGTCTTTCACGCATGATTGGTGACTAGAATCTTTTTTCTTGCCACTTTGTTTTCGACTTCTCAGAATGCAAAATCCTATCAATCATACAAACAGGACAATCTTGGTAAGTGTACACTGTATGCAGGCACATATGTTTATATACGTGTAATTAAATAAATTAAATCTGTAACCAAAAAGGAAAAAACCTTAACCATCACAAAATTATACAAACTTTTCACTAATGGGGTACTTGAAATACAAGCATGTTAGGCTTTCTGAAATTGTTGTGTGTGTGATTTTCAAATTTGTTGGTTGCAGACCCTGACATTGAAGACCAGGGTAGCCAAGTGTTTTAGGGTGGCGATAGACACCATTGAAAATTGCATCAATAATCCTGAACAATGAGCCAAGCCTTGAATGTGTTCTTCGTCGCAACCTGAAGTGGTTTAGTACAAAAGCAAAAAGTGCAGCTAATCAGCCAAAGCTAATTGTTCATTAAGTTTACTCTTTTTTTTTTTTTTTTTTTTTTTTTTTGTGAGCGTAGCATTCCATTTTTATATCTTCCACTTATTTTTTTTCAAATTGGGTCACATTCAAATTTTTATTTCTCCGTTACATTTTGTATTAAGTTAAGTTAATTTGGCTCCCTTGAAAGGATAGTCATCAATTTTTTTTTTTTTTTTTAAAAAGACCAAAGCTAACGATGATTGACAGCATGATGTCCTATGCATTGGGTTGTCGACTTCGTTATTAATTACGTCATGATGTAAAGTTTTCATTGGTTAATATTCGACATTCTATTTGTTGACCTTCTAAAAGGCGTGCATTGTATTTTGTTCTCTTACATTTTTTCTTTTTCTCTTTCCCTAAAATGTAATTCTTACTTTTTTTTTTCCTTTTTTTTTTTTTTCAATTTGCGCCTTTTTTCCTCAGTCACTTACATTACTGTTTATAAATTTTCGCACTTGATGATAAGCAAGGATGCACAATACGCGGATAATAGCCCAGCATGCACGAAATGTTCAAATGCTGGAAAAAGAAAAAGAAAATGCGGTAACCCAATTATAATGCAGATGATATACATAAGGAAAAAGAAAGGACATTGAAAAACATGTGCCCTGCATAGTGGGATAAGAAATGAGAATCAAAGTACGCTATTTCAAGTCCTTCGAGTCCCCATTTTGTTTTTCAATCTTCCCACTAGCAATGTGGTGTCCTTGCCGGACAAAGAAACACAGCAACTGTGTACTCTCTCCGCCATGATGCCCCACGATCTCGGGGGATTTAGATCCCTTCCCAACCACTCCTTTCACAATAAAGTCATATCGTACTCAACTGTATCTTTGTCCTCTCCAAGAATCTTTATTCCTTCCAAAACAACACTTCACTTGACGCGTGCACCAAACAATTGTGGAGTTCCCCCTTTTGGTTTTGTATCCATTTCTGATCTTCCATTACAAGCCTAGACCAGACTTGACTCTGTATCAATCAAATAATGCAGGTCTTGTTATGTCAATTGCTCCTGTACAGCTACGTTTGTTCAACCTGTAATTCGGTTTCCAATCTTGTCCAAAATCCACCTGATATCTCACTAATATGTTGCGATTTTGAGGAAGAATTTTAGTGGCCGTCAAAGGAGAGACCATTTTGAGGACAGTTGCGCCACTTTTAAAAGGTGCATTTTCTTGTAATCGTTCGCATATATTTTTAAATTGTATAAGCTATGTTATGAAGTTGTATTAATAATACATATCCTTAAATTGTATAAGCTATAGTCTTAAATTGTAATTATTGAGATTTTACATAATATTATTACATCCTCCCACATATTATTTTGTACGTGTATACAATTGTATATAATGAAATATATATTTATTATTAACCTCCCGTTCAACCCATCTGTCGAGTTCTAAAAACAGTGTGACTGTGGCGCACCTTCTCATAATTCCAATGCCCAAGAACAGCACCTCGGTTCTATAGAGTCAACCGTGTAGCCTTCTAGCCAGGTCTAGGCAGCTGGGTTCTGGCCTTCTAAACCACAGGGAAGGGGAATTTAAGGTTGCACATGCAAATACTTTAAGGACGAGTTGCTCAGACTTAGGAACACCGATAAGTATACAATATGATTTTTGATCACTCACTAAAGGTCATGAAATTCTAAATTGCAACAAAAGAGGAAAGTCTATCCTTTTTATAATAATAACTGGCCTGTATAACAAAGGCATAATGCGAAAGGACACAACAAAGTGCAAATCTAATTGGTCTCTTCTTCGGTTTTGGCTCCTCCCACCACCTGGTATGGCCCCAACTACTAAAGACTGAGCTTTTGTTTCTTTTCCGTTGCCCATTGTGTCTACTTAATTAGTAACAAGCGAACCAAACAAAATAAGCTTTGAGGTTAAATGATTGCACCATAAAAAGGGCTCTTTCCACTTGCAGATCATGATGATTGGTAAGATGCCATGTAGGCTCCACTAATTAACTCTGAAAAATTAGCAAAAGCTTGAAATGATGTGTTCATCTGTAATGAATTCCATATGCAAATACTTTAATTCAAGCTTGTATGTCACAAGTAGCTCGGCGAAGGTTATGCCCTTTTATATATACTCGAATTTTCAATGTACCTATTTGTTATTGTTTCGTACGGGGTACAGCATCAATAATAATAATCTGTGTCATGCCAGGTTCAGGAATTTGACATATAATATGAATTCATAGTGACATTTTTATCTTATGATTTGAGTTCAATTATCAAATCCCAGAACAACCCATAAGTAAAACGACCACTTATACTTGTTTGTGTTTAACATAGTGGGAGTTAGCTTTAATCCAATACGTTAGAACCAATATTTCTGGACTTTACCTTATCAAACCACATCGCAATAGCATATAATTTACATGCTTCCTTTACTCTGATACCACAAATGCTTTTTTGGAGGACTGCAAGGAAAGGTTCCGCAAACCAATGCTTCTTTGAAATCATAAACTAATAGTAACATATTCCATCTTTTCTCTTTTTTCTTTTTTTTTTTTTCCAATTTTCTGTTTTCAAATGCAACTAAGAGCAATAATTTTATTTCAATTTCTGTACAGGGTTACTCATCAAGTAGCTAGTGGCGGAAGCATTTGACTTCGGCGTAGTGCTTTAGTTGGAGTTGAGTATATGCCTGGCCTAGCCACATTTTGAGCCGCGAAAATTTTCATAAGGTTCTCTGCTTAAGTACAAAAGATTATTCCTTAAGTAAAGTCGGATTAATTAAAACATAACTTAATCCCAAGCACCTAAGCATCTCTATACTCTTTATTCTTTGCTTCACTTAGATTTCTCTAACTTAGTTGAGAGGAATATTTTCTCAATATTTTATATATTTATTTTTTTTTAATTAATTCGAATTATTACTTGACATCTTTACTCAAAATATGTCTTTTGTATAATTGAATTAAAATTTATTAGTCTTTCATTCATTCTACTCACTGCAAGACTTTAAACATGTTAATTAGCTTAATTTATATATATATATATATATATATATATATATATATATAATGCACAACCATCATTAAAAAACTTCAGTGCTCAGAATAGGCCACTTTATTTCTACCGCATAATGGCACTTCTGGTATGTCCCATATATTATATGATTATTACGGGCTTGTAATTATAAGTTGTATTAAACAAGAATTTCCAGTTTGTTAAAGTTACTTTTATATATTATCAAATTGTCTCAACCTACACCGCGAATAGTGGATCCGACACTGACATGTGTTTAAAAGAAAAACAATTGTAGTATTTATTTTCAGAGATCCGCTACATAACAAAATTGAGAATAAGTAAGCACAAGAGCACTAAAATAGATTTTTTATACTTATAACTTCAGTAATTTGTGATAATAAATAACTAAATAAATAATATATATAATTAATTTTTATTCATTTATGTTTCGATAAAGCCCGTTAATTAGTATTTACAATTTCCAACGGACTGAAGAGCTGGATACCATTCACTTCTGGGCGGGAATGGAAGAGAAAGGTGGTGAACGAATGCAAATTCCAAAACATGACAAGACACTTGTGGAGGGTGGGGATGTCACCTTTTGCTCTTAAATTATGTTAGTCAGTGCATGAATTATGTGTTTCTCTAATTATATACTCGATGATATAATTGATTTGATGTAAGAAAAAGTGCCAAAATTAATTGGTAACAATGGCATGGGTTGTGTTTCAACGAATCTATCGTCAACAATGACGTGCTTTATAAAATTAAAAAATGTAACTTTCATAAACATTGCTAAGTAATGCCTGTCGACTAATCATTTTATTTATAAGAGAAGTAATGTTATTAATGGATAATATCACAATTTACATTTAAAAAAAAAAAAAAAAAAAGCAATGTTATACAAAGATTGCCCACGAGTTCCAAGTAATGAGCCCAAAGAGCCAACCTCTGAACCGACCTTTGAACCGGTTGGTAGCCCAATTTAACTCGGCTAACTCGGTTATATGGACTATAATCTGTGGGCCTCCTGAATGGACTCCAAACAAGGGCTACTGCCTATCATGCAAGCTAAACTTATATGGTAAATGCTGGCCTCCCAAAGCCCACGGCGAACAAGCAAACGTGCCTATACACAATTATATACGAGTTTTAACTGAAAATCTTATACCATAAGTTGGGTCAATATCAGTATGTGCTAAGTCTATTACTTCAAAAATTTTGATTCTTATGACCCCAAAATTTAAAAAAAAAAAAAAAAAAAAAAAAAAGGTTCTAATATCATAATTCACAAATGATTAAACTGAGTCCGATCAAAGAAGATAAACTGTTCACTGAGCAATATGCATACAAAATGCCTCAATGTCGCACTCTCTAATATCCATACATCACATGTACAATTTGTTTTTTTTTTTATAATTATTTTCTAATATTATTTGTCCATATTCTTATAGTGTAATCGAGGTGGGTGCAATAATTAACTATATATTGTTATTATTAATCAAGGGAGGTGATACGTGGGTCGCGCCTAACCATACATATTATTATTATTGTGTTCGTATAAAACGACAATTAGCCAATTCGTGGTTCCAAATTCCCCGCAGAGTGACCATGCTAGGACTGGCGTTGGACGGGAGTCCCGCAAATCAAACAAAAAAAAAATGGATACTCTAAAAATTGACGAGAAAAAAGACTTAAAAGACTGAAAATAAATAAATAAAAGCATAGGATTAAAACAAAAAAAAAAAAAAAAAGTATTAATAGTAGGGTTATATTCTCTACTTTCAACCCATAACAAATCTCAGTGTGTTTGCGTTTTCGCGGTTTTTATAAAACAGCAATAGAAAGTCAAGATTTAAGCAGACACGTGGTGGGAAATAACAGAATGATGGGTTCAATGTCCACCATGGCTATGTGTGCGAGACTGCACTATATCAGGGCGCAAAAGAGTACGCCAAAAATTGATTCGTGGGGTTTGCTAGCACGTGCCTGTCCGACTCTAACGCCACCACGTGGACGCCATCGACGAGTGGTGGTCCCCATGACAAGACGGTGGTGGGGACCATGCATCAACCTTTCCAGCGAAGGTGTATGTGGGAACGACTCTTTGAGTCATCGCATGACACGCGTCTCGTCCAACCCTTCTAGTCACGACAAGCCCCACATCATCAACTCACCGCGTTAGTCAGTCGTCACCCCCTGGCCTCTTTCTATCTTCCATTTATTTATATATATATATATAATTAAATTTTTTTATATTATAATTATATATAATGCATAAAATAATTTTTAGTTTTTCAATACCAAAATGTGCTTTATATTCACCATTTTTATTATTAGTAGCACATTTTGTTATAAATATTTTAAATTTAACAGCGCAGTAATATTTTTGACATTTACTGTTGCACTAGCAAGACATTTTATTTTTGGTGCATGGCAGCAACTAGCAAGAGGTTACATCAAATGGTCTCCGCGGAAGGAGAGATGAAAAGGGAGGGGAAAAGAGCTCCAAAGGGCCAGAGGCATTGCTCAATGCTCGCATGCGTTTTGAAAATGGCTTCTCTTCTCCCTATTCGACCCTCGCGGCCTCCCTACACATCTGTCTTTTCGTCTTAATGATTTTGTTACGAGTATCATCTACTCATCAAGCAACTACAGTCAACATGTTGAATTTCCACTAAGAGATGCGATCTAGTGTTGAATTTTATCGTTTTGGAGAATCTAATTTCTGGAAGAGCACAGGATTTCCATGGGTAACCGAGGCACTTGAGTTTTTATTTTCAGACCCTTTCAAATTAATAGTTATTGAATATATCTTAATCTAATTAAATTTATTGAGGGATTTATTGGCTGGAAGTCTACAATAATCAACAGTTTTTTTAATTTAATAATAGTCACTTAAAGCTCGTAGTAGAAAACTTTTCTGTACGCTTTTTTTTTTGAAACATTAGACAGTTTTATTCCTCGAACAATATCAGTAAAAGCCATTTCCTAGAAGCGAAAATGGATAAGGCGGCGATGGTATAGCCTCCACCGCCGCCGCCAACATTTCTGAGGAATAACGCAGTTCACCGATCCTATCAGTGCCATAACCTGCCATACTGTTCCCAGGCGGCGAAACTGCCATTTCGCCATTCCCAGTCGCTCCAACCACTGAAACCGACGTAATTGGATTAGGTCCGGTGGCCCAACCACAACTTCCATATGCTAAACGCCCCGTCGGAGTTGTCCCCGGCGACGGCGATGACTGGAAAAAGTCAACAGTTCCCTCTTCTTCGTTTTCAGATTTTACAGAACTGGTGCCCGCTGGTGCTGAAGATGACGAGGAGGAAGACATCATCAATCGTGGCTTCTTGTCGTTAAGCAGCTGCTTTGTCCGAACTTCTTTCTGGAGAATCATGCAAGGAAGGAGATCAGGGTCTTCCACGATTTTGTAAAGAAAAGACATCATTTGTTGGGGTCGCCTCTCCGTGGCCTCCAACCGCTTGTTCATGCCTTCAAGTTCTTTCTCTAATGACTTTTGCTCTTGCTTTAACCTAGCTATCTCCATCACTAACTCCTCGTCGTCAAAATCTTCACTCTTAATGATATTTGAGCTGATAATCTTGTTGTGCTTCCTTCGAACTATGTTCTTCAATAACTGCCTCTGGCCTCGAAGAAAACACTCGTTGGCAAATTCCCATTTGTCTGGATCAATTTTCCTGAATCCCTGAACAACACGGAAAAATCCAATTAAAAACCTGATAATTAATTGTATTTTAATTATATTATATATTTATGTATGCATGGACGACACTCACGTATGTATTTAATTGGCGAACGAAGCTAGAGAAGTTGTTGTGTTTGAAGTACGCAGGTAAAATCCTCCGCGAGAAGTCCAGTGGGTCGATGATGACGAAGCTGTTGTTGGCTTGGCACCAGGAGATTATTGAATCTGTCGTTGGATCGTTGACCATCTGATAAGTCTTCATAACGAACGGTGCTATGATGTTATTAGCCTCCATCCCCATAAAATTGTCTGTCACACTTCAATTTTCCCTTCCCCTAAAAAGAGAGTCCTTCTAAGAACGGCCGATTTGTAAAGACGAGCGCAGGCATCTATCTGTGACTTTGAGACGGTTGGATTGCGAGGTACTACCGTAATATAACGGTGGATGCGAGCACTGTAACAGCAGCTTGACGTGGCAGAAATCCTGATGGCTTGTGATATTTCTTGGCTCGAGATACGGCCCCCACGTGTCCTGATCTCTTTATCATCTTCCGCTACGCGTCATGGTCGATTTGACGCTGGATATTTTGCAATAGAACTGAGCTTCTTCCACGCTCGCATAGCGCGTGAAACTGCGCATTTTCTGTTTCTTACTTTTTTTCGTTTTTCTACCTAGGCATATGCTTGATTGGAATTTCGACAAGAAAAGCAAAAGACCTAATCCGCCAATGGAAAGAAGGCACTGAAAATGTCTCGTCTTTTCGTGGCGGTGGCACGAGTGGCTCGGCGCAGCCAAATACCAAAAAAATGGAAAAAAAAAAAGTTTATATTCACTTACACTTTATAAAATTATGTCAATTAAAAAAATATAGAATATGTAAATATTATATAATATTAAATACTAATAACTCGATAATTCGATTAGTGATCGTTAGTTTGATTAATGATCCATTAGTTGAATTAATTGCTGAGAAATTAAGAAGTTGGGGTCGAGCTCTATACCGGATTTATAACATGGCCCAACCGGTGCGTTGGATTCGGTCGTGGGGAATTGGATTTTGCTTTGGGGACCTTAGGGACGAAGGCGACTCCTGCGTTGGCGCGTAAAGGCAAGGCGAGTTCTGGTGGCGCTTTCCTATTGGACATTGATGCACAAACCGACGCCATCTTTATTAATTATTTATTATTATCTTGACATTTTGACCTTTTTGGGAAGGAAGGGCGGTAGGGGCTTGGGAGCAAAATTCAAACCCTTCAAATCTGTATGATTTTGTCTCCTTGTTTTACTCTCTTTTTAAAGCTTTTTTGCTGATTTCTGAGTTACTCGTTTAATGCATAATTCGATTAGGTAAACATAAAAGTAAAAGATATAAGTAATTATAAATTTTTTTATAAAAAATATTGATATAATATAAAATACTTTATATATAATATAAAAATTCTTTGTGATTAATTGTATTTATCATTTTGTGTCTGTGTAAAAATTTCCTTAAAACCATATGCCACAATAATATGAGAAATTCTCCTCTCTTTTTTGTTTTTTTTTTTTCCTACAAACTTGCTATCTTTCTTTCTTTTTTTTTTTTTTTTTCCTCTTTCAGCAAAGAATGGTCGGTTACTGAATTTTGGATTTCCCGATAGAGAAGTAGGGACATAGAGCAATGCATCACTGATTCCCCTTTTCAGCAGGGCAGCTTGCCGACGCCAGTCCGTAGGTGGGTTTACTTAATCCCTAAGGCTCAAACCGCTCCTGATGACTAACTCGAGGTCGGCTCTCTAGATACGAGATTCATCTGGAATTTGCAAATGAATTGTCGTTATTGCTCAAAAAAGAACTGCCCATATTGTTGGATATCTTTTTCGTGCACCCCGGAATCCTGACAATAAATTTGAACTTGATTTCCATGGACACAGTATACTTGATTAGACTGGCTCCAATTTCTATTAGAGTTGAAAAGGGAAGTAGGACTAGTAGGCAAGAATGGGGTAGAAAATCTCGCATTTAAGTAATCAACCAATTAACTGGACATGACATGGTCGGCAATCAATTAAAAGTGACTGTCCAAGCATGCACAAGATCGAGATCTTTCCTTTGTACTCACTTTCAAGGGAGACGAGGTCTCAGATAACCCCTTTTTAGCTGGCCAATTTTGATAAACGACCGAGTTGTAACTTGCCGTTAAGTGCTTTTCAATTATGCGTTAAAGTTTTTGATTTTAGTTTCTATGTAATATTACTTTGTCAAAAAGAAAATAATAATAATAATAATAATAATAATAATAGCAAGGCCCCAAGATTATTTTTAAAAAGATGCGTTAGGATTACGCGTCACGTGGTCCACCGACTATATTTTACGTCAAAATTTCCACCACTGCCCACTGGTCTACCACTGAAAAAATGATTGAATGCAATTTTGCTAATTTGCTGTACATTTGACGACTAATTAGCCGACCTTGAAACCCTAAAAGTTATTGAAGTTATAAGATATTCTTAATTTAATTCACTTAAAACGTAAATTATTTTAATTTAATGTTATATATAAAAAATAAAAAATAAATAAAATTTAATATATAATAAATTTATTGTTTTTTTGAATAAATAAACATAATTGCTGGAGAGGACTAGAGGAATGGCAAAATCACAAGATCAGGGAAAAGATGGCATAAATACAAGAATCGCGCAAGCACGGTCTTTTAATCGAATCGAATCACATCAAATCTTCTTCGGTTCAATTGAAATTGACGGCTTTAGTCGATCTTCACATTTTCTTGGATCACCAACATTGCTATTTGTATATTTTATTTTGTCGCATAGCAGACACTTCCAGTAGAGCCACTAACGGACTCAAGCAGACTCCACCTCGTTGACACGGTGTCGGTTTGAAAAATGATGTTGCGGGAGTTTTGTTTTTGTTTTTCTTTTCAACTTTCCAATAACTTTTCGTCGAGATATACAGTCGACATCCAATTTCATTTCAGAAATTGGCGCTACTCTTTTCATGGGAATTGCGTCGTTTTTTTTAGAAAAAAAGAAAAAAAAGCTTGGGAATTCAGATAATTTCTTTGGTTTGCCCCCGCACCCCCCCCCTCCCCCCGGCCTTTTGATAATTAAAGGTAGAAGAGGGTCTGTGAAGTATTTTCTCTATCCGTTGTGTTAAATTTTTTATCGTAAATAATAATAATAATTAATAAATAAATAAAAATAAAAGGTGCCAATTTGGACAGTTGTGAATTTCAGAGATTTATGTAGTTTCTAGTGCGAAAGAACAGAGAAGGCAAACACGAAACAGGAAGTTAACTGTTGTCTTGACTTCCAGTCAAGGCAGCAGATAAACCTGCAAGAAAACCTGTCTGCCAGGCATGTTTTTATCATGGGGATATGAGTGGTGCCAACTTTCCGATTGATTACTCCTCTGTACATTATGATAAGCTGTATCAAGAAATCACAAATGTTTGTGGATCTGAGAAGATTGAGGAGGAATACTTGCCCCTACTTCCATACTTGCATGCTTTACCTCGTGAAACTACACGAAAGTACAGTCCAGCACCTATTGTACCTTTTCGATTCGTGCGGGAAGATCCACAGTTAGGGCCTTAGGGGGCTACCGTCGTCCCTGCTGCTGGATGGAGGTAATTCGTTGGATTGTCAAACATATAAGCAGCTTTCAATTAACATCTATCAGAAAATCTGGACTTGGCACTGTTGTGTGTGCAGATTGCTATAAATGTATCTGGATGCAACGCGGACAAGAATCGGTAGGAAGAAGCCCGAGAGATTCTTGATGGCAATTATGGTATAATGGAGTTGCTCAAGACTAGGAAAATTATGTATTGGGTGTGAATGGGTTATGGGTTGTGAGAGACAACTGGATTTTTTTTGTGGTCAATGTTTTTCTAAAAGTGTGCGTTTGGGCTTAAAATATCATAATGCGATTCAGCTTGGTCCAACTCTTATCCTGCTATTTCTTCCATCTCCTTTTTTGTGTTTAGTTGATAAAAATAATTCAACTCAAATGAAATCTAAAGTAAAATACAATAATTAGGATAGACTAAAAATTTATAATTAAATAAAAATTAAATAATTAAATTTTATTTTATTATCTTAATTATAATTAATTAAAATTACATTATAATATATAAAACATAATATCTTAATTTATTATATAATTAATTAATATATATTATTAATAAGACCTGTAAATATAATTTAATATTTAAAAATATAACTTAATACTTATATTATTAAATATCCTTTTAATTAATAATATTAAGAGTCGTTCTAGTCTTTGTAATCAAGAACATTAAATGGTGACCTCAAAATTATTACATTTTAATAGTAATATCAAAGTTATTCTCATTAATATTAATCAAAATGCTTTGAATTTGACACCATCTCTAGAAATGATATACTTGCTTCTCATATGTAAGCCCAAGCAACCCCGAACATACAAGAAAATGACCATAAGCAAAAATGGAAATGAAAACTAATTGTTTGCGATGAGTTCAGACAAAAATTACCTAAAGCGTTATCACTTTAATTCAAGCTCCACGAATATACCCGCCAAAGAGTATAGCAAACACAATGAGGTGAAAAATGTGGTTACCGTGTTATTCATTCATTGATGAGCTCACACAGAGAATATAAATTAGTGAATTTTAATTCCACCGAAAACAGAAATATCATGCCAACCAGCAGTTTTATGCTACATTCTACAACTCCAAAAGATATATCAGACGTACAGATTATAATGCTGGAAAGCATGTTAGTGAATAAGAACATAAAGGTATTGCATCTACTTGAGTTCAGGTCACAATAGCAAACGACTTGGTACAGCAATTGAGTGCAAGGAAAATAAAATCAAACAGAAAAGGTTATGAATGGAGAAATTGATTCACTTAAACCGCATGCCAAAGCACCAACCTTACCAGCTGGATCTCCTCCATCAGCACTGTTTTGTATTAAATTAATTACTTGATAAAGATACCAAAACATTGAGCTCCTTCAAATGCCTCTGAAATTGAACCAGACGGGTCTGAAGTTGCAGAATTCCAGCGGCCTTCTGTGAAAGAATGGCATTTAGCTTGGAGACATAATCGTCCAACTTATTGCCTGGTTGGTCAGCCTCAACCAGCAAGTTCATTTCCTGCATGGATAATTAGATTCTCATCACTACTGGTGATGAGAGAAAAACTACTAGGCAAAAGATGGTCATCACTGACCTCTCTAACAATGTCTATTGTTTCCTCAACTTGTTTACGATGTGCAGATACAAGATCTTCTTCTTCCTAAAGTAGCAAAGTTAGTGACAATTGAATGACTCACAAGAAAAGCTGTAATAATATCTAGAATTTATCTACCTTCAACAGGGCATTAAGGTCATCATCTGAATGACAATTGTTCACCAGAAAATTCAGGACTTCCCTCCTTTTTGGTTGATCATCTCTTCTATGCCTATCCTCCAGAGCAGATATCACCACCTTTTTGTTATGCATATATGGTCGTGTTTCTTGTTCATAGGTTTCTTCAAGATAATCAAAATCATCTTCAGCAGTTTCATTTCGACCATCTCTCTGACCTTTGTAATAATCTTCTGAAATCACAGGTGCAGCCAATTTTCCATTCTCCACTCCACTTAGATTTTGGTCCACATTGGAAGGTACAAATGAATCCTTTTCAATTGGTTTTGACCCCACAAACCTGATATTTTCATTAGGAATGACAGTTGTATTATCCTCAAAGGTTGCTTCTGTTGGTAAAACTGAGGTTGAGGACAACGCAATTGAGTCTCGAACATTTGAAGACAACAGTGGGTCCCTCTTGGAGCTGTTTCCTTTTGAGAGACTCTTCACCCTGGAATGTGATAATCTGTCAGAACTGTTAAGTGGTTACTCCTGTAGGTAATTTAGTTACAAATTATCTTACCTATCAGCATATCTTAGTGTATTGAGAGTATGCTCACAGGATCCCGAGCTTGGTGAAATACAAGATATCATAACAGTGCGTGAGTCTCCAACAAAAGAATCTCTAAGAACTTCAGTCAACTTACTGCCTCTAAAGGGTATGTGACCTTGGTCATTGTCAAGAGCTCTAATGCATTCTTTCAAAGCCAGTAGGCTCTTATTAATTTCAGCACCTTCAATTCTGCGAAGATGTAAACTTAATTCATTATTCAAAGGAACCAGGGAACCTCGGGAAGAAAACATGCAGAGAAGGCCCAGAACAAAAATAAAGCAATGAGCCATTCATATACAACATGTGATGCTCAGGTGTGAACATAATTCCACTAAGAGTTTCAAGGAAAGAACATCCATTGTCCAAGAACCCCACCTTGTTTGCTTGTCATTGTCAGTAGTATCTGCACCTCGTTCACTTCCAGCAAGATCTATGAAAGACAGCTTTCCAACACTTCGGGCAGGCTTTGATTCAGAACCATCAGCCAATCTCTTCAAGGCAAGCTGAAGTATAGCATGGGATCGAGAGGATTCCTCATTTGCACCAGTTACACCAGTGCTTCTTGTAGCATTCCCCTTCTCAATGAACTCCTTTATTGCCTCAACATCTGACACTTTGTATTCTCGCAAACCCACAATACAAACCTGCTGTTTCCCATCCTCTCTCATGCAGAGCTTTCTGTAAAAGCAGAACTTCAATCAGGCACAGAACGCAACTGCCATTTTCTAGCCTGTCCACAGATTATAAGCCCAAAAAACTTACTTCCGATCATTAAGGAGATCAAAAAGCTTCCCTCCATATATCTCAAAAAAGCTGACAAACAATTGAAAACCTTGGTTTCTGTATGTGTGGTGCATTAGTCTCAATATATCTTGAGATGCTTTTAGAGGCAATGGCTGCATAGTATATGTCTTTCCACTCCCTTGAAATAAAATAACAGAAACCAAACATATTTGATCAAAGGAGAAAATAAAACAAAGAGAGCAGAATCAACAAATGAAAAAGAAATGAAAAACAATTTTCTTAATTTCTGTCTTTTTTCTCTATTTCTCCGTCTCTTTTCTCTTTCATATTTGCCAACAACTATCCTACAAGTAGACTAAGTCCAAGAACCATTACCTCCAACCCAAATGTCTACAGCCCAACCAACATCATACATTGTTTTACTCAGACTTTGCAGTTTGATAAAACGTGGAGGCTTCCTTTCATAGCAACAATAAAAGTTCTAATGGAAATGTGCTAAGTTAGTCTAAATATCCAAACTACTTACCCGTTTGTCCATATGCAAAGCATGTTCCTTTTGTTCGATGGAAAATTAGAGGAACCATTGGCTCCACAGTCTCTGAGTAAACCTACAATAACAAAAGAATAAAAAAAGAAAGAAAATTTGTGTCAAACAACCAAACAATATTTGCATTAATGTTAAAGCATTTCATATACTCACTTTGCCATTTGAAATATCTGCATCGAGCACTGCATCAAATACGAATTCATGCTTCTCAACATATTCTGTCAAGTCGACCTGTTAAGATTACATTGGAGATTTTTGGGAATGAGAATGCCACTGTGATGCTGCTTGTACTGCTATGACTTGGGTCATCGTTTGATCAAAAAACACTAAGAAAAAAGTTTTTTCTGAAAATTTTAAGTGCCAACAGGACTAATGTGGAAAATATTATTTACAATTCAAGCAGCAAAAAGAGTTTCCACTTCCGCTAATCTGTTTCAGTTAGTTTCTGCTTAAAATGGTCTTTCTTCAGTGGAGGGAATTGATGTGCATACATCCTACTTAAGCATATATTCGTTTCTGAAAATAGGAGATATAAAGCCACATATAAAGCACACAGTAGAATATTTACACGGGAAACTGAACCCCTCAAGCACACACCTTCAGTTTGGTTTCATGCACTGTAAGACAATTCAAATTTTGTTCAATTGTAATGATGTCATCCTCCTTCCTTGACATCTCTTTCTTATTCAATGGTCTCTTGCGCACCTGCAATTGACTTATGAGCCTTAAGAATACTAAAACACAGCAGAAACAATAGAATGAAATCCACTCTCGCTTATGGTATAAAATAATGGGGATGGCACAGTGGCATGTACCACAACTTTGATCTTAGCAACATTATTGGCTCTTTCTTTGTCCATTGACAAGCTCTTGAGAAGGTTGCACTCAGGGAAAACTCGGGACCTGTTTGTAAGTTTGTCAGCAGCAAGATAAGGCTCAGAGTCATCGAAACTTTCGTCACGACTGGTTTGGTATCCTTCATAAGATGTCGGAACAGACACCTACCGATGCATGCACAAGAACATCAGCGTAGAACACAATATTTGACCTTCAATGTAATAAGTCTTAGCTGGAAATGTGATTTGCGATTTAAGGTTAATGAATTCTAGGATTCGAAAAACTTCCAACGTCACCATCTTTGAAAAAAAAAAAAAGCTTGAGATTGTAACTCAGGACATCGGTCAGAATTAACTTCCCTCCTAATCAGAAGGACTATTTGCTTGGCAAAGAAAAGAAATATAATCATAGAATGTTCCTTAAGGAAAAAAGCGCACGAAACCTCAGTCAGTAGCTCAGTATCGAAGGAGTGTAGATCGAGCAAACCCGGGCTGAGATCGCTCGGCGACAGGTAATCATCCCTTGTCTTCCTCAAACTCGAGGACCTGGAGCAAAGCGGAGGCGTTGAAGGGTCCGTCGACTGCATGCTCCGGTTCATTCTCGACCCGTAACCGAAATCCTGCGATAGCAAAGACGATGATTGAAGCCATCTGGCACCGTCGATGAAGTTATCGGAGTACTGACGCTGCTGTTGCGTCATAGTCGTCGTCGAATTGGATCTCGACATCTGTCTCCCGACCACATTCATCTCCGATCAAATGAATTCTCACTCACCAATTCAATCACAGTACTCAAAATACAAACATTCGACAGTTAGCAGGTCAAGATAGAAGGAGAAGCCATCGGGAGCTTTTGAGAGAAATGATTGATTTGATATTTTCTTAGCGCTACTTTTTTCGCGAGAGAAATGACTTCATTTAAATTTTCAAAAGGAAAGACCGGGAGAAGAAGCGGCGCGTGTGCTTCATCGCCACAGGAGAGAGATTCAGACTGACGAGTGGCGGGACCCTGATTTTTTCCTTTTTCAATGAGGTTTGCACGAGGGATGGGAAAATGTGCGATGTTTGGCTCCTCCTTTTGACCCTTTTTTTTGTTGATTTTTGAAAATAACTGGAAGCTTAACCACGCTCGAGCAAGATAATAAAGTTACGCGCTAGAGACAGCAGGTCGGGGTCAAGTTGAGCCGGCTGACGGTGAGAGGGCCATTTGGGCAGAGTATTTTATTTAGGGTAGTTTTGTCTTGTGTGGTTGGCCCCGCTGTGCGGTACATGATTCTTGATGTGCGTTCGGCTCTCCATCGTAGGATTGCGATCTGCAAAATCTTTTCATCGCTTTCGAAAGCTACTTTTGAGTCACGGTTGGCTTGTTGAGTGACTGTTGGGTCGAAAAATAGACGGGCCACGGGATATTAGTGAACGCATTTGTTTTTGGATAAGTTCACAGTTGCATCGCACCCACAGGTTCACAAAGCATTGAATGTCTCCGTTCAGCAAGAGTTCCTCGAGCCCTATCTAGTTAAGTATATAACGTAAGAGTTTACTAGTAATTTAGTGTGTTCTGATGTACTTAAAATCAAGTTCAAATTCTCTTCATGCAAAAATCTTGAATTAGTAAGGGATGAGAGTTTTTTTAATGCAAAATACCTAAATTAATATATCGTGAAATATAATATTTATTAAATTTAATATTTAGTAATCATAATATTTAATTGTGATAAAATTTTGTCTTAAGTTATTATTATTTAAATAATAAATTTATTTTACAAAAATTAAATTAAAATATTTACAAATAATTTTAAATTTAAATTATAAATATAATAATTAATATTTTTACTATATATATCTTTTTATTGTATTTAAATAAAAAAACATATGACTTGTATTATTTCGGTTGGATGGTTGGGCCTGGCCCATTCGATAGCCCACATCGGGGTACCGAACGGCTTAGCGAAACAGATTTGGTTTGACCGACCCGTTCTTCAAGATTTCCAAAATAAAGCAGAATAAGAAAGAAACGAAGAAGAAAAATCGATGGCGTCGATGGCCTTATCAATATGCTCCTCCGCCAAACCCTTACTAGTTCCTCCCACGTCCACAGCGTCGGCTTCTTCTTCTTCTTCTTCTTCTTCTTCTTCTTCTGCGTGCTACGTTTGCAGATGCTCTCCGATTTTGACGCCGGTGTTCCGCTCTGGATGCTTGGTTGCTAGTATTTGTCAGAAGAATTACAGTCGGAGAAGACGACAACTGTTTGTGGTTTGTATGGCACCCGATGAAGAGCAACTGACTCGCCGAAACCCTCTCGACTTTCCTATTGTACGTACCTGTTTTTCTCTGTTTACATTTATATGCTTTGCAATTAAATTTGAGTTAGCGGGAAATCTCACGAGGCTTGTAATTCATAATCCTAATAGAATGAATTCAAATTGTAGAATTGTGCAAAAACTTGTTTGGAGCTTAAGGGTGAAAGAAATGCCCTAATTTTGGGTCCCAACAGTCAACCCAATTGTTGATTGGGAATTCAACTTGTGCTCCAAAATTGTGAAGGTGGTGCTTATTCAATGTGGTTTGATATCCATTCGTTGATTTGAAACATATGCTTATGTGGTTTGATGAACTTGGTTTAAGTACAAGAGGATTGTGCGAGGCCATTTGATTTCTGCACTGATAGTTGCTGTTGTACTTCGGTTAGGCAGAATGATTAAATCAATTTATTTTGTTATCTTGCATTAGAATTGAACTACACCTTTTGTTATTCACCATCGCTTGTGTGTGTCATATGTTTTTAAATTGTTTTGCACTTCCAAAGTTCCACTGACATTGATTGCATTGTGTTTTCGATTGTAACCACTCAGACATTGTAGTTGTGCACCTTGAATATCTGAACAAACGTATAAAGTACAACAAAGCCAATTTCTAACGTCATGGTTTTGACTATCGCAGAGGGCTTAAAATTTATGTTTATGGGTCAACTTTGTTGGATCCCAGATTCAAAATTGTTATACAGAGTAGAATATGCCTTAGAGTAGAAGGCATCATTAAAAGTTGTCCATCAAAACACGGTCTGATGTCATGTTGCTTTTCTATTTGATGGAAAGTCTGATATCCTGTATTTACCTTGGGAAGTACTTGACACCATGCCAATATTCTTTTAAACATCTTACAAAATGTTCTGACCATTTCTAGCCTTCAGCTTTGGAATGTTTAAAATAACATGTTCACTAGCTAATGGCAGTTAGACAATGAATTGCAGGTTGAATTGTTCCATTGGGAAAATTTCTTTTCCTTTTGCCTGCACCTCTCATGTTTAATATTTTTTGTGTAGACTTTGTATCCTAGGGTCATTAAAAAGCTTCACCCACTCATGAGGAAAGCAATGCTCCTGGATGAAGTAATATTTATATAGGTTTTTGTTATTATGTACAGATAACAGAACAAATATTATGAATTTTGTAGGAAAGTTGAAAAATAAAAATGGTCCTGGTATATGAGACTCCTACACCAAGGGTCAGGAGAAGGGTCAAATTTACAAATGCAGCATTTTGTTGTGAATGCTTACTCTTTGATCTTAGTTTGGAATGATGTATCTTGGTTCATATTGCAGGAATGGGAAAGGCCGAAGCCTGGACGTAGACCTGATATATTTCCTCAGTTTAGCCCCATGAAAACACCAATACCGCCCCCATTGCCATATGATCCTCCTGAAGAAGATGAAGAGGAAGAAGAAGAGAAAAAGAAGGAAGAAGAGGAGGAAGATCCTGAGAAGGAAGAAGAACCAGATAACCCAGAGAAACAATAGTTTCGGCACCATCTTACTGGGGCTTTGAGTCTCTGTCAGTTCTCTATGTTTTCATTAAGTCGAATATGTGCTGGAAATGGAAGGTGGATGGAATTGAGTTATTCAGGTATAGTGCTTTTATGGCCTAGTCATTACCCAATTTTTGTTGAAGGATTTTGTTGCAGGTTAAAATGAGAAAAGCAGTTATTAGTTTGTTTTATGTTTGTAGTTTTCCAGTATTGGAAGCTCTGATATTGCTTTAACGTGCTCAGTCGGCAAGTCTCATGCTTTAGATGTTGCAGTACAGATATCAAGTGAATCAGTGATATACCTTGACACAAATCCTTAGTCCTGTTTGCATTTATGGCATCTTGAAAAAATGATGGGCTGTGACTTGGCTTGACAGCTGTGAAAAGCATGGACACTTGTAATAGCAATTCAAAGTTGAATTACATAGGATATAACTATAATGATAAGTGGTTTTCCTTCCTATGAGTAAAAATCTTGAATTATATTCAATAGAAAGAGACATTATTGGGTTTCTTGTACATTTCCGTGCAAGAGATTATGGAAAATTTTTTATTTTTATAATGTAGAACCTTACCTTGCATGTAAAACTTAAGGCAGTATCAAGTCTATCTCAACTTTTATTCTGTATTGCTCATAATGGAAATGAAACTCCCAAGTTAATCCAAATTAACAAATTTTAGTGTTAATGGTCTGTGTTTTTCAGGGATGTCTTAGTGAGCAAATATTGACAGTGTGTTTCTCTCTGCATTATTGGAAAATAATAATAATAATAATAATAATAAAGATATGGAAGCCATGCGACCATCTACAACTATTGCAGAAAATTTTTGATCACTCTTAAGTAAGAGCGATTACAATGGTGCATTTTTGTCGAGAATGGTTAAAGATAAATCGTCTCTTAAATCTAGGAGGAGTAAAAACTCTCTAGAAAATTATCCAAGTTCGCCGCGTATGACCATAGGTTAAACGAAGAAATAAGGAAATGAATGGAGCAAATTGTGCAGCAAATGTATACAAAGCTACTTGAGTCCATCGCAAGAACGGATGCACACATGGACAGGTAGGTAGGACCGTCAGGTGAAGACGGGTGGTTTGAGAACTAGAGTGATCCTATCGTCCAAACTCCTACCCACCTCTGTTTAAATTTCCTTTTTCCGTATCTTTCTGTGGTCTTCTGTCTCCTGCCTAATCCTTACTTTGAATTCCCATGGTGAGTGTCAAATTTTAGTCAATATTGTTCTCTCAATTGCTTCATTCTAAATTTTTCCTTCTCAGCCATGAAGGTTTCAGCTCTAACCAAGAACCTTTTATCAAGCTATGTGTTAGTTGTCGGCTTTAAACTTTATTTTCTTTTTCCTGTAGTCTCTGATATCCATGATGTTCCGGTCACTGATGCGGCTAGCAGCATTGCTAATCAGGGAGCCTGCTTCCTCCGTCACAACCATTCTCTATCACAGTGAACTTCTACCCCAAGATGTCGCACTAGAGAGATTAGTCCGAAGGGATTTGCTTGATGAGGAGAATTATCTGTTCCATTTCCTCGTCAACTTCCTGAGATGCTTCTGGTAGATATATCACATTACTAATATATATATTGGAAAATTGATTTTACGCGAATGCTCGCCTGAATCCTTTTGTTGTATGAAAGCCTTTTGTTGTGCACTATGATGCATTCATTTGAATGAATGAGAAAGTGAGAATGTTGAGTTCATACAATACAATTCATGAAACTACCCCGACGACAATATTACTTTGTTCCTTTTTGTTTTTGCTTCTTTTCTTCGTTTCCTCTCTTCCTCAGTGTGCTCATCTCTTTTGGCATTATTTACCCAGCTCTTGCCTCTTGCTTCTTGCTCCTTCAATTGTGTTGTTCAGTGAATGATACTTCAACGTGTTTATCTCAGGGAAATTTAGTATTACTGGATAACCGAACGATACTTCTTTCTTGTGATCATCACGTTATTACTGAAACAAATCGTGTTAAGAAATTTGTTCATAAATCAGCATGTCGGGAAAATTGACATCCTGATTCATGATCTCTGCTGTCTGAACAGGAGCCCAACACTGCTGCTTTGGAGCTTAGGCCCGTAATTCAAATGGGAATCACGATGGCGACCCCGAAGTTGCTGTTTGCCGAAAAGCCTCCTCGATATCTGTGAAACCCAATTTCTATTTTCTGAACCGCATAAGTCCATTACTTTAGGAGATATTGGGCTTCATTAACAAGCGGGTTGTTTTTTTCTCCCTTCCCATCATTTTGATCCAAGTTAGATCTCAAGATCATACATATACCGCTGCCACTACCTGGTGGAGTTTTGTTTTTTCTTCACTAATCTTCCAGTTTTGACATCAATGGCCTACCTTGACCAGATTAAAAACAATTATGTATCAACATGGTTAGGTTTCCACGAGTCAGTCATATTAAAGAATGATTTACTGTACGCATAGTTGTATGGGTGGATGTGTTGATCTAAGCTTTTGCCTAAACTTAGCTCACGTACAAAATGATAGTTAAGTTGACATTTGGACCAAAATTTAAAAAATGGGATTGGATCGCTGACTTTAACTAGTTGGTGAAAGCTACCCAAATGGCAATTTCTCCATCAATATCGTCTCACTGCTGAGCAGAACATTGTTTTGGTAGTTTGGCACATCTGACTACCTTACTCATTTCTGTCTTCGATCGTTTATAATCTGCTTTCTTGCCTCGCCAAGTCAAGCATACGCACCTTATATTGAAAAGGACAACTAAAATTGATTTCCCTTCTTCATTGGGGGGTGGGACAGTGGAGACTGAAGTTGACGTTTCCCACATGCGAAGTTGATTGGCACACTACTGGACATAGACATATAAAATAAGGGTGTGCCATTTTTATCTATTGCCCAGAAGTGCTCGCTAAACAAATTCCACTCTCCGAAGCGTGAAGAGGATTGACCTTATCCTATCGTGAGTACACATATATATTTTTATTTTAACCTATTCACTCCGTTTAGAGATGGAATAAATTATAGTAAAAGTACAGTTAGGATTCTAATTACTATTTTAAAAATTCGTATTGTGAGTAAGAAATTATATTATTAGTATTTAGTAAATTATGAAATTTATATTTGACAAAATATAATATTTTAGTATAATAAAAAAATACAATAATTCAATAATTTTTTTAAAATAATATTTTTTATTATTATATAAAATAATTATAATTTAATTACATAAATAATTTTAATTATTTTATATTTTATTTTTATTTTTTTAAAAAATTATCAATATTTATTAAATAATTAATTACATTTATTGATAATAAATTTTGTAACTGTCAATTTATCAATAACAATAACTCAAAAGCAACATCAAACAAACTCTAAACATTAATTAATAACATTAATTAAAAGTATAATTTAGAGTCATTAATTTTTTAAAATACACATATTATTTAAAGAGTTGTTAAATAAATATAAAATATATTAAAAACATGAAAAATAAAATAAAATAACTTTTAAATTTTTATTTACTTTTATTAAATTATATGTATTAATTAAATATTTTAATAAATATCGTTTAATTAATAATTTAAATTTATAATTTTTTTATTATATAACTCAGTATAAATACAAAATAATGATAATAGTTTATTCTTTACAAAATATCATTAATCCCATTCGCTTGTCTTGTTATGAATGAAGAAAATATTTATCCAAAACATCTACATCAATTATTGGAAAATTTTATATTTTGTGAGGAAAGTCAGGTTAACGAAGTTCTTATAGGCGCAGGTTAAGATTATTATTATTATTTTGACTATTTTGAGAGTCGGAAACTTTTTTTTTATTTATAAAAAACAAAAAGTGTAAATTACCGTTAGATCGGCGTACGCCGAAGACAAAGGGCACTTGTAGTCTAGCGCTACAAACGGCGTCGTCCGCTCCGAAAAAGAATCTTCGAGTTTTTTTGGCTGGAGTCGCTATCACCGTGCTTTCTTTCGCCGCCTAACCCGCCCACGATTCGAATATTGCTGCAGCTCACCCTCCCACCAACACCAACACCAACGTTCATATATTTTCCTTTTTGTTTTCTTATCACAATTGTAAACAGAAAACCAACAGACGGAGGTCATTCTCGTAATTTAAAAGAAGAAGAAAGCAAATAGCGTAACAAACGGCAGAAGCGAGACGTTAATCAGTCACTCTGAGCACTCTGTGAAAGGTACTACTGAATTTGAAAAGCGAACCCAAAATCCTTTTTTAGCTCTTTTTTCTTTTTCTTTTCGTTTTTTTTTTCTCTTCTCTTTTCATCTTCTCTCTCGCGGCATTGCGAGATTAGTGGATGGCCGATGTGCGGCTTTTTTAGTTGGCTTTAAATCTGAGGCATTCGAGGTGTATTTGCAGCGGATCGGTTGCGGAGAGTCGAAGTAGGTATTTGAAGATATGCTGGACGGGCTTCTCGGTCGAGGCTTTGCATCCAAATGGTAAATTACAATTTACACCTCTATTTGCTTTATTTATATATATAGTCTGGATTTAGACGTATGTGATTCTGGATTTCTTGCTGTAGAAATTTTTATATTTGGATTTATTGTTTGGTGTAGTAAATCGCTGATCAAACTGACGAAGAGTCGGATCGATGTGATAAGGAGAAAGAGGAACGCTACTTTGAAGTTTCTGAAGAAAGACATGGCTGATCTGCTCGCTAATGGCCTCGACATCAATGCCTATGGCAGAGTAAACATTATATGAGTTTTTGATGCTTTTTCTGTTTGCGATGCTATCGCATTTACATTGTCTGGTCTAATTTTCCTTCTTCTTTTTTTTTTTTTTTTCGTTTTTAAAATCTGTTTGTTTTTGGTTTATACGTGCATACGTTTACACCTGCGAGTGATGGTTGATTTAGCTAAGTTGTGTGGTGTTTTCTTTTTTGTATTTTCGTCTTTTTTTTTTCCGCCGAGGGGGGGGGGGTTACGTTGATTTTCATTTTTGAAGGTTATGCTGTTGGCCTAATTTATTAAATTCTGTACCATTTTATGTTCTTCTATTTGACATAAAGAGTAAATCTTGAAGAATTATGCTCATTCTGTATGATTATGGAACAGGCCGAAGGGCTTCTGGCAGAATTGACCCTGTTGTCCTGTTACGATCTTGTTGAGCAATATAGCAATTTCATTCTGAAGCATCTTTCAGTCATGCAAAAGATGAGGTATGGCTTACTACTATGTAGTATGCATCGGCTTAAATTTCTAAATTTGATGGAACAAGTTAACTTTTGCATCATTTATCTGGGATTTTTATCCATCTGTTTATATGTGATTGCTTAGTTTACTTAACAAATAGAAAGATTGAATTGAAATTATGTGATAGGAGACTATCATCTTGGATGATAATTTGTCTTCTGGTTAATTCTTTAATACAGTGTGTTCTCATGGATTAGCTGCCAAAAATTAATTCTATTGTTCATGAATTTTTGATATGCATGAATTGGTCAATTTCTGTGTAGGCCGACCATGTGACAGTGTGAAGGAATGCAGATTTGGGCACCATTTTTTTGGGAAATGTTTTTCCTTATCATTTTGCTTCCTTGTTTGAATATCTGTATGTGGGATCAAATATTTACCCCCTCATTGATTGTGAAGAGATGAATTAAATTCTACTAAAATTTAAACCACATGGCCTGGAAATCAGCAAGAATAATCCTGGTTCATATCACCATTATCTGCTGTCTGAATGGACTTCCAATGCAGAGGGGCGCAAACCAGTAGGTGATATTCTGTGGGCATGCATTTAAAGGCAAAGAATTAGGTTGATGTCTTTCCAACTTTGCTATGTTAATATTTTATTGCTAGTATGGCCAGGATCTCTTGTCTAGTAAAGTGATTGGCTACAAATTTCTCTTGCTTGGTGCTCTTATACAGTGTTTGGGCAACCTACTACACAATTAGCTAAGTTAGGAAGTTAGCAGTGGTTCATGTTTGTGATCCTTCAACTTTGTTAAAAGTTGGGAAGTGTTAGCAACATCAGTCTAAATTATGATTACAAAAAGATACAGCTTGAAGATGTTCAATATAGAAGAGCAAAAGGATACTCGAACCTTGTAGGTTCTTAGAACTGCACTTTTCATTTTGTTGACATTTTCCTGAAAAACGGGCTGGTCTTGTGGTTTCTTTATTTAACATTTAATGGCTCATATCATGACAGAACACTATTTATTTTATTTGTAAGTTCGTCTGATGCATTCAACTTCTCCAACTTTATCGGTCAATATTGCATTCTCTGTGTCTTCTTTGCAGTCACTGTCCTGAGGATTGTAGGGAAGCTGTGTCATCCTTGATGTTTGCTGCAGCAAGATTTTCTGATCTGCCAGAGTTACGTGATCTAAGGCAAATGTTTTTCGAAAGATATGGGACTTCTGTGGAACTATTTGCAAATCAGAAGGTAATTCTCCACTGAGGATTTATCTATTAGCTATGTCTTTACTGCAGCTAACTTAAGTTGTTCCTGACTAGTTCATTGAGAAATTATCTTCAAAACCTTTTACAACGGAGCAAAAAGTCCAGATAATGCAAGACATAGCATCACAATTCTCCATAAATTGGGAATCTAGGGGTTTTGAGCAAAGGATGTCTAGACCTCCTACAGTTGCACAGGTTTGCCCTATGTTTCTTCTTTGTTATTCCCTGTTCCCTGTTCCTCCCCAACCCCACCCCAAGAAGAAGGAAGGGCAGTTAAACAAGATTCATGAAATAGCTAAGAGAGTGTTTTTTTTTTTTTTTTTAATTATCGTCTTTTAAACAAACATTGCCATCTCCACTTGTCTCTCCTGGCAGTTTGTTGCCAAAAAAAAGTTATTTTATTTGTTTACTTCAATTTCTTGCTTCCTTGTTTGTGATTGTTTTGCAGGGAAAACAAGAAACTTATCAATCTTTACATGCCAATGGTGACAAACACATGTCAGTTAATGGCAAGGACACAAAAGGGGATAAACATGAAGTTTTATCAAAAGAAATGTATGTGCATGCCAATGTTTCACAGAGATTACTTACCAACAAGGAGGATAATTGGGCAAGAGGAAACAAGCTTGATCACCAACCTATACATGGAGTCCCCAGCAATGGATACAAGGCAACCAGTTTCAGGGAGGAAGATATGCTGTATAGGGACAACCAAGAAGTGAAGCTGGAAGCCACTTTGCAGAAGCATGAAAGTAGAAAGGAGGATACTCCGCTGAAAGCAGTTAAATTAGTTAGTGCATCTCAGAAGAAAAAGATGGAAAATATCAATTGTGGATCCAAGCTGCCTGATGGTGGGGAGAATACAGTGCCCAGAATAGATAGCCAGGGTGTTTTCGCTGGTGGAAACCCTGACACTGCACCTAATTTTGGAGGATTATTGATGAAGAATGATTGTAACAACTCAATGTCTGGAAATAGCTATGGTGGTCACGGTAACATTGCAAATTCGAGGAGAGATTTTCTGGAGGAAGAAGCTCATAAGTTGCAATCCTGCTACAAGAATGTCATCCCTCCTTACACGAAACCTAATTCAAAACTGAAGGATGGAAAATATGGAGCCAATTTGGGATCTTCCCATACTGGTTCTGAAAAAGTAGTGTTCAGTTATCCTTTCAAGAACAGTGAAGCCACTGCTGGTAATTGGCCAGAGAAAATCCAGGACAGAGCTTATCATCCTGACCATGAGAAGCAGGGCGTTGGACCTAGAGTGGCAAATGATTATGGACATAACATTAATTATTACCAGGATGAATGGACCAGCAACCACATGTCAAAATCGAAATCCTCAAGGAGGAAGCATTCAAAATCACTCCCCGGTCACAATGATGTTGGTCATTTGGAAGATACAGGAGTTAGAAAGAGAGGCTCAAGGAACAGAAGGGATGATTCAAGACGAGGCCTGCAAACCTTATTTGATGATGAGCAAAATGAAGATGATGAAGAGGAAAGGATGATAGATAAACTGTTGATCCAATATAGTAAGAAGCCATCAGCATATGAAGCTGACAAGGTGCCAAGAAAGCCCAAAAGTTGTCCCAGACATCACCTAGTCGACAAAGTGGACAAGTCCCCTAAGAACATTAGCAGAGAAGGGCCTGATGAAACCTTGGATAGGGCTCCTCCACCGCCCCGATCAGTTTCCCTTCCTCGTCAGCAAACCACATCAGAGGCAACAAAAGTTTATACCCGTGCTGCTTCCTTTCAGCCAGGCAGATCAAGCCCAGCTAGGCATGTGCATCCAAAGTTACCTGATTATGATGATTTGGCTGCTCGGTTTGCAGCCTTGAAAGGGTGGTAACTCATTTGGCAATTGGTATCAGCTCCCTTATCCTTTTTGTGACTGAATTCACTAAATTTTCGTTGCACTGTTTCCTATGAGGGACCATATACTGTCTTTGAGGAAGAAAGTAGGTGTATTCTTCAATTACAATGGCTGAATTGCTCCCTGGGTTGGCCTCTAGCTGCAATATTGCAATTCTGCTGTGACTGGAGTATGGCCCCTATGTTTGTTGGGCACAGGCGTTCTGTTTCTGCAATTTATGGATCGTGGCATTTGGATTTATATCCTATAGTTGTAATATCACTTGAGTTTTTCCAGACCTCTTAGTTGTTGAAGTTGTACGATGCTTGTAAGTTGTAACTCCCGAAGTCAGAGAACCTACATACTGTTTGACAGAACGATAGTGGGTGAGGCTTATGGTTCTGTTTTTGCTCGTACTGTGCCGTAATTCCACATTATATGCAGTTACTCTAGTTTTACTGTTTGGCTAATAGGTCAATGGCTATTTTGATTCATTATGGTTTTCTTCAACGATCAATGGTTATGCCATCAGCCAATTGGACTGCACGCCTAGGGAGGCGTGGCACGATAGACAGTGTAGTATGCAAGTGGTGTCATCAGCTAATAAAATGACCAATATGGCCTTATTGATAGAGAAATCCCACTAGCCACGTCAGAACAAAAGGGCCCTTTTAAGTTTCCCATGTACTATTTCCTCGACGGATTGGATTCCCCGAACTCCCTTCTCTCGCCCTTGTCAAATGTAAGGGGCTTTTCCCGCCAAAAGTGCTTCCCATCCTCCTTTTCTTACCTTCCCGTCTTTTTTAACCGACTTCCATTCCTCTGTGCACACACACGCACACGCGCACACAGAGATGAAGAGCACATCCAAGGTGATAATGGGGTCAACACTGGTGGTGGTGCTGAGCCTTGCCATAGTGTTGAGCCTAATGCTGGTGCTACTAGCCGAGCTATACTGCACTCTCCTACTTCGTAGGCGCCAGCTCAGAACCACCTCCTCCAACAACAACATAACCACCACTGTCACCACGCCAACAGGAATCATTTCACCAACCCTCGATGCATCCTCCTCATCACAGCATCCACAGTCTCAAAACCAACAATCTTCTTCTCCTCTAACCAACTACTATGCCCAAGGTGTTCTTCAGGCTCCAAGAAGCTTCCTTTTTCCTGCAGCTTTCTGCAGCAAAGATACCACCACAGAGCGAGTCAACAAACATTCCCAACAACATCATGTCCCTGAAGTCCCTGCCCAAGGACCGAACACCATCCCCCAACTCATTGGTGTCACATCTCCATCAAAATCCCCTCGAGCACTCCCGGTTCAAATTATTGCCAGCAATGCTTGTAACGAAAAAGCTTGTGCCGTTGGCAGAGAGCATCTAGTTTATATATCCAATCCAATCTACGATAACGAAGCAAGCAGGCCAGGATTGTCGGATACTCCATTTGAAACTCCTGATTCATCTCCATCACGTTTGGATACAGGTGGTTGTTCTTCATCAGGGGACGAGGAGATGTCCCCATCTAGTCCCCTAGTCACCCCTCCATTGACTCCAATGAAGAAGCTTCCAGCAGAGGCTTGTTCAATTTCCTTGAGAGATGCAAGTTCCTTGGGCATTTCAGGCAGTGATTCTGTCAGTCAAAATGGCCTCTCATCATCATCCTCAGGGACTCCAGGCACGTCTCCTTCATGGTAATTGCATTTGTCTCCAAAGGTTAGATGAAAGTAAATGGCGTCTTTTTTTTTTTTTCTTCTTTCTGTAGTTTTTGTGGGTTAAAACTTGAAATCCTTTTTTTGGGGTTTGGGGCTATCGTGAATTAACATGGTACAAGTTACTATAGAATGGAGCTACAGCATTTGTCTATTCTGGCCTGGCCAGGGCTAGGTCAGCCACCCATGCCCACGCTAACCAACATTAGTTATTACTACTATTGTTCCTTTATGTTCGTTGTAGGATTACTTTAATTGTTTTCATCTGCTTGTGCGGGTAACTTCGTGGAAAGCTGTTTATACTTTTTTTTTTTTTTTTTCTGTTTGAATGTTTATACTTCTTTCTAGTGTTGGTACAAAACAAGTTATTGTGTTGTTTTGTGTCGGGAGGGTGAGGAAGATGCATGTGATCATTGCAGAGATTGGCTGACTTTAACGCTGGACTCTTAAAAAAATCACTGTTTTTGAGGGACCTCGAATTGCTACTTTTGAGGCATTAAAAGCCAGAAAACAAACTGCCATCTGCGAGGCATTTGTCCTCTTGAGATTATGACCGGTCAATCCTGCTAGCTTCGCCAAAGCCCCAATGGCTATGCGCCAAGAAGCTTCAGCCTGACAGTTTCTGCACTACCTCAATTTATTGAGTCGTTTTTGTAATGATTCTCATTTTTCAGTGAACTGGGCATAGCACCTTCATTCATGTTTCATAAGCTGCCCATTTTTACCAATAAAAAAAAAAACGAAAATAGAAAAATAATAATAATAATAAAAGAAAGAGCCGTAAATGAGAGGACAGAATAGTATGAAATCTTCACGTAATTTTTTTTTTTATTTGTTTTCTTTTGAACCATAAGGATTGCTCTAGGATTCGGGTTCGCTTGTGTGGGCGTTCTAAACACAGATTGTAGATACCTTAACGAGGCTATGAAGCACTGAATGGCACAAAATCCCAGGGCCAAGTCTTGATGGTCTGGCATATTGCCACAATTACACACTATTTATGGTTTTGTTTTACAAAGATCGTAGATGCAATAGCTTCAGGGTCCTCGAGCGTTTACGTTTTTCCAAGTTTGTTTATTAAAAAATCTATTATCTGCAAACATTGCGCATAAACGGCAGCTCTGGAGTCAATCTCTTTATTCTTTCGAGTTCTCTATCCATTGCGCTAACACAGTATGCAAGTGCTACAGGGTTTTTCAGAAAGAAGCAACAATATACATACATCAGACATTGCATTGTTCCTTGACGAAAGCAGCTTAATCCTCAACTCTGATGACCCACCGCGCATTTCAGACTCGTAAAAAGCAATTCCCCCACAAATAACTAAGAATCCCTGTTTAAAAAATGGAGCAGAGAATGTGTCGGTTCTGAACACTAGTAAAATTTCAGGCACTGATTGAATACTAATTTACCAGCTATTGAGACAAGAATTGAAAGATGAATACTTAAGAGCATGAAAAAATTTCATACAAGTAATATGAAGAATGTGGGTATCATCACCATTGATCAAGAGCAACAGAACATTCTTCTTCCACTTTCTTGTTGTCTGCCATGCAATTTCATTCCAGTGAGTCGTAAAGGGGCAGCTTTTGCCAATCTTTTAGCTGCAAGAAGGCATATTCACGTGAGCAATCAAACCAAGGTCTAATCATAGAGCAGTTCAACAGCCATGATCAATAAATGGTGTTATTACCTATTTCATAGAATAGCTCGTTCACGTTCTGTGCTGTTTTTGCAGATGTTTCCAGAAAAGCCAAGCCATTTTCTTTAGCATATTGCTCACTTTCCTACAACATTTGTTAGAATCATCTACATGTTTACCTCAGCTATTCAACTCAAAATTTTTTTTTGGGTCCCTGGATACATGGACCAGAGCCTATAGAATTGTGAAGTACCTCACTTCCAACTTTTCTCTTCTCTTCCAAGTCAGCTTTGTTACCCACAAAAAAGGTAATCAAATTTGGATTTCCTGATACAATAGAATGTCAGATCATATAAAACTTTAAACAGTGAAGTATAAATAAACATTTAGTTGTGGGCTTGATGATTTAGAATTAACATCTGGCACATTAGTTTTATGCCCGAGCAGCCAAACGTGGGAAATATAGAGAACCATAGCAATCCTAGCGACTTCTGTGCACTTAACCATTTACCTTGTCTTTGCAATTCCAGAACCCACTTTTTAGCCCGCTCAAATGACTCCTGAAAACAAAGGTACTTCGAGTTTGTCAGTTGAGCTCCAAATTAAGAGCAATCTGCATAGAGAATAATGCTTGTTTCCAACAATGAATGTTAAACATCCACCGGTCACATCTAGCCAAAACAAACATAGAACCGTAAAACGACAATGTCTCGGGCAACCAACACTAATGGAAGCCCCGATGAATATTTACCATGCTAGTGATGTCATACACCACAACAGCTGCAGCTGCACCGCGGTAGTACATTGGGGCCAAGCTATGGTACCGTTCCTGCCCTGCTGTGTCCCATATATCAAACTTTATGGTTACCTCATTCAATGATAAAACTTGAGTGAAGAAGGCCGCCCCAATTGTTGATTCCTATGTGTTGATTACCCACGTTAGAACAAAGTCCAACGTATGCAGTTATACACACCATACATCGGAGAAAGACAAAGAGGCAAAGGCACATTAGAACAAACAATACGTAATATAAAAATGAACCTGGAAATCGAAGAATTGGCCTTTGACAAATCTCAAAACCAAACTTGTCTTTCCAGTTCCCATATCCCCAAGAAGTACCTGCAGAAAAGAAGAAACCCAAACAAACGAACAAAAAACAAAAAGTGTAACTTCCTCCTTTGCTACATATCCATTCAAATTATATTGACAAGAACACGCAACGATCAACGAAGATTGATCCAAGCGGTATAAAAACTGAAGTTTACTTCGTAATTATGTATAAATCCATCAAGTTCAAGCTCATCGTCTTTCAATTTGTGTTTTTGTTACGCGTCAAAGAAAGATCCCATAATATTAGCAATTCAGCCTTGACATTTTTAATCAGAAAATAAACCCCACAAGTTTTCTTATTCATTATTTTTCTTTTTCACATTTTCCCTTTAGAGATGCAACGATGAATAAGGGACAGACATACCCACCAGCTTTGCTTGTGCGTTCCTGCTGCTGCCTGTTCTAGCCATCAACGGTCGTCGAACTATATCACACCAAAAAGTTATCAGATTTCCAGATCAAGGTGGTGTGGTATCGCTTGAAAGCCAAAATTGAAAGATTGGCAGCAACCTGTTGTGTATAGTAGACGACGAAATTAAACAAGCAAATGAATAAATGCTATTAACAAAGCCGAATTGGCTGCTTCCAATAAAGTTATTAAACTAGAGAAAAAAAGAGAATCTAAAAAAAAGGGGATGGATTTATCATGGATATTGGAACTTCGCATTCTGGACAAAGCAAAAAAAAAAAAAAAAAAACAAGGAAAAATGTCACTGGTCATGATTGTCAACACATTGAATAGTAGTTGACCCGTAGAATGGTAGTTTGTTTAGCTGACCGGTAAGCTTCTGACTTTCAGCTGTACGTCCTATCTTCGCTCTGTTCATAATGTATCCAAACGTGGAATTCTACTTATTTATACTTTTTTTTTCCCAAAAGAAAAAACATAATAAAATTTAACAATGAGTTTTGATTTATCATATTAAATTTATATTTAACTAAGGTTCCGTGGGACGAGCCAGAGAGACTAACGTCATAACATTCTTCAGAGGTTTCAAGAGCAGCAGCCCAAACGCCGATAGAAGCCCAGTAGATCCTCAGCCTATCCAGACAGGTACATCACGCGCCCCACCACATGAAAGGTTCACTGGACCATTTCCAGGGATGTATTCGTTATTTATTTATTTATTTATTTTTATTTAAATCAGGAGTTCACTAGTCCAATGTCAGAAATCGAAAACGTCAAAATTGGGTAAATCAAGAAATATAGGTGGGTCATAGATTGTGTAATTTTTTTAAAATAAAAATATAAGATGTATATTAAGAAGCCTAAAATATATAATAATTATTATTCAATATAAAATGTGTACCATTGACATTCAATGTGTAATTATATATATATATATATATATATATATATATATATATATATATATATATATATATATATATAAAAGTAGTTGTTAGATATTTTATATAATTTTTATTGTACATTATATATGTATTAAAAAAAAAAAAGTGATTATTTGAATGCAGACACCACAAGACCTGTCGATGCTCCCTATCGCTCTCATCCGGTCCGGGCCCATGTAATTATTTGTCACATTCATTTATGAATTATTATAGGACAATTTTTAAAATAAAAAATTTTAAAAAAAAATTAAAAAAATACAGAAGTTCGCTAGTCCATTTCCAAGGAGACTTTATGAATTATCAGAGATTTGGAAAAACTCATATGGCACATCTCACTTCGACACCATAACTTAATTGAGGTGTGAGATTGGCAAGAGGAGTGGAAGTGCCAAGTAACCACCGACACCTTACCATGTTTTTAAAAATTATTTTTAATTATATATATAATAAGTTTGAGTTTCACATCTCGGTTTTATCCATTTCAACATGGTTTCTAATTTAAAAGGAATTTCTGGTACGACACGGGTCTGATAAAGTAATTTACTTGATAATTTAACTTTCCCAAACAGCGTCAGGCCCATTATGCTTCATACGTTAGGGCAGTCGAAAGAATCTAATACGTGTACAAAATGCCACTGAAGGCACCCATCTGAAACCTCGTCTCTTCCTGCAGCCGCTGCTCACTCTCCTCCCCACGCACTTCCGCCTCTTCTCCTCCTTAAACGTTGCCACCAGGTCTTCACATTATTTCATTCCCTGCCTTGTCCAAATCTGGGTCCCCAAACACGTTTATTATATTCATCGAATTTCTCCGCCTTTATTATTATTATTATTATTATTATTGGCTTTTTTTTTTTTTTTTTAACTTTCATACTTAATTATGTGCATTTATTATACGCAAGAGGAACCAACGTTCTTACTAATTACTGTCTTTTTTTATGAGGTATTTGTATGATTGGGGATGCCATACTAATAATTACATGTTTGATTTACCGTATGCATAGCCTCAAAAACTATGAAAAAAAAAAAAGAAAAAGAGAAAAATATATATACAGTATTTGAAGTTAAGACGATGAAACCGGGCTTGTTATATAACATACCCCACTTTATATCTCATAAATTCAAATCTTACTTAATTTTTTTAAAATAAAAAAAATTTAGATATTTTCTCCTTAGTTACATCCAATATTAAATTTACTCAACTCTCTTTAATGGAGACTCAAATTAAAAAAAAAAAAAAAATCTCCTATTGCATACTTAGTAATCTGTTACCGTGAATCACTTTTTTTTTTTTTTTTAGGGGGGAAACAGAAAAGTGACATTAAGATAAAAAAAAACAAGGTAAATTGAGAAGTGAAAATTGTACAAAGGAAACCTAATCAAGATCTTTTTTTTTTTCCTTTTTTTTTAAATAAGTAAAATCAGAAGATAAGAGTGATATATGCATTATTAAATCAATCAAATTATTGTGTTAAAAAATAAATAAATAAATTACAAAATTAATATGAATCACTATAACACTCGAAAAAAATAATCGGATGTTTATCCTCATCAAATTTTTTTTCCGATATTAAACTTGCGATTCGATGGCCTGCGATCAGGGATTCTCTTTTGACTTTCGTGCGCTAGGAAGGCACCTTTTTTCTGGTGTCTAATCGCCACTTGATTGGATTACCCATTGTAACATCACATTTTACGAGGAGGATATAATCCACGTACCGCCAACGTTATTCCAATCGAAGAGAGCCTATACGTCTTGGCCGATCCAAAGTCCTAAGTTTTAGTCCCACACACGCACACGCACGCAAACATTGCGGATGGCCTCCCCTAGCATCACCGTCTCAACCTCCCCAAAAAGCGGCAACGGCGAAGGCACGACGGCGGCGCACTCAAGTTCACCAAGAGGCCAATGCTTGTGCTCTCCAACGACGCATCAGGGGTCGTTTAGATGCAGGCTCCATCGATCAAGATCATCATCGGCTTGGATGACACGATCCAAGTCTATGCCAGAAAACAACTCCGTGACCTCTCTTTCACCGAAGTCAGCTGAGTCCACTTAATCAACGATGAGGTTCATCTGTGAGTGTGTAACCATATATATGTAGATCCTATCTATACCTCAAACCATGTAGAAAACCAACAAAAAAGGCATAGATGGGATTTTGTGATTGCTTGAAACTGCGTATGGTGCTTTTTTGTGTTCAACTGTTGCTTATAATCCTAATTATTGTTGATGAATGTTGCACATAATTCACATCTCATCTCATCTCATCTCATCTCCTCCCTCTGTTTCTGCAAGCCCACATGAATTTACCTTTCATTGTCTTCATCTTTTCCGTTTCACTGATCTTTTGGATGGATTGGACTCCTCTGGACTGGAATATGCATCTTTTGTTTCAACTGAAAGCTAGAGAATGGTTTCTGGTCTAGATATTGGAGATTTGCAATACGTCACTTCACCAGATTAAAGGGTTTCTCTGACAACCAGATATTGAACAATGGTCTCGAATTTCTAACACAATTGATTAGAACATTTTACTAGAATTTCTCAATGTAGTGTTTGAATTCTAACGATTATGTTGTTCTCAATTCTTGGTCGTTAAGCTTCCTTTGTAACTAAAAACAAAATGTTGGACACTCGTGCCATAGTTCTTATCTCCTTATTTGGAGATTGCAAATCAACCAGTTTTGTTACCCCCCACAGATAATCGTGGTTTATGGACTATAGTGGACAGACGAGCAGACACAGACAAAAAAAAAGTTACTGTTTTTATTGATAAGAATCGTCATCCATAGCCTGTAAACTGGATTCGATTTTCTTGTCATTGTCCTTGCCTACTCATCACATGATATTTGTACATCACCTTTCGTCTATTGCATTGTTCTCCTCTGGACTATAGTGAAATGGATGAGATGACTTTTGAATGGCCTACACATTTTTTATTTTTTATTCATAAGTTTAGATTTTTATATAATATACTATCAAGGAAATGCGTTTTTTTAATTTTCTTTCTTTCTTTTTCCTCTTACGGATCCACAGCGAAGATGCTAATGATCCACGATAAGGACGGTGGAAGGAACAGGACAGCCATCAATTTTTTTTTTAAAAAATTTTTTAAACAAGGAAACAATAAACAAAAAAGAACTTAGCAAACCTACGAGAAGCAACATAACGCAAACATGAGTCACTCTTGGAGACAACCGCCCTCAACAGAGCATAATTTTAATTTATTCACAAAGTTCAAAATTTGGCAAAGCGTAAGGGGTATAGGCTGCCATTCTCGTCTAGACAGAGCCTTCGCCTGTGAATTGTTCTGTTCCAGTCCGATCTGACCCAAAGCTAAGGTCTAGTTTTAAGCTTCAAATAAATAAATAAATGCTAAAGTTGAGGTTGAATGTAGCCGAGCGTGCAGGCCCCGTAGAAATCTTTAAAGATGCCCATATTTAATTGGACTTGTTGCGGGTTAGGTCTAATTTGATTAAGACATTCAGATTTACCTCGTGGACGGACTGGACAGGCTCTTGAGTCTATTTAAAATCCTAATATCAACTCTCAATCAATGTTCTTATTATTGATCCTATTAATGCACCTATTTCTTATATGACTGCATTTATTATTTGATCATCTGGTGGTTGCTAGTCACACCTACGAATACTGCAAATATTTTACCAAAATTTTCATGTATGGTTTCTCGATCGACCAATTCGTGGAGACGAAAAGTTGCAGAATTTAAATTTTATAGTTTTAAATATCAATATATAAGTTGACTTGTTAGTTATGAGAGTCAATTTTTTTTTAAATTTTAACTAAATATGGGCTTTATTTCCCATAAACTAAAAAAAAAAAAAAAAGCAATACTATTTTACACTAAAGCTTAGAATTATTTTATGTAAATAACATATTTTAAAAATCAAGACTTGAAGACTATAGATGATGATGCTTCAAAGGAAAAAAAAAAAAAAAAAAAAAAAGAAAAAAAAAAAATAAAGACTAAAAGATATTCGTTGACCGAGTCATCTTTACCGTACAGAAAGGATTGTCTGGAGACGGCAGTTTGAACGCCGACGCCGGGCCAGAAGGAGTTAAAAGAGAAAATCAAACTTGCAACAAAAGCCATGACAAGCACGAAGGACGATTCCGTTCCGTACGCCTACCTACCTGCTCAACCCCAAAACGTCATCGTTCTCACCTACTCCCGTCCGCCCAACCGGTCCTTCATCTTTTTCCGCCGCTGCCTCTACTTCACCACCGCCATCCTTCTTCTGTCCGCCGCCGCCTACTTCCTCTACCCCTCCGATCCCCATATCCAACTCTCCCGAATCCAATTCAACCACGTCCGAGTCAACTCGTCCCCGAGACTCACTCTCGACCTGTCCTTCTCCCTCACCATCAAGATCCGAAACAGAGACTTCTTCTCTTTGGATTACGATTCGCTGGACGTTGCGGTTGGGTACAGAGGGAGAGAGCTAGGGCTTGTCAAGTCTCAGGGAGGAAAAGTGAGAGCGAGAACGTCGTCGTACGTCGAGGCCACGCTCGATTTGGACGGGCTTGAGGTTATATACGATGCGCTTTACTTGATCGAGGACTTGGCTAGAGGTGTTATCCCTTTTGATACTGAAACCCTAATTAAAGGAGAGGTTGGGCTTGTCTTTTTCAAAGTCCCTATCAAGGTAATTTCTTTCTCTTCAAAATTAGATAAATTTTCTCTGAGTTTGATTGATGCAAGTTCTCGTTTTGATAGATATTATGCTAGGATCAGCATGAAAAGCTTGTAATCTCATGATTGTGTATTTGCTCATAACTGGTTCAGCAGCAAGTGGTTTCAGAATTAGATCCCTATTTGTTTTATCTTGTTCATTTGAGAATCTTTAGTTAAGAAAATTTTACAACAATTAAGTTTTGTCTTCAACTTAGTAAATGACGGGAACATTTATATGGCAGACCTCAATTAAATTTAGAATTAATTATCTTTTGTTGTACAACAATTAAGTTTCACCTTTAACTTAGTAAATGATGAGAAAAGATTCATGGATCCGATCTCAATTTATCTTAGGAATTGGGGCAGGGGAAGATTATTTATGGTAGTTGTTTCTGATTGATGATGACTGACCAGAAGCTTATATTTGCACCACTGGGTGTATTTCCTGAGCAGCAACGTTTAGAGTTCTTGATCTTGCAACTCATAGTTTCGCACACAAGAGTGAAGTAGTAGTGAAGTTCTCTAGTTACCTTTAGCCAGAAAGCTTGTTCTGTCTGGCCTCTCTCTCTCTCTCTCTCTCTCTCTACATATATATATATATATATATAGGCTTACTTTGTTCACAAATCTGTTTCAGGGAAGAGTATCATGCGAGGTATCTGTCAATACAATCAACCAGACAATTGTCCGTCAAGATTGTTACCCTGAGGTGAGGAACTCTTTTTCTTGAAGTATCTTCAAATTTGTCTGTATCACGGTAAAAACAATCAAGTTGTATGTATATGCTATTGTTCCAGAGGTTAGACTAGTGTTTTAAGAATTGAACCGGACCAATCAGTCAGACCATTAAAACCAAGAAGTGGTTCATGGTTCAGTCTAGTGCTTTCTTAGAACCAGTCAAAGTAAAAACTGCTGTAAAAACCAGTGAACCAGCTGGTTCAACCTGCAAATAGTGAATTGGATCCAGTTGTCACAAGTGAAACAGTGTGATTAAAAATCCATTTTTTTGTGTAAAGGGATTAAAAATCCCTAATGCAATTGAAATAGAATCATGGCATTTGAAGTCTCCTTTTATCTCAAAAATCGAAATTGTCGAAGCATCTCCCCTACAATTGACCGCAGTTCCACAGTGGTAAAGTTCAGGGTGGAGCTGACCTCAATTACTCTTAGAAACAGGTCTACATTATTGTCTTGCATTGACTCGGTCAGTTCAGAAACAAAAGTCCCACACACTCAACTTGGTCTGTTTTTGCCCTCTTTTGTGCCTTTTTTTTTTTGTCTTAAAAAAATAATTTTTGGGTATTGTTTGCGGGTTTGTTGTCCTTTTTTTAGTTAAAAAAAAAAAAGTTGAATTGTTGAACTAGGTTTTTTGAGGTTTTGGTGTTGTTTTGAAGATTTCCTAGGGGTTTTTGATAAATTTGTGAGTTTTAAATACTTGGAGCACTCTTTTAATGCTTATTTTTTGTTAATTTGCGAGCGACATAGTATTTTGGTGTGAAATTTCTGGATTGACTTTGGTCTTTGGTTTTTCCAGTTATGAAAAATCAGTTTCTCACTTTGTTTGATGGATAAAGTTCATACTTATTATAATATTTTTCTCTAAATTGATCTATGATTCCATTATTTTGTCTTTTTAAAATTTTTTATTAATATTGATTATTTAAAGTTAATTATTGTATTGAAAATTTTGAAAAAATGGATAGTTGTCTTGGTCTGTAGAGTCTTGTGAATTAAGTGTGTTCTTTGTTTCCAACTAGAACTTGTAACCTCTAGATTACAATAGACATATTATTTGCTGCGTTAAACCAAGTTTTGTCTCTCTTGTTTCTACTTTAATGTCTATTGTGACCTCTAGATCACAATAGACATACCATCTGGATTGTTCTGCCAGTTAGAGCAATAAGTAAGCATTTGGTTGGTGCAGGCCATTTAACATCTGTGACATATTAAACGTTATTTCCAACTTTCTAGGGTCATGACATAGACCTTTGAATTGAGCTGCAAGTGTGATTGCCAATATGACCTTTAATAAACTCTTTAAGGACAACTTAAAATTTGTTTCTTCCTCCAACCTGCTGGCCATTTTCTTTTCATTCTTTTAAGTTTTTCAGTTAAATAATCAGTTTTGTTCTTAAAATTTTGAGTTAGATGCATATGGATATTCTTCTCTTGCCAAAAAATAGTGTTGGTAATCTGTGATCAGCTTTCTTTGTGGTCCTGGACTTTGAACACTGTATTTAATGTGCCATCTAAAATGAGACTCTGGGTAAATAAATTCAGATTGCTTGACCGAAGAGACCAAGTTCCTTGAATGGATCGATTCATCACTTAGTTGCTTTCCATTCAACCTTTTACCATCTTTACAGGTCTAACACAATATCCTGTGTTATTGGTTGTCATTGGGTGAGACCCTAAAAATTCACTTTTGCTGATAGCATGCCTGGAGTTTGGCTTTGCTGCTAAGCTTGTAATCCTGGATTCAATGTTATTTTGGTCATTTTGCTAATCTGCAAGCTGTTGTCTGACCTTCCAGTGACAGTGGCAATATTACCCAAATCTAATGGGCTCTCTTCAGCCGGAAGCACATTAAGCTGAGCGGGAGGATAAGTTCACGGGTATTTCAGTGCTGCCCATCGGATATAAAGTCATGAGCATTTCAGTATATTATATCTTGGTATGATCTAATAACAATTTATAAGCTGTGCGATTCAGTGTGAATATTTGTTTCACAATAGAGTAGCATTTATCTCGGTTATATTTTATATGAAGATTACCAGTTTCTTTATCATGATGTTCGTTGCCTTCCCATGGAACTCCTCACAAATTGAGGTAAATAGTGATTACAGTGTATTCCAGGGTTAATTACATGCTAAACCTATGTTTGGAAAGTCTTCGTAAGTTAACGGGCCAAATATCCATATCGGCCCAGAATGTTCTGGGATTTTTAAAATTCTGAAATTAGAATTAAAGTTCAACTCATTGGATTGTCCCAGTACTGTGTCTTCTACAGCAAGATAATCTCCAGTAGGTGGTGGGAGAGCAATACCCATATCAATAATTGTTGGCTACCTAATAGGATGCGAGATATTATTCCCTGCAAATATTATTCTAATGCTCTCTCTAAAATACCCTTTAGAAATTCCTTCTCTCTCTTTCGAAAAAACAAGTACCAATTCTTAAGTGCAAAGTGAAAGAATTAGAGTCTTAATTAATGTGGGAAGGATAACCTAATTACTTTACGGAACCCTAAGCCCAGTCCCAGGTGCTGACGTGAAAAGGAGACTTCATATAGAAGGAATTAACCGATTAATAGCATAAGCCAGATTCTCGCATTAGTTGGCATCGAATCAACCAGTTGCCAAAAAAGAAAAAAAAGATGCCATTCCCTTCTTTTGGATAACCAACTTTATTTTCTTTTCCTTTTTCTTCTCCTTGACCCTTTTTGATGGAGTAGGTATGGGAATTAGGATACACAGGCCGCTTAAAATCTAACAAGATTAACGTGTGTCATTCATAATATGACACAAATGGGTTTTGCCAATAGAAGAGTTTGCAGAAAGAAGATAATCTCAGAACAATTAAGCACGCAGAGCAATCCCTTCTTCCATAATCGCAGATTTATTTAATCAACAATTACGGTACTCACTTCTTTGGAATTCGACCACCACCCCAGACATAATCAGCACGATGATGCCTGCACCTAAAGGATCCTGGATGCCTCGTCGGAGAACACACACACTGCTTTACAGAGCCAACGCCGCCACCAGTCGCATCTTTAGTTGCTTGCACGGTTGCCGCCCCAGCTCTCTGCAAAACCAGCCGTCTTCGACCCACTACCATGCCCTCGTTGTGGCAAACCGAAGGCGCAGATGGGTGACACATTTCCTCCTAACTACCGGTCTTCTCAGTGTCTGAAGTATTTTGTGTTGTTCAGACGAATGCCTTTGGAAATAAAAGAAAAGAATCGAATGTGTGTAGAGTAATAAAAAGGTTACGTGAAGGTGAAGAAAGGGAGTGAGTGACTCAATGGAAGATGCTTAGCAAGGTTTGGCTTGTAGTTGATAAAGGCTTTTTTAGACCGATTCGATTCCTTCACCGAAAGGGATTGCCTTTCTATCTTTGCTTCTATCCGGTGCCTGCGGGTGTTAATTAAGCTGACGATTCCTGTACGTTAGATAGCAATTCAGCCAAACAAATGCCCAACCTCATAACAAAGCCATAGATTCGCACTGGCCGACCGCCAATCGCTCCTGAAAATCAGCCTCATTTCATTTGACACGTCGCATTGAAAGAGCCACTTGGGAACCGCAGGATGATCCTGATCCATGCAATGCGTCGCTCTTTTTATGCAAAGTGGCAACGTTCTCGTTGTGTGCTCTGCTTGCTTATCTTACAAGGTGTCGTTTGGAAATTGCTATGGTGTTTTACGTTACATGCATCGATATATCTGGAGATAGGAAATTGCTCTGATTTTTTTTTTATTTTTTTATTTAAATTTAAAAACATCATTTCATGCTTACAATGGAAGCCTCTAAATCATAATTGTAATAGTGTGAAGCTAACAATTTCATTTAACACCGAATGCTTGTAGTTTTCATTTGACGACAGATTGATAGTAGCTTGGTTTTTCTTTAAAGTTTTATTTGATTTTGTAAAATGGTCTATTCAATTTTTATTTTCTTATTTTGAGGGGTTTGTTTTCCTTAAAACTTATGGTTAAGAAGCAATATGTTTCCAGAAAAGACCACCATAAAACAAAGGTATCAATCTGACCCGTTCAAGATAAAAAGATCTGACTCGTTAAAGTCTGGAGTTCAAAAAACAAAAGAACTCAATCCTGCAGACTTGCAACTGTCGGGACAACTAGCCGTCTAATAATTTACAAGTTTTGCCTAATTCCAAACTTTTTCGATCTTTCGCCTTCTGATCCCGCGACGTACATGAATTGGGTCCATCATTTCCAATACTTTATTCCAAAATCGCTGTCAAATCAAAATCCAACAGGCAATTCCCAATAAAAAAAAAAAAAAAAAAACGGTAACGTGGGTGCAAACAAAACGTCCTGTCCCACCCACCCAATCAGCTAATACTAGTCTCTAGTTCTAGAAAATCAACTCGTCAAGGCTCTAAAACGTTTACCGAGTGGAAACTTGGGATGAGAATCCAACGCGGAGTGAAAGGTAAACGCCACGAGGCAGTGCCGCGGGGCTGCTCTAGAGGTCTCTGTTTTGGCGGGTCAATAGTCCGGCGATGAAGTCAAAAATCGCGTGTCCATGGCGCGTCCCTTCAAGCCCACTTTTCTCTCTCTCTCTCTCGCGACTTCACTTGCCTAGAAATTTCACATTAGTAAAAGACTAAAAAGACCCCATCCCAGTATATAAATCGTTCAATCCTTCCCTGTCTTCTCCAGTGCTTAACCATCTTCTTCTTCTTTCCTGTACCTAAAGCCCATCTGAAATCTGAAATCTGCTGTTCGACCGTCCTATTTGGTTTTAATCCACTCGCCACTTCATTTTAATCATATCTGTTGGATTTGAAGATGGGTTCAGCAAAATTGGTTGCTCTTCCAATCATCTGCTTTATTTTCTTGGCAATCTCGCAACTTGGTTATGGCCAAGTAACGGCTCCCTCGCCTGCACCCGAAGGTCCATCCAGCGATGGTACGTGTCTTTCCTTTATATATATTCACTGTCTTGTCCTTATTTTTGGTTGCCATAACTTCTTATTGGTCACCCCATTTTCTCCTCTTTCATATTCATGTGAGCTGTGGCCCAATTGGATCACCATATTACATAGCATAAACAGCATTTTTGGCCTAATCTAAACTTTGGCTTGGCTTTGTGTCTGCAGGCTACACAATCGATCAAGGAATTGCTTACGTCCTTATGCTGTTAGCGCTGGCAGTGACGTACCTCTTACATTGATCTCTCTTCATCTGGTTTTGAACCCCTTTTACAATGTTATATCATACGCGCTTAAATTCTCCATCATTTTCTCCTTATATTCATCCGGAGGGGGAATTGCTACGCTGTATCAGTGGTTTCATCATTCATTGTATTACTTGACACATAACTGAGAATAAAATATCATTCTTTTATTCGTTGTTCCCAGCACAAAATTATTATTATTATTATTATTATTATTATTTGGTTTGATTCTAGAATTTTGCAGACAATTCATGGAGATAATTCATGTAACAAAAAAAAAAAAAAAAGGAAATCAAAATTTGACAATTAGGTGCGTCAATTGGAAGTATAATTTGGCTTATGTAACGTCTTGTATAATTTTTTTGTCAGAAGATAAAAAAGAAAAAAAGTCTTAGTATGATTTACGTTAACTCAATAAGAATATAATTTGGAATACAACATGATTTCATCAACAATAAGAAAAGCAAGGCTTTTGGACCTAATACTTTTATAATTCCTTTCTTTTTCGCTCTACTTTCTTAGCATAATTTCTAGGAGATTTCGTGGTGATTTGACAAAATCAAGTGGCTGGGTATAAGAATGAATTACAACCGTTCGTACCCAATGAATCCTATTCCTAATACCAAAAGGATCGATACTGTGGTCGGCTCATTATCTTGAAAAACTCATACATTTTCAGAAAGAAATCTTTTTTCGATTGGTAAAACTAAAAATTCAAACTTAAATCTAAAATTAAAAATAAGGTTACCACACGGGTCAGAATTCCGAGTGTTGGGCTCAATTCGAAATGGGATGCCATTGAAATCCTCTTTCGAGCAGTATTGCTACATGGGCTCCTTGGGAATTGAACCTACAGCAAAAATCGACCCAAGAAATGAAGCCCATTTGTCTATTATATTCAAAGCCCAAAATCGAAAGCAAAATCTAAAGCGAGAGCCAGACCTTAAAATGCAACGGCTCCTTCTCTTTAATGCGAGCATTAGATTTTATGTGTCCTGTCTCTGTGTTTTCAAGATTGGTTTAATATTATTTAGACTTTATGACTGTTACGAGATCTTTGGGTTTTATTTATTCATTAATAAAAATGTTGGGCTGCAATTAGCACATAATCTTTAAAAAAAATAATATCAATTTTTAAATATTTTCCTTGTTTTCCTTTTCCAACGGGAATAAGAAAAACGGACCATTTCTCTATTTAAATCGTTGTTGTGGGCCGCACTTCTTTCTCTTGGGGCCAGGTTTCGTCAATCCAAGAAAGCAAAAGATACGAAGAGAGACTCGCCTTGGCGGCAATTTCCCGGTGCGAAGCCTTCATCTTCTCTCTCCTCAATGGAGAGATTCCACGTAACGGTTCGTGGGAGGCCGCTCTCGCCCGAGGACTCGATGACCAGCCCCGGCGGATCTCCGGCAACGCCGTCTTCATCCTCAAGCCCAACCACTCCATCAAGTTCGCATCCGGTGTTCCCCATCTCACTTACTCTTTTTTTTCAAAAAAATTTTCCGCATCTTTTGCTTCCTTTCTACATTAAAGATCTTGATCTTTGTTTGTTTCTTTTTCCTTTGTTTTTGGCTCTAAATTTTACTCTTAAGGTCTTCTGTTGTGGTGCCGCTACATAGAGTACACAACCGAAGAGGTTTGTAGGGTTCGTGCAAAAGAAATCGTCTCGCCGCTGCCGATCGTGGATTTAACGGTACATTCATTAGTTTCGCTTCATTGATTCTTTGATAATCTCCTTGGTTCGACTGATTCTTCTTTACTTTTAGTTCTTGAACTCCCTTTCTTGGATTTTAAGCCGCATTTCGTACTTTGACTCATCGATTATTATCATTATTTGGTTTGAAATTTGAATATATTCCGCTATTATTGGTCTCTCTGTTTTTTTTTTTTTTTCGGTTTTTTCCTTTGTTTGTTTCTGCCAATTGTAATAACGTAACAGGTAGTTGTGGCAAATTACGCTTTTTCTAGAATTTAACTAGTTCTGAGTGCTTTTTTTTTTTTTTTTTCAAAAATTAAAGGGCAAATTTATGATCGTTGATCTTAGGGTTTAGTAATGTAAATTTTTTGTGGTTGTCATGTCAATAGCTGGTACAACTAATGGCAGTGCATTGGTTGTCATGTCAAAAGGTACAGAACCGGCTTGTTACATCTATGTATAAATTTATGTACGCATGCGTTTTTGTTTTTGTCTTTACTTTTTCAGTTGACTTCCAAAACTCTTGTAGAACTAAACTTGATTTGGTGTGGCCCTGAGTAAATCAATTTTCACTAATGTGATAAAGTGACATTTTATAATATTTTACCAGTGGAAACCTGTAAGAATTCCAGTTTGATGGACTGCTTTGTGTTCCTTTCTAACAAGCGTGATTGCAACTCGTATAAATCCTAAATTTCTTGCCGTTGAATGATAAAAAGAGTCTTTTTTGCTTTTGTTTATCCTTATCATTTTTATTTTTTTTTTTTTATGAATTATCATCTCTTTTGATCTTGCTGTTTGAAGGGGCACCTTAAACACAGCAGTGTTGCCCAGTTTGTGATGTATTTCTGTTCAAGTGAATCAGCATTAAATTGAAAGAACACTTCTCTGTTGCCTCAATGACCACAGCAAGTAGCAATTGGGGCATTGTCATGTCCAGGAATGCAGGTTATCCTAGTCATGTTGTCCAATTTTCAACTGCTGGGTTCTGCATAAAATAATTTGGAAGTAACTTTTGTTCTCCGTACTACTACTAGATTGTTGAACTTGATTTCCCCCATCATAGTGAGGGAATCCACAGAAAGTGGGAGAATAAATATTTGATCACTGTGGCTGCTGCCGGTGCAGATCAAGCTGAACTCACATTCAGTGCTCCTGACCCCTAAGAGGAATTACAAGATATAGCACAAGAACCGCTCCGGACATCTACTTTTCAGTGCTCATGTTAAGATAATCTAAAATGTTAAACTATTGGCTAAACTCAAGATATGCATCTGTCGGTCAATTCCTTCAATTTAGATTCTAATTAAGCATTACTCGAATTAAGATAATCTAAAAAGTTAAACTATTAGCTAAACTCAAGATATGCATCTGTCGGTCTATTCCTTCAATTTAGATTCCAATTAAGCATTTGTGGAATCCTATGATTCTAATGTATAAATCATAAACCCTCTATATTCAATTGGAGTAACGGAAATGGGTTGTTTTCTGTCATTTCAGTTTGTTTGTCCACTCAAGTTGTTCTGCGTTGGAATCCCATCGGGAATGTTACGTTGACAAAGTCCTCCCGTGCACCCTTCCAACTTGTTTTCGCCTGGACTGCTAATCAAAGCTTGCAGGCCAACCCCACCAACCTTTAATGAGAAAGTAATAACCTAACTACCAATGTATGCACTATTTAGTCTTCTTCCTGTAAAGTCATGATCGTCTAATGCAATGGACCTAAGAAATTGGTGCAATTCAGGCTACGATAGAACAGACTTGGGGAACTTGCCTTCTGCCAGGTTGAACAAGCTCAGGTATTGGAAGGTGTTTTGGATGAAGCTCATGGACGAAAGGTTGAAGATTTTTGACTCTACTACCCAGGTGCAGGTTCCTTACGACGAATTCAGCTACTTGCAGAATTTCGATAAGGGTCTGCACTTGATGATCTTGACATCCTCTCTCGATCCTTTACGGTTCGTTTTGATGATCCTTGGGAAAAGAGGTGTTGTGTGATTTGATTTTTTTTTTTTTTCTTTTGTCCTCGGCATCTGATAATTATTTATCACCAAAGTAGCCTCCTTTTTTTTTTTTTTTTTTTGGTTTGTTTGAGGAGAGACTGTAAGTCGCACAAATAGGATATCTACCGCTATAGCTAGGATTTCACATGTTATTTTTAGGTGTCTTAGTAAGATATTTTTCATTTATTTGCGGTTGGTATTATGCGTTGTGAATTTTCTTCTTACGGCTTGTCTCGAAGGGCTGGGCAGTGTACAAAAGTCTCGCCTATTTTCTCTTTTTTTGATTATTTGAATTATGATTTTTTATATATATATATATATATAAATTCAAAACTTAATTAGAAGAAAATATATCATAAATAAATAAATAAATATAAGAATTTCAGTGAGTTTATCCCTTCGATTAGTAGCAACAAGCAAAGCATCTAGTACAATGTTCGGGGACCATTTTGCCCTTCTGCAAAATACAACAAAACGTTCCGTTTCACTGCTGAAATGTAAAAGGGCAGGAACAGCTCCCCCGTCCAGTCGGCGCTGTTTGTCTTGCAAACCATAGCCGCAGGCATCCATGGGAGATCGATCGGTAACCTTGAGTGTGATTCACCAGAAATTATCTTCAACCCAAGATAGGGTTTAGGAATTTCCTCCATACACAGAAAAAAAAAAAAAAAACAAAAATTCCCTCATTCGTTCATTTATTTCTGGCAGTCTCATCACAGAAACGACATCGTTTCCAGCCTTGCATCCATGGCGACGGGGCTGGCCATCGCCACCGAGAGAACCCAGGAATTTTTCGAAGATCTTGAAAGGCAAAGGACAATTGTGTCCTCCTGCGCTCAGCTATTTACGTCCCTAACCACTCAATTCACTTCGCTTCAAGACTCACTCATACAGAGATCGCAAGCTGTCGACTCAAAATTCCAATCTCTGGAATCCCATTCCCAGAAAACCCTAGAATCACTATCTAGCAGAGAGGACTCGATTCCCGAGAGGGAGTATGCTGCCGTAGCCAAAATCAATGAGCAGAAAGAGCTCTCGTTGTCTGAATTCGAAAAGCAGATTAAACACGTTAATTTATCGGACTCGTTGAAGTCGGTTTCCCGGCGAATGGATTCCTCCAGATTGGTGAAGCTTGTTCTTTCCAAAAGGAAGGAGTCTATTTCGTTGCGGACGGAGCTGCCGCACGCGATAATCGAAGCTGTGGACCCGGCGAGGTTGATTCTGGATGCTGTGGATGATTTTGTGAGTAATAAGATTGGGAAAGTTGGGCTTACGGATAAGAGATGGGCGTGCGGAACGCTGGTCCAGGCACTCTTTCCAGAAGGTAGTCAGTTTGGCGGGAAGAAGGAGAAAGGTCCGGAATTTGCGAGGAGCATAGTAGAGAGGGCGGCTGGGATTTTGGAGAGGTGGAAGAACGAGCTGGCAGAGGAAGAAGATGATGGTGGCGGCAGCGGGGGCGGAGGCGGTCGTGTTGGTGGAGTGGTGGGGCCTGCAGAGGCTGTTATGTTCTTGCATATGGTGGTTGGTTTTCGGTTGAAGTCGAAGTTTGATGAGGAGTTCCTTAGAAAACTTGTGATGGAGCATGCCACAAGGAGGGATATGGCCAAACTCGCAGCTGCTTTGGAATTCGGAGAGACAATGGGAGGTATGCCTAATTTGTTATTGATCACTGGTTCATAAATTGTGAATGTTGTTTGTTAAATGTAATTGTTTTTAAATGTAGTTGGTAAATTAGCATGTTAATTGCTTGGAATAAATGTGTTTCAAAACTTGAGGCTTTCATTTCTTTCTTATGGTACCCACATTCAAACACATTAGAAAAAATGCTACCTTCATGAACTGAAATGAAGTGATGAATCTGCATGTGGAATAATTGGTTCAGTGAATGCCTTAGTCTTTTCTTGGCACAAGTCTGCCATGTTCAAAACATATCCAGCTAGTAAATTTTTGTTTAGCTATGCTAAGCTTTCCATGTAGCTTGAGGTTGTATTTGTCATCATGTTGTAGTAGACCAATTCATATTGCTTAGAATGTGGATATGTTTTGATGACATGAAAAATTATGGTACATGAACACTAGTAGGATGCCAGAAGTAACGAATGTTTTACAATTTATCTATTTTATTTTGCCTGGATCTCTGGGTATAAGACTCACTAATTCGTATTCTGTTTAGCTTGTTCTTTCCCTTGTGGAAACCATGTAGGTTGTCCCACGCATGATTCCCAAATGACATTAAGCTTACATTAAAACCCAAAATACCCTGACATTTTCTTCCAACATTGACTCATTTACCTTTTATAATGTGTGTGGCTGTGCACATTATCAGTGGTGGCTCAGAGAAACTTAAACCTAATAGGGGAACCATGTCACCATTTGAATGCACATATGTGTAAATGTCTCTTTGCCCTTCTACAAGTTCTAGGGAAGCACAGCTAAGTGTGCTCTGATTTGAAGCCACTTGTTAGAACAAAGTGTACATAATTTATCTTTTACCTTCTAGACTTCACACCAGTCTCTTTTTCTGAATCTATTCAAATTTCACTGTGTATATGCTCTTTGATTTGGTAATTGTCATGAATATAGTAGGATGTAGGGGCAGAAATATGGTAGGAAATAGAAACGGTGATTTAATTTTTCTTTGTCTTCAATCATTGAGTGGTTAATATCTTTCTCTTTTTCCCAAAGCATTCCAATGCACCTTTTATTTTCTTCTATTATTTCAGATATGATTAAGGAATTGGAAAAAAATGGGAAAGAGATAGAGGCTGTGTATTTTGCCTCTGAATCCGGTCTGACTGAAAAATTTCCTCCTCTTTCTCTGGTGAGGTCTTATCTTAAGAACTCCAAGAAGAAAGCTACCAACATTCTGAAAGATGGAAACTATAGTGCAGCTGCAAAGGTGTGCCTAGCATTTATTTTGTTTATTTTAACTGATCTGAACCATTTGGAGGTTGTCAAATCTCTTAGTTTATTGATGTTTTTCAGGAAGAGTCCAGTACAGTGGAGTTGAATTCTATTAAAGCCATCATCAGATGTGTAGAAGATCACAAGCTTGAAGCAGAGTTCCCCCTTGATAGTTTAAGGAAACGAGCTGCTCAGCTGGAAAAAACAAAGGCAGAAAAGAAGAAAAGTTCTGGTGTTCCTACTGCTGCTAAGCCTCAATATAAACGAGGACATGGTAGCAGTGGCAGTCGAGCAGGTGGACCTGATTTTCGTCCAAGCAAAGCTCCTAAATATTCCAATGCTTACTCTCCTTTTTCCCGAAGAAACCCTGCTCCACCTGCACAGCATAGCCCAACCACAAGATTCTCTGGTCCATACAGCTACCCCAGCCAGAGTGTCTTTGAGACACGCACACCTACTGCTTATGCCCCAACTTATGGTGTGCCCCACACACAAAGCCCTGCAGCAATTCCTCCTCAACAACATTACACGCTTCCAGTGGACAATATGAGTGCTAGTGGTTACCGATCCACTGGCTCTTACGGGGGCCAGACCAACTATGGTGCATATGATTATGGCTCTGGTGCTCCACCTACTTATCAGCCTTCATCCTAAGCACAATAGAATTGGAGGACTTGCAAGATGGCTGGAGAATGTTTTTTCCATTTTCCAGCTTAGGACGTTATGTAGGTTTCCTGAAATTTGTTTGTTTGGTTGGGAGCTGAAGCCGAATCCATTTTATTCGTTTTAAATTTTCATGCTTGAGTTTACGAGGATCAAATCAAAAGGGTCAGTGATGAACTGAACCAAGTTTGTAAATTTGTTTATGTGCGTCCACTGAAGTTTGATAGAGCTGTTATTATCTTGTTCAACAGTTTGAGCTTTTAAATTAAGAGCTGTTATCTTTGACATGGTTTCTGAATTTTTATGACCAATGACCAAGTAGCCTTGCATTTAAACAGTGATTGTCCACGGCTCAAATCGATTGAGAACTCGTTCAAAGTTCAAACAAAAAACTATTTTGAGAAATTATTTTTAAGCTACGTGTTGAAGTTTATGAATCGGCCTTTCTGTTTTCTTTCAACTTTCTGGCCCCAGCGGGGTGGCTTTTGATTTCGCCTTGTCATCCCCTCCTTATGCTACTGCTTAAAGTTTGACGTGAGAGTCTGAAATAAAAGTTGAGGTATTTTTCTTAGAATTTTTGGTTTTGTGTTCAATTATATATATATGTGTGTGTGTGTGTGTGTGGGTGTGTGTGACCTTTCGACCTCTTTATAGATAGATTAAGGAAGAATTTTCTCAAGCGGCACTTATACAAAAGAAACGCAGTAATGTTAAGCAACTTAAAATGACTCCGTTTTTTAATAGAATAAAAATTTAAATTTAAATCTGATTTTCCATTTTTAAAATTTAATTGAAAACATTCTTTTAATTAACACCATTTTAATTATTATGAGCTGAGATATTTTCTGTGGTTTTCATGTAGAAAGGAATGAAGAAAATGTGTATTAAAAAGCCAGATATATGTACAAAATGAAGAAAAATTTTATTTTTTTGAACGTACATACACCGCAACTTAATAATGATCACACCAAAAAAAAAAAAAAGAAAGCGCGGAGGGGATTGTAATAGTTGAAATAGCGTTTTGTATAATCAAGTGTAGTTTGTATCAAACCTGACAAATTTCGTGAAATTTTCAATATTTAAAATTAAATCTTTAAAGCTATATTTTAAAGAAAAAGCAAGCTCAAACACGCTAAAAACAGAAGAAGTGTGCATTTAGCAAACAGATAATCGAAAAATATCAACAACAATAAAATTTTAATCTCAATTTTAATTAAAATTAGTTACATTAATCTTTTCTTTTAATTTTGTTTTAAATCAAGTATGAATCTTTCATGCAAACAAGGAACCACGCTCTATAAAAAAAAAGTAAAATTAAATTAAAAGCATAAATTAATAGTAAATCCCAAGTTCTCCAATAAGAGAATTTTCACAATATGTGAAATTTGAGGTACCCTAGCACAGTGAGTGTTGGTACTATAAACCATACCCTCAATGTGCAGTCAAATACATTTTTTCTCGTTTTCAAAAAAAAAAAAAAAAAAAAAAAAAAAGAAAAGGGCTCTCCTTCGTTAATTACTAATAAGCTAACTATACACACACAGCGTCCAAAGTAAAACATTAATTGGCAAACTTGTTTGTGCTTAACAAAGGAGATGCACACTCACAAATTTTTTTTTTTCTTTTTAACGGAATTATCTCAACAAGATTAGACAATCTTTTACGTACTTGGCGCGTGACTCACCAAGGACTCTATGCGTGTAATAATAAGCCGTACTTTTTTTTTTTTTAACAATAATAAAAAAATATTAAATAATCTTTATAAATCTAAATTGAAGCGAAGTTGCTAACATTTTATTTTATTATAAAAATTTGTCATTTTAATAATAATAACTTTGAATGGAATTTTTTTATACTTAATCATAATGTTTTAAATCTTAAATTTAATATTACATTTTATCATAAATTTCATTTTATTTTTTTCATAAAAAAATCAAATAAAAGGTTAAAATTCAAATTAATAAAAAATAAATATATATGTTAAATTTTTCTTCTAAAAACTAATGTTTCGACAAGGTAAGTTTAACCAACAGGTTAAGATTTTCATTTTTAAACAGTATTTTTAAGGAAAAACTCGATGGTAATATGAGTATTATAAATAATTCATTGTTTGATGTCTGCTAGAAGTTCCATTTGGCTTCTTGCTTGCTGCTGCTTTAATAAAAGAGACGATTTCTCTTACAACATGGTATTCTGTTCTATATTGTGGTTGTTATTCATTTTTGAGGTCAACGGAGAGCGCAATCACTTGTCATAACTTATAAGCCAAGAAATTAACGTTTGAAAATGTTTTTTTATTTGATCAGCATGTTAAGTAATAATATTTGTTGACTGTCTGATTTTTCATTTTTTAAATTTAATTGAAAACGTGCTTTAATCAGCACCATTTTAATTATTATGAGCTGGGATTTTTTCTGTGGTTTTCATGTAGAAAAGGAATGAAGAAAATGTGCATAAAAAGGCAGATATATGTAGAAAATCAAGAAAAATTTTATTTTTTGAAGGTGCACATACCGCAACTTAATACGTAAAATGATCACACACACACACACTAAAAAAAAAAAAAAAAAAGGCGGGGGTTTGTAATAGATGAAATTAGCGTTTGTACAGTCAGGTGTAATTTGTGTCAAACCTGACAAATTTTGTGAAATTCTTGTAACCAGTACTCAATATTTAAAATTAAATATTTAAAGCTATATTTTTAAGAAAAAGCAAGCTCAAACATGCTAAAAGCAGAAGAAGTGTCCATTTAGCAAACAAATAATCAAAAAAATATCATCGACAATATAATTTTAATCACAATTTTAATTAGAATTAGTTACATTAATCATTTCTTTTTATTTTGTTTTATATCAAATATGAATCTTTCAAGCAAGCAAGGAACCACGCTCTATTAAAAAAAAAAAATTAAAATTAATAATAAATTAAACCATACCCTCCATGTGCAGTCAAATACCAAAAAAAAAAAAAAAAAAAAAAAGAAAACTTTTGTTCTCCATCATTAATTACCTGTAAGCTAACTATGCACACGCAGCGTCCAAAGGAAAACATTAATTGGCAACTTGTTTGTGCTTAACAGAGAAGGTGCACTCCCACAATTTTTCTTTTTTTTAAGGAATTAACTCAACAAAATTAGACAATCTTTATAATAAGCTGTACCTTTTGTTTTTGTCTAACAATAATTAAAAATATATTGCATAATTTTTATAAATTTAAATTGAAGGTAAGTTGTTAACGTTTTATTTTAATTTTTTTTTTTTGTATAAAAGCTCTATTATTTAAGTAATAATAACTTCAAATGAAATTCTCTTATGTCCGATCATAACCTTTCAAATCTCAAATTTAATATTATTTTTTATCATAAATTTCTTTTTATTTATTTTTTAAAAATATTAAATAAAAAGTTGAAATTTAAATTAATAAAAATATATATTTTTTAAAATTACCACAAAACTTATGAAAGTCGGGGGGGGGGGGGGACCTCGTGGACGGGACACGTACAGCATGGGGGTCGATTCAATTAACTCTATTATAAACTTGAAAAGACGCAATCAGATGGCGAGTTGGCGACGTATGGAAATTGAGCACGTTCTTGAAATAAATTGGGGAAAGAGACCCGCTTTAAAACCTAAATTTTTAAAGGTAAAATTGAATAAATATGTCCCTCCGGCTTCATGAAATTATCAAATTGATGGCTATCAACTTCTGACATTTTATTTTTACACCCATTAATCATCTTTTTTATTTTTTTTATTTTTGGGTTTTCTCTATTCCGGATTGCTCATATCTAATGAATATTGAGAGAGTCAAACCTTAATTAGTATTATTATTTTTTTTAAAATTTTGTGCATTATCATGTGGCCCCACAAATAATCACAATTGTCTGCTTCTGGAGTTTTGGATGGAAGAAAATTAAAGCAGTCAGTTCTAGTCTGGGGTCTACGTCAAAATTGGAGACCAAATCTCAGTAGGCACATCCCAATTAGATTCAACGTTTCCGCCTTTGTCTGCTTTAGATTAATTTTAATTACAAAGTTTAATGATCAAATTATTTTAATTTTTAATGCAAAACTTAATTTTTATATTTTACAAATAATAATAATAATAATAATAATAGTTTATAGTTTTATGAGAATTATTGCGATGACAAAACATATTTCTCATTAATTAACTAAAATTATCGGCATGATGCTAAGATTTTCTTTTTTAAACGGTGGTTTTTAGGAAAAATTCGATGTCAACATCAGTACTATAAGTAATTCACTGTTGGATGTCTATTAAGAGTTCCATTTGGCTTCTCGCTTGCCGCCGTTTTAATCAAAAGACAATTTCTTCCGTTCTATATTGTGGTTGTTATTCATTTTTGAGGTCAACGGACAACGAGCGTAAGCACTCGTCATAACTTACAAGCCAAGAAAATAACGTTTGAAAATATATATATATATATATATATATATTTGATCAGCATGTTAAGCAATAATATTTCTTGAATGTCTGTAGACAGATCGAAATAAGCAAATAAATAAAATTTTAAAAAAAATTAGTTTCCAGACCAATCACGGATCGTCAACGCCTTGTCTGATCAAGTAAGCACACGTCGGCTTTTGCCAGGGAATTGAATCATTGTTTAAACTTTAAATGATTCGTGATAAATGAAAACTGGCTATTTCGATGTAAAAGTTTAAACTACATATTTTACAAACGCAACCTACCCTTAATTTCAATTAAATATAATTGTAAAAACGTTAGAACTAACACATTCGGAGCATGTAACGGGCGGGTTATCATTGTAATTTAGGATTTTAAATTCCTTCGCCGGCGTCAACTTTGCTTGGAAATACGAAAAATACACTTTAACCTCCAAAAGAAACGGATATATTTACAATCATTCATTTTAGCTTTTCTGTCAAAATCATATGCATCGACGAGTGAAGTATTAGGAATTAAAATTCAACTTCTTTTTTTATTATTATTAAAGTTGGAAATTTAGTACCATAATTGAATATTATTAAAATTATTTATAAGATTAAAAGTTTTGATTTTGAATTTAATTAATTAAAAAAAATTAGAATTTTAGTAATTTTCGTAAAAAGAAGGGTTCAATTATTGTCCCGTATGCATCCCAGTGTTACCAATTTAATAATTGACTCATAGGCCAGTACGTTTTCCAATGAAATTTCCAATGATTCCATGCTTGCTCCGTGCCTATGGCCTAGATTACTTTGGCTAAAATGGGAAAAGCAACTGCCGGTTTTCCACTTCTTAGATGAAGAGGTGGTTTAATGGGCAATGCGGAAAGAAAGGGAAAAAAAAAAAAAAAAAAAGCGGAAAATGAAAAGAAAGACATTTTTTGTTTTTATTGATATATAAACTACCCAATAAAAATATTATAGTTTTATGAAGTTTACATACCCTTTTTTAATAATTAGAAGCAGCAAGATTTTAAAGACTTATTAAACTATAAGATAGACAATAAAAGTACTATGTTCTTATGATTTTTTTCAAGGATTAGATTTAAAATTTTAAAAATAAAAATTTAAATTATTTTATTAAATTCTTAAATTTAAGTGTATGTTGCGAAAACATATTTGTTAATTGCCCAGGCCACGTCATAGATGATGCACGCGCCGGGGCGGCAGCAGCCATGTTGGCTATAAATAAACGTCAAGCCCTTGATACACAGAATCAATCGTGCAAGACTCAATATACGTCCAAAAAAGAAAAAAAAAAAAGAAAAAGAAAAACATAGAAGGCTCACTTCTTTGGAGGCAGACTAAGCGAGAGTGTGTGTGCGCGCGTGTGAGAGAGAGAGAGAGAGAGAGATGGGAAGTCAAAGCAATAATGGAAGTGATTCTTTCATCAAGATGCCAGAAATAAAGTTCACAAAGCTTTTCATCAATGGAGAATTTGTTGATTCTGTTTCAGGTTTCTTTTTCATCGCCCGTCTATATCTATCAGTCTATCTGTCACACAAACAAACAAGCACACACGTGAGGAAGTTCCTGGTTTGGTTAATGTCTGATTTCATTTCATTTTTCCTTGTCTTTTCATCAATCTCTACAAGTCTCGTCATCTCAATTTCCTTTGGTGGCAGAACATGATAATTTACTCTTCTTGAGTACTTACTGTCGTGGTCAACGATTTCTTGTCTCTGCATATTTCCACACGAAAAGGAAGCATGCGTTTAGACATGTCTGTATAAATACGAGTATATTAATGTACCTGATCCCATGTAGTATTTGAAGTTTTGTACTCTTGATTTTCTCCACTCATTCTGACAGTACCAAACGATCTTGAAATATGTCTTGAAGAAAAGAAAGACATTATATATTTTCATTTTTTCCCTTTTTTTTTTTTTTTAATTGCATATATAACATGCACTGTTCAGAAGAGCTGCATGGGCAAACGATACTCTGGATTCAAAAGCAATAGGGCAATAATGTATCAGAGAGTAGCGCATGGGCACAACGACACTTTGATCTCTCTTCTTACCTATATTATAACTCATAAAAGGTGGCTCTGATTTATTCTTTTGGGTTAAATATCAAAACCAAAACAAATTAAACTTAATTGGGTAGGGAAAAACTTCGAGACAATCGACCCAAGAACAGGAGAGGTGATAGCAAGAGTTGCAGAAGGAGATAAGGATGACATTGATGCGGCTGTGAAGGCCGCACGCCATGCATTCGATCATGGACCATGGCCCCGCATGTCCGGTTATGTAAGTATCTGTATCCCTTTGTCTTTTATCTCTTAATCGTGTACGCTCACGCATTTATAATTCACACTCTTTTAATTAATTTATATAATATAAAATAATAAATAAATTATACTAAAAAAAAAACATAATCATAGCATATACTATTAATTAAATAAATAAAATATGGGGAAGCAAGTGCACACCCTTTAAAATTCACTTGTTTTTCCATTATATCTCAGAACCGTTGACTGTACTGTTCAAACTCACCCTTTTAAAGCACTTGGAAAAGTAATGGCATACGAAAATCTTAAGCAACACGAAAACCCTTCTGATTAACAGATTAAATATATATATATATATAAGACAAACTTGGGATGCACCAACATATTTTTGTTAATATCTTTTTTAATAATTACATTTACACCACTAATTTTTATTTTGTGCTTTAATTTTATGTATCGAACCTTTTGGATACACTTTTGTTAGGACAACAGACGAAATTCGGATAAAAAAGAAAGTACTGTATCAGTTAATAAACAATCCATATTTCTTGCATCATTGCGCATATAATAATAATTGTTTTCCAGTAATGTCGCCGTGCGAGGAAGGGATATAAGACAAAAGCATGTAACTTAGCAGCCTCCATTGTCTTATATGTATGATTTGTTTTGTGATCTTACTATTTCAAACCATCGTTTTCAAGTATGATTCGCAAAAAAGAAAAAGAAAAAAAAAAAGGTTTATGATGCAGTCAATTTGTTTTCTTGCTGTTTTTGAACGAACGCGGACAGGCAAGAGGAAGGATTATGATGAAATTTGCGGACTTGATTGAAGAAAACGTAGAAGAATTAGCCGCACTGGACACTATTGATGCTGGGAAGTTGTTCAGCATGGGCAAAGTAATGGACATTCCTCAAGGAGCAAGCCTTCTGCGTTACTATGCAGGTGCAGCCGACAAAATTCATGGAGAAGTGCTGAAAATGTCGTGCGAGCTTCAAGGATACACGCTGCGCGAACCAATAGGCGTCGTAGGACACATCATTCCCTGGAACTTCCCTACGGTCATGTTTTTCCTGAAAGTTAGCCCCGCCCTGGCGGCCGGGTGCACCATGGTTGTCAAGCCTGCTGAACAAACACCTCTTTCGGCTCTTTACTATTCTCATCTTGCTAAGAAGGTAAAGCTATTCGATCCCATTTGTCCTGTACCATCCGGTAACACAATCTGACGTAAATTGCTAATTCACTTGCGCATTTTTTTCCCCCTTTGATGCATACTAATCAGGCCGGTATCCCCGATGGAGTCATCAATGTCGTAACTGGATATGGACCGACTGCAGGTGCTGCCCTCGCCTCGCATATGGACGTTGATAAGGTATAACCTAGTGGTTATCAAATATAAAATTTAAAGGTTGAGATTTGAAATTCAAACTCATACCTTAGTTCCTCTCTCCCCAATTCAAGTAGACTGAAAAACAGAAAAAAAAAAAATAATAATAAAATCACGACGCCCTTGTGGTTTTCTCAAAAGAAGTGCTACGCTTATAAGACCAGTATTTGATGCAGCATTGGAATAGGACCTTCAATTTATGTGCTCACGGTCTTGCCATTTCAGCTAAGTTTCACCGGGTCTACAGAAGTTGGACACCTAGTGATGCATGCTGCAGCGGCTAGCAATTTGAAACACGTCTCGCTTGAATTAGGAGGCAAATCGCCCCTGCTAATATTTGATGCTGATGTAGATACAGCTGCTGATCTTGCTCTTCTCGGCATCCTTTATAACAAGGTCAAAATTCTTTTTCCTTTATCCATATTTGTATTCCCACTAGCTGAATTTCACAGAAATTGTGTTAGTAATATGGTTTCTGTGATTCATGTGATCAGGGAGAAATCTGCGTAGCAAGTTCACGTGTTTATGTTCAGGAAGGAATTTATGATAAGTTTGTAACGAAGTTGGAGGAGAAGGCAAAAGAATGGAGAGTCGGGGATCCTTTTGATCCAACATCTCGCATAGGTCCGCAGGTACAAAAATTGGGAAGGTGGTAGATAAGAATTCCTTTTTCTGTGAGTGGTTAGCTTGATTGACTAAATTGTTTCTCAATTTGGTTGTTGTGATAATGTCACATATCAAGCATTTCAAGCGTATTAAGAATCTAAAATGTACCTGCGAACCCATAACTGAAACGTTCACCTTATCGTCGAACTCCATGCAGGTTGATAAGCAGCAATTTGACAAAATTTTATCTTATATTGAGCATGGCAAAAGAGAAGGAGCCACCTTGTTAATGGGCGGCAAGCCTTTAGGCAAAAAAGGTTATTATCTTCAGCCTACGGTGTTCACTGATGTTAAGGTATCTATACTTTTCAATGCAACAAATCGGGTGCTTTAAAATTTCCCACCTTCAAATGGTTGCTCTTGACAACTTGAGCAGGAAGACATGCTGATCGCACAGGATGAAATTTTTGGACCGGTGATGTCGTTAATGAAGTTCAAGTAAGTAGACCAGTGTTCAATTCTAATTTATTAGTTGTTTGGCCAAATCAAAACTTAAAAGGAAAATCTTAATTCTTCTCCCTTATTTTAATTTTTTAAAACTGTATTTCTCAAAAATTTAAGTTATTATTGTAAATAAAATACATCTTTATGAATACTCTAATATTACTTTAAAAAAATATTTTTTTAAAAAAATTGTGTGATTAAATGGGGTATATTTCTCTGAAAGAAAACAATTGTTCTCTTGTACAATGAGAAATTGCAGGACCATCGATGAGGCAATAAGAAGGGCAAACAACACAAGATATGGTCTAGCAGCTGGCATCATAACCAAGAACATAGATGTGGCTAACACAGTCTCGAGGTCAATCCGTGCCGGCATCATTTGGATCAATTGCTACTTCGGATTTGACAATGACTGCCCGTATGGAGGATACAAGATGAGTGGGTTTGGAAGAGATTCTGGATTCGAAGCCCTTTATAAATATCTCCAAGTCAAGTCTGTTGTAACCCCTCTCCACAATTCTCCTTGGCTGTGATTATAATTTATTTATTAACATTGATAATAGCTGTTGTTTAGAAATTGGGAGCGGCCACTCGGCAAACAATGTTGTTCTGCAAATGTTTGCATTACCCAAGTCCCTAAATAAGCCCTGTTCAGGCTTTCTCTTTTGAATAATTAATTTGTAGCAATTGGATCCTGTTAGTGCTAGGTGTAACCTGAAACGCCAATTATTACTTTTCCTTTGATCCAGACTGCTTGGAGGATGTAAGATCAGCATATTCGAAACCTTGGTTATGTTATTCCATGGCTTTCGTTTCCTGTATTGACCTGATTTCCAATTTCAACGACGAGAAATGAAAATGGAAGTTCAAAATTAAAATTCCATTACAATTTCATTAACCCCTGGCACTCTAGTACATTTTTACAAACTCAAAAATACAGAGAGAGAGGGAAAACAAGACATTTATCAAACCTTACAATCAATTCCTTATTTTGCAATCCTTCCCCTAAGCTTAACACCAAGAACTTTCTCCATTTTCACCAGAACAGCCTGGTTAGGCACGGCCTTGCCATTCTCATACTCCTGTACCACCTTAGGTTGTGCATTGATGTGCTTCGCCAACTCCGCTTGGCTCATCTTCTTCTCCAGCCGCGCCTTCTGAATCGCCTGCCTCACTTCCGTCGTCACCCTGTCCCTGGCCACCGGTTCCGTCTCCTCGTCCAGCTTCCTCACGTTCACCGCCGGCGCCGCTTTCTTGTTCGAACCGGCATCAAATTTTTTGATGGTCTGTACCTTTGCGCCCGTCCGGAGTGCCTGGTTCACCGCCTTTGGGTCGCGAAGGTCCTTTACTTTCGTCTTGGCCTTTCGGAGCACCACTGGCTCCCAGTCCTGCGTTATCGCCCCTGTTGTTCGACTGGGCATGTTTTGCGATAGAATCCAACCGTCGATCACCTTCCTCAATCTCAGATCATTGACAAGGACTATATATATATATATATATATATATAGAAAGAAAATAGAGATAGCATCTGGAAACTTCTTGGCAATTTGGAGCTACGTGGCAGGTTTTCATTCGGTAGAACCGCTGAAATGGATTTCTTCTATGCGTCATAACCAAGCAATGCCCTGGGCTTACTGCCGAAAAGTTACGCCAAGTTTCGGATGCGATTCTAACCCAATTCACGTCATGTAGTTGCGTTAAAATTTTTTTTTTTTCGAAATTTTAAATTTTATTTTACTAAAAAAATTAAAAAAAAAATCAAAATGTACAAAGAGATACAACACAACAACGGTGCATTAAGTGTTGAAAAAAAGGGTAACAGAGATTGAATTTCATGATATCCAACCTTTTCTTATTTTATTTATTATATTTATTCTATATTACGTGGGTCTTATTGTATATTTCTTTATCATATATTAAAAAAGAGAAAAAAAACTTGAATTTTAAAAAAATATTATTTTATTATAACTAACATCAATGGCGTCAAATATCTATCGAATTTATGCGTCCACGTATTAACGCTTGTTTTATTGGATAGTTTCTTCTTGTACGTATCCCAAGCAAGTAACGTTTTGTGGGCTTAGGCCCAGGCTTAAGGCTCCCCTTCAGACTTGAAAAAACAAAAGAAATTATATGAATTTTTAATTTAAAGTTTAGATTTCGATTCCTAATTTATACAAATAAAAAACTGAAGGATAAATCAATGGTACGCTGTGATTGTAATTTCGGAGCTGCAAAGAAAAGTTTGGAATCCTCGAACGGTCAGAATCTGGCGTCAACGGTTCAATTTCTTCATCCCGATTTTTAAATGAAAATGTCAAGATGAGAAAAGTCCAAGGTCAAACGAAACACACGTCAGAGTTCACAGCCCTCCATGGATGGTAGTTATAAAACTTGTAAATGTTTCTCTTATGTTGTATTTGTTATATAGCAAAAGAAAAAGAAAACAAATCAGAATTTATTGCAAATTTTTGCGGACGTTGGTTTATCCGCTCCCTTCTGCCTGCTGTGCCATGTAAACATAAGCAAATGATATGGAATAAGGGCTTACAAGCAGGCCATCCGGCCATTATGCAACATGACGCGCAAGTTCCTGAAGCAAAAACCACTTTAATTCCTTAAGGCCAGTGGGATCTTTATATATTGCTTCATTGGGGGGCATGCCCCGAACAGAAAATCAATAAAATCGGGAGATATGAGAGGGTAGAAATCTTCAAATGTTCCACCTTAACCATACAAATTTAGTCTTAATCAAAGTCAACAATTAACAGTAAAAGAAAATGAAGGCAACCTCTTGTTTAGCACACAATCCGGCAAATACTTTTTCGTGTCTCTGCCTTTGTCGCTATCCACTCGTGGAACAAATGCTATTTTGCCATTGCCCCAAATGCCCTCCTATAGCTACAATACTTTCACCAACAGGACAATTCCCAGCCAACCCACAAACGTAACTGCTGCCAACAGAAACACTTTCTCGTCAACTTCCATTACCTGAACTTTTCCAGGAAAAACATTTCTTGGGGGAAAAACGTACTTTGCAAACCAAGAAAGTTGAATATCCTTTGCACTAACGACGGATCAAATGGGAGGAGAGGAAGATGAAACCGAGTCTCCATCATCGTTGCAAGAGAAAAAGAAAAGAAAGGAACTTGGTCTCGCTTGCATGTTAAATACGGAGGTTGGGGTCCTCGCCGTCCTCCGCCGACCACAGGTCCCGACCGCCGCCACATTCCTTTCCCAAGAAGAAAACTACGATACCCCAACTCTCCAAGCCTTGAAATCTCTACGTGCCCTCATTTTCAATCCCCAACAAGAATGGAAAACCATAGACCCCTCCACTTATCTATCCCCATTCCTCGACGTAATACAAAGCGACGACGTGTCTGCTCAGGCCACTGGTTTTGCTCTGTCAGCCATCCTGAAGATTTTCAGGCTAGAAATCTTCGATGAAAAGACGCCAAGGGCAAGAGATGTCATGCATTCAGTTGTCGCCGGGATTACAAGCTGTCGCCTGGAAAAAACGGACCCCATTTCTGAAGACGCTGTGATAATGAGGATCCTACAGGTCCTGACAGCAATCATGAAGCACAGCGCTTCAGTTTTGCTGGCAGATCAAGCTGTTTGTACTGTTGTCAATACCTGCTTTCAGGTCGTTCAACAATCTGCAAGTAGAGGGGATTTGCTTCAACGAAGTGCAAGATACACAATGCATGAATTGATACAGATTATCTTTTCCAGGTTGCCCGATGTTGAGATAAAACCGGGGGAGGATTCAGAATCTGATACTGAGGATGTCGACATTGATGATGGTTTGGAATCAGGGTATGGAATCCGTTGTGCCGTAGATATATTTCACTTCTTGTGCTTGTTGCTTAATGTAGTTGAAGTTGTGGAAACAGAGGGATATACATATCATACAGCAGATGAGAACGTTCAGCTTTTTGCACTGGTTTTGATAAATTCTGCGATTGAATTGAGCGGGGATGCAATTGGGAAGCACCCAAAACTTTTGAGGATGGTTCAGGATGATCTTTTTCATCATCTGATTCATTACGGAACATGTTCGAGCCCCCTCGTGCTGTCAATGATTTGCAGTACTGTTTTAAATATCTACCATTTTCTTCGCAGGTTCTGATTCAATATTAATAAGAGTCAATATTGCTTGGTCTTGTGGTTGAAATATATAACGCTTAAGAAGGGACATTTTTGCGTATATGTGTGCAGGTTCGTTCGTCTTCAACTAGAAGCATTTTTTGGGTTTGTGCTGTTGAAAGTTGCAGCGTCTGAAGGCTCAGTTCAGCTCCAAGAAGTTGCGCTTGAAGGGATTATAAATTTCTGCAGGCAACCGACATTTGCACTTGAAGCTTATGTGAACTATGATTGTGATCCCACCTGCCGAAATATATTTGAGGAAATTGGGAAATTGATATGCAAGCTGTCATTTCCAAGAGCTAGCCCCTTGAACACTATACAAGTCCAAGCCTTTGAAGGGCTACTAATCATAGTTCACAACATTGCAGATAATGTCGACAAAGAGGGTGATTTGATTCCTTGTGGACCATATCCCTTTGAGATTGCTGAGTACAGACCATTCTGGGAAGAGAAACCCAAAGACAACATGGAGACTTGGGTGGAATACTTAAGAGTAAGGAAAGTGCAGAAAAGGAAAACATTAATTGCTGGGAACCATTTTAACCTAGATGAAAAGAAGGGTTTGGAGTACCTAAAACTTTGTCAATTAGTCTCTGATCCACCAGATCCCAAAGCTTTTGCCATCTTCTTCCGCTACACCCCAGGATTGGACAAGAACATGATTGGAGATTATCTTGGTGATCCTGACGAGTTTCGCATTCAGGTTCTTAAAGAATTCACAGCAACGTTTCACTTTTCAGGCATGATTCTTGACACCGCCCTCCGTACTTTCGTTGCAACCTTCAGATTGCCCGGGGAGTCTCAAAAGATTGAGAGGATCCTTGAAGCATTCTCAGAAAAATTTTATGAACAACAATCTTCAGACATCTTTGCAAGCAAAGATGCAGTTTTTATTCTCTGCTATTCCCTCATTATGCTTAATACTGATCAGCACAATCCTCAAGTTAAGAAAAAGATGACGGAGGATGAATTCATCAGGAACAACAGAGCAATCAATGGTGGGCAGGATCTTCCCAGAGAGTACCTCTCTGAACTTTTCCACTCAATTGCTAACCATGCAATCACACTTTCTGGTCAATCCGGTCCAGTGGAGATGAACCCAGCAAGGTGGATGGAGTTGATAAACCGATCCAAGGTAATACAGCCCTTAATTCTCTGTGATTTTGATCGCCGGATCGGGAGAGATATGTTTGCTTGTATTTCTGGTCCATCTGTTGCGGCCCTTTCGGCTTTCTTTGAGCACGCTGACGAAGATGAAATTTTCCATGAATGCATAGAAGGATTGATCTCAGTAGCTAGGATAACTCAACATGGCCTACAAGATACTCTGGACGAGCTCGTTGCCTTGTTCTCAAAATTCACCACGTTGCTAAATCCTTATGCCTCTGCAGAAGAGACATTGTTTGCCTTCAGCCATGACATGAAGGCTAGAATGGCTACTCTGGCAGTGTTCACCATAGCAAACAGTTTTGGAGAATCCATTCATGGTGGGTGGAGGAATATTGTTGAATGCTTGTTGAAGCTTAAAAGACTTAAGCTACTTCCCCAGTCCGTGGTTGAATTCGATAGCACTCCCGGCTTGTCATCTGATAACCCAGAACACTTGAGGAATGAGTCTGGTTTGATTTTCCCCTCACATGATGCTAAATTTGGTAAATGCCACGCTTCTGTCATGATTAGTAGATTCTCACATTTCCTGTCAATAGATAGCATGGAAGATTCAGTATCCCTGGGGATGAGCGAATTTGAGCAGAATCTCAAGATTATGAAACAGTGCCGAATTGGCAGCATCTTCAGCAATAGTTCAAAATTACCAGATGTTACTTTGCTAAATCTTGGGCGGTCTCTGATATTTGCAGCCGGTGGAAGGGGCCAAAAATTCAGTACACCAGTGGAAGAGGAGGAAACAGTTGGGTTCTGTTGGGATTTAATTGTTACTATTTCCATGACTAACATTCACAGGGTTCAGGATTTTTGGCCTTCTTTTCATGACTATTTGCTAGGAGTCACTCAACTTCCCCTATTTTCCCCCATTCCATTTGCTGAGAAGGGCATCATAGGCCTTTTCACGGTCTGTACTGATCTTCTTTCTTCATTTAGACCTCAAAAGTACTCAGAGGAGCACATTTTCAAATCCATAAATTTGATGTGGAAGCTTGACAAAGAAATTCTTGACACATGTTGTGAGTTCATAACAAATTCCGTGAGCAAGATCCTGATGGAATACGCTGCAAATCTACAGTCCCATCTTGGCTGGAAAACAGTGCTGCATTTGTTATCTGTCAGTGGCAGACATGCAGAAACTTACAATCAGGGTGTTCAGACTCTGATCTCACTGATTTCTGACACAGCACGGTTGTCACCGACGAATTATGCCTATTGTGTCGACTGTGCATTTGGTTTTGTTGCACTTAAGAACAGTCCGGCGGAAAAAAACTTAAAAACATTGGACCTCTTAGCAGATTCAGTGAATGTACTGATCCAATGGTACACAGAATACTCAGATCCTGGAAGTAACCACAGCATGGCAAGTAATACAAGTAATTCTTCGTTAGATGATAACTCGAAAGGCTTTGGTTCTCACAACTTTGTTTTTACTCTTTTCGTCAAGCTTGGGGAAGCTTTCAGGAAAACCAGCTTAGCACGGCGAGAGGAGATAAGAAACCATGCAATCTTATCCCTTAATAAGAGCTTCACCTTGGCTCAAGGACTTGATTTCTCGCCTGTCAACTGTACCAACTGCTGCAACCTTGTGGTATTCGCAATGGTGGATGACTTGCATGAAAAGATGCTGGAATATTCAAGGCGTGAGAATGCGGAGAGGGAGGTGAGAAGCATGGAAGGGACTTTAAAACTTTCAATGGAGCTTCTGACAGATGTATACCTGCAGTTTCTGAAGCAGATATCAGTGAGTGCTGGCTTTAGGACATTTTGGTTAGGAGTCATGCGGAGAATGGATACATGTATGAAGGCTGATTTGGGTGCATATGGAGAGACAAAATTACAATACGTGGTTCCTGAATTGTTAAGAAAAATGATTACAAAAATGAAACAAGAAGAGATACTAGTGCGGCAGGAAGGTGATGATCTCTGGGAAATCACTTACATCCAGATACAGTGGATAGCTCCTGCGCTTAAAGAAGAGCTGTTCCCTGATGAAGAAATATAGAAGATATAAAGCAGAGAAGTGTAGTTGCTTAGCTAGGTGGAATGGATAATAGCTCAAGTTAAGCATTTGATCTTAATTTTTCTCAAGATTCCTTTCGCCCCCAAATTTGTTGGTACATTTATTCACTCATTAAATTCTTGTTTAAATCAAGTCTTTCAATTCAATTTCAGGAACAGACGTCAATTTAATTTATTCACTCATTGAATTCTTGTTTAAATCAATGGAACCAAATTCTTTTTTTTTTTTTTTTTTTTTTAAGTACTAGAATGACTTAAATTGTAATTTGAAACAAAGAAAAAAATAGTGGAATTGAATTCTACAAATTCTTGATTCTCGAAAAAACCATGAGATGATTTTAGAGGCAGAATTGACAATTTCTACAATCTTTATGGTTGGGCCTAGGAATGAAAGCCGACGGATAGCTCCAGTTATAGAAAACATTGTAAGAAAATTTTTCCTCCCCATCCGGTTCATTTCGTCCTGTTTCCTATTCTAAAATCTTCCAGAATACGAGGACAAAATAACGTTGATACCACCCGACTTACTTGCTTTTTGTAAACGGTCATGTGAGTGTTTAATTCTCAATCATGGCCAATCAAAGCAGAAGCAGAAGAGGCAACAGTTTATCAGAAGGCCCCGTGCTGATTTCAGCAGTGGACCTGAGATCTGAAACTTTCAACACTAGAGAGGTGAACATACTTCAAATATATCCATTCTGCATTCATTCCTCAAGTTCTTATATATTGGTGGTTGCATACTGGGTGTTCAGACTTTAAAGAGTACATTTCAAATCATATCCTTAATTATCCTTCCCTTTTTAGGCCTGGATCACAATCGACTGGAGATTTTCTTTTATGTGATTCAGTCCAAAAAGAGAAAAACACTGCTTCTGCCGTTCACTGAGATTAAGAGAAGCCACAAAATCAATGCATCAAAAGAAGAGCAACATCGAAGCAACAGCAACAACTCATCCTCCATGGGGAGAGGAGGGGACGGACGGTAGGGCTGCTGGCTAGGATGAAGCAGCAGTTAGCCACAGAACATTATACTCTCAAGATTCCGTTTGAAAAAAAGAAACAAAAAAAGGTCACAAGCAAGTAATACAGAACATTAATGCTGCCTCCAAAAGACAATACATCAATACCCACTTTCCAGTGATCTCCGCATAGCTCAAATGAGACTCAGATATTGCCATTGAAATCAAAAATCCAAACGCCAATTAGAATGAGCCTTGTTAAATCTGTTCACAAAAAACACCAAAGGATTACAGCACCAAAAGAAGAAGTGAAAATAAGCAGAAAGATCGAACAAACAAGCTGAAAGAAGAAACTGTTTCAACCTCAGGTACATACCATTGTTTTCTTGATCAGTCCAAATCAAAAATAAAAGAGCAGTTCATGGAATAATGCAAACCTGACAAAAAATCAAGAACAAAGTTACATTCTCATGCTGTAAATAAAAGAAAAAGGAAATGGCATGCGCACATCCTAATGAATGAAATGCCAATAAGAAGCAGCACCAGACAAACAGGAAAGGCAACTTGAACATATAATAACTGAGCAAATATTTCTATATCTCATAAATTGTTCAGGATATGCAATCAAATCAACTTTTGTAAATGTATACCTTCTTGCTGCCAAGTATCAGTTTAAACATTAAATAAACAAGTTCAAAGACCAATTTTTACACAAAGTGCATATACAAGGACAGATTTAGTTGGGGGCAGGGGGACCATGCCCCTCCCCCCCCCCCCCCAAAACATTTTGAGTTTCTTAAATCTTTTGCATAAAAATAAAATAAATAAATAAATAAATAATTTAAAAAAAAAAAAAAAAAACACTTGGGGTTTCATCTATTCTTCTCAAAGGTTTCCCTTATTCCCCCCAGAAAATTCGTAAATCTTACATTCCCCCCCAAGATTTTTTGAAAACTCATTCATGTATCATGTTTAATTCCCTTCAAATTTTGAAATCAAGATCTTTACCTAAAATTTCACAAAAATTTCGTATTTCCCAAAATAATGTCAAAGCCCCACTCCCCACCCCCACCCCCACCCAAAACAAGGAATGGATCTTGGATCCATCTGTGCATGTAGAGTAGGACACTTATCCCCCACATCCTTTCATTAATTGCTACATTCCATTGTAATGTCTATGCCACTTCTGCGATTTATCCAAAGCAATGCTTGTGTCCCTGCCACTTGATCTTCTAACTTTTTTCAATTTCAAAGTAATCCTTAAAGCTGTCTGCCATGCCTATTACTAATGCTTACTATCATTGAGGTGAAAGGATAGGTAGAACATGATAATGAATGCCAAAATAAACCAACATTTCACTTAGCAGTGACAGGCAAAAAATGCACATGTATTATGTGAAATGCATAAGCAAATCAAGGGTCATAAAATTTTGCCAAGTTCAGTAACACTTGGTGAAGGTTTTGCTTAATGTATGCATCTTCAGGGAATCACCATCACTCCATATACAAACAGGTCACAAGAACAATAAGTATTGCAATAATAACAATAAAAATAATGATAAGCTAAACAATCAAACCTCGATTCCAAACAAGGAAAAGATAATTTCAGAAAAAGAATCCTATTTTCTCAATTGTCATAGCCAAAATCAAAATCCAACATAGATCAAGGATTCAACATCCCTGCTAAACAATATCAAATCATAATACAAACAAATCAAATACCTATTCACTGACATTCTCTTCTGATTCATCTTCATCATTGATATCGCCATCAACTTCTGCCTCATCATCCTCATCATCATCATCAGCATCATCATCATCATCATCAGCATCATCATCTTCCCTTATTTTGGCAATCTCTGCCTGTGTCCTCTCCAGAATCTGCTTTTTCTGAAGCTCCATTTCCTTCTGAAAATCCAACCTCATCTTCTCCAATTCCATCATCTGATCCCTTTTACTGCTCTCTATCTTCTCATATATCTCTCCAAACTTGTGTACTGAATTTGCCAACACTCTCAACCCTTCATTTTCTGCTCTCCCCCAGCACCTTCCTCCTCCTCCTCCTCCTCCGCTTCCTCCTCTGATTCACATGGACTGTCCCTCATCTCATCGTTCCCATTCGCACGCTCCAAATACACCTTCGTGTCCATGAAAACAAATTCCCCCGAATCAACTCCACAAGCTAAATTGAACCCACCACTAACTCCACCAGATTCTTGCTTCATTAGCATATCCATCTTCTTAAAATAAGCCCATTTGCTAATATTGACTCCTCTGGCTATCTCCTTTTTATATTTACTCTTCAAAGCATCCATCATTTGCCTACACTGAGCTTCTGTTCTTTCAGTTTTCGACGATTCCGATACCTTCTCGGCAACCTCGACCCAGTCCTCTGATCTCAGGCTGTTCCTGCCCAATTGCAAGAACCTCTCTCCCCACACCTCCAAAAGCACGAACTTCTCGTGCTCGTTCCAATTTCCTTGCGACAACCTCGCGGCGGTTCTCGGCACGAATTCGTAGTTAGAAACCGAATTCTTGAGCTTTTGCCTCTTCGGGTACCTCTCGAAATCGGGATAGCTTCTAGGGTTATAGTTATCGTCCTCCTCTTCTTCGTCGTCCTCGTCGTCTTCGTCATCGATGATGTCGTTCTGGTAATCGAATTCGCCATCGTCACCGCCTCCACCACCGGCGGCGGCATCAAGGTAATCTCTGTTGTGGTGAGGGAGACTGTCGCGGTATAATGGTAATTTCCTGGAACGACTGAGATGGTGTATTTTTGGAGGGTAACGGGTATCGTCTTCCATGTCGTCCCTGATAATTTGGTAGATTTTTAGAAACAATATGAGATGGATGCCAAGGATCCAACGAGAAATTATTTTATTTTCGAGATTTAAATTAAGGGAAAATTAAACGATGGAGGGTGGCCAATTGAGAACTGAAACGTAAAAAACGAAATGCCCCCAATTTCCAGGGTTTTTCTTTTTGCTAAACTGCACCGATAGTGCGCGCGGTGTAAAAAAAAAAAAAAAAAAAAAAAAGAGAGAAACGTCGACGTCATCGAACAATTAAAAAAAAAAATTATAAAACAAAAACAAGGACAAACGTCAACGCTTTGCCTGGTCTTACGGTTTTCAGCTTTGAGCTGCGCCCCACAAGGTGTTCTTTCCATTTTCGGGCTCAGAAGAGCCAGAACATAAGTTTTACCTAATTAAAACAATAAAATTTTATTTTTTTGTTTAAAATAATTAAATTTATAAATACAAAGATAAAATGTACAACTAAAAGCAAACATTATGTAATAAGATGTTATTAGATAATTTCATAATTTATTATGTATTTTATCTTACACATTTTAATGATTTTATCGTAAATTTATTGACTTTTGAAGAATAAAATTAAAATTTTAAAAAGATATAATTTTTTCTAGAGATTGACATCACGCGAACGTGAGTCTGACAATTTTTTAGCTGAATCTTCTAACTATTTATTAAAATTTTTTTTTTTTTGTGTGTTAATTAACACATATATATATATATATATATATATATATATATATATATATATAAAAGAAGAAGAATGCAATAATTGACTTCTTACTGGGACATAAATTTCTCCTATACTCTATTAAATTTATGATAAAAAACCAAAAACACTAAGAACCTTAACACGGTAATGCTAGATATTAAAAATTTTAATAAATGACGTGACACGTTATTTTTTAAAATTTTTTAATCATTTAAATTCATGACTAAAAAATCTTATTGCAAATCACAAGTCAAATTACTAAACAAATTTTAATAAAAGATTAATATTACTAGTAGTATTTTTGGGGAATAGACGCATCGGGACACACGCCAGAGACAATGCCTCCAATTATTATTGTCTTGATGATAACAAAAATCAAATCAAAAAGCACCTGAATGGCCTGCATTCCCTTGAATTAAATTAAAAAAAAAAAAAAAAAAAAAAAAAAACCGGTACTTCTCTACAACCAGCTCAGTATAAACTAGTATAGCTTCTCCCAACGCCCAGCCATTCTATATATCCCTTTTTCCGAGATCCAACTAAGCAACGGAAGGAGCAGGCATATAGGATCGATTTTCTAACAGCATATGAGCCCTAAATTCGAATGTTTATGTTTATTGAAAATGCGAATAATATGTCTCATATTTTTCAAGATACATTTCAGTAATTAAAAATTTTAAATTTTTTCTGTAAGTGTTAAGTTCTAATTCAAATAGAACTTCTAATGAAAACAAAAAAAAAAAAAAAATTCTTTTATTGGCGGATAGCAAATAATCGTAACAATCATTTATTTTATAGGACTTTGTTTTTTTTTTTTTTTTTAATTGGGCAAAAGCAAAGGCAGGCAGGCTTTAGAAGCCCAAAATAAGTGACTGAAAAGAAACGCCCGAAATTAAATAAGAAAGGGTAGTCACGTGGGTTAGATATCAGGCCTGAAAAAACAATTGAGATCTCGCAAAATTGTCTACTGTTTGACTCCAAAACTAATGTGAATTCGCCCAGATTTAGTTTTAAGATGGGCCAATATCGGGTCCACTTCTGTCCTCCGCTATTTGTTTGGGCCACTCCCTGCCCGAATCCCTTTCCAAAATGGCCCAGACGGCTCTGGACCAGGTTCGCTTTGGAGTGGGTTGTGTCCACACCATTCACAACCAAATCCTGGGCCACCCTGGAGTCCACCTCGTGAAGGTTATATTTCCAAGGTACAGGCTTGATGAGGCAATATCAGGCGGCCATTTGCCAGGCTACAATGCTCTTTGATTCTTATAGATTCATTTATGCTTTGGTTTTCGCGGCAAAAGAGCCCATTCAGATCTCCACATTGGTTACCTTCAAAAAGATGAATATTTACCCTGGAGCATGTAGGGAAGGTAGATCGGAAATACACCAAGACTTGAAAACCTTAACCCCTCTTACGTAAGTTATGTTTTTAAAGAACCCGATTCCAGGTCCGTAGTTTGACAGTACATGGATCCCACCCAGTTCATTGTGTTGCCGACACCCAATAACTCAAACGACGCCTGCTATTGGTACAAGATAATGGACATGCTGCAGAACAAAAATAGGTGAACTGTGGCCTATGAAGTTAGGGGTGGGCCCATCTGGTTTGGATTGACCCATATGTGAGTCCAATAGGTCGCCTGCAGCATTTGCCCTTGTCTCGAAGTGGGGCAGGTTGTTGATTGTATTACCTTTAGATCCTATTCCCCATTTCTGGTTTTAATTTGGACCTATAACGACATTTTTCTTCCTTCTTTTGGGTCACTGACCCTATTGCTTCCTTGGCGTACATCCACCCAAATCTCGTGAACCTTTACACTTTTTGCAAATGCAGAAGGACAATTCAAAGAAAGGTAAAAAGAAGAGAAGAATCAATTCTATCATATGGAGCTGTTACAAAGACATTGAACACCAGGTTGTCACGAGAAGCCATATAGAGGCTAGCCAAGGAACCTGTTGTTTCCCATTGCCAATGATTTTGTATTCGAGACAATCGTAGGATTACGATACACCCTCTGGACAACTTTCAGGAATCCACTTCAGCATGTACGATCCTGTGGGTAGTCCGGGATTGGAAAATTTTTGTTGTTAAGTGCCACCCGTTTGAGCGTGCTTTATTTTTTATGCTGATTGTTGGTTTAGTCTAATAATCATCATTAAACAATGTCTCAATCCTTAAGGATTCCCTAACAAAGCATTATACCAGGGTGAACAAAGATGACCGAATCAGAACAATTGCCGGCACATACCATCACAAAACAGATAAATTGTGGAATGTGCCTACAATTATTCTTAAATGGGTATTTTTTTTCCTCCCCTGTTGGATGATTTATTGAGCATGAGAAGGCAGAAGTAAAACTTCCTCGGCTGGAAGTCGGTAAGGGCCACGGTTGCTTGGCCATACCATCGAGGTTTGCTAAATACGCGTTTAAAACGAATCTCTGTCCGCGTCAATTTTAAGGCAATTTGGCCATTAGGTGTCAACAGCTTCAAACGAATCAAACAAAACTACAAAGTACCAAAAGAGCAAGATTTTCTTTTTCCAAAACGACCACCTGTGAGAGATCTGACACTTAAATGGATGCTTTCATTTTACCTAAATTATCAATTGAGTGGCATTTACTGAATTTTGAAGTGTAAAAATCTTTACTGCTGAAAATAAACAACAGAGTGTCCCAAAAAGCCTCCTGACCCAAAAATTTAGAGAATGGACTTTAAAAATGAATAAACAAACATAGTCCGTTGAAGAAAAATCAAGAACAAAGCACGCAGTGTTCTGTGCATACATCTGCAGGTCCTGTTGCGCAATTTATTGCTATTTACGTGTACTTTCCCTATGCACGCTGCAACACTTTGGACTGTTCCAATGAAAGTATGACTATATTACCTATGTACCCGGCAACCCTTTGGACTTTTCCAAATAAAATATGACTATAACATCTTAACCCAAAAGCTCACGTATTCTTTCTTATCTGTTACTCGTTATTCTTCTTTCCAATGATACTTTAATCGCATGTGACTTGAACATGCATGTTGAATGTTGATCATCCTTAATTTTGAAGGACTTGGAATTTTTTGCCTTCTAGAGGTGCAAATTCTAGTTCGTATCGTTAATGACAAAAAAATTCCGAAGTAACAAAGCGGGGCTACTATTGATTGGCCCATACATTGTGTAAGCTTTCTAATTCCTACCCTCGACTCCTTTGGGATCTCAGCTAATTTCTATGGAGTTTGAAGAGCTTGTGCAATTTCGTGTCCGTGAAAACATCGTTCCTTAGGCCTCGTCAAAGCACCCCACTATGTATATAATCCTTGTGATTTGTAATTGCTTAATGGCATTACATACCCTTTTATATAATCTATATCTCTCTCTGTCACATTGTATTTTGCAGAGCAATAGCGGGGCTTTGCATTTTCATTTTTCTGTTTCTCTGGTGTGTGCGCGTGTGTTTGAAATGCCGTCATCCACATAGGGCTGAAGGCATTGTTGGTATTTAAGAATAATGCGGAGGTTGGCAATGACAAAGACATCTAAATCTTCCGGCATCAAGGGCAGGCAGGCAACTTACCTTTACCAATAAATAAATACAAAGTTCATAATCGGATAATAATAAACCCCACACGGCAGAATAAACGATGCAAAGGCCAGTTGTATCCTGGGACCACGCCTGTCTCTGCTCTCATCTCATCATTTGGAGCTCCATTGATTTCATTGGCAGTCCGCCGGCTAATTACACCAAATCTTCCCTAACAATTTACAGGAGTAACGGTTAAAAACTTGAACCTTTTTTTTTTTTTTTTGGGGAGAGGAAACATTGAACTTAAAATATTAAATTCTTTTTTAAGGTCAACTTTGCATCAATCACGACCAAATTCTTCTTTAGACAATCTCAGGAGCCCTGGCCAATTGCATTTCCAATTTTACTTTTGAAGTGCTTTAGGCAAAAATTAAACTTGGTTGACGAGGAAAAAATAATTCTCTACTTATCCACTAAGCTAACTCTTGTTGAGAAAGATCATAAGTAATTTTTTTAGAGTGCGAGAAGATTCTCTGATAGACAGTTCAGGCTCACTCGAAAAAAATTATAGCTAAATCTTCCAGCCTATAATACCAGGAAACACGGCGTCATCGTGTGTAAAGCGATTCGTTCTCCCTTGATTTTCCATTATTATAATACTAACATGATTCTAGTCAAAAAAAAATTGATGTGAACAGGCCCACAGATTGGTGTTCACGTATGGCTTTCGACACCCTTATTCATCGGAGCAAAGCCAAAATGTTGAATTTTTTAAGAATAGTTTAAAATCAATAGATTCTGTTTTCTAAACGTCCACCAGAATTGATGGACGAATATGGTTATGTTGTAACATATAGCATTTGAAATTACATTAAATTAATTATTATGTATGTGTTGATTAGGTAATATTTACTTGGGACTAATTTATAAAAATTAAATCTTAACGAAAAAAGAAATTATGCAATCAGTCTTAATTGAATCAGAATTATAAATTTTTGGTTATTGTTTTTGTTTCAACATAGTCGATAGAAACATCAATACTCTTAGTGTTACGTGCCATTTAAGCATCATTTTCAACAATTAAAGCTTGGGGGTTGTGTGCTAATCGAAGCCTTGATTACAGGTTTAAGTTTAGCACTCAAAGAACCTGAACAGAGCTTGTAATCTTTGCTGGTTGAATTAATAATCATAATGCCTTCCCCTAAAGAAAATTAAAAATTACGGGAAGTCCCGTGGAGGTACTGTGAGATGTATGGGGTAATAGACTGTAGTCCATTGCTTATTGGACGAGTATCTGAATCCATTTCCGTTCAGATCATACGGTTTTCTTGCGAATCTTTCTCCTTGATAATCGTGCAGATGGGACACACTCTCCGATGACATGAAGGTACGAACGAAAGGAAGCACTTTTTTTTTTTTTTTTTAACGAATATAAACAGCGTCAAAACTGCCACCGACGATCTATGTAGCAACCGAAACTTGGGCAAGATTCGCGTCAATGGGGCGCGTGGCCTAAATTTTCTGGTAATTTAGAGTCCGCAATTTGCGTCGGTTTTTCTTCGCTTACTTTTCCCTTTTTCTTCTTTCTCGCGCCCTGCCACTCTGCCTCTCCCACGTGTACGCGCTTTGCCTTTTAAATAAAATAAAAAACACATAAATTTTACATTCTATAACTTAAAATTAAAAGTTAAAATTTCAAAAATAAAATTTTAAATATATAATTACTAGTAGCTTTGCATTTGATATATATTTTTTTTAATAGAACTAGGGCTTTCCTTTCGAAAAATATTAAAGGGAAGTGAGTTATATATATATATATATATATATATATATATACCAAAGATAATTGGATTCCAAAAAAAAAAAAAAAAATCACATAGGACTACTACAATCGTTGAATATTATACAATTTTTATTTGTTAGATGCCTGCTCACAGTCAATGAGATAATCATAAATATATAATCGCATGTCGTGATAACTGCTTTACTTACATCCCGCATCAAGTTAGTCTTCCTCTGTGAAATTTGATAAGACCTCCGGCTCCCAGAAAGCAGGCATCGAAACTTAATTCCCTAGTTACAACACGTTTTTCGAATTCTGAAGTCTAATTTCTAACTTTATTAAGTTGAAAATTTTTAAAATTCAATGAATCCATTTTCTAAGAAAAGCATGCTGGCATGACCATTTGATTAAAACATAAGGGTCTAAGAGTAGTCTAGAAATGATCAAAATAATCCAGTTCGAGTTTACACGGAAAAGTTATATGTACATAAATTTCTGTTGATCTTCTGACAATTACATGTATAATGGCCTAAATGCTCTCCAACTTCGGCTGACATACGTATATGTTTCTTAAAATATCTTATACAACACGTTTGGCTTCCGGGTTTCATATTAGCTTACTTTTGTGATGAAGGAACTCGAATCTTAACGTTTAGTTCACAAATTTTTGAGTTTTCATTTACACACACGGCTTGCATTTCAGGTATGCCAGTTGTTCTTTAACCTCTTTATCTGGTTGTTTGTGTTAGACATGTATTGTCAATGGTTTAAAACCTTGAAACCGGTTAGGGCTAGAGAATTTGTTAGACAGCGAGGTGGTTGCTAGTTGCGTTTGAAAGCTGCCAACGTCTCCGCTGATTGTGCCAGAAAATTCAAAGCTATTTCAGCCTTACTTTTTTTTTTTTTTTTTTTTTTTTTCTAATGCTATGTTTCGGTCTTACTGATGAGTGAGCAATTAGTTGTCTGTCAGCGTCAAATTGATGTTACCTTGTGTTGCCAATTGCTAGTTAATTAGTCATTGGAAACCAAGGTTTTCATAATCGAACCAGTTAAACTAAAGAATTGATCAATTCCCGGTACAACCAATTTAATCAAATTTAAAATAATAAAATTAATATTAAATATTAAATATATAAATAATTTTTAATAATATAATTTTTATTTTTTAAAAATTAAAATATTTTTAGCAAATTTTAATTTTTTATAAATTTTTTAAATTAATTAAAAAATAAAATTAATTCATTAATTTATAATTTAATTAATTTATTTATTAATTTAGTCACTAATTTTTAAAATTATAATTTCTGATTTTATTGGTTCAACCGATCGGTTTGGTCCGGTTTTCAAAATATTATTGGAAACACGAGTAACGTAGAGAATATCTCCAATGAAAAGTCTGCTCATTTCTAAGCTCTCTGTTGGTCTTTTATTTTATTATTATTATTATTATTATATATCTTTGACACTATGTTGGCTTTGTGCCAAATCGCCTGTAATATTTTTTGTTTGTCCATCGACACAATAGAAGAGAGCCATCTTCATTTTGAAAAACCCCACATTTCATATTTAGAGGATAACAGTGGCTTTGACGTTTCTTTGTTTAAAACTTATTCAGGCGGCCTGTGAAAATGAGTGAATTCAAACAAGAGATTCAATAGCTCAGACGCACTGAGATTGGAGCATAAGAGACGCAATTGTCCAAAATTTGCCTTTCTTTTTCCACATTCCAATGGGGAAACTACAAAAAAAAAAAAAAGAAAAAAGAAAACGAGAAACAGAGCCCTTACTTTGATATATGCTTGACATATCACTGCAGCCAACGCCAAAGGGGTGGCATTTGACAATGAAGAAGAAAATGCGAACATGATATAAATTTAGCAGAACACTAGGGTGGGACCTATCACCAAAATCGTCCCACAAACGGACGAAGACGGCATCGCGCAAGCTCTTTAGAGCTTATGGGTCCCACGCGTCACGACCTGCACGGCTGGATCATCGGCATTTCCTAAGGGTCCCACTATCGTGTGGTTCACCGCATCCACCAATAACTACCTTGCTTTCACCCACACCGTCAACACGGGAATCGGAATTGAAGTTTTTGACCCTTTTACCAAAATGCCCATCATTGCGTAAACGCGTTTCTGCCACACCCAATTGGCCAATTGCCTTTGTTTTTTTTTCTGTTTGGCTTCTGCTGTGTGCTCCGTTGGAGATGACGTTAACAGCTGCTGTTCACATTTTTTAGTGGTCAAAGGTCCACAATGCTTAGTACAACAAATTCATTTTTTTCCTCTCTAGATAACATAAGTGACAGGAAATTCCACTGTCAATGATGTACAAGCCAAGCTAATTGTGTCAGCTTCATTTTTTTTTTTTTTTTGTGTATTTCGAAAAATATAACATGGACCATCGAATTAGCAAAATTAATAACTCATGATCTTCCAACTGAATCCGTAACTTGTTTTATTTTTTCTTTTTGTTTTGTTTTGTTTTTTCTTTTTAATTTTTTGATAAGGCTTATCATCAGAAGAATTGATGGCAATCTTTAAAAAGTTAAATAAAAAAAGGAGGGTTGGAAAGAGAAACGAAAAGAAGGTTAGGATGATTAGCCCGACAAATTCGAAGAAGTCGCCTAGACCCACTAACTTAATGGATATATGTTATCAATTTAAAGATGGCTTCTTCTTCTCCGAGTTGCTTGCACAATTGTTCGAGGCATTGGGACTATTGACCATACAATTAGGTTAGATTTATTGAGAATGAAAAAAAAAATGGTTATGTTCTACTTTTTTTTTTTTTATTCAAGTTGTCAAAAGTTCTGTTGTAGTAACTAGAAATGGGAAATTTGGGTGCTCTAATATCTCACACAGTGGTAGAATATTGATTACGTAGGATTTCCCTGGCCGGCAACTTACTCCACCACTTTCTTTCGTTAAAATATATTCAAGGGGAGAAATTATTTTTTTATGTAAATGGAAAATGGAAAAAAAATAAAAGCTATTAAAACGACGACTGGCCAAATCAGAGAAGGCCTCGCAGGACACCCAAGGCACGCAATACAGTATATGGCAACAAATGCCAGCCGGCATTGCCAGCTGTATGCATCGTGAGAGTCCATATCGCCGGCCCTTTTTTTAGTGTTTTTTTTTTTTTTTGTGGCTAATATTTCTCCTTTGCCCATGTATTCATCGATCAAATGCTTAGTGGGGCCCTCCACCTTGCGCTAGTAAGGGACCCATCGGAAGCAAAAGACTCCCCGGGCCACTAGTCTTGTTGACCAATCAAGTTCCAAGTCGTCGCCGCCAATGTCGGTAAACACATTTCGAGTCGAGCGAGAGAGCGAGCGCGCTAGATTAGTACGTTCTCCCAATTTCGACTGTCACAAATGGCTTATTTTAAGTTGTCAAAAGAGTTAAGAAAGCGCGGAGTTTATTTAAATTATTTGTTATTAACACAAAAATTAAACCATCATAAAAATTAATTATAATTAACGATATAAATTATGTCTCATTTATATGATTAATTAATATAAAATAATTTAACATAATTAATAACTAATTTGTAGTTAAATTTATTTTTAAGAAGAAACTTATGTGCATGGATGTTAATTTTTTTTTAAAAAAAAAAGGAACACAGGTAAAGAAGAATGATATTGTGTAAATTCTAAGCAAAAAATGACAGAGAAAAAGAAAGGATTGTGTTAAAATAATACCAGCCCCGGTTGCATGTGTGAAAACCTAAGTCCGACTTCCCCTCATGAAGATAAGTCAAGCGAAATGTGGCAATAAACCAGGCTACGCGTTATTTGCAACGGTCATTTTTGACTGAACTAATAATTTAACAATAATTCAGCATTAACACATGTTGACGTGATAACGATGTTATAATGTGATAGATTCTCGATAATTTACAGGTAAATTTTAATATTCTAAATCATAATTTTTAAATTTTAAATAAACTGACAAAACTTTTAATTAAATACGCAGAGTGCAAGATAAAAATTTTCAATTAGAATTAATATTAGTTGTTAATAACAAAATTTACAAAAATCTTAAATCAAGAGTTTAACATAGGTTTTTGTGATTATAATTGACGATAATTATTAAAGTTGTAAATAATTGACCTACTAATAATTAAAATTGATTCAAGCCGAACTATGCTTTGATTTCGTAATATCTTGCAAAATAATCCAAGAGTGACAAAATTATTTTATATATTTTACATTGTCCTTTCTTTATTGAAAATATAAAATGCAGATAAAATAATAGAATAAGAATGATAATTCCATTCTATTTTTGTGGGTTTGGTGCAATTAAACTCGAGTTTTTAATGATTGAAAATACCCCTTGAAAATTAAGCCCAACAATTAGTTTTTTTTTCTTTTTTTTTTTTTTTACCAAAGCTTACATACCACCTGAAACAATGGCCGTATGAAGAAAACGAGGCTCACACGAATTGTGGCAACATTTAAGCTTGTGGCTGTGGATGCCATCGAAACTCAAACAAATTAACGTTTGTTGGACAATTCGCGAATTGGCTGTGCTTTTTTCATTTTTCCGGAATGAAAAATTTCCGCGTGACGAAATGACAATTGCTGTGCCAGTTAATATTTTATTTTCTCGAGTAACGCCAAACAAAAAACGCGCCATCCCTTGACTTTTTATTAACGGTAGCCTCCCTGGGACAGGGCTCGCTTTGGAAAGTCGCATAATTTTGTCGTTCTTCTTTCTTGTTCTAGATTTAGAGAGTGAACAATAAAATAGACTGCCGGGCTCTAAAATTCCCAGTCAATTTCTATGCTTTTGGAGTCTCACCTCCCCTGGTTTATGGTAGTTTACATTAAAGACTCTGTTCACATTCAGCGACCGTTGGAAATAACACATTCAAATGACTATATTTTAACTTGTACTTTTGGAATTATTCTCAGAATATATCACATATTTACAGAAGACACGTTTGGTTATAATAAAAAAGATAGATGCAAAGACAAAGAAAAAAAAAAAATTAGGGAATCATGGTCCCCTTGTGCCTGATGACCCTTTTTTCTACATTGGATGCATGGTTGTCATAAGCATCAGGCCTCAGAGAAAAAAAAAAAAATAATAAATTAAATTCGGTGTATCCCCAAATAGAGAAAATGCAACTATTTTTTAAAGAAAAAAAATACTGAATTGTTTAAATTTACCGGGGCATAAGAAAAAAATGCAATAAAAAATTACTGCATAATGGAACTGAAATTGTCATGTTTTAAATAAATACATAGATATTTTAATTACTTTTACGCGTAGAACATCATTAACTAATCACATGTGCCGCAAGAGACCAAGAAAATTTCCATCTCTGTTACAAATATCAGTAAGTAAAAATTGGTAATTTCCGACAAAAAGTGGCAGACTGAGTGGGCCAGCTCAAACCCGAGTTTTGGAAAGAAACGGCCACAAAAGGACATAAACGTCATTGGACAAAAACGTTAGTGCCAGTTCATTTATGTCCAGCTTATCTGATGTGACAAGGGAGCCTAGAAAGAACAAAATGCCTCCTCCTCGTCCTCTTCCACTCCTACGCTACCACCGCCGGTCCAGCGCGACGGTGGATTCGAGCTTTTGTCGAGTCCCTCATATAGTCTTGTACTACCAACCGTTAGATTTACCAAAGTTTCGTGTAAATGTCACATTCATCTCGTGACACATCACTGACAACCGGCCAACCCACGTCCCTCGTCTTTTGTTTCCTTTTAAGTTCGCCGAGACTCGAATTCAAGAATTTTTAACTTTAAAAATATTAATATTTATTATAAAATATAAATTAATATTTTAATAAAATATAAATAATTAAATTTAGTTTATTATAATTTTTATATTAAATTTAAAATAAATTATATAAATATTTGATAAATAAAAATTTGAGATTTTATGTAATAAAATTTTATATTTATATTATTTATACGTATATTTTTAAAATTTTAATATATTTTTATTAAATTAATAAAATTATAATATTTATATAATTTTTTTATTTAAAATATTAATATTAAATTTAATATACATAATAGTAATATTAAAATTTATTTGATTTGTGAGTTTCAATTAAAGTTACTTAAATGAAGAGATAAAAAATATAAAAATAACTACTAATTATTATTACGAGCCGCACCCACCACGGAAACAATTTTTAAAATTAAAAAGTTTATATAATTATTGTGATAATTTTATTACGTATTTTATCTATAAGAAAAAAAATTATACCTCATCAAATAAATAATTTAATTTATAAAAAATAATAAGGAAGTAATTAAAAAAATTAAAAATTTAAATTTAAAAAATAATTTAAGAGTTGATGATATTAAATTAATAAAATTTATAAAATTTAAATATAAAAAATTATAAAATTAAAAATTTAAGAAAATTAATTTATCAAATTAAGAATTAAAAGTAATTTTATTTTATTTTTTTTATAAAGTGGAAGACTAGGATGTAGAGTATTCATGTAATAATAATACTTTATATACAATTTATATGATGAAATTGATTTATCAAGTTAAGAGTTAAAATAATTTTATTTATTTATTTTATATAAGATGAAAGAATAAGATGTGGAATATTTTTATAATAATATTCTATGACATATCATAAAGTATAGTAGAGAATGAAGTTTCAAATCTTATTATTTAATGTAGTATGTCACAAATTTGTTGAAAATTTAATCATTAAATAAAAATAATTAATACTAGTAAGAAAAATTTTTTAAAAATTATTGATAATTTTGTTAATATTAACGATAATAATTTAAAATTTTTAAAAATAAATTTATTTAAATTTAAAAGATTGTATTAAATTGAATTAGATATTATAAATAATTGAAATATTAAATTAAAATTTAAAAAAATATTAGAATTAGTTTAAAATAATTATTAATTATAAATTAATATTTTAATAAAATTTAAATAATTGAATCTTAATAGTTATAAATTTTATAACAAATTAAGAATAAAGTGTTTTAATGACTGGTAGATAAGATTTTATATTTATACTATTTATGTATATATTTTTTAATATTTATATAATATTTTAATAATATTATTAAATTTATTGTGTTTTATTAATAATATTAAAATTATTATATCTTAAAATAATTATAATATTATTAAATTAAAACTTGTTGATAATTGTTGGTCCTTTTAATTTTACCAAATTTCTTACCGGAGCCGGATACCACCGGCTGTCTTATTTACAGATCTCTTGTTTTTTTTTTTTTTTTTTTTTTTGACTTCTAACAATTCCAAAATTTTAGATAATTACGAGAGGTTATCCCTCCTGTAGATTATGAGTTTGTTTCAAGTCTAGGCCTGACTCACGAGGAAGTGTCTGGGAAGGGGACTTCTAATAAGACAAAAATAATTGATAATGCATATTGATTATGGGGTTCGGATGATGAAAGGGAATGAATTAAAAAAAAAAAAAAAGGGAAAAAAAGAAAAGAAAAAAAAGGAATAAAGTAACCTTCCCAATTGCCAAATGTAAGACAGGAAAGAGAGAGAAAAAGCATAGCCCTTGGCATATTATAATGTGGCCTAAGGTTAGATTATTAACTAATACAGAAATGAGAAAAACCAAAAAGAAATAAAAACAAGAGAGAGAATCTGGTGGCCTTTGAGCTGTGATTTAGCTGTCCGTTTGATGCATTATTTCACACACATCCCCAAAGTCCCTACAAAAAACCCTCCTCTCTTCCATTTCTCTCTCCTCAAGCCCAAGCCAAACGCCGATTCCTCCCCACACACACACTCACAGCCCCATCTCTCTCTCTCTCTCTCTCTGTCTGCGTTTCTGCCTCAGATCTCAAACTGAACAATAGCATTTCTCCAAGAAAACCCCATTTTCTAGCTGATCCTAAAGCTAAGAAAGACACAGAAAAGTGGCATTTGGCAAGTCAGATGTCTGGTGTGAGATGAGGAAAACCCGCGTCTTTCACCACTCCTCGTCCTTCATTGCCTTTTTTCTTGCCACAGTTGTGTGCATTTGTGCTGCTGCAGATGGAAAGATCCCAACTTTCTCTACCCACGGAGGACTCACCGATGCTGAAGTTCAGTACATCAGGAAGCGTCAACTTCTATCCTACAAAGACGAGAACTGCGACAGAGGAGAGGAAGTGACGGTAGACCCATCTCTGCGGTTCGAAAATTTGAGGCTCAGAAATGCCTACATAGCATTGCATGCTTTGAAACAGGCCATTCTCTCTGATCCTTTCAATCTTACTGGGAATTGGGTGGGATCTGAGGTATGCAACTATACAGGGGTTTATTGTGCTCGGGCTCTCGATAACAGCAGCATCCTAACCGTCGCCGGCATTGACCTGAACCACGGGGATATCGCGGCGTACTTGCCGGAGGAGCTTGGTATGCTCACTGATCTCGCATTGTTTCACATCAATTCCAACAGGTTTTGTGGAACTGTACCTCAAAAGTTCAAGAACTTGAAGATACTGTATGAACTGGATCTTAGTAACAACAGGTTTGCTGGGAAGTTCCCAAAAGTGGTGCTGGAGTTGCCAATGCTCAAGTATCTAGATCTAAGGTTCAACGAATTCGAGGGCTCTGTACCAAAAGAGCTGTTTGATAAACCCTTGGATGCAATCTTTATCAACCACAATAGGTTCAAGTTCGACCTGCCGGACAATTTTGGTAACTCACCGGTGTCAGTTATAGTGTTGGCCAACAATAACTTCAAAGGATGCGTGCCATCAAGTTTGGGTAACATGTCAAATCTGAACGAGATCATACTGATGAACAATGGGTTTAAATCCTGCTTGCCGTCGGAGATTGGTTTGCTGAAGAATCTGACTGTTTTCGACGTCAGCTTTAATCAGTTGATGGGACCATTGCCGAACGCAGTTGGAGGAATGGTTAGTCTGGAGCAGCTGGATGTGGCTCATAACCTGCTCACCGGGAGCATTCCGGCCAGCATTTGTAAGTTGCCTAATTTGGAGAACTTCACGTATTCTTATAACTTCTTCACAGGCGAGCCGCCTGTGTGCCTGAGCCTCTCGGCGTTCGATGACAGAAGGAATTGCCTACCGGCTAGGCCTTTGCAGAGATCTCCCCAGCAGTGTAAGGCGTTCTTGTCTCGCCCTCCCGTGGATTGTAACTCCTTTAGATGTAAACCTCTTGCTCCTTCCCTGCCCCCTCCTCCTCCGCCTTCACCACCACCTCCCCCACCTTCACCTCCTCCTCCTCCCCCTCCAGTTTACTCTCCGCCTCCTCCCCCGCCAACAGTATATTCTCCGCCGCCTCCTCCGCCCCCACCCCCAGTATCGCCTCCTCCTCCACCACCAGTATCACCGCCACCGCCGCCGCCAGTATATTCACCTCCACCCCCTTCTCCCCCACCACCAGTGTCCTCTCCCCCTCCACCGCCACCATCGCCTTCCCCGCCTCCACCACCCTCACCTGTACCTTCATATCCACCCCCTTCTCCACCGGTATATCCGCCACCAACATTACCTCCACCATTGCCTCCATGTGTAAGTTCGCCTCCACCGCCACCGCCAAATTCTCCACCTCCTCCACCTCCAGTATTCTATCCTCCACCACCAACCCCTTACTATTATAGCTCCCCGCTGCCTCCTCCACCGCACTCCCCACCTCCGCCACCACATTCACCTCCTCCACCGCATTCACCTCCTCCACCCGTTTATCCTTATTTATCACCTCCGCCTCCGCCTCCACCTCCACCTCCACCTCCCGTCCATTCTCCGCCTCCCCCAGCTTGCTCACCTCCCCCACCACCACCACCATGTGTAGAATACTCGCCACCTCCACCATCGCCATCACCGCCTCCACCGCAAACACCTTACCATCATCCACCGTCCCCATCACCACCGCCTCCTGTATTTTATGGAAGTCCGCCTCCTCCAGCTCCAGTCTATGAGGGGCCATTGCCGCCCATCGTAGCAGTTCCATACGCTTCACCTCCACCACCACCCTATTATTGATTCTTTTGAGAATTGTCCTCTAACCTTCGGCACAAAACAAAAACATCATTTTCACAATAATCATTGGTACACCTTTCTCATTGGGCACTTCTCATCGCTCATGAGAGAAACGACATATGCTTTAGAAAAAGAAAAAAAGGATTGGAAAGGAATTCAATCTTCGTCTTCCAGCGGTTGCATTATTGGTATCGTTAGATGGAAGCAGAGGAAGTGAGGAGTTGAAAAGGAGAGGTAAGAGGAGGAAGTGTCTTCATATTTTACTTGAATTATTCTGGAATATTTGAGTTGTGAAAAATAAAATAAAAAAAAAAATGACCGAGTCCCCCCCCCCCCAAAGAAAAACATTGTAGGTTGCGGAGGAAGTTCGCATGTATAGGGAATGGAATGGAGACCATAAACTCGGACTGCTCGTTTCTGCTTTCTTTTTTTTTTTTCCCTTTTTCCTTTTCTATTGTTATTACTTTGTTTTTATCTCTAATTTCTTTTATATCATACCATTTGTTTCTTTCATCCCTTCTTTTGTTTTTAAATTATAGTATGAGTATGTACACTTCAATTGTACCGTGTCTTCTTCATTCAGCTCTTTATTTTTTCTTACTTCTTTTTTTTCTTTTTCCTTCTCTGCTTGTTGGTGGTTGAAGGTTGCAATCTGCAGTTGTCTTCTGTCTACGAAAAGATCAATTGACGGTTCATAATCCATTTTTGTATTTTCATTCGTTATTATTTATTCTCATAAGTAGAACCCTTTTTCTTTCCGAGAATTGGGGTAATACAATGTGATAAGGCAGTGAAGAAAAAAAACATCTTTTCTTTATGCCATTTCCGGTCTACCTCGGCCGACCATCTTTTAATTAGATTTAAAACGACTGAGGCTATAGGATATTTGATTGAGATGTTGGGGGGAGGTAACCAAATGGACAATCCCAACTCCGAATCTTAGATTTAATTGCTCTATCTTCTTTTCCCATCATATTAAAAGATTGTCTGGGATTTGTCACTGTTAACTGGGTTTTGGAATGTTGAATAGTTTCACTTTACACATGAAAGGCATAAAAAGCTACACGATCAAATTGGAAATCTCTTTCAGATTGTTGCTCTCAACGACGCCATGGTGGAGGCATTCTCGAACTTGGCTGGTTTTTGTAGCTGTTGACTGTTGCCTGTATATTTTTGCTTTTTGGGCTTTTGATGCAAAAAGCTGCAAAGTTAACTCGTTCATGCTTCCCCCACTTTATTTAATCCCAGTTTTTGTGAGCCGTTGCCAAGCAGCTGGCTGGCAACTTGGATAAGCCTGAAGACATAAAATCACAGTTCACCATCGGATGGCCACTACAAAAATATTGAATAGGAAACGGCCACGCAATTTAAGCGACCAAGATCACCAATACGTCAAAGCACAATAGCGAAGCACTGCCGCATCACTGTGGGCCCCGTTCTCGCACAATTGTGTGGCACAATTGCCATTGGTAAGCACGGAATTTAATCCTGGCCAATCCATAATCAATGATTCCCAAGCCAATGCACAATGTCACTGTACAACTTGCCATAATCTCTTCTCAATTGAAATCGATAGGAAATTCTGGTCCAATTGCAAGCAGTTAATCCTTCTGTTTTCATGGGCCCATGTTGTATAACCACCACTCCCTCGTTTCTGGCAAAATTTTCTTCCGGGTGTTTTCTGAAGACCAAAATTTTCAATGGTTTATCTCTTCCTGCTAAAAATACAGTTAGCTCCTACATTTAATTGCTTCACCTTTAAATATTTGGAAAAGGGTCGCTTTCATGATCTTGTCTGGCACTATGTACAACAAGTGCATGTGCATAACCATTGCTTTCTGCACGAAATCGGGCTTTTCCTTTTCATCTGCCCGGGAAATATATTCCACATACACAGAGGGTTAGAGGCTCTATGTATATTGGATGTGGATGCATCGGTTTCCCTGGAGTGCTGTGCACCTCTTGTGGTATCTTTGAACCCGTTCTTCCCCTCTCCATTAACCACTAACAGAGTCCAACTGACCATTACAGCGTTAAAAAAAAAAAAAAAAAAAAAAGCCTAACATAATTGCTCTCCACCGGCTTATCTAGAATGGTGAGTGAATGCCATAAATGAATTTATCTACTACTTCCAAACCGAAAGAAAATGATGAGAAACGAAAAAGAAAGCCGTTAAAGGGGGTGGCAAATGGCATCATTGGGTTGGGCATGCGACCATTGGCAATCTTGCGACTGGACGGAATCATAACATTGCTGAATTCCTACCTCTTCCACAACATTGACAAATTTTCATTTACACGTTTACCACATACTATACAATATTAGCGTTAATATAAGCGTTACTTTAAGGGTTTCTGCTTATTTATATTTACTGGGTATAATTTATTTTTTGCCGCCATTTCGTCGAAGTTAAAAAGAGGAACGACCAACTCAATTAACTCTCACTCGTCTCTCTGTTACCATATGAATGATAAAAGACGCAAACATGTCCTGCAACAGGATAGTGACATCGATGAAAAGGGCCTACCTGGATGATGCTCACATGGGCTGTTAGGGCTTCTCCCGTCAAGTAGTGCACATTTTATTAGAAAACACGCAAGTTGCTCGGCCGATTTCATTACTTCAACGGGGCACATAACTATCATTTAATTATGGCTCCAGAGACCGGTTGTGATGAGGTCCAAATATATTAATGGCAGGTCTTCTGGTGATGCTCATGACATTTGACCCATCAGGACATTAAAAATAAAAACGAACAAGGAATAACAAACGTGAAAATCCTTCAACTAACAGGAGATTTCTCCACCAAATCCCCCATAATTTAGAATATTCTGCAATTGTCCCAACAACTAATTCGGTTCTAATTTCCAGATCAGCGTCCAGCAGTAAAGATGACGGGTATACGGAAACAAATGGATCCTCAGCCACCACATGGAAGGGTTTAAAGTATAAAAGAGGAATGTGAGTGGTTCAAGTAACTAATTCATGTGCGTCCTCTTAATCATAGGCACAAAGATTGCAAAGAGCCTTTTTTTTTTTTGAACTGCCGTTTTATTTGTTGAGCTTTTAATACGCATTTGTGTACTTGTTCTTTACACATCAATTGATTAAATGGAGCTAATGGCATGGTTTAGCTATTTCCATTGACTTTTGCCGAAAAATCATCGTCAATCCCCGGGGTTGGTTGAGCTCTTGTGACTTGAATTCAACCCCCCCTAACCCCTCCCCCCACTCCCCAGAAAAAAAAAAAAAAAATCATTTGACTTTAACAGCGTGGATACAGACACAGTATTATGAGTATTATAAGTAATGGAAACTTAAAAGCGGTAAAGAGCACATTGCTTGATCAAAAATGAAAAAAGAGCACATTTGAAGGTGTGTTGGGAGTCCGTTCTGGAAAGAAAGTCCTTAGACATTACACGCAGATAGCCCAAAGTTGGCGGAGAATCAGGTCCGCTCCTTCATGCCTCATAGCTTTGGGTGGACCGACAAGTTAAGCCCAAGTATGGAACTCTCCCAACAGAGAATTAGACAGGCACAGGCCCCACAAGACCCTATGGCCTACGACCTATATTGGACATTTGAGACCCATGGTTTGTTTTTGGTTAATTCATCATCCGACACACAAATGGCATTTTTCTTTATCTAACCAAAAAGCCCATTGAATCATAGGCCAGACGAAATACAAATCCAACTGTTGTTCTTCTATGTAAAAGGCCGATTGGATCATTGGCCCATCGCATCTGTCTCGGGTGAGGCAGGAATTTGGCGGAGAGATCGTGATGTTTCTGAGAGGGATAAGCATACTTTTAATTTTAATCAATTTTAATTTTTAATATATTCTTAAATATTTGTTGGGTTTCAATTCAGTCTCAAATATTACAATTTCTTTTTTTTTTTTTTTTTTTTTTTTTTTCAATTGAGAACAATTGTTAATGCGAAGTAATTGTTTTTTTATATATTAACTAAATTAAAAAAAACTTATTAAACAATTTAAAATACATAAAAATAAAATATTTGGAATCAAAATATAAATACTAACATCATATTCTTCATTTCAACCGTCCATCTTTATAATTATTTATTTATTTTTTAATTTAATCAAATCATATATATGATGATTAAATCACCTTCTACCATTAATTGGGTTTAATTGAAATGAAAACAAACTGTAACATTCGGATTTAAGATCATATATATATTTTTTAGATTATGACTGAAAATATGATTATTCCGTTTCTAATAGCGTAAAAATCCCACCAGGCTTCTTAATCAATGATCATCATATGCTGATGATCTTAGAGTTTATGCAGTCAAGCGCACGCAGAAAGCAAGTGGGCTTCAGAACTAATTTGAACGGACTCTCGAGCCTTGGTACACAATGTCTTAGTATCTTCTTTTGCACAAGCATGCAGCTAAATTGCCAGAGGACAATTGAGGGCTCAAAATAAGGGCCAGCTTGAAATCAACAAAGCGGACCGAGGGAGAGAGTCCAGTAGACAAATCATTTTTTTTAAAGTTTATCTTAACACAGATAAGCAAGGCAAATCTTAACTCCAACAAGCTTCAGTTACCGAGGTTGTGTGTTCAATCTAGAAATGGCATTGTTGTTGAGGTATGACAAGCTTCGGTTTCCTCTTGGTATTGATCAAACATCACAAAACCAACCTTGCGTGAAGAGAAAGCCTCTGAACTAAGAACATTAAGATCAGGCATTTTTTGTTGCCTCTGGATCATGCTTCCTCCAAGGATTTAGAGCTTCCCGGATCGCCTGACCTTCTGGGGAGCTCTCCCAAGCTCGCTTCTCTGACTCCAAAACAGTGACTTTATCATCTGCACACAACCCAGCCATGTGCAATTAAATCAAATGCCAAATTGCTCGCAACAATCAAGACAAACCCCCCCCCCCCCAAAAAAAAGAACTTCCGGATCTAATCAAGTCAACCAAATAACCGCCAATACCTTAAATACCCTCCAAAGCTAACCAGACAGAGGTCACAGAATGAAGCAATTTATTATATATAAAAATATATGTTAAAAATATATATATATATATATATATATATATATATATGAAGAAGAACAATAAGATTTACTATTGAAAGCGAAGGGATAATAAACAAGGAGAGTTCTCACACAGAAGCCTGTTTTGATCATGAAAAACTCCATGGAAGCGCCAATCAAAGCAGACCCCACCGCTATCTTCACGTACCAATTCAGAAACTTCATTGCGACCGTGTATGCAATCCCTACAAATTTAGATATCAAGAATTTAGCAGACGCCCAAATCTTACAATAAAGTATTGAGGAGGACAGCTGAAGGTTTTGGGCTTAGGGGCCGCCAGTCTGCGCTCCTATATCAATTCTTGAATATTTTCTTCGACCCGGCTCCAAATACCCATATCGGTCCAAGACCCACTATAAACAGATCACTATGAAAGGCCTTTGTTCTCTGCACTTGGACACGTATTCGTTAAGACACTTTGTTGGAACTTTCAAATTTGTTATTCGAGTTTTAGTTATAAATATATATTAAAAAAAGATTCTTTATTGTCTTTTTTATTTTTCTTTTCGGTGCACAATCTTTTGCCCTACTCTTTACATTCAAAAATTACACCAAACTACATATAGAAACACACAGAAAAGCGTGGTTTTCTTTTTGATGGAACAGAAATTCTGATTGCTGGAAAGAAATTTAGATCATGATTGGTAAGCCATAAAATTCCATGACCTCAGACAAGAGCGAGAGCTTTTGGATTTTGGTTTTGGTTTGTACACTAATGAGAAGGACAAGCGTGGTGACCAGCTAATTCCATGAGTTGTTCCCTCTGCTATTCTGGGATATAAAATGCTACTTTATCACATTCATATGTCGATTACATTAGAGGGATTTAGAGTTTCTTGGACTAAAATTCTGAACTTTGTTTCCATTACGTTTTTCTATTCCGGTTCAGTTGTAACTTGCCCTCTTATTCTGCAATGTAATTGGTAACATAGATTTGGTTTAATCACTCTTCTTATGCACACAACTACATGCGCCATCAGTTTTTGTTTGAAGCTGATCGCATTTGCGTACTACTTGTCACAAATACCGATACTCCCATAGATAAACGAGCCTATTTAATGCAGGCCAGGAATATTGCCCCTTGTTTGGTAATCAGATTTGAGTCACCTGGCCATCAAACGACAGCTAAAAGCTTGAAATTTTATACACGCAAGTGCCCTCAATTTATTTATTTTAAGTACAATAGAAACTTGGGAAGTTTCCTCACTTTCTTGAGCATCCAAATATCGAGACGCAGGAGGCGAAGACATCGACAGTTGTGGACTACATACAACAAAACAAGCGGAGACTGACTACATTCCTTGTTCAGGAATACTTGCATTACAAATCTCTCGACTGTAAATTTTTCCATACCCTTTTCACAGACTCGAAAGACTCACTCACCCCAAAAATGACGAGATCGCAAAATCATACATCAAAAGAAAAATGAACAATACAACTTCTGGGAGCAAAAGCAAAGAAGGGAAAAAAGAAAGGGATGAAAAAAGGGCTACAGGTTCCAGGGATAGCAGACAGCACACAGATTGACAAATCGACGCTTCAAAAGACAATATGAACACAGGCAAATAAACATATACCTAGATCCCCAAGGTGGTTTCTAACCTTTAAAACTCCTACATCAGCAGCTCTTTCTTTGTGATCAATCTTCCACAGCTGATCTGGACAACTCTTTACACTCAAAATAAGCACGGCCACATTTTGGCCGAACTTAAATAAGATATAAAATTCAACCCAGCAAATATGACAGGAAGCAACGAGTTCATACTTCCACTAAAATGATGTCAGAGTATTCCACTCCCTTCACCCAAAAGGGTTACCTCCAGCCGAAGAGAAAGGCTGCAGGGCTCCAGGGGTTGATAGTCTACCAGACATCTGTTGATCCATGCTCCTGGCACCAAAAGCAGCTACCGAATGGCCTAAGCCCCCCATTGCTTGGGGCCTGCATCATTAAAAGACAATAAAAATGTTACAATCTCAGCATGCAGCAATACAGGTAATATATAAATCTGCCAATAAAATCACATCTAGCTGCAGTTCCTACCAACCCCCCCCCCCCCCAGTCAGCCAATAGAGGCATGAAGATGAAATAACAGTAAAGCTCTACTTCTAGGTGGTTTTGTGGAATAAAATGAGTCAAATGAAGAAAAAAAACAGTTAAAATGCCAGAGCGTAACAGCAAGCATATAATTAAGAATCTAAACAGTTGGGCTCCATTTATTTACTAGGAAAGGGTGTTTAACGATTAAGTAAATTTGAATAGTTACCTGGATAGTGGAATGCTACTTGGCACTTGTGGCATTGTATATACCCCTGAGATTTCCGCAGCAGAATTAAATAAGTGAGTTAAGGATAAGCACAATGAAAGAAAAGGAAGATAAAGGACTGGAAAAACTAAAGAATGATTTTACCTGGTGGCATGGCTGATGCATAATGTTGTGAGTGAGAAGGCAATGCTGTGTTATAAGGTAACTGGGACGAAACCCATGCTGGCGAGGGAGTACCCAGACCAGAAGCATGCTGTAATCCTGACAAAGGAGACACACTTGGTAAAGCGCCATCCAAGGCTGCCATGGAAAGAAACTGCACCACACCACAAGCAACATATGTCATGTCAGCTTGCAACAAAGCCAAAAAAGCACAAATTGATGGATTTTTAACTTGTTCCAATGAATACTCATGTGCTCCCTCTCATTCTTAAATGTTAATCAAATGGATCAAACAAATTACTCTTTTTAACTTATTTGCTCCCCTGATTAAGGCAAGTTAAGCATCAGAAAATTCATCGACCATCTCACTACTCTTTCCACCAGCATAATCATTACCAGCAAACAAAAGGGCAAATCATAAAAAGATGTATATTCATGGCTTTGGCAAACATTCAAGTCAAGTGTACCCAGCTAACTTTCTCAATTCTGTCACGGCAGGAGGAAAGAAAAAAAGCAGAACCTGAAAAGTCACTAACAAGCATAAGTTCAAATGGATCCATCACATACACTTTGAGCTTGAGTTAGATGCGATTCATTAACATCAAATGGGTTTGATGACTTTGGTCGCTGGAGAACAGATGATGTTGGCTGCAAAAAACAGATACAGTTATATTGCTGAAGAACAGCAGCAAAAACTTGGCAAGAAATGGTACACATAAGCCTTCAGAACAGAACAAGCTCATACATTTATTATATTGGAGTAATGAGCATACCACTGCAGTATTATTGTATTGCATAGTGAGCCCCATGCCATGGGGCAGACCAGTCTGCCATACTGGAGTTGGTGCACCAAAAGATGAATAGGTTGTTGTGAATAGGTCCTGCAGATATTTCAGGGTTAGTGTAAGATGCATAATGAGTGCAGTAGGGATGGCGAATGATAAATCATGACCAAATAAGAAAACTACCACAGGCAGTTCTTTTCTTGCACTGGATTTTTCTTCAACAGCTAGAGGTTGCGACGCACCAGTAGAAATCAGCCCTGCACCAGGTTTTGATATGATTTCAGGCGCTCCCATAGACTGTATGCCAGCATGCATATTTGGAACCAGCGGCAAATTCCAAGGCTGTCAGGAAGAACCAAGAAATGAACAAATCACTAAGATTTGACCTTTGCAAGACAATTTTAGGTAGCATCACATGTGAACAGTAAGATCCTGAAGCAGTGGGAAAAGCTTTTTAACAGCATCAAAGATATCTTACCTGACTGCCTGAAGCTCCATCAGGCCGTGCAGAATGCTGAGCAGCAGACTGATTGATGGAAGCAGGAAACAATGATGGTTGCTGATGCTGCACACCAGGCCATTGTCCTGTTTCAGTAACTCTGACAAATGAATTACTGCCATTGGCAGGCACTGTAGGTGCCAATCCAGAGGCAGCTACTGAAACACCACTAGGATGCAATGTTGACAAACTCCTAACTGGTGCAGCTGCAGAAGTATGAGCATTGATGGGCAACATAGATGTGTTTCCTGCAGGTGAGACAGGCAAGGCACCAATGGTTGCCAGAGCTGCCATGTTGCCTGCAGACATAGCAGCCACTGGAGCACCAGAACTACTTGGTATTCCTGAAGATTGACCAGCAATGGATGCTGGAAATGATAACTCTGAGAGAACAGATTCCAGTGGATTCGCATTTGAGGGAGCTTGGGATATTTTAACCTGAGGAGCATTATCAAATGAGGCCCAATTATTGTCATTGCTGGTAGATGATGGCGGAGAAGAAGACTGAGGCATGGTTGTTTGCTGTGCTTGTGGAACTGTTGTAGCAACAGGAGGTTCAGGATCATCAAAGTCAATTAAACTGCCTGCAGTTTCCAATTTAACTTCCACTGGATTAACATTGGCAGATCCCAAACTAGTAGAAGATGCAGTTCTCTGTAAGCAAATGCAACTACATATAAGACAGTTTTTCATCCCACAACCTTATGTGGAAAACCCAATAACACTGGGATAAGAGCATTCATCAAACAAGAAATTGCAGGAATTTTAGAATGCCTCCTGAAATGCAAAGTTCAGTGCTAAACAGAACTTTTAAACAAGTGGATGGCAAGCAGATGAAATGTACATTTAGTTCACATGAATTTGCATTGGATATTGTGGTCCAGGAAGGAGCACAGACATGATTGACAAGATGACTGGCTAGAGTAAATATAAAATTTGAACAATCACAAGTTAAGAAAAAGCAAATTGTTATAAAAATAACAAGCAAAATCAAATTTTAGGAACAAAAAATAATTGTACAATGCATGCACTGGACATTTTCATCACTAAGAAACTAGAAGAACTAAAATAGATGAATGTTTTTCTGAAAAGGTTGACATGGGTAAAAAAAAAACAAACATTATTTAGATACATTTACATGTAAAAGGAAAATTCTAAAAGACAGCAGAAGAATCCCCCCTTCAGACCCTTTTATCATTTATGCAATAGTTCTCTGACCAATCAGAGTCAAGATACATTGTTAGCCCTTGACCTTGTCAGAGTTAAGTATTTCCATGTTTAGCAATTGTTCCTGCTTTCCACAAAGATAGAGGCTAAGAACCAACAAACCAGACATATAGAGCACAGCAAACAACACACAACAAAAAGATAATGGTGAGTACCTTATTCGTTAGGCTTTGAACCAGAATTAATTTCATTATCTTACACAAGAAATAAATGATCACAAGCTTAAGCACAAGTATGTGCAAAGTATTGCCAACAACTGCCATCACCAATTTGACTGACAAAGCATTCAAGAAAAAGAATTTCATCATTAAATTAACTTAAGTAAATTCCCTAGAGGATCTCATGAGGTCATGGAGACTAGACCTAGACTTACAGTCTTGTAAGTGAAGTAATTTGACTTGCCCAAATGTGATGCATTCTCAAGCCAACAATAAACCCAAATAATGTGCTTGGTTGAGTCTCCAGGTCAATTATTGTCAAATTTGAATCTTAGAAGACAGAATAGATTTATATGAAGAATCTAAGCTTAAAACTAGCATGAAAAAAAAAATAAGACGTACATAAAACCATAGAATATGAGATTTTGAATAAAAGATAATTCTGTCACAACTTGAAAAGATTAACTGATTGATGATTGTGTAAAAGTATGTAATGATTTTTCAAATAAAAGATAACCATAGAATGTGCTCCTGGCTGTAATGCATGTGACATACAAACAACAGAATAAGAAATAAGATGAAAGGTTTGAGGAGTTGTAAGAAGCTGTATGGAATATAGTTTGACCAGCCCAATCAGCAGCCCTTACCACATTGGCTTTTGGAGGTTCACTTATGCGAAGAGGCACTACATTATCTCCCAAAATTTCTCTAACTGGCCGTACAATAGGGGGACTAGAAGCCCCTGGATCCTTCAGGTGCTCAGGCGATCTGCCTTCAAGCTTTGTATCTCCATCAGATGTTACACGGTCTTCAACCTTTCTTCCATTTCCAAATCTATCTTCCTGACGCCAATTGTTAATTAGCTCAGGATGAGAAGGACTTCTCCTGTAATCATTATACTGTCGACCTTCTTGATCATGCCCTGGGCTTCTTCTTTCATCATAACCATATCTGTTAATTTTGCCATCACCTCTTCCACCAGGACTAGATCTTTCATTGTAATGTCGTTCATACAAATCCTCAGATGGTGGACTTCGAGACCCCGACTGTTGCATGTCAATTCTCCTATTCTCATAGGAATCTTCTCTCTCACCCTGCACGATATTCAAGTGGAAAAGAAAATTAAAAACATAAAACTATCTTATATGCAGGATCCATCCCTGTAGAATCAAATATTTCTTAAAAAGGTTTGGCTGAACTCCCAAAATGTTAAATACAGCAACAAATTAATCCCACAAAAGATAAGGTTAAAAAAAAAAGGATCATCTCACCACCTTTGCACTTGGAGGCTTGCCATAGTTCCTTTCTCCACTATATCTTCTATCAACATAAATATGCTTAATGAAGTCCCGCAGCCTCTCAACATTACTGGCAACAAAAGTTTGCATCAGAACTGTATCAATAATTAAGATGCATAAGGAAACACACCAGAAAGCTACCTGCTATCAGGAACAAACTGTCGCTGTGGATCCCATTCTTTAAAATAAAAGTCTCTTGCACGCTGAGAATATAAGGTAGAACAATTAAAAGCACAACTAAAAAGATGGCATAAAATAAAAAGAAGTCTGGGAAGATACCCAAGGAAAGGATTTAAAATTGGGGTTGGATGGACTGAGAAAGACTTGCATACCCTGTTTCCTCCTTCTTGAAGAGCTGCAACTTCTTGTGAAGTAAATTTAGCCATGGATACTGATTTAACTCTGTGTGTGAATTCACGACTGCAAAAATCTCAAGGGTTAATTGGGTACAACCATCTCTATCTCTACCTTCCCTCCTCCACACCCACCCCCCACCCTCCCAATAAAAATAATAATAATAAAAAAAAACCTATGTGTACACTCATCCAGCCACAAACACAGCAAAGCACAAGCTTCTGTGAAGAAGCTCATCAAGACAAATACTCAAGAAAGCGAAATATCAGAGTGGCATAGTGGGTATAAATGTATGGCAATATTAAGCAATATTGACTCATACTTACTGTATTCCGCTACAGGTGGTGCAAACAAAAGTCCAGAAATTTGTGCAAACATACTGTGGTCCCTGCTCAGCCAAAAATATACATCTAGAATGTCAGTTTTCCTTTAGATGAATTTGGCACACACAAAACGCATATAAAAAACCCCTTTGGTCCATTAAAGTCCTATATCCCACCCAATTGAATATCTTTCTAAGTAACTATCTCCCCTTCATGTATGCTTGCTTATTTCTATAAGCACATAGCTCTCCAGGGCATAAAAGGCTGAAAAGCAACACCTTGTGAATATTGAAACATGATTAGACACAACTTACATGAGCATCAACATAATGTCCAAAATGCCAATTTGGCATGAACACAAATCATTTAATCTTTATGGAGCTGATACTACTGCTTCTTTATATGAGCCAAAAGAGAAGAAAAATGAAAACACTTTATCATTAATCATTTGACAAGAAAGACACAAGTAATTGAGTAAAATCCACTCTGTCAACCATTTAATGTAGAAAATAAAATATTTTAAATCTTTTTCTCACAATTCCGCTCTATTATGAACTTAATTTGATGTGCGGTTGAATTATCTTAAATCCTTCCCAACCAAATATAAGTCAACTTAGGCTGCTTTCTCCCTCTTCTCTCACCAATAACATCCACCTCTTAATTGGAGTATCTGTAGGTTTACTTTATACATTTTCAGACCAACTAAGATGTCACTCCCTTGGCTTATCTCCAATCAGAACTACACATACTTCATTACAATAACTCCGACTTGCCTTAGATCAAAACTAAACATTGAGATTGTCGTTGCCGGTCCCAAGCCAAGATAAAGCAAGGAAGGTTGTAGTAGATTGCCAGTCTAAAGTAAAACAAGCCAACCCTCAATAACAAATATACAGAGAAAAAATTAATTTTCTTACTCACCTACACAGCAATGCAATGAGTGCAGCATTTGAATCCATACCATCATAAGCAGAAACAAGAAAGATATCAAGATGCATACCAGACTGTTACAGTTAATGCATCTGCGATTCTCGGGGAGTTTGAGGAGTCCTCGAATTGTCCGTTCATTTTTCTCATCCTCTTTAACTCGACTTGCCATTTTCACTGCTCGCTTTCAGTACCAGTGTTATAAGAAAGGAAGCTACAAGACAAACATGAATCTATCTCAAAAGCAACACTCAAACATCAAACTCAACTTTCAATCAACTAATTCTTCATTCAATTCACAATTTTCCCAATAAAACAAACAGTGGAATCCTTTTCAATTGGAAATGATAATCTTACCCCCACAATATCAAACTATCACGCAAACCACTCTAGTAAAGCAACAACTTCAAGTTCAGACACTAACTTTCGGTTAGCTTGCATATATAGTTACTCAGCCAGCAAACACGAAACGACACAGATACCGAAATTCAACCATCTAAAACGACGGATCTGAGTAATCGATACTAGCAACAAAAAGCGTAGCGCTCTAAAATCCGCGAATAATGTAGAAAATCTAGAATTGAAGTTCCCAAACAATCTAGGAAAAAAAACCAATAAAAAAAAAATACTTACAAAGCAGACCTGAACTGGCCTGGAATAATGGAGATTTTCTCTTCCTTTTTCCTCCTACGCTTGTGGCTATTGCCTTTAAGCTTTATTGTAAATACAGATCTCTCTCACTATCTGCGGAGGGAGAAAGCTATTGGCAGATCTTCCAAAGCGTTGCGTGGGTGAGTAGAAAGAACTTTCTACACCTCAGAGCTACCAGAATTTGATTTTTCAGAATTTTAAAAAATAAAATTGTTGACAGAGAATTAGAAAAAAAAAAAAAGAAAAAGAAAAGAAAAAAGTAGAGAGATAACGAGAAAAAAGGGCCTCGGGTGTGTGGAAAAAATAAAGAAAGAAAAAGGAAAATTGAGGAGGTCGGATCCTTTATGGTGCTGTCGGACACAGGGTGCTGCTTCCCTGTCCCTATGGACGTGCCGTGCTTGTCTGTGCACGTGACCCTAACCTTTATTGACGGTATTTTACGGGTCTATTTTTGGTTCGGAATTTCGGTCACCTGTCTAGGTCGTACAATGCGACTGCTTGTTGCATTCTTTTGCCCTCCGTGTTTGGCAAAAATTGCTGCGCAGCCTGGCAGAGGCAATCAATTGTCGACGCGTTTGTTTTTTCCTTTTTTCCTTCGGAATTTCATGATTTTGGAACGTTGCCTCCATCGTTTATTTAGGATGTACCCGTGACGGACTTTTTTTAAGCACATTTTGTATACGATTTTCTTTTCGGTCAACTAAAAATTAATTAAAAAATAATATATATATTTACATTAAATAATAAAATATTTAATAAAATTTAAAATATTATTATAAAATAATAAATTATTAAACAATAAAAAAATTTTCTTCCTTACCCTTCGGTTTATGACAACCTTATGGAGGCGACCAGGGAACGGCGTTGGAGTTTTTGAATGATAAATTCCAGATAATATTCTTCACGGGACGTATGTGCCGCCTTCTTCTAGAATTAACGACAAAATGCCCTGGGCTTTGAACTCAGAGCGCTTGTCTGTTAAAAGGGGTTTACTATTGCTCGTGATTTTTGCGGATAATTGGCAGTGAGATCGGAGATTGGAATTTCAGAATTCTTTCGTAGCCAATATCCCTCCCTATTCCAACTAGAAAAGATAAAAATAAAAAATTGAGTTTCTCCAAGAAGCCCAATGGATAATGCTACGGAAGAAGCGAAAGTACCGAATATGAAAGTGAATTCAGCGTAATGGTGAAGAGTTGGATTACCCGGTTGTCTAGCATCCTTTCACCGATTTGCATTTGCAATCTCCTTTAACCATGCCCATGCATGTGGGCAAATCTCCCAAGTGAAGGAATCAGGAAAAGAAGTTACCATTTTCAGGAAAGTGTTTTCGACTCTTCAGTCAACCACATCTTCTCCACAAATTTCAAATTTGGAGCATCACTCTCTTCAACGTACTACTCCTACAAGCATGGCGCAAACTCCCATACAAGCTCACAATCAGTTGAGTTCCTATCCATCACTTACAGCTCAATCATCAAGTGTCTCCAATCCTGGAAGAAAGAATTCTTTTGCTGAATCAATTTTTGCTGGATCAATTAAGTCTAAAACTGCCCGGCGCCGGAGTAGGAAATCGCATGGCTCAAGCGTGCAAGAGGTTCCTCATTTGTTGAAATCCATGCACAGCAGAAAATCAGTGTCACCCCACAATATTTACATGGTGACGCTTGTTAGCTTGACTTGGTTAAGTTTTTGGGTGAATTGGATATAGAAGTTAAGTGGAAACAGGAATGCTAATATTGCAGCATCAAAAACTTCTACTTTTTCATTAATTTCATCAACTATGTAGGGAGCGCATGTGAATTTTAACTTGTAAAACAAGTTTACATGATTTTTAGCATTTCTATGCTTTCTCTTCTCTAGGAAAGTTGCTGCAATCCTTGGCTTCTGATTGGTCCTCTCTGCTGATGCAATCTTTGCCGTCACTTTTCAGGTTGTCGCTGCAGCTGATATTCCCGGAGCAAAACAAGGAGAAATGCTGCTGCACATGCTGGACTGAAATTCCAGCAAGTTGCGGCAGTCTTTGCGACTTTGTGGTTGCTGTTGCAAATAGCTGATTGAAGGAGAGGAGGTGCTGCAGCTGCTGCAGCCGGTTCAGTCACTCCAGGGTCTTCAATCTCAACTTCACTTGCATTTTAACAACGCTTGTATTCCACTGGACTATTGGCAGTGCCCTTTAGGCTGATACTTGTGTTTGACAATTATTAATTGACTGGTTGTTTATTTTATCATTACAAGCAGTAAATTAACCAGATGTGCTGAGAGTATCCTGGCGCCTTTCTTAATATACCATGATAATTCTTGGTCTTTATTTCGGCATAGTTTTAACATGTTCACTGTCTCTTTTATTTCTCTCTCATCCTTTTGATGCTTTTTAAATGTTTGAAGCTGTGAAGATATCTGCGTCTTTTCTCAAAATAAAATTAAAAAATTAAAAAAGAGAAAGAAGAAAAAAAAAGAAGAAGAAGATATATGGGGGTCAGCATCATGTTGATCTTGCTCTTCAAGCCGTTGACTGGAGTCTCATTGGACAAATGGCTCAACCCCACATTTGTTTTGAAAATTCAAGGATGCCTTGGTATGCTATCTTTTATACTCTAGCGTCAAGGCGGACGTTCTCTTCGGGATTTATGAGAGTTTTTCTTCGCTTGAGGCCCCACAAGATGAGAAAATTTGCCATTTAGCACCGAGGCTGATGTATAGACTAACTAGGTTCCTAAATGTAACCTGGCGGATCTGGTTTATCATACAAGGATCAGATGGGTATTTGGACAAGTATATATTTGTCTCTGAATGTCTTAATAAAGTTTTGACACATGAAGTCTCTCAATATGGTCCCAAATACATGTGTTTAGTTCCCATTTTCTGAGGTTGATCATAGTTTGATTACTTCACGACTTGCTTAAGTCTTGTCCAAAACGGCTTATCATTAACCGACATGCGAGCTGGGCTCAAAGCCCGTGTGTATTCTTTATATTCTTTAGCAAATAGATTTTATCTGGCACGCTATCTTATGAGTACAATGTCTTCGGGCCGTCACCCTTGCCAGTTACTGCTGGAGGCCCAACAACTGCATAATGTCCACTATGCACTACTCCGATTGATGTCTACTATAGGGGACAGGTTCCTCCCGCTAGTGTTTCATGGTCGGTAGCATTTAGATATTTCATTTGTTTTTCTAATTATATAAATATTCGTGATTTTATTACATTAAAAATATTTGTTATACTAATAATTTAATTTTATTTAAATAATAAAATATTAAACTAAATTTGACTAATTTAATTTTTATTTGAATATTAACTAACTAGTAATTTTGATATTTTTTAATATTAATTTAGTGGTACTCTAATATCATTATTAAATAATTAAAATTTTATTAACCAGAAAAATATTATACAATAATTGAGATATAAATATAATAAAATATTAAACATTACATTCTTTTTATAATAACACACATATAATTCTATCACTCAACTAATTTTACCTTTTATTTAAATACTAATTAGACTTCTGTGCGCTTCACGTAAGACATTGTGGTGAAGTTTAATTTTTTCCTTTGGTTGTGACAATGTTTTGGTGGCCCAACATCACACACCATCGGTTTTAATAATAGTGCAAAAAATCCAAAAAGTTATTGGCAAGATTTGAGAACTTGAAGCCTGAATGCTGCAATGGTAACTTTATTAATGCGCACGAACAGAAAATTTGCTTGAGGTTCTATTATGATTGGATGGCTTTTTCCTTACACCTAATATTTGAACGAGTAATAATCACTTTCATTTTGTGACTAGGGAGATTTGAAGATTGATCCATTTACCCTTCGGGCCCGGGAAGACATAGAAAATTGACCTTCTGTGCCAATGACGGTTGCTCTTAGATCTTTGAAACCATGAATTCGGAAAAACGGAAGTTGGAAATGACCTGGGAAAGCAGAATCATAATGTAACATTAGATGCCCCCTTTTTGGTTATTCAAAAGGGAACGTTGGCAATGATGGTTCGAAGTTCCAACCTATTCTAATGTGCCATGGATTGGGATTGCCAAATTAGTTATGGTTATGGTGGCGGGTTTTCTGGAATTATGTGATGCTGTGATGCTAGGCAAGCCATCTGCATCCTGGAGTTGAGGTTCAAAAAATGCAAGAGAGAGATATCACCTTAAAAAATGACGCTGAGCCGAATGAGATTTACCTGATCCTACCTAGGACGCGTGTAATTCCGTAGGGTTTGGGTTTCTCAAATGATTTGACGCTTTCCCCATTTGACTAGTGTGATTTGATTGTTACTAATTCAAAATTCTCATGAGATAAGGTATGACCTTATGGTTATGTTCTTGTCCATTGGACTGTAACTCTGGCGGAAGCGCAGAGGAGGTGGACCATATATTATGCCTTGTACAAAGGTTAGTATCACAAATATCTTGCACAGCAGCCAGACAACGCAACATCTGGTAGTTTCCAGTGAAATGTAAATAGGCAGGTAGATAGCGACTTGAATTTTCCACTTTTTTTTTTTTTTTTTGGACCAATTTTCCGTTCGTGTGGAACGCAAGAAAGTCTGGATCCTTGTATTGGGAGGAAAAGAGAGGGAGTAATAGCTCTATCTGCGTTACAGTTGGTCCCTCAGCACACTCTGATGCAACTTGCGACACAATAATGGCAACGCAGCCTCTCAAATTTCGCCGGTCCTTTTCATTTTCTGGAATGCTCCCACATGAAATTGTTGGAGCTACCTTTTCTTTTCTTCTTGCGTAGACATAGCAAACGTCGGGTGACCAACAAGTGTCCAACGTGATTTCTCCACTCAAACACTATTTAGCTTACTTTCCAACATTCCCTTCCTTCTCCACTAGAACGAAACACGTCACATGGACCAGCCCGTTGGAATAGACAATAATCTAACCAAAAAAAAAAATCAGTCATTCAATAATTGAGTACATATCTGAGCTCATTGGCTTCAATTATTCATTTCCCTGACCCATTTCCACTTTAATATTGAAAGCCACCACAAGCTTGCAAACCACTTCAAGTCTTGTATGTATTTTGAAATTAATATTCTATATCACCGCCCAGTATCGCCAAAGCCTATCTGAAGGGAAAAGTGTTGCCATAAACAGTGAAGGAAAACTTTTTTAATAATCGTTAATAGTCATACATCAATCTATTGGAGATCCAAATGACAAAATAAATATGCAATCATCAAAACAGACCAAGAACTTTGGCTTTTTGATCACTTTCTTTAGGCGTTTTGGATTTGTTTCCATGAGTAGAAGGGTCACTTGGGCGACCTATTGTACTTCATTGCTATATATCTCCCATGAAATTCCGTCCTCTGAAATACTTTTAGAGTTAAAAGTGGTTCCATCATTTTTTGTTCTCCATATAATAAAATTTAGTTGGAATTATTGCAATTATGGAGATCCATTTGGGTTATTGAGCTCCTTTCTACAGTTTGTGGACCAGTTATTTCTACTAAATGTCAATTGGGTTCCAAAGGGGTTCTATCTTTGCCTAATAAAATTTGACTTCTAGCTCTCATCTCTCTCCCCACCTTCTCTTTATAACGTACACCAAATTGTAGGGGTTATCATCACATCGCGGCAGCAATATCTGGTTGTATAGCCATTTTGTGGCCTATGTAAAGTGGGTGAATTATATAATAATCTACTCTGGATTTGTTCTGTTGGAGAACCGAGAAGCTTTGGCAGTTATGAGCAAGCTCAGTTTTGGCAAGCTGTTGGACTGCCTATGTCCTACTCCAGGCTCAAGCTCATGCTTCTGCACGAATTCCTCGGAAAGTCAAGATGAGTTCGAGAAAAAGCCATTAATGACAAGTGACAAACCTCCGATTCTGAGACTCAGAGATGTAATTTCCGGCAACCAAACCTTGGCCTTCCAATTACAGCCCAAGGTACATTACTTTTTCAGAAAATGTGTTTCATAACCTTTTAAATACATGTCCCCAATTCAATGTGTCAAATATTAACCAACTTAGTGCCAACGCATCTTGCAGATGGTGGTCCTAAGGGTTTCCATGCACTGCAATGCTTGTGCAAGAAAGGTGGAGAAACATGTTTCCAAATTAGAAGGCAAGTGAAATGGCATCCAGTTCTTTTCTTCTTACCTTTCTTTTAATTAAGCACCTTTTTACATAATAAGCAGTAAGTACCAGACAAGTATTTAACAACATAAAAGATTTATTCTGCAAAGGATTAGTTATGGTCTTCAGAGCAAGCTCTTGCATTTCTTGATTGCATGGTTTTACAAGGTTCTAATTCTGATCTTGAAAGAACTGAAATGCCCCTAATACCTTATGCCCCAGGTGAACTAACTCTTACTTCCTTAAATGCCTAGGTTCTATTCCCCAAGTTTGTGATTCCATTTTTTTATCTGTTCTTGTAAAGCAGGAGTTACCTCATACAAAGTCGACCTGGAAAGCAAGATGGTGGTTGTAACAGGAGACATAATTCCTTTTGAAGTACTGGAGAGTGTATCGAAGGTCAAAAATGCCGAGCTTTGGAATTCTCCGTCATGACCTGATTATTCGACCGATGCACAGCGTTCTGCCCTGCAACTTTACCATCATCCCACGTGATAGAGCCCAAAACATAGTATAAAACACCATCGAGAGACTGGAAGAGAAAAACAACGAGGGTAATTTATGAGATCTTATTGGTCAACCCTCTGTAATGTGCCATCCAATTCAAGTATTGGTCTGATGTTATCTTATATAGAAAATCCGCATTATGTGTTTATATGCGTGGTATTATGTTTATGAGTGGTATTGCATTGGGCCCTGGAGGCTAGGCTGCCCACGCAGGATTCGGTCTCCCATACATTGCTTACGGGCCTCTCAGGCAACGTACTGTTTTTCCGACTTTTCATTTTGTTTTCCTTTCTATTTTAGTAATGAAATGAACAACAGGCCTATAAGCCGGGGGAGTGTTCTGATTCTTTACTATAACTATCCAGGGCATGACCCATGATGGAGATCCAGACTGATGCATGGCTAACTTTATTTGGTTTCAAGAGACGCAAGAATATAAAGTTAGGGCCGCCAAAATTCACATTATATGTTGCGTCAATAAATTTTTTTGTCAAATGGCTACAATTCTAGGCTCGAAAATTTCAATCTCGAAGATAACTTCAATATCATTAGATTAAAATTCATTAATTAATGAACAAAAGGCATTAATACCAGAAGAGGTCAAAAAAAAAACTTGAAATTATTCACAATTTCATCCAAAATTGCACTCCGTCGCTTAAATTGCGATAAATAAAACATTGTAATTGCACATTAAAATCCATGAAACATTTAAAAAAAAAAAAAAAAACGAAAATTGACCGTTTGCCGTTCAAAGCCCCAACGAATCTCAGCCTTAGGATATTGGGCCGAACAAAGTTCAGAAATCTCAATCGGGCCCTCACAATTGGATTCATAATTTTCCCAGTGAATAAATAAATAATTAGCTATTACCCTGCTGCGACGCATCGTTTCCATGATTTAACGGTTGAATACCCGCCACGCGGAATCAAATTGTCCTGCACTGAGGAATATTCTCAGTTCATTGTCCCTCCGTCTCACCTCTCTCTCTCTCTCTCTCTCTCTCTCTCCCCCTTTCTCGACAACGTGAATCCAAATCAGAATAAATTACAAGAAAAATAAAATAAAATAAATCTGAAGCGAAGATCTATCGAAATGGCCAACTTCCTTCCTCTTCTCTCTCTTCTTCTCCTGATTTCCCTTTTCCATCAGCCCCTAGCATCCAAAGACCCTAACCCGAAACCGAAACCGCTGTCCGAGGCCCACTCCCAGCTCACAAACTACGGCTTTCCAATTGGCCTCCTCCCCTCCTCCGTCCGCGGCTACACCCTCAACCAAACCTCTGGCGAATTCTCCATCGACCTAGGTGGCGCGTGCCGCATCACGTTACCCCCCGACAACTACTTGGCCACCTACTCCAAAAGTGTAGCCGGAAAGATAGTTCAGGGGCGGATCGCGGAGCTGGACGGCATCCGAGTCCGGGCCTTCTTCAAATGGTGGTCCATCACGGGGATTAGGTCTAACGGAGAGGATTTGGTGTTCGAAGTCGGGATGGTTACCGCAAAATATCCGTCCAAGAATTTCGATGAGAGTCCCGATTGTGAGGGCAAGCGCTCGGATTCGTGAAAGGTCTTGGTTTTTCTAACGCATTTTGCTTTCTCTTCCTTAGCTTCTTGCTAGCTTTTTGCTTTGCTTGATAGCGATGTGAGTGAGAATCGTGTCATCTTTTTCCGTTTCTGATTAATTAAGGGTAGTTAATTAGTATTGTTGTACCTTTATATATATATATATATATATATATGGCAAGTGCTTTGCTCTTTTATGTTTGTAAACATCCAAGTTAATTATGCTATTTACTCTTGCTTTGAATTAATCGAAAAGCAACAAAATAACTTATTTAGTACGAAATTCAAATGAACCACTTGTTATGTATGGTATTGCAATAAGTTGTACTAAGCTATTTATGTTTGATTACCAATTTTTTTGCTAAAAGAAAAAAAAAAAACTTGTATTTTCTTGCCCTTTATTTTTTCACTATCACTTTCACTATTTTTTTTATTGTAGCGTAGCATTTAAGGGAACGTATTAATATTGCAAGTTGTTCCAAGTGTTTCTGACTCTTATTGCTGCCGTTCCAAGCAATACCTGTTGCATTGGAAATTTCGCGTTCTTGTCTTATTTATGTTGTCTGGATTCTTCTTTTAGTTAATCATATCTACTGTCAAATTTGTAATCTATCGATACTCCAGGATTTGTCTCTCATGAATATATGGGGTCCCTTAATATTATTATCTGTTTTCTTTGTGGTTTGTAGCTGATCCAGGCATTTAAGAGAAAAGCCTGGTAAACCTGACTGGGATCCTTATTTCTGGGCGGAGTATCTGGCCACCTGAGGTCATCCGGTCATGGCATTGGGACTTGGTGTTATGCAAAGGAAAAAAAAAAAAAAAAAAAAAGAATGTATTGGGAGTTGGTTTTTAGCTTCTAGAACAAGATGACAGTTATTGTGCCCTAAACACAACCACGTGTGGAACAAATGCAACCGCGGGGCCCCCTTTGGTTTGGCAATTGCACATCATTAGATTGTAATGAAGCTTTCATTTCCCTGTTTAGATCTTATTCTGAAGATTGATTGAGTCGCTGTGAAACCTTCGTGAAGCTGTCAAACTGTGATGTTGAGCCCCGTGTTGATTGACAGGGCCCACAGGCCGCTAATTATCCTCTTCTTAAGCTGAAACCTGAAAGGCTGACACTAGAGGAGGATAAACTGTCTATAGAAACCCCTACTCGAGAGACCTTAGGTTACCTCCAATGTAATATTTAGGGCAGCAAGCGCATCCAGCAAACTCTCTGTAAAATGTGTTTACCGTAGTTCCACTTGTTGACTACTAAGAGACAAGCCCACATTTTAGTTTCCTAAGCCAAAATTCGATGAGGGAAGATATAAAATATAATTGCAGATACTTAGAACTGTCTGTTATCTTAAAATGAACAATTTGATATTTGAAATTGTCTTTTTGGGTGGTTCTTGAAGTGGTCGCTAATGTGCCTTCGTTGTTTCTTTGCAGGTTTCATTTTATGCCTTTGCCACGATGTCGTAGAATGATCCTATAAAGGAAGAAGGTACAAGACAATTGTGATAAATTATAAAGTATATGTACCACTTGATTATGAGGATTGAAGTTATTTTGTATATACGTTGAATTTTCGGCAGTGATGGTGCCAAGTGTCGTGTATGTTTTTATCGAACTTTCCCATTACTAGTTGGAACTTGGAACCGTGATTATATTTACATTCGTTTGCTATCAGCACCCCTGGACTGTCTGTCTCCTTGTGGGATGAGGGAAAGTTTCACGAAATAAATAAATTGGAATTATGGAGACGGAAGGGAAGAATAAAGGGGAATGGAACATCGAAGGTGTCATTTCTGAAGCGCCAACAAAATATCAATCAAAGCAACTCCAAGTTCCGTCTGTTACATGCTATGATAATAAAAAGGGATTTAAGAGTAAAAGTTCTTGTTTTTATTGAGCAAACGCCATTAAGTTCACTTCCGGTTAAAAACGTTGCCTGCTAATTCTTATCCCGGCTTTATGTCGTTGACATTGGACAAGCATTGCAATGGGCACAGCTCATTCTGGAAGTCAGCGTGGCGAATAGAAAAGCTGAAGATAATACCACTGGGCCAAGTTCTTCTCTCGGGGCCGGGTCGTCGAGGATCATTCGTAAGGAACTTGCTTGTATTTTCACAGATGGTACGTGTGGCATACACGACCAAATGGATTTGAGCTTTGAATGGTAGTTGCTTATATGTCAATGAGACCTCAATCATGGGGGCGTCATACAAATCGGTAGGCACCGAATGGATTGAAAGTCGGCTTTGGCAGCTAGCAATGCACGATCCATCTATTTTTTTTTTTTCTTTTGTGTCTACTTCGATCGTCAATTAGGTGAGAGAGCCCCGTGGACCGTACGAGTTAGGCGTGCGGTTGCATTTAATTCAATGAAATTATCGTGAATGACTAAATAACTCGCCCATTCAATGGTCCAATTCATATAGATAAAAGGCACGTAATAAATAATGTGATGTGCAAATCTAGTGGCAGCGATGCAATTATCATTAATAAGGATTAAGGATTGTACATCGTATGGTGTACAAATCAAGGAATTTACTTCAAATTAATTTGAATTATAAAAATAAGATTGTAAAATTAATTGTATAATAATAATTTTATTAAAAATAAAAAAATAATATTAATATAAAATATATAATTTATAATTAAATATTTTTGTACAAATAAATTTTATAGTAATAAAAAATTACAATAATTTTATTTTTATATAACAAAAAATCAGATATTATTAATTATAAGATTTAGTATGTTTTATTATTAAAAATAAAAAATCAAAAATTTATTTAGAGGAAATTAGAGTGATAGGATGAGATTGTGGGCTTACAATCTTATGTCAAAACTCTACTAAAATTTTACTTCAAACAAATCACAGTGGGTGAGCGACGCACCACCGCTGGCCCCTTTTGCTGATGTCGGTACGTGCAGCCATGGAGCTTTCAATGGTCATGCCAAGGTGTGCTCATCTGTTTTGCGCTAATGGACGAAAAGAAAAATTGATAAACAAATGATCAGCGGGGTCGCCGGGATGGTAAGAAAGATCTGCATTATCAACAAGTCGGTGACAACTGACAAGTCCCTAATAAGTTTACAAAAATGTAAGGTATATTCAGTACGTATTGCCTTTATTTTTAGAGAGAAAGTGTTTAGTTGGAAATTAATAAGAAATGCCCTACGATCTAATAATCTACTAACACAAAAGAGGTACTTAAAGTCGAATTTTATTTTTTGCTTTTGTTTTGAAATTTTTAGAGAATACTCGCTTTGAAATTATCAATTAGTCAGCAATATCCATCATATCAGCCAGAAGTCAGAAAAAAATGTTCGTAACTATGGTTGTGAGTGGCATAAACACATTCAAAAGACCTATTATGATTGCTAGAAAAATTGTTGGTGTTTACGATTTGTTTATAAAAATATCATTACTTAAACTATATATATATATTTTTTTTTTGGTTACAAAAAATAAGAGAGTATAAATAATACCTACAGTTCCATCCAAGGCGATGGGGTTGAAAAAAAGCATATCGGTGGTGAGATGAAACTTAAAACTATTAATTATACAATGTCGGCATCATTTTGCATGGAGTTACCACTAGGCGCCCACATTCGTGGCAACCAACGCGGGTGCACCAAATTATAATACGGCACTATCAATGTAGTATCTCAGTCGCTATCCGTCCATGCACGATCTCTCACCAACAAGGAAGCAATAAAAGCAAACTCCCACCTTGCCTTTGTGTAAATTGCAAACATATTAATCGCTTTGGTTAATTTAAAGTGTGATACATTACCCAAAAAGCAAAAAAAAACGTGAATTTAATCCATGTCAATGCGCGCCGCTGGTCAATAAAAGCCAACGATTCTCCACCAGCATCGTGGCCTCTGATCCATCGTCGAACCCAGTCAACAAGAATGACTAAAGGCTGCATGAAGGTGTATGGAAACCCAAGCGCAATCGCCAAGTGGCCTGCCAAAAGTCGCAGGAAAAAGCGAAAAGAGAATCCTTAAAAGTACCCGACCTCTTGTTTGACATGCTTTTCTCTGCCCTACTGACTGCTTCTTCCTTATAAGATTCCACTGACCCGGTCTTTACATTAGACACTGTGCTTCGTTTCTGAATCTAGGACCATTTGATCCTTAATCAAGGTAATTAACCACTAACCCATATATTAATCCTTATGTCTACCGTTAAGAACCATCCACGTCATTTATTATGTTAATAATTAAGTAATTAATACTGAATTAGTGTATTTAGAATTGTTGTTACAATTTAAAATTTTATGTTTTAAATCAAATATAATTTTGTTAATATTTACAAAATTATAAATTTATTTTATTTTTAATACTAATATAATATAATTTTAAATCTACTTTTAAAAAATGTGACATTTTTATGTTATAACAAAAAAATATTATAATTTAATAATTTTTTAACACAATAATTTATATTATTTTATAAAAAAAATTATATTTTATTAATTTTTAAATTATTATTAATAATTACCACATAATAATTAAGTTTTGTCGGATGTGACGCCGATGATAAAACTCAACTTCGATTTCATGTGAGCGGCCCAACCAACGCCGTCTCAACAACTCAATGAATATTTGATTAAAACAAAAGAAAGCGAAACCAATAAATAAAGATAACACTGAGGTGACGCGCCCAGCGGAGAGGAAATCAACACACGCACCACTCGATGTCGCACACAGTGGTTCGCGTACTTCACCTGCTGCGCCTGAGCAAAACCAACCCTGCTTTTAAAACAAGAACCAACCCTCCCCCCAAGCGCTCCGCAATCGCGCGTTGCAGATCCTCCCTCGTCCCATTTTAGCTTCTAACAACGTCAACAAATCAAAGAAGTAAAACGACGAAGAAGAGAAGCTCTCTTTCTCTCTGTGTTCTTGGATTCTCTGGTGTCCGTTAAAAACCCTAGATTCTTCTCTCCATTGTTGATTCAGTCAGGTATTTGGCTTTTCTGCTTCTGTTTTCTCGCAGATATTGTTTTTTTGTTTTGTTTTGTTTTGTTTGTTTTTATATTTTCTGAAATTTCGTATTTGATATTATTGTTCTTTTTGTTTTGGACTGCTTGCGTGCTTAGCTCAGATCCGCTCTCGTTCATGCTTCTCTCTGTTTTCGCCGTCGATCTTCTGTTTTCCGTTCCCTCAAATTGCCGTCTCATTAATTTTTCGACCCCTCAACTCTCGTGATCTTCTCGTCATTTGATTTTCCTTTCACAGTAATTCGTACAATGTACGGACCTTTGGTGTGCCTATAGAATATTTTGGTTGTAAAAAAAAAAGTTGAAGAATGTCGTGAAAAGCTTTTTTTTTGTTTTTTAATTGTTCTTATTATTATTATTGGTTTTAATTTTTCTTGCATTAGCTACATTTGTTTGGAAGTAGAGAAAAAGGATAGTAGCACCACTCACCATGCAAGTTATGCCGGTTTTTTGTTTTTTCGGAATTCATTGTTGCAGGCAGGGCTGCTAAAAAATCGTTGCTTTGTCCCGTTGAAAATGGACTTAGAGGATAAGTTCCTTGCGAAGGGTAGGCTGTTTCTGTTTCTGTTTCTCTTCTTATTTGTTTCAATTTGTCGTTGCATAGCATTTTGTGCATTTTTTGCAATACTAGTTGCATGATGATATAAAAACATAACAGCAGAGATGGTGATTACTTAGAGCACATTGTTTGTATGGTACAGTGAATTGGGGTAGGGTTAGAAAAGGTGGATCTTGGTGTAATGTGTAATGCTGGGTGTGACGATCAATTGAATTCCATCATTCTGCTAGAAATGCAAAATATGTTTTCTGCAATGTGGTAAGGTTTTTGCTCCAACAAGATGGATCTCAACCATTTGTTGGCTCAAATGAACCCACGTATCAGCTGCTGTCTTGCCTGTCATCAGTACTGTTGGTATTGCCATCAGCTCTGAAAAGATCACCAGTGCTGTTGTGAGAGGGCAGGGAGGGGGTGTTAGGGGGTGTTGGTCATTACTGAGGATGGCCTATGTGAGATTAGAGACGAGTACATTCTTAGGCCATCAAGAATGGTTCTCATGACCACTTGAAGAATGACCAGTGAGTTCTTTGTTTTGTTTGAGGATGCCAATCCAATTAAATGACACCCTTAGTTTTAGCATGATCTATATAAATAGCAAGAACATATTGCACTTCACTTTCTTATCCACTTCCACTTCCACTACCACCTGAATTAAACTCTCTACTGATTACAGAAGTATTGATCACAACATCATAGTAGATGCCTAAGTTGAATGCCTATTTTCATCAACTCTTATTCTTTTATTTTTTTTTTCTAAAGTCTGACCATACCAAGATCATTGGCCTTTATTTCCAGTATATGAATACCAACTGCTCATGACATGTTGTAATACTTTTAAGGAATTTTGACATGAATATGAGAAAACATTTGTCACCATGAATTCAGATTATTACAGTATGAAAGCTTTTTACATGTGTTTTAGCCAATTTGATACTTTGCATTAAAGTAGGGCTCTGTATGTTAAAAACAAAAACAAAAGAACTTTCTCATTCTTTTGCTTGTTGGATTTTCATTTCCCAAGTTAATGCATTTGTGATGACTTGATGACATTAATAAAAAGAGCAATAGATTCTCTCACTTTAGCTGGATGCACATATGAATGTAATTTGCTTTAATAATGAGATAATGATTTTGTTTTCCAAAAGACTAATTTTTTAGGTTGGTCTGTTGTTCCCATTCAGTCTGGAGTTCAAAGCCTTTCTTCGAGTGTGCAAAGCACCCCAGAGAAAAATGGGAATTCAGATGATGCTTCAAGAAGTCCAGAACTCCTTCAGGAGTTTATAAAAGCTGGTCAGAAAAAGGAATTTCTTAGGAATTGCTTTGATAAGGACAAGAGACACTGTGCTTCATCAAAAAGCAAGACGACAGAACTTACAAAGAGCATTAGCAAAACAATTAAGAAGCAGGAGTCTAGAAAAGCTTCATCTAGTCCAAATGGTCATACTTCTTCTAAGAAGCAACAAAGAAAGGGAGAAAACCCCACAAGACTCCTACCTTCTTCTGAGAAGTCACCAGATTTGGGCTGTTCAAGTACATGGATCTGTAAGAATTCTGCATGCAGAGCTGTTTTATCCATTGATGACACATTTTGCAAGAGGTGTTCTTGCTGTATCTGTCATTTGTTCGATGACAATAAAGATCCTAGTCTCTGGTTGGTTTGCATGACTGAGAATGGTCAGGAGGAGTCATGCAATCTTTCTTGTCATATTGAGTGTGCCCTTCAACAGGAAAAAGTTGGGGTTGTCAATCTTGGCCAATTAATGCAGCTAGATGGTAGTTACTGTTGTGCTTCGTGTGGTAAAGTTTCAGGAATATTAGAGTAAGTAAATTCCATAAATGTCACGGTTCCTTTCTTTCTATCACAAGTTGTTATCAATCATGTATTTCATAGTCTATATGCCAGATTCAGTTGATGTGTTTGACTTGAGATATCTTTATTGTTGTCTTTTAGCAAATACTTTTGTGTACCATCCATGTATATGAAAATTTCTGTAGGGAAATGCAATTCAAGTGGGAACATTTTCCCTGTTTTAGACATTTGTATATATTTCCAATTTTTTCACTTTGTTTATGTCACTGTGATTTTTGTTTCCACATTGATGTTTTTCTCTGATTGCAATTGAGATGGCGGGTAGCATTGGGCTATTGAAGTAAAATGAAATAACACAGGGATGATCTTTGTATTCTGTGATAGACTTCAATTTTGAACTAATGGGATTTGTATTGTGTGATTAATATTGTCAGATGTTGGAAAAAGCAGCTTATTATTGCCAAAGATGCTCGTCGTGTGGATGTGCTCTGTTATAGGATATATTTGAGCTATAGGCTACTGGATGGGACTGCACGGTTTAAAGAGCTTCATGAAATTGTAAAAGATATGAAGACCAAGTTAGAAACTGAGGTGGGACCAGTGAATGGAGTATCTTCAAAGATGGCTCGTGGCATTGTCAGCCGACTGTCTATTGGTGGTACTGTGCAAAAACTTTGTTCTCTTGCAATTGACAAAGCAGATGAATGGCTGGCTGCCATTTCTAATGGAAATCCAAGCTGTAAAGGTCAGAGCTGATCGTAGTTGTTCTCAGTTGTTCTACTTTTTTTTTTTTTAATCAAAATTATTATTCACTGAAAGAACAATGAAATCTCTTTTTCTTTCCTGCAGAGGGCTCACTTCCTGCTGCTTGCAAATTCTTATTTGAAGAAGTGACATCTTCATCTGTAGTTATTATATTAATTGAATTATCTAAGCCATCATCTTTTGACATTAAAGGTTACAAGCTCTGGTATTGCAAGAGTAGAGAAGAGACACAAACAAAAGAACCTATTTGTGCGTTTCCAAGAACTCAAAGGAGAATTTTGATATCCAATCTGCAGCCATGCACTGAGTATACCTTTCGGATTGTTTCTTACACAGAGGCTGGTGATCTGGGGCACTCTGAGGCCAAGTGTTTTACCAAGAGCATAGAGATAATTCACAAGAATCCCAATGCTTGTGTTGTCTCAAATGGTAGGAGAGAGAGTAGTCTCAGTGGAGGAAGTACTTCTAGCGCCAAAGGTGAGACCAAAACTACAACTGCCATTAATTCTTCTGGATTCAAGGTCCGGGACCTTGGAAAGATCCTTCATTTGGCTTGGGCTCAACAGCAAGGCTGCCTTGAAGGTTTTTGCAGTGCTGATACTGGAAAATGCTATGCAGCAGACAAAGTGATCGAACCTGCAACTGTAGAAGATAAGTTACCATCTGTTTCACGGGGTCTTGACTTAAATGTCGTTTCAGTGCCTGATTTAAATGAAGAGCTGACCCCTCCGTTTGAGTCCTCACGTGATGAGGATAATGGTTGTGCACTGGGGCAGGCTATTGAGGCAGATGACGATGCTGCTTCCCGTGAAGTAGAGAAGAATGATTTAGCAAGATCACATGGTAGTGGTGACTCCCAGATCTGGGTCCATGGGCCAAATGGAGAAGTTCCAGCTGTAGATTCTCGGCCAGAGTTGTGTAGGAAAAGGGGTGCTCATAAAAATGAAGAGATGCATGATTGTGATAGCACTTTGATCAATGGATCACCGTTTCATGTCTCCAACAGTTCAGGTTGCTTGGACGAGAACTTTGAGTATTGTGTAAAGATAATCCGTTGGTTAGAATGTGAGGGTCACATTGACCAGGAATTCAGGTTGAAATTGTTGACTTGGTTTAGCTTGAGATCAACAGAACAGGAACGTAGAGTGGTTAACACCTTCATCCAGACTCTGATTGATGATCCTGGTAGTTTGGCAGGACAGTTGGTTGACTCGTTTTCGGATATTATATCCTGCAAGAGGCCAAGAAATGTTTTCTGTAGTAAGCTGTGGCATTAGATTAGTGCGGGCCATATTCAAATGCAAAGATTGCTGGTTGCTTCATCATTATTCGGTCCTTCTGACAAACTACCCAGATTGTTTTGCCCTTCTTTGTACAGGCATTTTTTGTTAATCGCTTTGATTAGTGAATCAATTACATTGCTGACAAGTTTGTTCGGGGGTATGAGATTTGGTTGCTGATTGGCAGAGACCGTTCCTTTTTCCTCAGGATGCAGGCGTGAGGCTTCTCACCATAGATGACATTTGCAATTTCTCAACTTCTGCTAATTACATTTGAAGCGGAAGCATTAGTTAGGAACTTTGTCCTGTGCGAACACCGTCATTATTTGCCTTCTTTAATTCAAAGAAAGGCACATGAATTGATGTTGGATTTTACTTGGTTGCTTCTTTCATGCACGTGTTCCTGCCATTCTTTTTGTGTCAGTTTTGGGATGAAAATGAGACTTTCAAAACGACAATGAAAGAGAAATGTTAAATAGACCGTGGTATTCATTAAAAAGAAACCTTCCTTAGGAGAGGGGTAATTCTGGTTTTATTATGGTTTTCAGTGAAATTCGGAAGAGCTTTTACTTGAGCAAAACGAAAAAAGACCAATTCTATTTGTCATTTATATAAGTAGATTTTGAAGTTTTTTTTTTCCCTCTTGTTGTCCCAGTAGGTGAAGTGTAAAGTGCCATTAAATTTGATGTAGCTGCAGTCGGTACGGATATTCTGCTGCATTTAAGGTATGAGAATCACAAAATTAAAGTAATTAAAAAAAAATTATTTTTGAATTTTTCTTAAAATAACTAAAAAAATTATTTAAAAATATTTTTTTTACTTATATCTCCCTAGTTTACACTCATTTTCTGGTGCTCGATGAGTTAAACGTAAGATATGCATAACATTAATTCAGATGCCCCACCTTCAATAAATTCATAGAACAACAACTTGCAAGAGATAAAATAAATAAACAAAGAAAATTTAACTTTAATTGGTAACTTGTAATTAAGCTTCCTTTTTACTTTCGCACACGGAGTCATACGTAAACGTTACATAATGCGGAGGTGATCTGAAACAACGCTTTAGTTGTACCTTTGACAGTGACGATGGCAAGTTCCTATGTTTCTTGATTTTCATTTTTTTTTTAACGTTCAAAAAAAGTACAAAATTAGAAACTACGTGTCTTTCTCAAGTACACGTTAAACGAAAATCACGTTGGGGTTGAGTACATATAAAAAAGGTCAAAAAAAAAAAAAAAAAGTTACAGATACTACGTAGAACGAAGAACATGAACCGAAATGCAATAAGAAGTTTGTACTGTACTAGTCGCTGCATTAGAGTCAAAGCAATGTAATTAGTACCTGTCAGATCTTCAATTAATACTCATAAATTTCATTGCGCATAGAAAATATCATTGTTAGAATGCTCATCGGAAAGAATCAATCATATCCAACAAAAAGATTTATTTGTCTTGCAATATAGCAAGGATTTATTTTGTCTTTTTGTTGGTCAGGAAGCAATAAATCCTTGTTGCAGTATAGCAATATAGTTGAAAATATCATTCCCGCCACTTAATATCTTTATGCTATCTGATGGTTATTAATTGAAAAAAATTAAAAATTTAAAATTAAATTATTTTAATTAAAATTAAATTAATAAAATTAATATTTAATATTAAATATATAAAAATTTTAATAATATAATTTTTATTTTTTAAAATATTAAAATATAAAAAAATTATAAAAATTTTAAATTAAAAATTATAATTAATTTATAATTTATAATTTATAATTTAATAAATTAATTTTATTAATTTAGTTATTAATTTTTAAAATAAATTTAATTAAATTATAATTTAATTTTTAATTTTATTACTTCAATGATTTAATTTAATTTAGTATTTAAAATCTGTAGTTTGAATAATCTCTTTGTCACTTGCTTATTTTTCATAGTCAGCCAAAAGTCATGAACACCTTACTCACAGCATATCTAGTTGTCTCAACTTCAATCACACCATTCACAATCTCGTATTGCTTGGTATACAATGGTTGGTACAATTTTTGATATTTGGCTTGAAGTGCTGCTCCTTCCTCAAAGAATTTAGCCTCTACTTCATCACGTTGGCTCTGGATCTCTCTGAGGACCTCAACGCGCTTCCTCACAGCAGGAGACAGATTCTCCAGCACATCAGCATGCTTCTCGCCCAGGTTATGCAACTTATTCTTGAGAGCATTAACTAGGCCAGCTCGACCCTCGTCGTTGAGAGCGCCGCTGCGATCAGTCACATTGAAGCTTTCGCTACCGTTACTCATTTTGAGATGAAATTGAAGAATGAAGAGGCTCAGCTGAACCCCCCACCCCCTTTAATTTAATTATAGTATTTAATAATTTTTTAATCATAATATCAAAATTAGCCTTACTTTATGTTTTGGAACAAGGCTTTCCTTTGAGAATCTTTGCTAAGTTGTCATAAAACTCAACTGCCTTGTCGAGTCTTTTCCTTTTTTTAAAAAAAAAGAATTTAAAAATCTTTGTGGCACGCTAAAGTCTTTTTTTGGCAGTATGTATGCACACGCGGGTATCTCATCAAATAGAGGATGAGGGCGACAACACGGAAGGAAACAGTAATAGGGAAGAAAACGTTCATAAGTATACAGTGCAACAAGAAAAAAAAATAAAAAGGAAAACCCTCCAAACTTTCAAGATAATTAAAAAAATTATCCAAGTACAATAAATTGCAATAATTAATTAGATAATAACACACTTTTTGTTTGCACTATAAATATTTTTTTAATTAACGATAAGATAAAAAATTAAAAAAAGTGAAAAAGCTAATTAATTAAATTTAATAAAAATATAAAATTTTCTATAAATAATTTGTTGGGTTGTCCAATAAAAATTTTAGTTGGGAGTTAAAGGACTTGAATCGTATTGGAGTGGAAGTAGCAAGAAATTCATGGGATACAACAAAAGCTAGGCTTTGTACGTGAGAAGAACGTGGGTGGGACTGAACGCAATGGCCGAAAAGTTGGGCTTTGTGCTTATCTCTCTAGCGTCACGTCAATCAATCGTCACGGAAAGCACAAGACGACAAACTGGCCTTTTGTGACGTCAGAGCATGCACGCTTCCCATCCACTGCGGCTCTACGGTTGGGCCCTACCACTAATTAATTTCGTCCTTTGTCTCAGTCCTACCTGTTTTTATTTATTCATTAATTGTTTCACGTTACGACTAATATTCAAAAGAATACCTTAATGGTCAGCATTTTGATTCTTTTCTTCTCTCTAGTTTTCTTCGTTTTTGAAAATGCCACTACAAAGAAGTCAACCTTTGGCGGCCAACAGAGTGGCTCCTTATTACAGCCTCCGAATTGATCTCGCATTTGGACAATAATCTGACGGGTTCTTGAACAAGCACAACCTCTGGAAGCCGTAAAAACGACAGAGTTCTGTCCTCTCTGGATCCAGTGCAGCCTTTTTCTGGTCGCAAATTGGTGTATGGCCGGATACACTTCATATGCTTAATTTCCGGGATTTTTTTCCTTTAAAGATGACAACAACAAGAGAACATCTTGTGTTATTCAAACTTAAATTCCCTGGTTTTTATTCACTTTATACTAATAATTAAGAGAAATGAATCGAATAGCTTCCAAATTCCAAATTCCAAATTCTTTTTTCAAACCGGATAATGCAACCAATACCATTTACAAAAAGTCGGTCGCCGCCTGCTGCTTCTAGAATTTGGACAGCAGCTTAGAGACATTAGTAAATATAAAATACATAGAATATGACTATTTCGAGACAAAAGTGATGAATACGAGGAAACATACAAAATTTTTATATTGAATGTTGAGAAAAATTAATTGGTATGCTTAGGTGGACACATAATAAATACAAGAAATGTTTATAAATTATATTTTTTGCATTAATCCTATAGTTATTTATTCTGACTTGTTTATGTTGCCATTGCTTGTGCAAACATGAGAGCAAGAAACGCATTATAAAAAATGTTACCTTTTTGTTTTTTTTTTTTCAGTGTTACAAATCTAAAAACCATGTGATTTATATATCACATTATACATTAATTTAATTTTATTTAATATTTTTAATTTTTAGATCGAGTATACTGCATTTATGTCCCATTTTTGATTCCTTAACCTTTTTCCTTACCCCGAAAGAAAATGATTTGTTATTCCTTTCGCAATTTATTTGTTCCTATAAAGAGAGGCCAAACCATTAACAACTACAACAAAATTCACACTCCTCTCTCTCTTCATCTCCCATCCCCCACCAACGGCCCCTCTATTTTTCGTTCCTCTTCTCCTCTTGAAAAACATGCTGATGTTGGAAAATGGCGTCTCAGGAGCCATGAACGCCAGAATTGTAGGCTCTGGTAGTGAAACCATAATTCTGGCACATGGGTACGGAGGAGACCAGTCTTTATGGGACAAAATCCTCCCCTACTTGGATAAGTATTACAGGGTTCTTGTCTTTGACTGGAGCTTTTCAGGTGCCATTAAAGATCCAAAACTCTTTGACCCAGTGAAGTACTCGTCATATGACGGCTTTGCAAACGATTTGATCGCTCTCATGGATGAGCTGGGACTGAAATCTTCAGTCTTTGTTGGGCACTCCATGTCTGGTATGATTGGATGCATTGCTTCCACTAAAAGGCCTGAGCTCTTTAAGAGGCTCATACTTATTGGAGCTTCTCCCAGGTATTGAACTTTGTTATTGTTGATAATTACTTTTTTATTCATCAGTTTCACTTTTAAGCTAATCATCTTGGTTTGAAAAAGGGATTTAATCATCGTAGCATTTTTTTTTTCTTTGTTCATGAAATGTCCATTTCATTTCCACAATCTTTTTTCAGCATATGATTCACTTTATTTATTATAAGGTAATAGATTTGAAATGGGGGCGAAAGATTTTAGAAAGATTACATTAAAATTTAAAACTGAGGTCATAAGATCTAGATGTCTCAGGTTTAAAGCTTTCTTTTTGGTATAATCTTGTCCGAGCAATGGATTCGAACTTGATTAAAAAGGACCATATCCACTAATGCCCAGAGCCATTTTATTTGAAAAAAAAAAGATATTTAACAATATTTAAAAAATAAATAACATGTTAACAACCAAAAAATATGAAGTAATCACATTTTATTTGATGATATAAATAAAAAAAAAATTATTGTACTACTCTTATATTATTTTCTATATATGCTAGGCAGTGATGCTATTTTTGGTAGGTCTGAGGGTTTCCACTCTCTGGTCATACAACAAAACAAAACACAAGGACACCAAAGATTTCTTTTGGATATGTGGACTCTCAGGTTCTCTTCTTTGTCTTCTACTCACGTGCATATTGGTTTCTATAGACCACTGGCATAACTTGTAACTATTGTTCGTTTTGCATCAAAGGATACGGTCAGGGTTCGACAAGTTAGGAAAAAGCGACTCCAAAACCGGCTCCTGGACCTCCAAACTTAAAACCATGGCAAGAAAACCCCGGAAAAGAAAAACGAAAGAAAAATGTCAATAGGTGCTCGGCTTTGTCGATATGGTCACTCGGTCGAAAAGGCGGATGCGTGTTCGGACGCCTAGTCATGTGCACGAAATGTAACCTCAAATCAATAAACTTGCATGTTTCTGCACATTTTATGATAATACATCTTAACGAGCTAAATTAGTTTGGGCATATGCATAATATATTATTAAGTTTAAAATTTAATACTGTCCTTTTAATGGAAAATGTCAAACTTGAATAAATAAATAAATATATATATATATATCAATATAGTAATAAATTAAATTTCATATATTTTTTTAATTACATTTTGTTCATTACATATAATTTAATTTATGTGTCTATTTACTTCTCACAAGGCCTCTAGTGAAAGTAAGAAATTGGATTACAAGTTTAACATTAATAAAATTGGCAATTGCATAGGTACATAAATGTTGATGATTACGAAGGAGGGTTCAAGGACTCAGAGGTCGATAACATCATCTCCAACATAGAAACCGACTACCACAACTGGGCTTCCAGCCTTGCTTCTCTTGTTGTGGACGCAAGTGAACCCACCTCGGTTGACAAGTTCGCCGGATGTCTCCAGAAAATGAGACCCGAAGTGGCCCTATCCGTGGCCAAAACCGTTTATTTCAGCGATGAAAGGGACATTCTTCGCAGGGTTTCGACCCCCTGCACCATAATCCAAACCAGAAGTGACATTGTGGTGCCAGACTCGGTGGCATATTACATGCAGGAGAGGATCAAAGGGAAGTGCACGGTGGAGATTGTTGACAGCACTGATGGGCACTTCCCTCATCTAACTGCACCCCTTCAGGTGGTTGATATAATCGTTCAAGTCTTGGGTCTTTGAACCCAAGTATATGTTTAATTACTATGATCCTCTGTATTCTCCTTTGGTTGGGTAAGGCTGGCAGATGGAGCTCACCAATAAATAACAACTGTCGTATTGATGTAGCTAGTTTTGTGAGGAGATTGTGGGCTTTGAAGCCGTAGGATGTTCTGTTGCCTTTGTTGGATGCTTTATCACTATATCTATATATAACAGTGTGGTTTTGAATTTAAAAAACGTGAATTAAATTCGTAATTGGGCTTTGCGGAAAATTTAAAACATTGTCAGAATAAGACTAAAACATAATTGGGCTGGAAGGCCCATGTAAATTAGAAACCAATGCAGGCCTAAAATTGAAAGGGTAAATCGGTCATCAAAGCCGAAAAAATCCCTGTCATCCTCTCTCTCTCTCTCACGCGCTCAACTCAATCGCCTGTTTATGGTCTACTTTAGTACAACCAAACAGACGAGAAATGATCAGAACCAGAGCTGCAACAGCTGGCCTCTTGTTCTTGTGCAATAATAATCGCACTCCGTTTCAGAGACTAAATTCCCTTAAATTATATCCTCTGAGCTTCAAATCGTCGTTGTCTAATCTTCGAAGCTTCGCGGTCATGGCGGATACCGAAGAGTTCGTTAAGGGAAATATCTATCCAAACGGCGTCGCTGTCATCACTCTCGATCGCCCCAAAACCCTAAATGCCATGAATCTAGGTTTTCTTTCTGTCTTGCGTCCTCTTTTTCGAACTTTCCTCTTTTGAGTTCTCATTCAGTGTTCAGAACATGGTTTGGCTTATGTTTGGTTTTATTATTTGTCTTTTAAGACAGAAAGAGGCTAAAACATTCTTCTAATTTGTCCAAGTATAAAATAGTATTTCTGTTTGAAAAATGTGAACGAGCTGTGCTGCTGAAACCATTCTAATTATTCTTCTTCAAAAAAAAAAAAAGGTTGAATTCTTATTATTTTCTTTATTTTCCCCCCTGTTTTTGAGCCAACCATGGTTTTTGTTTCTTTAAGAATCCACCAGGAAGAGGGCTAACAATGTATTGCTGGTACTTTTTGGCTAATTGATGAATAATTGCATTACAACCTTCATTTTCCACGGATTGTCTTAATTCAAGATCCAAATGCTTTGAGTTGAAGTGATTTATTCTTCTCCTAATGTTCTAATAGTTTCTATTTGTTGCAGACATGGATATCAGATACAAAAGTTTTCTTGATGAATGGGAATCAGATCCAAGAGTCAAATGTGTCCTGGTCGAGGGTAGTTCACCTCGTGCGTTTTGTGCAGGTAGTGCATGAAGAGGTCTACTTGTTAGTTGGATTGGTTAGAGAAAATTTCATCCTCACCCCACTTGGGTGCTTCTTTAAATTTCATCCACCCTTGAATTTTCAGTTTCGGGTTTCTTGTGGGTTGCATTTGGTTTTGAGTTTTAGGGATGTTTTTGAGGGTGAGTGCTCATGGCCCTTGCAGGAATGGATATTAAAGGGGTGGTTGCTGAAATTCAGAAGGACAGAAATACGGCTCTGGTGCCTAAGGTGTTTCATGCACATCTGTGCATCTAGTCTTCTAAAGCAAGCTTCTCATTTGATTCCTGTTGTGATGTGTTTTGTACTGCTGAAAATGCCTTTTTTTTTTTCTTTTTTTCTTTTGGCTTCTGTTACATTTTTTCTGTTTTATTTTGTCTGCATTGTTGGCATTGGTCCTTGCATTTGGTTCATTGAATGTTTGAATCATGCACTACCAACATCTTAGTTTATCCGCAGGTGGTGATGTGAAGGCTATTACAACCAAAAACCAACTGTCAGATATGATTGAGGTCTTTCTTTGTTCTATCATCAGCACTCTCACAATATGCATGTTGTTAGTTCAACATGGCCAATTTGGCTGCCTTATAAGTCATAATGCTATTCATAACAACTGTGCCTTCTTGAGTCTTGTGTCCAGTGCTTGGGTCATCATGTAGTCCGTGTTCACTTAGTTGCTTGCTCTTGTTGTCACCTGCTGGACCTCAACACTTCTCCATAAAACTACCATTCAAAACTACATCAATCTCAGCCAAAATTTGATGTTTGAGAGTTTATATTTGATGATCTTTTGTTTTAATGCACCCATTCTTACTTTAAGGTGGAATGATTAGATTTAACAGGACCTCTCAACCATCTTCTATATTTCTGGGCCCATTTGTATTGTAATAGGATACTTACTGAATTGAGTAGAGGAGTGTTCTAGTGCTGTTAAATACCAAAATATGAAAGGAATATGATTTTTGTCTCAGGCCTGCATCACCAACCCTTCTCACTTATATTGTTCAACATCTGGAATTTCAGCTGGTCTTTTGTATTTCACCTATTTGTGGTCATACAACAACAACATAACTTAAGATATCTTGATTCTGCTTCTGTTTTACGAAGAAAAAAATAAAAAATCAGTAGATTTCTCAACAAAGACCAAATGCACAGTGCTGAAATTCTATCCTTGTAGTTTGAAACATATATCCAAGTTGAAATTTGTAGAATAAGGTGCATCTATATCCAATTACCCTGAATGAGCTGAATATCACTGTTTTAAAAGTCTCTACATGTCTCTGATCTCTCCACTTTCCTTTCTGGGTGACAAACATGAGTCACATTTCCATTCCCAATTAATTTATCATGACAAAAGCACAAGAGCAATGTTGGGATGAATGGATGAAGAAGTCATTTCTTTTTGGTGAAGCAATAATGATAGTATCACAGCACTGTTCAGTTGTTTATATAACTTAGTGTTAAATAAAAATTTCTTTGTTGCTTCTTTTTCACTGTATGATTGTGATTATGCTACAACATCTGTGCGTGCCTTACTGGATATTTTATGTACCTGCCTTTTTTTTCCATGACTGCCTATTTGACGTCATTGATCCAAACATAGTTGACATTTATGCATATAGTGTGTGCTGAAGAACTTCTAAATTTTTGCTGCATTTGCTTCAGGTATTCAGTGCAGAGTATTCTCTAATATGCAAAATTTCTGGATACAAGAAGCCATATATATCATTCATGGATGGCATAACAATGGGCTTTGGACTTGGTCTTTCTGGTCATGGTCACTACCGGATTGTAACAGAGGTACAATTCTACATAAAAGAATCTCCTTTGACCTTGTAATTTTTGAGAATGCCATCCATATATTTTACTCTTGTGATTCCTCAACTGGTTTTCAGAGGACTGTTCTTGCAATGCCTGAAAATGGAATTGGCTTATTCCCAGATGTTGGGTTTTCATATATTGCAGCGCAAAGTCCAGGAGAAGGATCAGTTGGTATGCTTTTTTTTTTTTTTCCCCAATCTTTATAAAATATCCTCAATCTTCTCAAAGGAAAAATAAAGCAATGCTCAAAGTGCAAGGTTTTTGGTCTTTTGATAGTTTGCATTGACTATTACTTACCATTTTTTCCCTGTCAAATCATCATCATAGGTTAGTTTCCTGTACATAATCTTCATCTTCCAGAAAGGGATGGCCTTCCACTATGCCTGTGTGTTATTTTTCTTCCAGGAGGGGGGAATCTTTATGTGCATCATTAAGATCATACATACAGTGCCTGAATTTAGCTGTTCCTGAGTTTGAAAATCACTACCCAAGGAGATATGGTTGGCTATCATAGTCATAATGCTGCTTTTCTTGAATTTTCATTGCAGATCTTTGTAACCTTGATAAACAGTCAAGAAAGGAGGATTTCTTTTTCTTACATTTACCTCTGGCTCTTTAGAGAAGATTCAATAACATTCACATGTTGCTCTCTTTGTTGTTGCCTCCGTTTACCTCCCCACCTTCCTTACCCAACTCTCCCTCATTCTGTCTCCTTGTGTGATTGCCTAACAGGCATTAGATTTTGCAGGTGCTTATCTTGGGTTGACTGGAAAGAGGATTTCTACACCTTCTGATGCCCTATATGTTGGCCTTGGATCACATTATGTGCCATCTGGGAAGTTAGGCTCATTGAAGGAAGCCCTTCTCTCAGTTACTTTGTACATCCCTGACAATCTTCATTTTTAGTACTTTAATTGATGCTCAAGGCTGATAGGGAATCTGTTGCATTTGTTAGGCAATAGTTTTTTTCTTTCTGTTTTTCTTATGTACCAAAAAAAGATTAGTGTTCAAAGTGATTCTCCAATGTGATTAGGGAAATAAATTAAATATCTTGAATTGATGAATTAAGGAAAGAAACTTGTTATGTGAATCAGTCATTGCTTTTAAATAATAACACATCTCTCCTGCTTAAATTCGTATAAGAAAATGCTTGGTCTTTTGCAGATCAACTAAATGTCATTTTCACAAGGGATATCATATTAAAATGTGTTTTTTTTTTTCTTAATTTTTAATTTTTTATGATAGAGGTCTTTCTTTCTTTATTAATACAGTTCCCAGGATCCACATGTGGACGTCAAAGAACTTCTAGCAAAGTACAGTCATGATCCTGAGTCTGAGGCTCAATTGAAGCTACTTTTACCTCGAATAATCTCTACCTTCAGTTCAAATATGTCAGTGAAGGAGATACTTGAAGAGCTGAAAGGGCATCAGGAGAGTGCCGACACCCTAGGTATGCTAGTGAGTGCTATTTTGCCTACAAATGCATTGCTTGTGTACATATAAATTCGGTTTGTTTCAGGCATCAAATTGTGATTCTTGTGGATGACAGGAGTGTAGTGAAATGGTGGTTTGTTTTGCATAAACTTGTTCTGAATTTGTTCTGCAGTGGCAGGGTGGGCTAAGGATGCTCTTCAAGGTCTTGCAAAGGGTGCACCCTTTTCTCTTTCCCTGACGCAAAATTATTTCTCTAGAGTTGCTTCTGCTTATGGGAAAACTGGCAATGAATTATCAACGGTTAGTGTGTAACGTGGCTTCAAACAGCGGTTTTTTAGCAATATCCTTTTGTAGCAGCATAGAATTGATGAAAATATCTGGTTCCTTTTCTCTTAGCTGCATGGTGTGATGAAAACAGAGTATCGCATTGCCTTAAGGTCTTCTCTGCGCAATGACTTTGCTGAGGGTGTCAGGGCAGTCTTAGTGGACAAGGATCAGGTTTTATTCTCCACTGTACCCTTTTTTTTTGGTGCATATTTGCTATTCTTTTGTATTTTTCTTGACTAGATTAATTGAAATGTGAATCTATGGCTGTTTTTTATACTGATGTTTTATTAGCTATGTAATCCCTGCTTTTGCAAATTGATGGATTTGTGTGGAAAAGAATATTATCTACATTGCATGTGGTGTTCCATTACTGGTAAAAAGATGTTAACAACATTGCTTTTTGTTGCTTAGGCATTGGATTCACATCTTCCCAACCAACTAGTCTGTATGAATTTTCTTAGATGTTTAGGCACATGTTGTTTCGCTATCCTTTTCCTCTTTCCATTTAAATGTTATATAAAAGTTTTTTTTTTTTTTTATCCGTTTCTCTTTACAAATTCTTTAAAAAAGAGTGAACAAGGGTGCAAGTGCTTTTAGCCTAGTAAAGCTCATTTTGGTTGGCTTCCTTGTAGCTAGCCATTGATGTTCATCATTTCTTTGCAGAATCCAAGGTGGAAGCCACCAAGCTTGGAAGAAGTTGATCAAAACGAACTGGAATTGCTCTTCAAACCATTAGGCCCAGAAATTGAAGAGCTGAGTGTGTGATTTCTCCGCTTACAATCATTCAGGCCTTTTGCCACTAGATGACATAACATGGGGATACTGGAGATGAACCTATGCTTTCTTTAATAGGTGCCAGACCTCGATAACGCTAAATGCGACAAACTTGTGTCTTATGCTTGCATGAAACCGTTTGAACCCTGATAAAATTGATTTCCAAGACCGGCAATTCCAAATTCCAAAGTTTCCAAGGATCTCATGGTTTAGTCATTTCTTGCGCCTTAGAGGCACAGGTGATTCAACTATTGAGACAAGTTTATGGAAATTGCCTTACTATTATAAACTATAAAAAAGTTTTAACACTCTAGCTTCATATTTTTATTTTATGAAAGTTTTAAGAAATGTATTTAAAAAAAGGAAAATAAGCTTCATTTGTTTTTTCCAACAAATTCTAAAAATGAATATAAATTTTTTATAAATAAAATGGCAAGTGCACTAAATAAAACGGGAAGATACAATGTTTTTCACAAAGAAATAGGAAAATTTACTGGAAAATATCTTTGTGGTAGGGTGCAATCGATCAAAAGAGTGAAATTGGACTGCAAGTGATAACGGCGTCGTACGCATCCCAGCTTTTGACTTTTATTCTCTGGCCAAATGCTTCTGAAATTTCATAAAGCCTTTGAGGTAACGGTCATAATTTTTTCCTTTGCTTCTTTTTATGGAAAAAGGTCACAATTTTTCAAATAGTAAAAAATTTGGTGAAAATATAATAAGAGTAATACGATGAAAATATTTTAATAAATTTTAAAATAAAAGAAAATATATAATTGTTAGACAAACTGAGAGCCCAACTCAAAAGGCTCCACTTTTAGTTGCCGCCGAGTGTTTTCCAGAGGCCATCCAAGAGGTTACATTCTTGGCCCATTTTTTACTGCCCAATACTCTTTAATTTGTTTCCCCGGTTTTCCCTTTCGGTTTTGTTTCAGTTTCGGTTTTCCCACGATGGTCATGCCTTGCAACAGCAGCAGCAGCTATGCTCACCTCTTCCGTCACAGGATTCGTTTCTCGCTTGCTTCTCTTTGCATGCCCAAAACTTCTATCGTAACGATGTCGGACTTTCCAATACCGTCTGTTACTTGTGGTTTCTCTTCATTAAAATATAGCTCTCTCTCTGCGTCGGTTGCTTCTAGTATAATAACTACTAGCGGCAGTGGCGGCTTCACTTGGGACGACGCCGTTCGGGTCTCCCAACCCGAATACGCTCCGGACAATTCTTCGGATCTCTCTGGATTCTTCGAGAAGATAAAATTGTGCAACCGTGGCTTTGTAATTCTGCCCTCTTCTTCTCTGTTTGTTTGCCGAGAAAGTCAAGGAATTGAAGAAATCAATTAGCTCCTCTCTTTTTTTTGCACTTTTTCTTATTTTTTTGATTGTAATATCTTTCAGGAATTGCAATCCGAATTCGTTCCATTTGTTGTCGAAGGCCGAATCGTCGGCTACATACATCACCGGTAAATGCCTTCCGTACCCTTGTCTGCCTTGTTTGCTCAAAATTTTCCATGATTTTGGGACTAGGATTGGTTATTCTAATTGAATCGTCAAAGCTTTTTCATCTTTTGAAATCTGTGCAGTTTTGTTGAGCATTTAAAGAGGTTTAAAGACGTGTTCGTTTTCCCCGGAAGCGACTCCTATGGAGGTCGCTTTGGTTATTATGTAACTCTGGATGAAATGCTAAAAGCACCAGAGGATAGGACTAGAGCTGTTGGAGAAGTTATCAAATGCTTAGGAGAAGAGAATTTGATTCCAGGTATAAGAAATGAGGTATATTGCTCGTGATAGTCTGGATGTTGTATGATTCTCGATTCCTTATCTGGCCTACGATTCTTGAGTCATACTGAATCTCTGTTCTATTGGCGGATTTATGAATTCCTTTGGTATTAATCAGCTGTACCCTGTGACATCATCATTTGGTGCGCCGATTTACTTTTCGCTTGAACGAGCTGCAGCTCCTTATTTTGGGACAAAGGTTTGTTTCTGTCTCATGAATACGAAGGACATAGCTTCTGCTTTTGCAATATCTTTTGGCCATACACCTATACATAGAGTATTTGTGAACGGATACACACACTAATTTGTGCATAAAATTTTTGTATTGGTATGATCTTTTTTTTCTCTTTTTTAATTTTTCCCTGACAATAGGCCTATGGAGTTCACATGAATGGCTTTGTAGAAATAGATGGGAAAAAATTTCTATGGATAGGAAAGCGAAGTCAACTGAAGCCCACTTACCCTGGAATGCTTGATCACCTTGTTGCTGGAGGATTGGTTTGTATCCAACTGTTAGTTTTTGTTGTCCTCCTGATTGGGGGTCTTACATATTACAATAAAAATAGGCTTTGTAGAATCTAGTAAACCTTTGTCATATAGGCTGGCTGTACAAATCTCACTTTATTTTTTAAGCCAATTTCTATCCTGTAATTTTCATGGTGGTGATGGCAGCCTTCAGGGATCTCTTGCGGTAAGAATCTTATAAAGGAATGTGAAGAGGAAGCAGGAATACCCCTAGCCCTTTCTCACAAGTGAGTCTGCTGTGTCCATTGAGTAGAGAATGCAATTGTGTTTGGCATGCCTTGTATTGACTAGCCAGTTGAGCCTTGTGGCTTATTCATGTCCTTGTATGAAACTTGTTTTGTGCAGTCGCCCTTCCATATGATGACATTATTGCTTCCCTTACAGAGCCATCCCAGTTGGTGCTGTTTCTTATGTGGATGTTGAAGGCTATAGATACAAGAGAGATGTTCTATTTTGTTATGATTTGCAACTCCCTGAAGGTTTCATGCCCAAGAATCATGGTAAAGCTATTTGTAACCATGAATTCAAACTTGAACCTTTTTAACTTGATCATAGACTTGTGGATCATCCCACAGTTAAATTTTTCCTTTTCATCTCATCACTTAACTGCAATTTTAATACATAACAATATTTTATTGTTACATGTCCTGGTAATGGCTTATTACAATGTGACAGATGGGGAAGTGGAAAATTTTGATTTGATCCCTGTGCCAAATGTTGCAAATATTATACGGAGGTCACACTTTTTCAAGCCAAATTGCTCTCTTGTCATCATCGATTTCCTGTTTCGGCATGGGTATATCTTTCTCTCTTTTCTTTCTTTTTTTTGGGGTCCATTTTTTTTCCATTTGAGGTGTCAATCAGTCTCTTAGCACATAAAATAAGAGGATATTCATTTTCTATTTGATGATTTTGTGATTCATCCAATCGCTTTGTAACAATTAAGATTTAACTTATAGGGCTTTTTCCTTTCTAAAGGCTTTCCTGGCCAAGTAAGAGGTGTGCTTAACCTTCTGTTCCTACCCCAAAAACATTGTTTCCATTCTGATGTTATGAAATCCCTAAGAGATTAGAGTATTCACTCAAGTCAAGTCTAGGGATGAGACCTTGAAAGATTGGCTGCAGTATCAGACCCAAATTGGGGTTTGTTTAAGCAATCTCATAAATCATGATGGTGTACAAGTTTGCCAAAATTGAATTCCTTGACATCTTCTGTGTTTTTCACATCTGATTTCTTTTTCAGTCATTCTACTAAGTGCAATGGTCAAACCGTGACACATATTGCTTCACGTAATACATATAAAACTAACTTGATGCATATCAAGTCTTCTAATTTTTGTCTTGATGCAGTCAACTCGAGTACTGGTTGTAAGTAATTTGAAAAGATCCAAATTGTCTGAGCACATGGTAGAAAGCAATGTACAGTAGTGCAATTATCCAATTAGACTTCAGTGCTGTGTCTGTTTATTGCAGGTATATTGGGCCCGAATGCTTGGGATACTTGGATCTATTACAAAGTTTGAGAAGCGGGGATTGCTCCTGATGGATTCTTTATGTGGCTGTGGCTAGTTTTCCTTTCCGGGCACAACATTTTATATTGTTCTAATTTGAGTACCTCTCAAATGTGCCATTTATCATTTACTATAGATTTGCATGTTTGTCAAAAGACGGAGACTTGAAGGCTTGATTAATTGGCCTATTTGGTGGTCACATTGCGTTAAAAGGTCTACACTACTGACTCCTGTTTCTGTATTCGGTGCCCCTCTCCCCTTGCCTGCGATGCCAATTCCCATGTCTTTGCTAATTGTAGGGTCTTCGTTCACGCCTTTTTTTTCTTTTTCTTTTAATTATGGTTTCATTCATCCTAGTTTGTGCCGTCAAGAATAATGATACTTCATACAAAACCAATACCCCGACTCCTCTCGATTTTGCTTACCTGGATTTTTTTTTTCCAAATAGAAAAAAAATCGAAAACCCCCAAACCGGTACTACTACTATCTCATCAACTAAAAACCCAGGCTTCTCCTCCCTCCCAAGATTCCAGTTTCTCTCTCTGCGATTCTTCTTTGCTTCTCTTGGGCATTCAAGGCAGTGGTGGGTATGAAAAAGCGAAGTAGAAAATAACCTACTCCTTTGCTAGTAATTATAGTTTCTGATGGCAATTGATTAGCGGTTGAATCTAATTGTGTACTGTAGCTAATTAAGATGCATTACGTGAGTTATATCATCAACATTGATGATATAAACATCTGGGGTTGGCTCGACACAAATCCATTCTCCATCTATTTCTTTCTTCACTAATTTGTTGTTCGGCGGCATCTCTGGTAAGGAGTCTTTGATTTATACGGGAGGTGGAGAAGGATACTTGTCTTTCCGATCAGAAACAACAAATGCTGCCGCCACCACCGGCGCCTTAAATGGCAAAGAGAAACGAAAGAAGAATCGCAAAGTCTTTGGGAGGCAGGGGTGAAAGTCCTCGTTTTATTGTTTGCCTCACAGGACCCAAGAGGAGCTGATGCTTCTGGTGCTGACCAGTCAACATTTGCATTATTTACACCACCTGATTGGTAATTTTATTTAAGAAAGATGTGTTATGAATCATATCCATGGCATGGATTGCACTGTTTAGATTCCTGCATTGGCAGTCAGAACGGACTGCACTCCACACCAGTTTCTTGAGCACTCTGAGTCTGCTGATTAAGCTTCTAGCTAAAACTTGGCTTCCGCAGCCATCCATTGACGACTTTCTCTTCCTGTTCTATATGTTTTTGGATGAACAATTTAGGTTTGCTAGTTTTATCTTCCTTTGGACAAAAAGAAACTTGGACTGATTGAATGATATGTGTTTCTGAAGCTCACAATTTCAATATTTGTACTACCGAAGAGAAATGCATTTGCTTGTTTCATCTTCGTACTTTGTAGAGATGGAAGCTTACTTGGCCTACGGAGATGTACACGCACAAAAATGTACGTAGGCCAAGTGCTATAACATCTGAATGACACGTATTCCTTGTTTTCCAAAGTAGAAATCCAGAGCCATGGACATTTTTGCTAGCCATGTTGGATGCGGACACTTCGTCTAACATTTCTTGGACATACAGGTTAGTAATTTGATTTGCTATCCCTTTAACGATTTGTGATGATCTTAAAATTTGCTCATCATGGATCACTTGCAGCCACAGAGAGGGGGCTAGGAACCCAACTCCCGTGGGGATACTCCGGGCAGGAACACTCTGATTTAGGTCTCTGATTTTTCGCCGAAGATAAAGACAAGTTTGAGTCGAGTCACAGAATATGAGAATATATGCTTGAATCCTTAAGACGAGATTTAATCCAATGTCAAAAAAACCCGGCGAGGGTGGAACTTCTAGAAAATATAATCCCCATATTAAATTTAGCGTTGGTATTGCCATTTATCTTTTCTTCTCTCTAGTTTTCTTCGTTTTCGAAAATGCCACTACAAAGTAGTCAAACCTTTGGCTGCCAACAGGGTGGCTCCTTATTACAGCCTCGTTCCTGCAAGGGAAAAGGCATCGTTTTCGGCTGTAAACCAGAGATCTAACTCAATATTTCCGATGTTACGTGTTGAATTTTTGTAATAGCCGACTTGATGGAACATAAAACAGTACAGTTCCATTGATAGCAACTATCTTAATTTTTGGCTTCTTTTTGGCTTTCGATTCAAGCTGACTAATTGTTCTCTAGCATCTGGAGAATAGTCTGACAGGTTCTTGAATAAGCACAACCTCTGGAAGCCGTAAAAACGACAAAGTTCTGTCCTCTCTGGATCGGGTGCAGCCTTTTTCTGGTCGCACATGGGTGTATGGCCGGATACACCTCATATGCTTAATTTCCGGGACTTTTTTCCTTTAAAGATGACAATTTATGACACACAAGGGAACATCTTGTGTTATTCAAAGTTAAATTCGCAGGGTTTTTATTCACTTTATACTAATAATAAAGAGAAAGAAATCGAATAGCTTCCAAATTCCGAATTCTTTTTTCAAACCGGATAATGCAACCAATACCATTTACAAAAAGTCGGTCGCCGCCTGCTGCTTCTAGAATTTGGACAGCAGCTTAGAGACATTAGTAAATATAAAATACACAGAGTATGACTATTTCGAGACAGAAGTGATGAATACGAGGAAATATACAAAATTTTTATATTGAATGTTGAGAAAAATTAAGTGGGTATACTTAGGTGAACACATAATAAATACAAGAAATGTGTATAAATTATATTTTTTTCCTTAAATAAAGTTAAAAATAAAAATTTATTTTAATATATTATTATTATTATATATCTAAATAAAATAATTATTTAAAAATATTTTATATATAGTATAAAAATTATTTATATTTATTCAAAATTATTATTTTTATAATTACCTACAATTTTTCATACAAAGAAACTTTATATAAGGTTTCCATGTCATGAAAATTTCTAAAAATTACACTTTAAAATATAGAAATATAATTCGACGTCACAGGCCGACATGTTGCCTTACGAGCACGTGCTAGTGCAGTCGGCCAACGTCACAATCGGGATAAAACTGGTGGGCGCCGCCACCCGTTTTTCCAACCTTCGAAGAGTTTCGTGAAAGAAAATACAACTTGGGTTAAATATGGACAAAGGTTGCCACGTTGGTGTCGATGAGCACGACGGAGCTGAACACGGCTTGTTATACGTCATTGTCGGGTCGTTTTCATGGTTTGACGATGCACACGGTGATTTGACCCTAACAGACGTTGTTAATGGTTATTGACCAAAATAACCCACACATGTTAACCCAAAACGAGCAGTAATATTGCCTTTTTTTTTTTTTTTTTTTTTTTTACCTTCGGAAATTTCCTACAGTGGTGTTTGATAGGGAAACCAAAGCACTTGAGAATGTAACGGAATAAAGAATCTAATGTTATTATTCTTATTTCTACAAAAAAAAGAGAGACCAATCTGTTATTATTATTTATTTATTTTGTTCATTTTGAGTTAAAAGATAAAAATCTCTTTACAACAATTCATGTGTATAAAAAAAATAAAAAACTTTGATTAAGAATTTTTATTTGGATTTTTTTTTTGCTGAATTTTATAATATTTAACAAAATAATTCTACAAAAAAATTTAATAACTTTAGAGTTACTCGAAAAAGTAAATACACTAGCAGTGAAAAAAAGAAAGGGAAAAGGGTAATGAAGTCATTGTAATAAAGACATGAATCCAGAAGATGAGACCATTGGCCGCCCTCAAACTTCCACTCACATCTCCTATATAGATCGACCGCCCAAGTGGCTCTAGCCAAGGCGTTCCAACAACAATCTTCTCCTCCTCTCTAAAAAGTACATCTTGTTTAGTGTTCTTGGAATTTTATCACCATGGCCATGCCTTACTACCTCGCACAATCCCAACAATCGGCCAAAAGAAGAAGTAGAAGCAGTCACGGCAAGAACGGGTTTCGACGAAAGTGCCTGTCAATGGCAAAGCAGCAAAAGACCCGTTTCTACATCCTTGGACGTTGCATCTCCATGTTGCTCTGCTGGCATGACCACGCCATCCGCGATTGAGCAGCGGCTGTTTTGCTTTACCCGACAAATCGAAATTCAAGTTGAATAACTCAGCTCAATGACAGACTAGAATCAGATACAGCCCTCCAGGAGAATTGGTATTACTGTGATTGAGGCAATTTCTCATGGCCTCAAGACGCTACAACTGGACTGGCTAAGCATGAAGATTGAGTTTGGTCAAGGTCTTGTGCATGGAGGCCAATTCTGTAAACTCCTGGAGATAGTCTCTCGGATTACCAACTGGTTTGGGGAAAGCCGTCGTCTTTACCTTCAAAAATGGGTTGCCATTTTCGTTTTCCGTTTGTAGTTCGAATTATTGAGTAGTATATCATATGTACAGCCTAATCGAGTGTAATGTGCAACTTGGAAGGCCTTGTGGTCTCCCCATCGAATACAATTGAAGGGAATTAGAATTTCGAAATGAGAAACAAATGAGTTTGTCTTTTGTTTCCTTTTGCAGTAGTCGCTTGCAATTCCTTCCATTTATTGTGTTGCAGTGCTCGACATGACCGGTCGACGGGTGTTGCCCCTTCCCCCTTCTGTTTTTCGTTCTTTTCTTCACTCGGCACCTATGCTGCTGGGAAATAATTCTGAATTTAGATTTGAGATGTCGGCATTCGGATAATTTGGGATATAGCACGCCGCGTTTGACAATCTAGTTTCGTGTTCTACTCTCTTTCTGAAGCAACAGGAGAGAGAAAGAAAAAAAAAATTGCAGGAGATACATAAGATAATTTTCACATTTTTTTAACACAATAAATATTTTTTTAAAATTTATTAGAGACTTATTAATTGATCGTAAATTATATATAATAATATTAAATATTTTAATTTTTATAAATTTTATTTTTAAAATTAAAATAAAATTGAAATAAATATTTAAATTTTTACCGATAAGAGCATGATTTTATTTTTGTACTTTGCGTATAAAGAAAGGTTAAAAAGGGAAAAAAAATCATAAATATCGTTTTACACGAGGATGAACTAAATCCATAAACCCGTCCCCACCTCGGAATGCGGGATGCCCTTCCATGGTTTGCTCAAGTATTTACCAAATTGTTTCTTTGTGGGCCACGTGTGGTTGGGCTCAAAACTAGTAAAGGGCCCGTCCCTTCGATTCGTCCTCTCCCTCTCATTTGGAAAAAAAAAAAAAATAAGAGTAGCTAGGGATAGGGCTCTCCGTTAAGCCCGTTGAGTACATTTCCCCGGACTCAGCAGCATATTCGTCTGGTTTGCACTTGGGCCTAAGCCCAAGCCCGAGCCCACAAGTATCTTGAAGATTATTGGGTTCAAAAACTTCCGGCCATTAAGATGGTTTTAGTCCAGAAGACGCCGGAGAGCGTTTGCTGTCTTTTCCCGTCAAAGTCGCCGCCGCTGCCCTGTCGCTTCCTGCCCCAGACCAAGATCTCAAGCGGGCGAAGCCTCCTGGATTTAGGGGGTGCAAGATACGGTGTCCTACTAGAGAAATCAAAAATTGAGAAATCAAGAGAGAAGTGAGTGAAATGTTGTTGGATGAAAGTAAGTTCGAGGTGCAGTTGAAGTTATGGGCACTCAGAATCCCTCGTCAGCTCTGTAAGGTCGCCGGTCGAATTCTAAACGGGTACAACTCTGCGGATTCTTCTTCTTCTTCTTATTCGTCTTCTTGTATTATTGTAGGTCACTCTGTTACAAAATGTATTTCTGGATGGTCAGATACTTGCTCGACAGGGCTCGCGTTAAGCCCATTGTTGAAGACCCAACCTGCGAGGAGAACCGCTATATGATTTTGTCTGAAACGGTTCAACATTCCGGTAAGATATGTTGGGCTGTTACGGTCCGTTTGAATCATAGGACTTGTACAATGAATAGAACGTTAACTTTTTTTTTTTTTTTTTTGTTTTTTCTTTCTACCCTTTGATTGAAATCTCTTTGTGGGGCAACAGATTTATCAGCTATTCCATCTGGAAAAATTGATGAATTGAAGAAGTTATGCAAGATTGAAGTAATTCCTTACTCGTTGACGCTTGGGTATTCTTATTGGGGTGCAGGTCCACGGCAAGACTCTTCTAATGTGTTGTTGATATTGTTGCTTGATCTCTTTCTCTAGGATTGCTCTTTGGTTTTGTGCATTTTGTCACTGATTTTTTATTTTATTTTCGGCATAGTGGTTTCAACCATGGACATTATTGTTGTTCCAAGTTTGCTGGAATGATTTTTGCACAAACATCATTATGGGTTTACGTTTTAACCATTCCTTGTATACATTTTCGAGTTATCTTGCTTTTTTCTGTATAATGATACGTAGGTTGCCTTTCTACGGTTACTGTGTATGTAGACAGTTGGAAAAAAATTCTAACTGGTGGTTATCTTTGATTGTAGATCATATATTGAAGCAGATCCTTCCTCCTGGGGTGGAGGTACCTTCCTCTTTTGAAACAATAGTTAAGTATTCAATTTATGCAATCTTCCCTTTGATCCTTCTCCGTAACTGCTCTTTCATGTCATTTTATGTCAGACTTTAACACAGAGACTCCTGTTGTTTTTTCTATGTTAGCTGCCATATGATATGGCAATCACTTGCAACATTACTGTAGAACCTGATTTTTTGTTGTGTTTTAAGATGGATAACCTAGGTTATGAACAAGTTTCTATATTCTTGTTCCTGCAGGTCACATTGCCCATTTGAATATACATGATGAACTACTTCCGTACAAGCATGTCATCGCCAAGGTTATTTATGATGTAAGTTGCATTTTTGTTTTAGCAAACTAGCAATTTCTTTAACCCAAAAAAAAAAAAACTGTGTTGTACTTGTAGATTCACTGCTTGTTTCAGAAATGCTTGAGTATCTGCCACTGGATTCTTTTGAACTTTCTGTAAAGATACTTTCTCATTGTGATTTGTCATTTTTTCTTCATTACTTTTCAGCAGGTTCTTTTGTTTTTTGGGTGCATAAAGTATCTTGTGCAATCTTCCTTATTAGGTTTTTATGACTGCATATTGCTACTTGACATTCCTTACCACCTGAATTCTCTACTCATTTAATTCTATATCACCTTAATTCTCTGAATTCAATAATACTATTTTAAGGTGCTTTTATTTATCAAAAATATTTGCTTGGGCATATTGGAAATATTTTCTATATCTATTTATGTTGGCAGAAAAATTATCCCAGAATCAAAACTGTTGTTAACAAAGTTGGGACAATTATGAATGAGTTCCGAGTTCCAAAGTTTGAAGTTTTAGCAGGGGAAAAAAACATGATAACAGAAGTGAAGCAATATGGAGCAACATTCAAGCTTGACTACAGCTTAGTTTACTGGAATTCAAGACTGGAACATGAACACATAAGGCTGGTTTCTCAATTCCAACCAGGAGAGATCATTTGTGATATGTTTGCTGGTATTGGTCCTTTTGCCATTCCAGCAGCACAGAGAGGTTGCATTGTGTATGCAAATGATTTGAATCCTGATAGTATTCATTATTTGAAGATCAATGCAAAACTCAACAAGGTTGACAGGCATGTTTCTTCATACAATATGGATGCTAGGAAATTTGTCTCCCAACTGATGGCTTTGCCACATTCTGAAAATGGTTTAGAATCTGATATCTCTCTGCTTAAGGCACATGAGGATTGCAACAGAGAAACCAATGAGGAAACACGGACAGAAAATGCAGGCATTCCAGGTAATATATATTGGTTGATTGAACCTCTTCTTGTTAGGTCTTACATGTAGTTTTACTGTGGCATTCTTTGCTTGTGCAGTTGAAGCGAAGGAAGCTCTTGATATTGTTCCAAGTGATATAAAGGGTGTGCAACATGTCTGTAGAAAGGCTGATTTGCCTTTAGCTGCAGTTAAAAGACCTTCAGATTCTTGCCAGGAAGGTGACTAGTTCAAAGTCAGGCACTCAATCATTATGGAAGTGTCCTTATTTTAACTAATGGAGTTTGAAGCATACTTCACAGATTTGTTCAGTCATTTTGCTGGAATATTTACTTGCAGTTTTCTTTTTTCCTAAATAGATAATGGACATTCCAGTCATGATACTTATGGGGCAAAAGGAAGTACAAATAAGAGGATGAAAGCCTCTGAGTTGCACAATGCTAAACCTTGGGAGCATGTTGATCATATGATAATGAACCTGCCTGCTTCTGCTTTGCAATTTCTAGGTACAAACACTGTTTTGAATTAGTTTCTGCCTCCCTTCTTTCCCTAGTCTCTAGGAACTTACATTTAACTGCAGATGTGTTCCTTTGGTGGTTGATGTCTGCTTGTATTGCCAATGACTGTCATGTAGCATTAATTTTTAAATTTGTCCATTTCCAGTTATTTCTCTTTTTTGTTATATCCTAGAAGCTGTGTTGTTGCTGAGAAGATATAACTAACTAATTTATATGTGTCTTTCAGATGCATTTAGGGGCCTTATCTGCAGGAAAAGTTGGAAAGGTTCTCCTCCATTGGTTCACTGCTATTGCTTTGTGCGGGCGACTGAAACTAAAGAAATGATAATTTCAGTAGGATTTCTTGCAGAGAAATTTTTTTCTGTTCTCATTTCCTTCATTTTTTCCATTTTTTCCCCTTTTCTTCTGGATTCTGCTCACAATCGATGTAATTTAATGTTAGAACAATACTCTCTGGAAAATGCCCTGCATCTTATGTTGTTTGTTTTTGTCAGAGCCAAACTGTGTTTCCTTATCGTGGATGACTGCTGAAACTGCATCCACTAACAATATTATATTTCTTTTTGTCTTATTATGAAGTATATTTTTCAGCATATTTTGATATTGGAGAGTATATTTGTTCAATCCTGTTTCAGGGGGCGGAGTCTGCCTTAAATGCCCATATACAAGACCCAATATTTCACAGGGTCAGGGATGTTGCTCCAAATAAGGTATAAATTTCTTCCAGCACTAAGTTTGCATAATTCTTTATGAAAAATGGTCCAAAAAACATAAAAAATGAACTAACACTGATAAGGGTGCTGGTGACCTTTGTTCAATTGCGTCATGCAGGCAATGTTTTGTGTGAGTTTTAGGCTACCAGAAGCATGTTTCAGAGAAGACACCACCGACATTAATCTTAATTCCACCAGTGGGTAAGCATAATAGACCCTTGAACTCCTTTCAAGACCAATTTTCATTTGGAACACAAAGCATTGAAGATTGTCCGTCCTTTTGGTTTAACAGAAAAGGCTGAATGTAAGACAGAGGAATTGTAGACGTGCTAGAATTTTTTCTTTTTTGTCCTGTGAAACATTAACTTCTCTGGCATGTCCGTTCTGATTTCCCTTTTTTCCCTTTTCCAATTTTGTTTCCAAGTTATCAGTGCATGTACTAAAACTTCTTGTTGTGCATTATTTGAGTTGTAATTACAGTCGTCGACCAATCCCTGTTTGGCAACATTTTACGATTAATTTTCACGTACTCAAATCGGTGTTTGAAATTTGAATCATCTTAATGGAAGGCTATAGCTCCGTAAGTCAGCTTTCAGTCATGGTAAATTGAGGGCATTGCATGGTTTTGTGAGACGATTCTTTCAATAGTAAAAGCTAAAGGGACACGAGTTAGTTGGTAATCACTGGGAAAGGTTTTGCTTTACTTTCAAAAGCTAAGCCAAGCTGTATAGAGAGTTGGGAGGTCTCCTCACGGTCATGTTCTCTTAATATTGTAATGTTGAGTTGAAAAATCCATGGTTGAGTGAGCAACAAGCACGAATGCTTCCTTCTTTGTGACCAAGCCCTAAACATCCGTTGTCCTTTTGTGTTTTCTCGTGAATTTGTGACTTCATATTATTCTGAAGTGGAGAATGACAGTGGAGTTTGGATTGGATTTCCTTTTGGGATCCCCATATACTTTTCTTCTTGAATTGTGCACTTTGGTCTCTTGCGCAGTCCTTTTATGGACTTTAGCTATAAGGATAAACGCCCATTTATGAACTTTAGCTAGAAGGATAAACGCGACGAAGAAAGCAAAGAATCAAATGAGAAAGAGACGCGTGGATTCAAGCAGGAAAGAGCATTTCTTCAGACACAATGGAGTCAACATCCTTTCAAAGTGAGCCATGCCATTTAGTGCATACTCTCTCTCTCTCTCTCTCTCTCTTTATTTAAGTTATTATTATTATTATTTTGCCATTTTTCTTGGAGCAAGACTTTAGTCAAATTTCTAGTCAAGTTTGATGTCTTTCTTTCTTCACTAAAAGAGGCTTTAAAGATGAGGTGAATGATAAAGTCATCATTTTCTTCAGACTATTCTTGCGTTTTAATAAACGAATGTGACCCTCGGCGCTTACGTTCTCATTCAATAAAGCGCCATGATATATCGATTCGATACGGGACCTCCTAATGAATTTACTCATTCAAGTCGACCAGCGAAGATTGCATTTCCTTGTGTGACATCAGTACGTTATTCTTGTGGAAATGTGACGCACCATGGCCTCTTAATGGATATTGCATTTTCATCAACTTTAGCTAAAAGGATAAACGCGATGAAGAAAGCGAAAGATCAAATGAGAAAGAGACGCTTAGATTTAAGCTGGAAAGAGCATTTCTTCAAGCAAAACGGAGTCGACATCCTTTCCATATAGGCGATGCCATTTAGTCGCCAACTTCCAACTTCCAACTTCCTATGGACATACTCTTTTTTTTTTTTTTTTTTCTTTTCTTTTTTTTTTTTAATTAATCTGCCATTTGTCTTGGAGCAAGACTTGAGTCAATTTTCTAGTCGAGTTTGTTGTCTTTCTTTCCTCACTAAAAGCGGCTGCTTTAAGGATGGTTGGGCAATGAAGTCATCATTTTCTTCAGACTATTCTTACGTTTTAAAACAACGAATGTGACCCTCAGCACTATGTGTGATATCATATATCGATTCGATCCGGGATCTCTTAATGATTACTCATTTAAGACGACCAGCGAAGCTTGCATCTCCTTGTGTGATACCAGTGCGCCATTCGCGTGGAAATGTGATACACCATGGCCTCTTTACAGATACTGCCTTTTCATCAACTTTAGCTAAAAGGATAAACGCGATGAAGAAAGCAAAAAATCAAATGTGTAAGAGACACGTACATTACTCTTACTTTGTATAATATACTTTTATTTATTTATTTATTTATTTTTGTGATAACCCAATACTCGTATAAATTTTCTAGTCAAGCTTGTTGTCTCTCTCTCTTTATGAAAAGAGGCTTCAAGGATGAGTCGAACCCCACCATTTTCTTCTTCTTGAATTTAAAAACATTTTCTATTTAGCATGAAAGAAGCCCTTTGCACATACCTTGTCATTCCATAAAAAAGAAGAAGAAAAAAAAAAAAACTATGGTAAAAAAAGTGTCTTCCAATGCAGGATACGTCGGGTTTAAGAAAGCTCCAGATGTAGGAGTTGCTATAATCGATGGGTTATACAATGTGTTACGCTTTTACGATGATTTTCTTGCTGCAAATATTCATTGCATAGCTCCTTTAGAATATACACATTGTAGAAGAGCTGGTCGCAAGCTGTGCGGGCGGAAAAAGCAGCCCAAAATACTGAAAATTGATTGGAGAAAGTGAAATTAAAGTTGGTTTAGATAGATGAAGGAATAAAATCTTGCGCAAAATGCTTAAAAGCAAGCGAGTTTGGGGATATGTAAAATCAATAAAAGTTCCTAGCCCTGATCCTGTTTAATAAAATATAATATTTTGTTTTTTTTTTTTTTTTAAATTTTAGTGTTTTTACTTAAAATTATTAAATGTACAATTAAAATAATAAAATGTATAATAAAAAATAAAAAATTGTAACTAAATACTATTGATTATTTTTATAATTCATTATATATTTTATTTTTTATATTGACTGTTACATGTTTTATTATTTTAATTATATATTAATTAATTTTTGATGAAAAAATTAAAATTAAAAAAATCAAAATATTATTTTTTTATTAGCTAGGACGAGTTATTTTTAGGCTAAATCTCCATAATGGAACTCATCTTAAAATCGAAAAATAAAATAACTGAAGAATTGCCTTGTGAAATTGAGACGCATGTTGGCTCATGTGCTGGCACCATAACTGAAAAGCAGAAGCAAGATAAGAATCCCCAGTTTCTTTACAAATAATTATATATATATATATATATATATATATATATATATATATATATATATTAAAAAAAAAAAAAATTAATTCCTTGGGCAGTAAATTTCTCACCTTCCCCGTTAAGATTCTCAGAAGCCAATCATCGTCGAGATTCTACATTTAGAGAGAGCTGATTACTTTTCACGCATATAAATTCAACAGCTGACAATCAAGCAACTTCCCCTTCTCCCTCTTTGCTAGTTTCTCTTCAATTCCCAAGATTATTTTCCCTCAACTTTATTGATTCTTGATTCTCTTTCAAGATATAAGAAAGATTCGCAACAATCCCATAACAAAAAACAAAATAGAAAAAGAAAAATGGCGCGAACAGGAATATACTGTGAGCATTTCACAGTTTTGTTTGCACTTTCTGTGGCTATGATCTCTAGTGTTACAGCTGTTGGAGTGAACTGGGGCACCATGGCAACCCACCAACTTCCCCCAGAGAAGGTAGTGAAAATGCTAAGGGAAAATGGGTTTGACAAGGTTAAGTATTTTGAGGCCGACGAGAAAATTATGACAGCTCTTCTTGGGACTGACATTGAAGTGATGCTCGGAATACCCAATTTCATGTTGGACGAAATGAGTCAAGATCCTGATGCTGCTGCTTCTTGGGTTGATGCCAATGTTACTAGTTGGACTTACACAGGAGGGGTTAAGATCAAGTTAAGTAACCACAGTTCTCTGATCCTTGCAGAATCACTTTGTATCTCTGCTTATTTTTTTATACTGTTCTATTTATACTCAACCCAGAAATACCTGGAATGCTTCCTATTTGCTTTTCAGTTCTCCATAATCAAAACTAGGATTCCTCCTTCTCCTCCTATAGTGAATGTAGTCAACTTTTATACGTGTTTTTTCATGTTATTTGTACTACTTTTGTGGTGTGATTTTTGCTACATCCAAAACTTGTCATTCTGATTAAAATGGCATTAGCATTTGTTTGCAGGTATCTGGCAGTAGGCAATGAGCCTTTCCTTAAAACATATAATGGCACTTACCTGCAAACCACTCTACCAGCTCTCAGGAATATTCAGAATGCCCTCAAAGACGCTGGACTTGGCTCCCAGGTCAAAGCCACAGTTCCCTTCAATGCTGACGTCTATTACTCCCCAGATGAAAACCCAGTTCCATCTGCTGGTGACTTTCGTCCTGAGGTTAGAGACCCCACGATCGAAATCATTCAGTTTCTGTCTTCACATGATGCGCCTTTCACGGTCAACATCTATCCATTCCTGAGTCTCTATGGCAATGATTACTTCCCCATGGACTTTGCATTCTTTGATGGATCAAGCAAGCCAATCAGAGATGGTGATTCTGTTTATACCAATGCGTTCGATGCAAATCTTGACACACTTGTATGGTCATTAGACAAGGCTGGCTACCCTGATATGGAGATCATAATCGGAGAAGTTGGTTGGCCAACTGATGGTGTTAAACATGCCAATGTCGAAAATGCCAAGAGATTCAACCAAGGATTGCTTGGACATGTCTTGTCTGGAAAAGGAACACCAGCAAGAAAAGGCGAAATCGTTGTTTATTTGTTTAGCTTAATTGATGAGAATGCCAAGAGCATCGCTCCGGGGAACTTTGAGAGACACTGGGGGATATTTGAGTATGATGGAAAGCCAAAATATGAATTGGATTTATCAGGATTGCAAGAAGACAAAGGTCTAGTTCCAGTGGAAGGAGTGAAGTATATGGCCAGAAGGTGGTGTGTTCTAGACCCTCATGCCAAAAACTTGGAGGACTTGCCCGATAGTATTGACTATGCCTGTAGCCTATCAGATTGTACTGCTCTGGGATATGGGTCTACTTGCAATCATCTAAGCGTTGAAGAGAATGCTTCCTATGCATTTAACATGTACTATCAAGTGAATAACCAGGGATATTGGGACTGTAACTTCTCTAATTTGGCAATGGTCTCAGAAAATGATCCATCTGATGGGGACTGCCAATTCCCTATAATGATTTCTTACGGCCATTCACTTGCTGTGCACTGGGGACTTTCTGATATGTTCCTGAGATTTAGGATTGTTGTGGCATCTTTGCAATTCTTAGTCTTATTGGTGTAGTGATGAATAACAAAGGAACACATTTAGAGAGTCTAGGCAATTCTTAGTCTTATTGGGATTGTACTTCTACTTCCAGCTTTGAGTAATTTTTCTCTCCATGAAATAAATGCTCTGTCTACTTTAACGTTTTGGCCACTTCTCTATCATGCTCATCGCTGCAAAAGCATTTTCAAAAATTATATGTATTGTCTCTCTAGCAATTCCTTGTTAGTTAGAGAAAGCAACTTATCCAATTGAAGAGATTTCTTGAAAATTTCTCATCCAACACAAAAGGGTTGAGCCTTGTTTGGGGCATCTTGGGACTCCACCTTTAGCAGTGAATGCTTGCTAAAAAAAATTGATATTACTACCTTTGAAATAAGAAATTATAATGTACCAATATATATATATATATATATATATATATCAGTCCTTTAAAATTTGGAATTTGGATGTCCCAAACAAAAAACGGTGAGTTTTATGTACGTCACTTAAATAAGACAACCAAAACGGTGTCGGATCTACCGGAGCACCCTTAAGGAAAAAATTTCTTTAACCCGGACCTTGACGTCAAACATTTTTATTTTTCACTCAGATCTGGATCTCCCCTCCACCTCTCCGTCTGCAATACCAGCTCCAGTTTCTTCTGTCCAATTCTGCCCTCTCTATAGACCCCTATTTACGTTACCGTCCCCGACTTCCGTTCACCTATCCAGCTTGAGCAATCAATCCGGTGTCGTCTCGTCTCCCAAAACTTGCAAGGCTTGAACTAGGACCCAAATTTGTCAGGGTTTCCAGATCTTTCTCATTGCTTGCACATATTTCTCTCTAAAACCGATGAAACCACTTGCAAATTACACGCAATATGTTCCTATACGCGACGACGCAAGCCCGCCTTCTGTTTAGAAACTGAATTCTGCATTATTTTTATTTTTACTTTTAGTTTTTTTGGTGTCATACAATCGGAAGAGATGTCGGTGGCGATTTCGGGGAAAACGTCGTACCGGGATCGGACGCAGGAGTTTTTGAGCGTAGCGGAGAGGCTAAAGAAGTCATTCTCGTCGTTGGCCAACGATGCATCATCGGCTAGCACCAGTAGCAATAGCAGTTACAATGCTAAATCTGATGCGACGCGATCTGCCGTCTCAATTCAATCGGAATTCAATAAGCGTGCTTCCAAGATCGGCTACGGGATCCACCAGACGTCCCAGAAGCTGGCCAAGCTCGCTAAATGTGAGTTATTGCCATGTCGTTATTTGGATTTGTTTTATTTTTTGGTTTCAATTATTATTCCTTTTTTTTTTTCCTATAATAATTAGGTTAATTTGTCATGGTAGATGCCGTTGTTCGTATGACCTAAAATGGTTTGGCCAGAGGCCATGAGCTGAGCGCAATTGTCTAAATGGTTAAAGCACACATAGTCTATATCTGGTCTTGGTCTCGAAATATGGAATTGGTGCGATTGATATAGATGCTTTAGTTGGTAGCTATGGGTATGAATATAAATTGGACATTGGTGTGGTCATGACAAGAGTATCAATGGATTTTCGTCGTGGTGCATTGCTGTGCCTTACCAGAATTTTTAGGCATTACTTAGTCTTAAGATTGGTGCTTCTGCACTTTTTAACACGGCTCAAAACTGTAGTTGGCATGGAAAATAGAGGATTAGCGTGTTAGTTGACATGAAATGGTGGCAGAGAGGGGAGTATATTTTCTAGAATACTTAAATTGGTGATCAAGAGCCGGCATGCCAGCTGGTATAATACTGCTAAATGCAGGTCCTGTCATTCTTTTGTAAAGACAAACCACATGAGATGATTATGTGTCATAAAGTTACTCTGAATATGTATGTTATTTTTTTTTTATTATTATTATAACCTATAGAAGTATCTGATAGTTTTTCAATGTCCAAATAGTTTGATTAGCATATTTCAGCGTGTTATGAATGGATCTATAATTTTCTTTCTCCTTTGAAAGATGTTCTTGTTCTTGAATGAATCTCCCAAATAGAGTTGCAGGGTTTGACTCTAGGAAAATGGGGCCATCACTTGCTTAATCTGTATGGTTGCATCTAACGTTTTTAAGTGTGATGTTGGCATATGTCATGCATGATTTTCTGTAAGGTAACACTTCAAAATCAGTAAATAATAGAAGTTTCCTGGTTTAGTATCAAAATCATGATATTGTGATTGGAAATTCTTGGCAGCCTGTGGATCTCTTGGGAAATTTGTACACTGCCTTATGTTATAATTCTACCTGTAAAATAGCATGTATAGACCAAAATGGACACCAAGTACCAAAACAAATACAATGTTTTACATACTAAATTTAAATATACATGCTGGAACTTGGTGGACGTAAATCCATTCTTGATTGTAAATCTCATGAAATGAAAAGTTTTGGTTTCTCTAGTCTTTTTGTTTTTTGTTCTTTGGTGATTTTTCATGCACTATGCCCATTGTTGCTGCCATTTATGGAGACATTACGATACTATTGATATGCAAATCTTGGTCTGTTACTTTTTAAACTTCTGTTTGGTTACATTAGTTTATCCCAGTGCTTTGTGGCATTACATTTATCTGGAATTGAAGAAACTAATATGGGTATCTAGTGTTTAAATTGTTTTCATTATTTGGGCTTGGAAATTTTGTTACTATTTAGAGATGTCCAAAAGTGATAAACATGGAGAAACTGGTTCTTATCATTTCAATTTCCAATCAGTGGCAAAGAGAACATCAGTGTTTGATGATCCAACTATGGAGATCCAAGAGATGACAGCAGTTTTAAAGCAAGATATCACTGCACTTAATGCTGCTGTAGTAGACCTGCAACTCCTTTGCAATTCCCAAAATGACAGTGGAAACATTTCAAGTGACACCACAACCCATTCAACTACTGTTGTAGATAATCTAAAGAACCGCTTGATGAGTGCAACAAAGGAGTTTAAAGAAGTTCTTACAATGAGGACAGAGGTACATTTAAAGTTGTCAGCACAACTTGTAGCTCAAGAGGCTATAATTGACCTCATCTCCATTGCTGTATTATTTTTTGAGTTTTGAGTTTTATGTATGTGCACAGAGTCTAAAGGTTCATGAGAATAGAAGGCAGTTCACAGTTGTTTTGTTCAACTGCTTCAAAAGATGCTACAAATCCTTTTGTTGTCATAATATTTGTTGAGTTTTGAATTTTGTGTATGTCTGCAGAATCTAAAGGTTCACGAGAACAGAAGGCAGTTGTTTTCTTCAGCTCCTTCAAAAGATGCTACAAATCCTTTTGTTCGTCAGCGTCCACTAGCTTCTCGATCTGCTACAAGTGCTTCACCGGCTCCTCCTCCTCCATGGGCCAATGGTTCTGCATCCTCATCCCAGTCGTTTGGCAGGTAGAATAAGAGCATACATTGCTTTTAGAAAGTGCATATTAAGAATTTCTTCTTGTAACTGCTTTCAAAATTTTCCTGGGTCCTCATTATTAAGGTTGTATGTAAAAAACCCTTCTCCAGACCCATAGTGTGGGAGTGTTGTGCATTGAGATGTCTCAATATTAATGAAAAGTTTATGATGCTATTTTCTATTTTTGAATGTGAAAATTTTCCTTACCAGCAAGCAGGCAGATGTGGAGTCTCGGCCACTTTTGCAGCAGCAGCAACGTCAGCAGCAACAGCAGATGGTTCCACTGCAAGACAGCTACATGCAGAGTAGAGCTGAGGCTTTGCACAATGTGGAGTCAACAATTCACGAGCTGAGCAACATCTTTACACAACTAGCAACTATGGTTTCACAGCAAGGGGAACTTGCCATCAGGTACATTCTTACTTTTCATTATCTTTTATACCTCAAGTTATACAATGCAAGAGTTTACATATTTACTTCAATAACTGCCCGCATAGATGGAACAGTTTTTTTTATTCTGTTTTGGTAAATTTATTTTCAATGGGAATTAACTGCCTTTCACTGAAATACGGTTGCCGATGCTGCACTTGTGTTGAAATGACAAAACCTTCTCTCTGAATATGCATCACATGCTGGAAGATTAGTGAGGGAGTGAATCCACCCAAAAATTTAACAAAATTATGGAGGCTCAAACTGAATTTAGGAGAGGAAAGGATAAAACTATTTTAAATCCACCACCATCCGTTGGAACAAGCATTGGTTTTAACTTATCGCAGGACACGCCATTTTGGCTTGCAGGATTGACGAGAATATAGACGAGACACTGACAAATGTAGAAGGGGCACAAGGCCAACTGGTCAGGTATCTCAACAGTATTTCATCCAATCGATGGCTGATGATCAAGATATTCTTTGTGCTGATTGTGTTCCTCATGATTTTCTTGTTTTTTGTGGCATAAGCATATACGAGAAAATGGAAAACAAAAATGCAGATCTTTTTCCTTTTTTATTTTTTCCATTCTTCCCTTGGGATCAAGAATGTAAGAAATGCTTTGTATTCATAGTATGGAAAAGTGCACAATTTTGATGGCATGTTAATTTGCTGAAGCGAACCGATAATGCTTCTCTCCGTCTGGTAAGGAGTACCAGCACTGAAATGCGCTCAATTTGTAAGTGCATGAGTTTCCTGATTACCATATGTTTTTTATCTTAAATTGATTCTTGGTTTTGTTTTTTCGATGTTTTCTTGTTCCATTAAAAGGAAAAAAAAAAAAAAAGATCAGGGTTTGAACTAACAATTCTGGGTCTCCTAGAGAACACTTAGTCATTGATTCGAAACACACTAATATCAAGTTGACAAGTTTCCCTTAGGAACAGCAATTTTATTATTTGAATAATAAATTTGTGTTGTCGGGTGGGTTACTTGTCACTGCAACCCAATTTACTTAGCAGTATAATTATTCTAATTGTACCTGTAGCTTATTAGCAACCCTCGACGTGCTGTTAGTATGATATTTGTTTTTCTTCTTCCTTCAAATGTATCAAAAAACAAAAACCAATAAACGATAGGATCAAAAATTTAATTTAAAAAAGCCGAAGAATTATAATTTTAATTTTAAAATCCAATTAAAATGCCAAAGCAGATAGGAATTTTCTATTGAGTTGGTTGTTATTTGTTGGCCCCCATAAAAAAAAAAAAGCACAATAAGTATGGGCTTTCTATGGATTTTTGGTTTTTGAAGATAATCTGATTGTCCTAGGATGCAGTATAAAGAAATGCAAAGGAAACAAGATCCCTTGCCACGCGGTGTAATTTGGTTGGACTTTGAGAGTCTTATGCTTGTGGTTCAGGTAACGTTAAAGCTTCCGGCTTGGATTGGGCCTTTTGGCCCATCAGTAGTTCACATCTTTGACGCTGCGTGAAACGTAGGGGCTCCCCTGCGTAACATATGTGAGGTGACTCGTTTTATCCGTGACTTAAGCTTTGTTGGCCCCACCGGGATTCAAATTAAATTAGAATAATCAGCGGGAATTTGAATTTGAACTCGTAACGGCCGGCAACAGTCACATTCATGATTCTTTCACCCCTTCAAACACCACCACCGTGGGCACGCGAACAGACGCAGACACACGCAAACACAATGGCCTCTCTTACTCCCGGAATACTGCTGAAACTGCTTCAATCCATGAATTCCACCACCCGAGTCACTGGAGACCACCGCTCCGCTCTCCTTCAAGTCATCGGCATTGTCCCCGCCCTCGCCGGATCCGATCTCTGGCCTAACCACGGCTTCTACGTGCAGCTTTCGGATTCTCTCAACTCCACCTACGTCTCCCTCTCCGACCACGACACAGACCTAATCCTCTCCAACCGCCTCCAGCTCGGTCAATTCGTTTACGTCGACCGCTTCGAGTTCGATTCTCCCGTTCCCAGGGTTTGCGAGATCCGCCCGATCGCTGGCCGCCACGCCTTCTTGGGGACTCCGGAGCCCCTCATTGCGCGTATTTTGGCATCTAAGAAGGAATTCGTGATTCAACCTGTTGCAGATTCGGAGTACTCTGTGGATCCTATCGCAGTGTACTTAGCTAATAAGAAGTGCGAGGTGTGGAATCGGGACGAGAATAAGGTAGTCCAAAATGAAAATGATAAAACCGAAAAGAAAGGGAAAGCAAGAAGACAAGCTCTTGCGCCGCGGGCTAATGGCCTGAATGGTGGAAATGTTCCGAATTCGGATGAAATCAAGGGTTCGGAGAAGGTGCCACAGAGGTTTTCATCGCCTGCTGGAGCAAAGAGATCTGTGTCGGTAGGGAAGAAAAATTCGGCTGTTGCAGAGAGGGATCCCTCCCCCGGTGGGAAAGGGAAGAGATCGGCGTCCCCTGTGCCCTCAAAATGTGTGGTGCCGAGCTTGGTATCTGCAAGGGAGGAGAACAGGAAGGTGGCGAGGGAGCCAGCAATAGTTGTGCCGTCGAGGTACAGGCAGCCATCTCCTAATGGGAGAAAGCAGGGGTCCCCAAATTCACGACGGGCTTCACTTTCTCCAGGACGGAGGCTATCTGGAGGAGTGAAATTATCGCCTGCTGTTGTTGATTCATCTGGAAAGAAGAAGATGGCTGCTATTGCAACAGGCATATCTAAGGTTTCAGAGGCACTTGTTGGTTCTTCAAAGAGCAGTAGGAAGAGTTGGGATGAGACAACACCGGTGGCTAGCGCTACGGAGCAGAAAGAAAAGGGTGGTGACGTCAAGAAAAAACCTGATCTCCAAGCAATTTTGCGGACTCAGGTAATTTTTTCCCCTTAACTTTGCTCATTTAGTAAATGTTTTTCCTTTTACTACCTTGTGAGCTGTGAAGCGTCATTCGAGCAAATTGAATTAGGAAGCATTTATATTCTCTTTTACAAGACACACCCGACTTACTGTTTAAACTAGCTTGAACTTCGCCCACTCAAATTTCCTTCTTTTGTTGAATTGCATTTCGGCAAAGTCCACGGATGAAATTTAACTGTAGCCTGCTGAGGCCTGGTTCATCTGCAAATTGAGTCCACTGTACTCTGTCTCTGTTGAAGACCTGGTAAGGTAGTTTCATAAGTTGCTTTCTAAATTTGACCTATGTTTTGCAGGCTGCTCTGTCTAGACGTCTAAGTGATGTGAATAGACAAACCAATGAGGATGATGATTCTTTGACCAATAATAGAACAAAGTCCAGTTCACCACCAGGAGTTGGTGTTGACAAAGAGAAACCAATTTCTGCATCCCTAGGATTCTCTGTACATGAGAAGAAATGGACTGATGGAAGTGTTTCGTTGGATGCGGTCTCTGCAGACCTTGCAAGGCTTGGAAAGGTATTGGAATTTAGTGTATATTGCTTAGTTTTTCCATTACCATAGTAGCAACTATGTATGAACATAGGACTGAGAAGGTTTCTTGTTCTTATGGAACTACTTGCACTTTGGCAACCTCTATTAGAAAAATAGTATAATGTGAGCAAAAATTACTTAACATGCCAAAAAGAACTGCAACAGAACTCTGCAGGTACATTTTTTCACCTCGGGACTAAAAATATCTATTATTGTTCACTTGTAGGAGGCCATGCAGAGGAGAATTCTTGCTTCTACGGCTGCAGCTGAAGCATTGGAGGAGGCTATTGCCACTGAATCTATTATTAGGAGTTTAAGGTAATGGAATATTTGCTACAATTTGGTTTCTTTCCTAATCTGCCTTTCTCTCTGTGACATGGACAGATGCATTGATTATGTCATTTATCTCCTGGTTCTCGAGTTCTTGAAGCATTGTCAAGATGCTTCACAAAATGATAGTTTTAGGTGATTATAAGGCAAATTACTAGTTTTTCTGTGTGATCTAACGAGTTTGTGTTTTTCCCTGTAACAATCACCAATTGATGTAAGCATAATCCTATTGTTCTACCAATTGCAGCATATTTTCGGAACTTTGTTCTGCATCAAAGTCTGCCAATCCTCTTCCGACAATGGATGGGTTTTTCTCACTTTATAATGATGTTGGGAGGTACGCTGCAAATGCTGAATCAGTTGCCACTAGCCATTGTTCGGACCCTGCCACTTCTCCAACGGAACAATCAAAGTCGGCTTCTCTATGGGTTGAAGCTGCTCTGGCTACTGACCTTGAGATTGTTACTCTTTTGAACAATCAGAATAATGAAACTCCAGTATCTGTGCCGAAAAGTTCGTCTAAGGCAATCCATAAAAGCTAGTTGGTCGCTAGAATCCAAACCTATTGCTGGGATTTGGACAAGAGGACATGGAATGAAGGAAACGGTAGAACTTGCAACTAAGTTGCAATTTGAGATGCAAGAGTGGTTTCTGAGGTTTATTGAGGAGTCCCTGGAAGCGGGTTTTCGCGTGTTGGGGGTGTCTAATGGAGGTAAAGCATTGCCTCTCAACTCTAGCTCCATTGCTGCAGTTTTATCTCACTTGAAGCGAGTAAATGATTGGTTGGACCATGTAGTATCCAAAGGGGATGAACAACTCACAAAAAAGATCGAGAAGCTAAAGCGAAAGATCTATGGATTTGTCATTCAACATGTCGGAACGACTTTCGATAACTCTGCACCAGTCGCTTCATCTTGATTCTAGACTTCTCCCTTTGTTCTTTGCTTTGCCTTTGCTCCAGTAATTCTTCTTTGTCAATAGTCACCTGAACAAGGCATATTCTACTTTAAACAATTTATTATTGCCCTTCAATCTCAAGGTGTATTTTGTGTCGTTTGCCAAGTCGGCTCATTTGTCTGCGTGGAAGTTTGGTCTGTGGTTCTTCATTTTCCAATTGCATCCATGTAACATGGTAACACATCAATATGCCACATTGATTGTACTACAAATGTAATGCCTCTCTAAGTTAGTTACCAATTTGGAGAATCTGCATATCTGGGAGATATAACTATCCTGCAATATCTTCAGGGGCGAGTTGTGTCCAACAATTGCAAGGAAAAAATATGAAGCGATAAGCTTTCCGATTGCATAAGGCTCATTGGGGATCGCAACGAATAAATGGATAACGATACAAACCCACGTAGCTCAATTATAAAATAGTGTTATATATTTGTACACTCCTATTTATTTATTCGTAACTATTTATTCATTATCTTTTCAACACTTTTTTTTTTTGAATAAAATACGGCAAATTACTCCTTTTCTTCATTCAGAGAAAGATTCATAAACAAATTGAAAGAAGAAACAAAAGCTGACCAAATAATTTGACTTCAAGTTCAACAAACGAACAGGAAATTAGCAAAATTACAATTTATAGGTTTTTTTCCCGCATTTTAAGCGAGGGAATTAAAAAGGCGTGTTCTGTAGCAATGCAAATGTGCAATAATTATCAGATCTATCTAGCAAGAAAATAAATTATTTTTGTTAAAAAAAATAAAATAAATCTTATTTTTTAGGTGCTGGATTTGGGTGTAAAAGACGATCCAAGACTTAATCCCAGCACAAGCCTATTGCTTTTTATTGGGTCACCAAGGTCTCATTCTACTCTTAAACTAAATATCAATCAATAAGTTTACATTTTATAAAAAAAAAAAAAAAATAAAAAACAGTTGCGGGAATCTCACAGAATCGGGTATGAGATATCTCCTCCGTGACATAAGACGTTTGATATTATAATTTTTTTGTAATAACAAACAAGAACTTTTCTTTTTCTTTTTCTTTCCGCCGGAAGTAAAATAATCAAATCATTGATACCCTTCTCCAGAAGACAAACACTACCTCCAGGAATGCTTAGGAATCACCATTTCACTGGGTCTGCCAAATCAATGTTTTAAAAACTGTACAAGATTAGTTAACTAAATTAATAAAATTTAAAATTTAAATTTAATACTATTTAATTTATTTTAACAAACTATTAATTATAAAAACTGATAAATTAGTTAATTAAATTAATAAATTTATTATAATTTTTAAATTTAATTAATTTTAAAATTTATAAAAATATAATAAAAAAAATCAATAACATAAAAAAAATTAATTCCGTAATTAATTTAAATTGAATAGTTTTTCATTGTAAATAACTAACAATTTTAAATCACAAAATACACGTCTCTCTAATAAATTTGGTCGCATGAAATTCTTTGACCTGGGGACAAGACGTTTTCTAGTAATCTCTATCAACATACTAATGCTGATTGTTTATGTGCAAAATAATAATAATAATAACTACATTCGTTGAATTGGCTTTTTTTTTAATTAATTTATAGTTTTATTGATCATACCAATAAACCCGCATCCTTTTTGGCTGTGAAGTATACCGCCCGCCGACCCGACAGACATCCTCTGAGCTCTCCGGATCGGCAAATTGGCTGGCATGAAGTCGGCTGGGAAAAGAGAGGCCAATTGAGCCACATGGCAGCCATGTCCCAACGAGTTAGGCAAAGTATCAAAAGCCATGTAGGCGCTTTAATGATTTGTTCAACAAACTTCAACAAACTCTAACCTAACCCTTATTTACATTTCCCTCTAAAGCACGGTTTTTATTTTGGCTATTTAGTGTACAAGGAGTGCTAGAGTAGTTAATGTCCTTAGTTGTTTAAAGACGGGGAATGTAAGGAAATATTCAATGAGAAGCCGACTTAGTCGTTGCATGCTCTGAGCTGTGTCCCTTCTTCCCCTGCACATCATACACGACATAGAAAATCATGCATCCTAACCGATTGATTTAATGCAACCATAACCTACCATATAAGCTTACAATGAAGTGTATATCGAGAAGATGCCGAGGGTCTACGATTCTTTTCTTCAGAAGTCTATGACGAAGGATGATGACCGCAGGCTCGTCCCACTAGTGATATTGGTCGCTGCCTGTTCATTCCACACGCTAGAATACAGCTCTTAAACTTGTTCCAAGGACAACTCACCTATATTTCCTTTACAGAGCTTTACCAACTTGTACTAAATTATTAGGATCTTACTTCCCCTACAGCGCAAATGTGGGAGCATTTTGCATGAGACATCTTTATTTCTTGTATGATTCTATAGAAACAGCGGAAAATAAATGCACAAAAGGGAAATGGGAGTGAGAAGAAGGACAAGAAAACTTCAATATTATGATGTACTTTTTATTTTACATGAATATGAAATGCAATATTGTGAAAGATAGCGTGCGTGAATGAAGTCACCGGAGATGAATAAACTTTGGGAAAGAGATATTGCCTTACGTATTAGTAGTACTTTCATTTCCTTCTCCAAATTCGCGGCTAAACTTTTGGCTGCCACGTTTAGAGAGTGCTTTTATTTTATTTTTATTTTTATTTAAAAAAAAAAAAAAAAAAAAAAAAACTGACCATCGTTTTGCAGCTTGTGTGCTACACACACGCAACAGCTTATTCAATCGATCATTAATGCATAATGCTAAGATGTCGAAGAAAGAAAGAACATTTCATGAAACAAGGACAACTTCATGGGCTAACGCCGTGCACACGTAAATAAAAAATCAATTATGCCTCGTGGATGTGGGTGGCTGAAAATTTACCCAAGAAAAACAAAAGGGCGTTTTCGTTGCTTTTGGTTTGCTTGTTGCTTGTCTGCATTGTCAATTCTTCAAACTTCTCGGGAATTAAAATAAATATCAGTATATCCATACATAATAAGAAAATTGTTAAAATAGTAATATTAGAGGAAAATCTCACAATTTTATACCATGTTTAGATTACACGATTATATTTAGCAAATCAGATGAATGAAAGATTGGAAATCTTTTCAATAATTTGTCTAGACAAACTATAATGTCTCAGGTCACAATTGTTCTGATTGAGAACCACACAGTCCTTGGAGACTTGTCGCACTCCCGTTGCGGTCCTGCGTTGTACCATTTACGACTTAACGAATGGTCAAGGAATTGGCATTGGCATTGGCTTGACATCCGGTCGATTCCCGCTTCTCTCTCTCTCGCTAGATATCTTTAGCTGCCAGTCCCGAAATTGAAGCTTGGTACAAGTAATCTTGAGACATGTGACACAGCATAGAAGTCACATTACCACTGGCTAACAAGAAAGCATTACATTCTGCACACAAATGCTGTTTTTGGCAACCAGTTTCGGGACTTGACAACATGGGGCACAAACAACTCGCATGTATTCACTATCTCTTGCGAATTTTTTTTTTTTTTTTTTTTTGGCTTTCTGCTTTTGCTCTGGTAGAATTTACAAAACCAAGAGGCGCATCGTGGAAGCCTCCCCAAAAAGAGAGCGCCCACAAAGGGCTTCTATTTCACCTACGTACGTCTCCTTGTTTAAGGCGTATACTAAACCTCTTCTATGAGAGAATGTATTTTGACCAAACAAAAAACAGCAAAAAGAAAGAAAAAATGGGTATTGTCGTTTGCCGTTTTCCCCATAATAATTTGAAAATTGGCAAGCTTTCAAATACAATCTTTATAAAACCAAAGCTCTTGGTTGTTCAATGCTCATTTTAGACATCCCAATACAAAAAATGTTGGTTATATATTTTTGGTTGATGTGAAATTACATTTAAGCCCATTTCATGGTGCATTAAAGGAGCACGACAGAGCCTTTTTTATGATGGTGAGAGCCAAAATTAATCAAGTAACACTTAAATTCCAATAATCACGGCTATTTATGGAGAATATAATGAGGTGGGCCAAAAGCATTGGGTGTCCTGCTTATGTTATGCATGGCACCTTTGCAAGTTACACGCACATGGAGTAGCTGCGGCATTGAAGTAACCGACCGGCGTCTATCTGTACTCCCAAAAATTGAGGTGGAAAATGCGTTAAGCTTTTTATTTCTCCAGCTATAGTCCAAAAAAAAAAAAAAAAAAAAAATTGTAGTTACACTTATTAGAGGACATAGTAGTCACAAAATAAATTTCCTATTTTAAATTTTATTTATTTGTTTTAAGAAGAAAAATATGATTTTTTTTTACATTTCTTGTACCTACCCTATAAGTGTGTTTACCTGATTTTATTATTATTTTCATTTTCTTAGTTTTGGATTCTTAGTTTTGAGAGCCATTGAACATGAGATTAAATTCTAAACATATATGGGAGTACAGTGGAACCATAAGACGATGCTTATTCATTTTAACTTGATTGACTGCAGCAAGACTCTTCGTACAATAATTCCTCTTCCTCCTTGCCCCCGAGTCCCGAAAACCCTCCCCCAAGCACAACGACACCCACTTGGGCCCCATACCCAACACGTTCTAGCCCTTGTTGGCGGCTCTTCCAAAGGTCCAACTGGTTTACCGCACTGTAGATTGTAAAGCTACTCGGTGCGTGCTTCGTATACAATCTAGATGCACCTAGAATTATTTTTATTCGCTCTAGTCAACGCATAACCCTTGATAAAGAAAATAACCAATTTGGATTGTTGCTCTAGCTAAACAAACAAATTGAATTGTTGATCGCATATGATTGGCAGGCTTGGTGGCTTAAGCGTTAAAGATCGCATGACAGAGAACTTTCACCCCAAAATACAACACGAAGTTGACAAGTCAAAGCCCTATAGCCCACGTTAGAGATGTCAGATTATTCACTTCCATCAACTGAGCTTGCCAAGTTAATATTTTCTTCCTTTTCCCTTCGCTCGGGGTGGATAGTTGAGCTACTTTTCTTTGTTGTTGGACGTGAGGCTAACTACATGGCCAAATCCCCACGTGCACCATCCACATAGTTCTTGAAAGAGACGACGGCGTTATTAGTTTGGGGATAAATGACATTGGGATATGACCGTCTTGTGACTGTGTGCATACATATATATATATATATATATATATATATGATCGGATTGATGGGGTGTCGGGTTAAAATTTTGAACAGCTCTACTTGCATGTGAACCATCTCGTTTGCCCCATTGGGAACCAAAAATCATGTCCTTGATTTAGTTAATTAACTTTTTTTTATTATTTTTTTGTATAGATGAAATGTATTGATATTATTTTAAATTAAAAATTAATTTAAATTAAAAATTTATTATAATAAAAATTTAAATTAAGTTTAATTTAAAATTTAATTATTTAAATAAATTTAAATATTTATATATATAAATATATAATTTATATTATTTTTATATTTTTAAATTATTAATATAACTATTTTTAATTATTATTAAAATATTTTAATTATATATTTATTTTATCATATTAATAAAAATATAATATTTTTTCTATCAATATTATCATAACTATATTTCTAATAATAATATCATAATTAATTTTCTAACAATAGCATCAAAATCATATTTTTAACAGTGATATCAAATCTATTTTTTTAATAATAATATCAGAGTTACCTTCCTAACAAAATGGACATAAACACACATGTAACCAACCAAGCGGTCATGAAACATCAATCTCAGATGTGCAACTTCCCCTTGCCTCGCTATAGATACAACCAAGATGAGACAACAGTGAGAAGTTGAATTAATGAATTGACTCCAAGCTATAAGAAACTATCTTTTCACAATGAAATATGATTAAAACAAAAGATTAAGAAAACATGTAATATTAAATTGTCCACAATTGCACATAAACCAAAAATTGTCAAACCACCAAAAAAAAAAAAAAAAAAAGTTATAACAGGGAGTTGACACTACAATGCAATTTCATTCATTAACGTTCCCTCTTTACAATAAGTGTGAAAAACTCTTTTTTGCCCAAGGATAAAAATATATTCATAGTAGGTCCCTGGAATGACTTATCTGAAAAGAAATCTAAATTTAATTTCAATATTCACAGGATATAAGAAAAAAAAAATTATGGAGTTAAATTATATAGATAACTGAGATGTGGTGTGCCATCAAAATTTGTGAGCACTTATGTTGGGCAATCAGCCACATTGAGGTTAATAATAATAAATAAATAAATAAATAGTGGTAATACAGTGGGAGTGGAAGTAAGACAATAAATTTACTAACTAGAAAAAAAAAACACACACATAAATTATTAAATAAACTATACAGTGTGTTTTTTTTTAATTGTATTATTATGTAGTCAAATAAAAAAATTGGTAACAGATGCGACTTGACACAAACATAAGAACAACTGACTAACCTACGGATTAAGAACTAACCTAAGGATTAAGGATCTTTGTCAAGAGAAGGAGCTGAATTCAACTCTTGTCTTTTTTGCTCTTCTCCTACGATCTCCTACGATCCTTTTTTCAAAATAAAAAATAAAATAAAATAAAAAAAGAAGTGGCAGAGAAATACTACTTTGAACGGGGAGGCGGGAGGGTCCAGGTGGACTCTATAAAAACGAGTCGTTGGGATCTGGCGTTCCCTCACCACCAAAACAGCTGGCCCTAATCTCGCGAAGCTGAAAACAAAGCTCAACACCCAATAAAAAGAAAAAAAAAAAAAGGCAATTGGAGAGAGAGATAGCAAACCCTCAAGGAGAGGAGAAAACAAGAGGAGGGTTTGCGGATCGAAAGGACGCCTGTTTTTTGGTTCATTGTTTTACGTATTTCGAAATATTTTCGTGTTTGTTCAATTGCTTCTCTCTCCTCTCCTTTTGGCTGGCTAGCTGGCTGGCTGGCTGGCTGGGTCAGGTACTGCCTTGGAGATTCTGCTTTGTTTTCTATCATTTTCTCGTTTGATCTGCTAACCAGTTTCAGAATTTGTGTTTGGATGCTGAGAAAATTTTCATTTGATGAGAGGATTAAGAGTCTTTCGAAATGTTGAAGAAGATTATAGGATGCCTGAGGTCCCGAGCGTAGTCTTGCAAAATGGTTGGGTGTAGGATAGGTTGATGGTGGAGATGTGAGATTTTTTCTTCTTTGAAATGTTTCGAGTTTCCTGTTCATTTTTTTTGTCAACCAAACGCAGCATTAGAAAGCTCTCTCTCTCTCTCTCTCTCTCGCTCAAATTTAAATGGTTGCGAATTTTTTTTTCACTCTTTTTCTGTTCTCGCGATGCATATTGTCATTTGTTCACTTCTTTGGTCAGATCTGGTCTTTTTCCTTCTTTGTTTTTATTTTATTTTATTTATTTATTTATTATTTTTCACTTCGGTTTTCATTTGGCGTGAAATTGACTACCTTTTTTTTTTTTTCCAATTGTTTTACTGGCATTGTGTATTTTCAAAATTACATTTGAAGATTTTGGAAACTGATAAATAGGATGTCTCAAGGGATCTTGTCCCCTGGATCAGAAATAGGCTTTTTGTTGTTTTGGGAAAAAAAAAAAAAAAGAAGAAATTCTATGTACCATTTAATTCTTGTAATTCATTCGTGCGTGAAATTCTTCTGATCAGTTGTTATGTTATGTTCTGCAGAAGCATATTGCTGTAAAGCTGGTGTCACAGGAGATTCTGCAATTTGCTTATCATCTTTGTTGATTGCAAAACAAGTTGGTGATTTGTTGATTTCACATTTGCATGATGGTGGCAACTGCTGCTACATCCTCATTCTTTCCGGTTCCTTCCTCATCTGTAGATGCTAAGTCCGACAAGCTTGGTAATGGATCAGCGAGTTTGGGAGGACTCAAATCGAAATCTGCATCCTGCAGGGGCTTGCAAGTCAAGGCAAATGCCCAAGCTCCTCCCAAGATTAATGGAACCACAGTAGACTTGACCACACCTCTGGAAAATGTGAAGACTGAAATCGATGTGCCATCGGCACCCCCAAGGACTTTTATTAACCAGTTGCCTGACTGGAGTATGCTGCTTGCTGCCATTACAACTATGTTCTTGGCCGCAGAGAAGCAGTGGATGATGCTTGATTGGAAGCCAAGGCGGCCTGATATGCTCATTGACCCCTTTGGTATAGGGAGACTTGTTCAAGATGGTTTTGTGTTCCGGCAGAATTTCTCAATTAGATCATATGAAATTGGTGCAGACCGGACGGCATCTATAGAAACAATAATGAACCATTTACAGGTACAGTCTTCTATTTAATTTTGTTCTTGAACTTGACCGTGCAACTTTGCACATTTCACTAGTTTTTGTTGGTAACTAATATATAAAAAGAAAAGTATCCCCATGCACTGATTGTGCCCTCCTGGTTGTAGGAAACAGCCCTCAATCATGTCAAAACGGCTGGGCTTCTTGAAGATGGGTTTGGTTCAACCCCACAGATGGCGACAAAAAACCTGATATGGGTAGTTACTCGTATGCAGGTTCTGGTAGATCGCTATCCCACATGGTATGTGGTAACAGTAACACTTCCTTTGAATCAGATGCCTTCTGTTTTGAAATTTTTGCTCTCTGTCATGATTTTAAGGTATAGCTAGCTGTTTCCATTTGTCACTTGAAGTCCAGTGGCATGTTTGGTTGCCTCATAGTTAGCTGAACAGCTGGCTTGTTGCCATAGGTTCTTTTGGGTTTATGTTAATAGAGGGCTGTGGTTAAAAACTCTTTTTACACTGGAGGAATTAGGCATTTTTACATCGGCACTTTCAAAAAGACTCTGTATTTTTGTGCTTTTAGAATGAAAGTAAATGCTGTTTTTATATTTTCAGATGCACTTAAATCAGGGCAAGAGTAGGATGTAATGGTGTATTTCTATACTCATTTAAAAGATCTTCCAATCTTTTACTTTTAATATATAAGAGCTTGTTCACTTATTCTTTGTCCCACTATTCAATAGTTGCTTTGTTATGTAACATAGCTGAGACAGTTTAAATTTGCTTGTGCTAAGAACTGTTAAACTGAATCCATTGGTCTTGTGTGCCTACAATGTCTGCAATTAAAGTGTGAGTTGTCTCATTGTTAGGGAACATGCAAATTTGGGACAAATTTACCATGAAAAGTTGGCTGCTTGCAGATTGCAGAATAGAATGCGGTTACATTTGATACTTGTCACTTTCTGTACGCTGGAATAATTTATAAATTTACATTTACATTTTCTGTGGTCAATTTCTTCTTTCTCCTAGTTGTTTATATATCCATAAGTTTGTGCTTAAAGCTTCAAATACATTAGATACATAAAAACTGCATACTACGTACACTGATTATGTTGCTTTTTGACATGAACTTTGCATGCATTATGGGTTAGTGGTTTACTTCTGTGTGATTCTTTTGATGTAGTTCAAACTATTTTTGGAAGATCATGGAAGATATGAGCATGGTTTTATGTGCTGCACTTATTTATGTCTTGCAGGGGTGATGTTGTTGAAGTAGATACTTGGGCGAGTGCTTCAGGGAAGAATGGCATGCGCCGTGATTGGCTTGTTCGTGATAGTAAAACGGGTGAAATTCTGACTAGAGCTTCCAGGTAAATTTTTTTCTTACATACATACTTTCGAATGTCTTCCAATGTTCTGTGGCTGTAACAACAGTTTATTGGAATTTCTTTTTGTGGATAATTTGCAGTGTGTGGGTGATGATGAATAAAGTGACCAGGAGGTTATCTAAACTTCCAGAGGATGTTCGAGGGGAAATAGAGCCTTATTTCTTGAATTCTGATCCTGTTGTCGTTGAGGATGGCCGAAAGCTGCCAAAACTTGATGACAACACGGCAGACTATGTTCAGAAAGGTTTAACAGTAAGGGAACCTAATTGCACTTTGCAGTTGCTGGTAATAATTTGTCATAAGATGCTTGGACATTGAGATGTGACTGGTTTGATTTGCAGCCCCGATGGAATGATTTAGATGTCAACCAGCATGTCAACAATGTGAAGTACATCGGCTGGATCCTTGAGGTATATTTTGACCTAGACAATCGCAGTTTTTATACTTAACCACTGCTGGTTGCTGCCCCTCTATGAAGTTATCGTGTTTTAGAACCCTGTTACTGTCTTTGCTTTGCATCACCTTAATGTTTTGTGTCTATATGAATGCCCAATCAGAAGAATTCTGTCTGGTTTGACTATTTAGATTTGGATTGAATTTGGGTTCACCTGGTTTTTTTATCTGCCCCTCGTTGCCCTATAGTTGCTAGTTCATCAGAAGTTTTATAGGCCAGTGTTAACTGCTTTTCTTGAGAGGTCAGTTGAAGTTTTTCTGTCAATCTGCTGATGTTAAAATTCCTTTTACACTTTATGGTCACCCATGTGAAGTATTTTATGTCGCAACAGGAATATTTATGGACTCCCACCAATGTTTCTTTTTTTATGCATGTGTTGCAACCTTTGTTTTTTATTTTTTAATCTCCGGCGAAGGTTAATTTCTTTATATATCAAGTTGTGTAACAGCTTGGCTGGTTAGGAGCAATTTAGCATCTTTGATGGTTAAAGTTTTTTTTTTAACATTTGTTTCTGTAATGCATGTCTTGGCCATATAAGCTGTCAACACATAATAATTTATTTGGACTTGTTGATGGAAAGGGGATTTATGTTTCCTAGTTGCATTGTTGTCCTTAATTACTCACATTTTCCTTTCCCTACACTTTTCCCTTGAAAAGTTGACATCTTCATGGTGGTGGGTCGTTGCAGAGTGCTCCACAGCCAATTCTGGAGAGTCATGAGCTTTCAGCTTTGACTTTGGAGTATCGGAGGGAGTGTGGCAAAGACAATGTGATTCAATCCCTCTCTGCTCTTTCTGGTGCCAGCATTGGAAATTTAGCAAATGTTGGCAAGGTGGAGTGCCAGCATTTGCTTCGTCTCGAGGATGGGGCTGAGGTTGTAAGAGGAAGGACTGAGTGGAGGCCCAAATGCGCCAACAACTTTGGTGAAATGGGTCACATTCTAGCTGGAAGTGCTTAGAGATGGAGCTCATTGTACCCATGCCCTTGGCGTCATTGTCCTCGTAGAATTCTTTGCCTGTGTTCTGTGTTCTTGCAATTAAAATATGTTGCTTCTTTTATATTCGTTTTTTTTTTTTTTTTCCTCCTTTTGATTTCTAGATGGAATGATATTTATAAGCCCATTGTAACTAGCTCTTGAAATTGTACTCTTCATTGTAACTGCCGTTATCCCAGCTCTCTCTCTCTTCCCCTTTCTGAAATTGTACTCTTCATTGTCCAGTGATTCTGCAATTAAAACTTGGAACATATTTCCACCAACCTTGCTCGTGCAATGTTATGGGCATGAACGCATTTCTGGCACCTGCTTATGATTGACTGTCACGAGCTTTAGTACGACCTCATCTAGTTGCCGATCATTTAATTTATTGCGCGGCATTTCTTCTTATCTTTGTATTATTTAGGCCTGGACAAAGGTTACATTGCCTTATCTGTTAGGTCCTTTATTCCTCTGGGACGGATGAGGTAATGAATTGTGTCGCTTAAAATTTGGGCCTTGCTGTCTTGTTCCACATTTGGTCTTGCCTGTTCCGTGTGGGTTCAATAATGCACCAAAATGTGCAATCTGTTTGAACATTGCTCCTTCTCTATCAAATCTGAACGAGCATAATTATTTTTGTGTTCTTTGTACCGAAGCTTATGCAATTTTGCTTGTTTAGTTTTTATGTGGTTGATGATAAACAGTTAGAACATCCAGCCTGGGTTGGCACTGAACTGTTATCATCATGAAGACATGAATGCATTTATTGGGCTTTAGGCCCCAGCCACCCCTTTCTCCGACTAGCGATTCAAATCCTCTTTTGAACATGCAGCTTGGAGAAACTACGCATCTGTGTACCAACGACCAAGTACATCTACTACACCACTCATGTGGGCTGTAAAATTTCTAGGCGAACCGAGCCCACTAATTGAACCAATTCCTCATCCATAAAATGGTCATCCATGATAGGACGAAAATTTTGTAGGATTCAAAATACATTTGTCACTTTTTATTTGCTAGATCCATGACTAAATGACGGACCAAAGAAAGAAGGAAAATCTATCAGTGTGGTCTAATTCCAAATGCCATTCTTAGGTGGGCCAAAAGTGCATTAGTTCAACATTTGCAAACTTGTTGTAAACTCTCGATTCTAACATGGGATCCTGATGAATCCACGAATTAGTGTTCCATGTTTGAATAGTGTTATAGTATGCCTGTCCATTCAGACTGAATGGAAGCAAAAACGGCACAGCAGAGGAATGAGAGCCTTTGATGAGAAAGAGTTTAAAAGGGCCAAATTGGGCCTAAAAGAATTTGGATTGGGCCTCGTAATGTTTGCAAATCCCGGTCGGTGTCCAACCCGTATTTGGATTGGCCCATATATTTGAAAGCTAATCCCCACGCCACGTGGATTGATTTACAGATCAATTTAATCATAAATGATAATAATAATAATAATAAATACAGAAATAAATAAATCTAATCCGCACGGCGGTTAGAATCCATGCCAACGGCTAAATATTCAAGAATTAAATATTTACCGTAGATGTCCAGAACAGAGTTTCATTTATTGCCGTTGATCTCCAGCCTCTCGTCTATAAATTGGCTACCCTTCGCTCTTTGACCTGAAACCAATTTTTTTGGGCATCTCTCCTTCGCTCGACATAAAACCGATTCTCCTAAGACCGTGGCTTCGAATTGAATCGATTTCTTCGAGCTTTAATCGGTAGAATTTGTGAGTTCTTCGATTTTAACTCGCTTTTGTTTAGTTTCTGAGTTTTTGCAAGCCTTTCTTTGAATGATTATTTGGATTCTCAATTTCCCATTAATTTTCTCTGAGCGATTTTAATCTTTTCTTATTTAACCATGGAAGTCTCCTTATCTTAATGTTGTCTGGGATTTTTATTTTTATTATTTTTTGACAATAATTTCAAGAATTAAAATGTTTTCTTGTACTTTATTTATTTATTTATTTATTTTTGGGTCTTCCGCCCTTGGATTGGAGGCAAGTGAGAACCCGTAGGTTTCTGTTCTGGTTTTCAACATTTCGTTTAAATCTTTATGTTTTGAATGTTCTTGCTCGTTTCACCATTGACAGTTGTTTTCTTAATTTGATGTTGTTTTGAATATTTTCCTTTTTTTTCTTTTTGCACTCAAAATAATTTCAAAATTCACAAAGATTCTTGTATTTTAGGTTTTCTTTCCCTCGTCCTTTAATTGAAGGCAAAAAGAGGCCGGGCATGTTTCGGTCTTCTTGCTTTCTTGCTGCAAGTTTGGAGTTCTTGCATATACTCGACTTAAATTGTCGATGTGAATTTTGCAAAGCAAAATATTGAGGCAAGATGGTCTTGGTGGGAGGCAAAGAGAGCTATGAAGCTCTCTTGATGTTTGCTTTCTGGCATTTAGTGCCTGGTGTTTCCCGGATACGCAATTTGAGGTTGCTCCAAGACTGAATGTTTATACCTATGTCTTCTTTTTGCTCTATTATTCTAAATGGAAGGCTTTAGGATAATATATGTTCCACTCGATAGCAACTGGCAGAGCTTACCAATGTTTGATTATGAGGTCACACTCCCATTGGTTACGGTATCTAAAAGTAGAAAAGCGAAGCACTTGGTTACTGATTTGCGTGTGGTACTGAAGAATTTTGGTTGGTTTTTTTTTTTTTTTTTTTCCCCTCTATTAGATTGGTCTAATGTTTGGCAAATCCATATTGGCTGCCACAAAATTCACTGAAAATTCTTCAGAGTCCCAAGAGGCGTATCTTCAAGGCAATATGGCTTTGGTAGGAGGGGAAAAGCGCAATTTCATTTCTTCCTCCCGCAGTGCCCTTTTCTGCCCCTTCCTCTCATGTTTAGGGTTTAGATGCGCTACTAACTAGTAACATATTTCCACGGGTAACTTTTAACTTTACAATTCTGATTTAATTGGGTTGGTTGCTTTTTCCCTGATCTGCAATCCATCGTATAACTACCATTAAAAGCTAATTCTTAAATGATGGTCACCTGTACTTTCTGCTTTCTTGATGTGTCTTTTCTGTTATTTAATGCTTCATGGATAAAAGTTTATATGGGGCTTGTTGCTCCCAAGGGTGAATGTTTATACAGAGGTGCAGCTGATATTTTGCTCTATATACTTAATTTGATTTTTTCAGCGTGATACACATTTCTTTGGAGAGCTGCAGACATACTGTCCAATGTTTAATTTTGAGTCCACATCGGTTACCGCAGGGATCTATTACTAAAAAAGTTACCAAATCTGAGATTGCACCATTTGCTCAAAGCAAATCTATCTGTGAGAGGTTTGAGAGAGAATTGACCTATCTGTTATGGGATCCTTCCCTGCCATGTCTAGTTTGGAACACTTCAAGTCTAGTGAGTATGCGGGCTGCGGCAGTGCATTCACTGTTCAATCACATCTCAAGAGGCTCATTTTGCCAATTATGCTCACACCAATTGCTTCTCTCAGGGCTTTATAGCCAATGATTATCAAAGAGCCGATGCAGACAGCATTTGCCAGTAACTCCTGTTTATTTCTTGCACCTAATAATATGGAATGTGATAAACACTTTGGTATAGCAATTAAGCTCTTTGATGTGATGACTTCTGTTCCTGTCTCTCCCTCTCTCTGTCTCTCTGCCGATGCATAAGAAGCTAATCTGTATCATATAGTTGCATTTTTGTAGTTTTGAATGCTCATCTTAATTTAACACAGCGATTTAGGGGGGATTTCTGTCTCAGGAGTGGCGGTCCAAGGCAAAAGGGTGGATAAACCCTGGGCCCACAGGCATGAAAGCTATTAATGGAGGCCCACTTCCACTGACCTGGTGGCTCTCCATGGGCCACCACATGCTCGGCCGCTTGGGGATGAAGAAAGGCAGATCACAGACCACTATCAGTCAACAAAAGGCCTGGGTTGTTCGGTAGGATGGCTAGTGGCAGTACGCAGAAAAGGCCCATCTGCCACCCATGAATCGGACAGAAGCGAAGTTGAATGGTCATTGCCCACAACACCGTTCAAACCCACTTTAACAAAACAGGAGTTCTTGATAACGATGCCCCTCCAAAGCCTCTGCAGAAGTAGGTGCTTCCGTCAATTGTTTCTCTTAGATGCTCAGCCCTGGTGGAACCTAAAACAATTTAACAAACTATAGGACAATTTCGAAACCCCTTTTTTAAAAAAATAAAATTTAACAACCTTACAGGACATATCTTGCCGCGCTTTTACTCTTATTTAGCCGCAAAAAGAAGAAACAAAATCTCCCCAAATGAGAAAAAAAAAAAAAATCTTCCAAAATAATAATAATATGCTTGTTTGAAGGCTTATTACCTTGCTTGGAAAATACGCCTCACAAGGCAGGGCAAAAGGTGCTTCCCTGTCGTAACTAGCAATAGATGCAGGGAGAAAACAACAATAGTTCGGTGGCACGAATGGAGCATTCGCCAGCCGACCTCAGAGTCAAGATGGAATATTGAATCATTGAAGCAAAGAAATCATCACGGAGCATGGAACAACCTGGTAAGATGATTTTACATTTGCACATTGTTTCCATTGCCAATTGGCGAATGTATGGCATAAATAATATGCCTTCACCTCCTCAAGAATCTCTCCACCTACTGGACAGCTGTAGTTGAATTTTCTGTAGTTATACTTCTGTTTAGTGTATTTTTTATTTTTTATTTTTCTTCTCTTGCTCACTTCAACTCCTAGAGAGGCTTTCCTCTACCATACCAAAGAAAGCCCCCATAACCTGCGTGGCTTTCTTTCTTTATTCTCTTTTTTGTTTTTCCTTCCCGTATAAAGACTGTAGCTTTCTTGGATTTTCCTGCCAAAACAATGTTCATACCATTGTCTTTGTCCCGTTAATTACCTTTTATTCCCTGTTATTATTATTATTATTTACAAGGCCGCCTAACACTTGATTTTCTAAACTTATATTCTTAATTGAATCTTCTACTTTGTGTAAGTACTTAAAATGCTTGTTATCATTACCGGTATAAGAAATTTTTTGCGTGCAAATACAAAACAAGGCATCGCATCCATATCCAGTAATGAATCCAGCACTATGGATAATGAATGCAAATCGTGTTTCTTATATTGAAACAATTTGCTAAAACTCTATTTTATTTTTGTTTTTGGGATTTTGGACAATGATTTCCAGCAGTTTCATGTGGAGAAAAATCTAGTTCCCTGTCTCCTGAAGCCGTGTATAGGATGACGTATGAAATTCAATGCTGTTGGACAGAGTAGCTTTTAAATTAGTGAATTTTAAACTTCTTTTAACCAATATATGAAGATTTCAATTTTTGGGGTTGACATAAAAATGCGAAAATAGGCCAATCCGAAACATTCTTGTCCCAACTTATGATTAATATTCCGAATAACAGTGGGTCCCAGAGTTTCTTTAACCATATTCGCCAAGTAATTATAAGTAACGCCATTATAAAGCAATTGATGGGTGTGAGTGGAGTTGTTTCTGGTGACACTCAATTCTCAGGAAATGTACGCCTCCTTTTCTCTTTAATCGAGGAGGTGACCCTTTTCTCATATTTCACGGAGATCCATTGGCACCCAGAAATTCATGATCACGAATAAAAAATAAAAATCCTCTCATTTACCATAAAGTTGATTGCTTTTCTTTTTCCACCCCCACCTGCACTTCGAATTTTATTGGCTAAAACTTCTCTCTTTATCTCTCTTCTGTCTTAGGTCTCACTCTTTTGCAGCGTTGTACACAGAACGCAGGCCGTTCGCTCTCTACCTCGTGTGTATGTTTGCATCTCTTTAATTCCCATTACTTTTTTGATTTTCCTGGCTGCATTTGTTTTTGCTGTTTTTGGGTTGAGCACAAACTTGCATTTTGCTGGGAAAAGTGCTTACTTTGTGATATTTGCTCTCATGTAGCTAACTGTTAATCTTTTGAAGTTCATCTTTTTAAGATTAAGATCTGAGCTTTACGTGTCTGCAAATTTTGCGTAGATCTTTAGGTATCTGTTTTGCCCGCTGTCCTGGGTGTTTCAGATCTATGGTTTTGCTTTTCAACTTATCACGTTGCGTGCGAATGCACTCTGATAATTCAATCTCTTCATTCTTTATGTTATTGCAAATGGGGGGCCATTTTTTCACCTTTTAGCGTGTGACCATTAGTTTGGTTATTAGTTCCTTTTTTAATGTGCCTGGTGCCAAATGTATTCCTGGTAGCCATGATCTGGGTGGTTCTGTATTTGCTGAAGTTTTCCAGAGCAATTTAAGTAATATTGCTTCAAATCCTGGCTCTAGATCTTGAGCTGTTTTAATTGTAACATTGTTAGGCTCAATTTGAATGTTTCCCAAAAAATGGTTATTAGTAATCTAGGTTTGAAAGATTTGGTGTTTTGCAGAACTGCGCCTATGTTGTACTTTTAAAACAGCAATGCTGTTTTTCCTACTATTTGCTTATTTACAATTCCAATGTTCAAATGGAATCATATTGCTGGTCTTTATGTTGCCAGATGACTTGTTATAATCACCTTATTGACAAAAAATTCACTAGCAGCACTATGCTTTCCAATGGATAAATATTGATTGCTTCGAATTGTGTGTGATTGCTTTACTTCTCAGTTGCAACTGTTGGTTAATCAACTGATATCTGGTTACCTTTTGCATTGTTATCTTATCTCCCGTTCAAATTGTGCATTCTTATGATGCAAAAGTTTTCTATGTAAACCCTTATGCAGGCAGCTAACAGTACAGCAGATTACTTTTTATTAGTTTTTTCTTCCTGGTTGAAAGTGATTTGTTAAACAGCTTATTGCTTTCCCTAATTCAATAGCCCAACTGTGATCTAGGTGGCTGGCCTGCCAATAATTGCTGCATTGCCACCATGCTGAAGCAGATTCTAAGCAAAATCCCACGGAAGTCCCCTAAGAACGATATATTGGATTCTACAGGGAGTGATTCTGCCAATAATTCAGCCAACTTGGGCAATGAAATCCAATATACAACTACTGGGAATTCTATCTCGAGTCGACTAAATGTTGTTAAACGAATATCTTCAGCAGTTTTTCCTGCTGGCTTCATTGCTGGAATGGAGACAGTGGAGCCCCACTTATCCTTCAAAGATGTTTCAATTCTGCAGAAGCAGAGCCTCTTTGTCAGCAAGTTAAACCTTTGCTGTGAGGCTTCTGATTTCAGTGATCCAGACAAAAATGTAGTTCAGCAAGATCTTAAACGTCAAACATTGATTGAGCTTCTTGATTATGTTTCTTCTGGTTCTGCAAAGTATACTGAAGCAGCAATATCTGCAATGTGTAAGATGTGTTCAATTAACCTGTTTAGGGTTTTCCCATCTAGGTATCGCTCCAATAGCACAAGTACTGAAACAGAAATTGAAGAACCAGTGTTTGATCCTGCTTGGTCACATTTGCAAATTGTCTATGATTTGCTCCTCGCATTTATCACTGCTGTTGATGCAAAGGCAGCAAAGAACCACTTAGATCATACTTTTATTTTGAAATTACTTGACCTATTTGACTCTGATGACCCTAGAGAAAGAGACTGTTTGAAAACAATTCTACATAGGATGTATGGAAAGTTCATGGTACACCGGCCATTTATCCGAAAATCAGTTAGCAATATCATCTTTCGTTTTATTTTTGAAACTGAGTGTCATAATGGAATGGCAGAGCTGCTGGAGATATTTGGAAGTATTATTAGTGGATTTGCCTTGCCATTGAAAGAGGAACATAAAATGTTTTTGTGGAGGGCTTTGATTCCTCTACACAAACCAAAATCCATAGGAAATTATCACCAACAGTTAACATACTGTGTTGTACAGTTTATAAAGAAGGACCCAAAGTTATCTGGTGCTGTTATTAAGGGGCTATTAAAGTACTGGCCCGTGACAAACAGTCAGAAAGAGTTAATGTTTATAAGTGAGCTAGAAGAGATCTTGGAAATGACTTGCATGGATGAGTTTCAAAAGATTGCAGTTCCACTGTTTCGACGAATAGGATGCTGCCTCAATAGCTCTCATTACCAGGTAAATACCACTTTGTTAATCCCTTGTGTGTTCTTGAGGGGTCTATGTTTGGTCATGTGGCCATCATTTATGTGCCATGTCATTTTAATCAAAGTGAAACCACACTTGATATTATTTCCCTGTTAAGACTGCCTGCTTCCTCTAATGCACCTGTCTGTTTTGGCTTTTGCTAAAAGGGCTTTCTATTTGTTATATCCTGGTTTGTTAGTCTAGCATTCTTGATGGCTTACATTTGAGAAGCTGACAGAATACTATATGCCTAAAGCAAAAATGCAAAGCTGATATTGACTCCGAGCGGTTAGTGAACCTTATTGGTAATGACAAAGATGCCAAAAAGTTCTGCCAACCATACCTTAATGGTAATTGAAAACACCAAATGGGCTCTTTGCTAAGGGTCAGTAGGATGCAACTTGCTTTCATCTGTAATTGGATGAATATTCTGAACCTGGCATTCCACTTGCAAAGTTGGCCATACAGGCTAGTGTATAAAGTTGTTTGTGAGATGGTAAACAGGATTTGATATGAATATAAGATACTGAGCTACATTCCCCTTTCCAGGTTGCAGAACGGGCACACTTGCTGTGGAACAACGAGCATGTCATTAATCTTATTGCACATAACCATCAGGTGATAGTGCCTCTGGTCTTCCCAGCCCTTGAGAGGAATACCCAGAACCACTGGAACCAAGCAGTGCTCAACTTGACACGGAATGTTAGAAAAATGTTTTCTGAGCTAGATGAAGAGCTAGTGTCAGCCTGCCAACAGAAGTTGGAGGAGGAAAACATGATGTCAAGCATGGTGGCAGAGAAACGAAGATTGACTTGGGAACGCTTGGAAAGTGTTGCTAGTTTTCAACCTAAAGCTGGCAATATTTTACCTTCAGTAAACCCCATCGTATGTTCTGTTGTATGCTAACTTTTCAAGCAACACCATTTGGGTAAGAAAAAAAAGCATGACAAAAGCGAAACACGTATTAGCAGCTCTGACCGCAGTACTAGAAAATTTGATTCTTGAAACAAGGAGTTTGAGATGCTTACGGGTGTGCTGCTAAGATGTATTGAAATTGTGTTTAAGTGGTGATGTTGCTTGAAGGTCTGTTTAGCACACGGGTGCATTCAGTTTAAAATTCTCCTCTTTGCTTTTAAGTTTTTATATGGGTAATAACTCGTCGACGGCTATCCAAAGGGCTGTTGGTTTTCACGCATGTACATATTTGTTCCTTCAAGAGTAGAAAAGCTGCATTGCTGTACTGAACTATCTCACGCTTGAACCCTTCGGATGTCATGGTTCAAAGGACAGTGAGACATGCAACCATTTGGGTCAACAGTAGAGCTTCTCTCGCAATTATATATTTAACATCTGTGCTCTTAAATTACAGTATATATTCATATTTTCCATTTCGTCAGTCTTCTCTTCCTTGTTATAAAGACGAGAAAAGGGAAAGGAAAAACACAAAATAAGCAAGAAAATTAGTTTATGCTCAACTGGAACATATGTCATCATTTTTTAAGTGGGTGGGAGGCAACGTAAACTCCTCAAGAAATCGCTCTACTCCATCATGTTTATCCTTTATGTGACACAGCATTGAGCCACGGTTCATGGGTCAGGCTTGCTTTCTAACATTGAAATTTTAGAAATAGCGCAATCACATTACCTGGCGTGGCTTGCATCGTCATTTCCAACCTCAAATTTGATTATCTGTCTGAACCATTATCTTACCATAACTGGAAGAGATATCGTAGTCCCACCTACCTAAATAAATTGCCCTTCTGCTGCTTCTAATACATTTTCATGTTTATTGGATTTTAAGTTTCTCTTTCGGCCAAAGTTAGTGCTTGGATCCAAAACACTGTAATCAGACCAAGTTATTCGGAAAAACTCTCTCTCTCTCTCTCTCTCTCTCTCATGTTCTTCTACGTCAAGAAATTGTTCAATCCAAATTCTCAAGTTATTAAGTTGTAAACTCACAAACATTGCAAGTTAGGCAAGATTCTTTGTTTGTTTGAAGACACTGTATCACGAGGAAACATTTTCGCGACGATATCTATATTTTCTGCATGCTTTTTGGCTAAACGTAAAGATACTGAAAACATTCCTCAACATATTCCTTAACAAGCAAATAACAGGGATAAACTGAGATAACATATAAGAGATTGCCTTGTCTTACGGGAATGCTTTACCATTGTTCTATCAAGTGCCTTGTCACTTGAATTAATTGTAGTCATGGTAGCTTAGAAAATCACTTTGTTGTAGGTGCACAATTTGGCATACCGCCTGGCAGTAGGAGCACAAAATTTGGCACTGCAAGAGATTGGTTCAGAATATGTACACACAAGCAACGGAGGTCAGCAATGAGGTCAACAGCACCGAGACAAGGTTCACAGTATTGTTTTCGAGGATGCTAAGCCCTGAAATTTTCTTAACTGTTGGTCCTGGTTTTCCAACAACCTGCAAGCACAGTTAAACGCTGGAGTTGAGCTTCTAAAATGCATCATGCTTAGGGCATCATTATCCCCAATAACAGAACACAGAAGCTGATCAAATAGCAAATCTTTTCAAAAGACTTTCTGGCTTACTTTATTACGGACAGTGCAGAATCCACTGAACTGCAGGGTGGCTCCCAACAGAGAATCAAAAAGACTCCCACAGAATCCTGCCAATGCTGCAAGAGGAATAACCAACAACTGCTTCCGAGCTACAACATATGTGCATCTTGCTGTGAAAAATCCAACCACAACAAACGCAAGTCCAATAACACCTCCTGCTGCTAGAGCTGCCATTAGTCCCGTTATTGTGACACCACCATTTGTACCCCTCCGAACAGGCTGACAATCATCTCAATCATACAGCAACAGAATCAGGATCCACAATTTCTAAAACATTGAAAATTACTATATTGTGCGTGATATCTAGAGACTAGAGCTATTAAGCATCAACAAAACTCATATAGCATAAACCACCCAAATATAGAAGAGATAATTTATTCAAACTGCATAACAATAGAAATATAGGCAACATAAATCCTCTAATATTCTGAGAGGTCTTTCAAAATAAGTGAACTTGAATCAGAGAATAAAAGAGGATTTTCAGTTTGTCGCATGGCCAAAAGAGTCCAGGAATGGTAAAGTTAATGATGACAAAAGCATGCAGCTAAACTATGAACGACCATGGAATACGCAAAGCTTGATTACAATAGAGAAATCTAATAAAGTGCAAAGTAAGAGCTCTTTTGCAGGAAGAGGAAGACATTTCAAGGATAATAAATGGCCCGTGTGAGGGGAACTGAAAAGAACCGTATGCAGGTAATTACTGGAGGAAATGTCTAAATGAAGTGGCACATGGATTTTACATCATTACTAAATATGATTGCATATCAAATAATGAAATCTCAAGTAGTGTTCTCCATGCATATGAATCTCACACCGTAAAGTCAAATTCAGAGATACACAACCTAATCGTTACACTGTAGAGTCAGATTCAAACATACACAACCTGACCCTTATTTTTATAATAAAGACTGTGCTTACACAACTCGAACTATGACTTCTAGTTCATGATTAGAGCAACCTTACCATCACACCAAGGTTTGCACTTTGCCTTACAAAACAACAAAATTTCAAGGGTAGATCAAAAATAAAGTATGTGTAGCAATCTACCTTAAAGGTTGTGATCAAACGAGGCTTTGCATCACTGAGTACCCCAAGCTCTGAAGACCAAGTGTCTCCATTGCAGCAAGAATAGTGACCAATAATACCACCAACAAGGGACGTAACAAGGGTTGATTGTGTTGTATCCAAGCACATGTCCTCCCATCCTACTAATTTCCAAACGGCCAAAGCCAAAACCGTAGCAATACCACTGTTGTAGATAACTTGCATCCTACAATTGACAGAAAAACAGACATAAATTATCAAAAAGAAAAATCCATGGATTTAAATTAAACTGAAAAATAGAAATAAATTCTCTAGTTCGAGTTCCATGTGCAACCAAGTAATCAAAAAATAATAATAAGAGAATCAGACCAAGAAATTGGAGATCCAGAACATTCCAAGATTCTGAAACTGTTCGTGAAAATGGTCAATAACAGTTGAACACTTTAGCTCTGCTAAAATGAAGGATTAAGCGGAACATGGAAGGCTTACTATTCCTGTCGTGAAGAGATACAAATAATTTTCTTAAATAATGAAAAAAAAAAAAAAAAGGCGTTCTTTGAAGCTAGTGATAGAATAGGCATACAAGAAAGAGTATAAACAAAAAGTACATAACCATCAGAAAAAATTATTAAAAAGAAAAAGAAAAGAAAGAAACGAGAAGAGAATCAGAGAGAAAGAGAGCGAGACATACCAGTTTCGTTGACCACCTTCCTTGAAATCGGCGTCGACGCGCCTCTTCTTCTCCTCTCCAATCTTTGTAAGCTTCGATGAGGTGAAAAAGAACGCAAGCAATATGACTCCGAACCTATACATCATTTCATATCATATCAACCACTACATATCTACATCATTTATCAGCAACTGACCAAAAAGAAAGCAGAAGAGACTTAAGATAGAACCTGTAATTAACGGCGAAGTGAATAGTCATTACAATAAAGCCGGCAAGTGCTCCAGACAAGTCCAGAGACTTTCTTCTGTAAGCTCCAACCGAGACTAGTGAAGCAATTAGAACGGCGATTAACGGTTGAAATTTCATTTTTTCATTCAGGATAGGATGAGATGGACGCTAGATTCTCTCTCCCTGGAATGATTTGAGAACCAGAAAGAGAAAGAACCCAAGTCCGGTCTTGTAAAGAGCCGACGGCCGTTTGCTTTGGTTCACTCTGTGATTATGATAATTAACTCATGAATCGAACCCTTATCATCCTTTTGTTTTTATTTTTATTTTTTCTTTTTTGTAATTACTAGTAAATAAAAATAACATTTTCTTAACCTAGAGTTTAGTCGTGTCAAATTTTCTGGGCAATTAAAAAACAACATAGGTTAAAATTCTCGGACACCAATAACAAGAACGTTGCAGATTGAAAGGTATATGTTGATTCAAAGTGCTAAGAAAGATAAGAAAATCCAAAGGAGAAAATTCCCTTCAGCTTTAGGGATCGTGGAAAGAAATGGTGCGTAACAAAGTAAATTCCCTGGAAAAAATCCTGAAAAATAATTAAAAGCCTTTTTTTTTTTCTCAACTTCAAGATTATATCTCAGAATGGCCCACCAAACATGGTATACACTCGCAAGCTCCAAAACAGTAAATTAAATAACATGGAAGAGTCCATTGGATTTAAGTATATCTTCCTCCCCTCTGCTCCTTTTCTCTACCTCTCCCCCTGCCCTTTCCCCTTCCCCTTCCCCTTTCCTTCCTCTTCCTCTTCCTCTTCCTCTCCCGCCATGTTCTGCTCCGTAGTCCCTGTAAGCATTTCTGTCATAACTAAACATTCTCATTCTAATGTCATCTGCCACTGTATCACGCATTCCCATCTGTACCTATAGAAAGAAGAGAAAAACATATCAAATATACTATAGAAAACAGAAGAAATACTTGAAGATGCAAGAATGCTTACATGAGAATCTTCCATGTCAAGTTGGCATTGCGTCTGCCATGCAAGATCATCATCATGACTAGTATCTGCAAGCTCCTTCCTCATTTGATGATTTGTCTCAGCCTTCCTTTTTTCCCACTCGTCTAGGGTAAACAACTGGCGCTCTTCTTGTTTACCCTTCCCTCTATGTTTCCAGCCCCTGGAATGTTGATGATCTTGATTTGAGTGACTCATTTTCTGCAGGAGCTTCTGAGAAGCTGCTTGATTTTGAACAGGAACTGATTCAACCACTGCCAGACATTCAAATATGAGAGCCCATATTTAAAAAATGGTGTTCCAGTGCACAAGACTAACACACAGTGAGGTCATAGTCCTGTAAATTTGCTAAAGCAGCCATTTGCTTCCTTTCAAACTCCAGCCTCATTAAGTTATGTAAACACCAGTTCCCTTTTTATTTTATTTCGCTAGAACCAATTTATGCAATTTGGATCAATTGTTGGTCTAGTATCTACCAAACAACGAAGTGATTGCCCTCCCCCTCCTTACACATGCCAAAAGGTCATCCAGCATTCTTCACTACATCAAAAGTAAATCTTCATGCTCCATTTCCACTAAAACACATTCATCCATAATAGGCCATGTCACTTTCTAGCATTGTAAGAGTTTCATTTCACCCCACAAACAGTATGAAATCATGCAAAGTTACAAATAAAAGAAAAGTGGATTTGCACCTTCCTTCATCCTTGCTTCAGAGTTACTTGGCTTTGGCTTGATATTTTCTGTAAAGGGAGCTGTCTTGACATTATCCTCAGCATTATCTACATTCTTTTGTGTTCCAGCTGGCCTGAATTCAAGTTTTCTACCATTCTCTGCAGCAGCAACAGGCACACTGCTGTTGGATGGTGAAGCCATATCTGCAAAGTATATAGCCTGTGAATACTTTAATGCAAAGTTGAATTTGCAATTTGTCAGGCTTGCAAACAGACATAGACTTGGATTTCATTTTGATGTAGTTCATTGTTTTCTCTCACGCCAGAAAGCAAAGAAAACAAATGTTGAACTACAGTCTCCAGCAAATCGCAAGACTTTACCCTCTTTTATATTCAAACATGCTCTTCCTTGGACACATAATGATCCCAAAGCAATAGTACAAAAGCATAGTAGATTTAAATACAGCCTTATCCCTCATTAATAACAAATGGCATCTCAATGGTGTTAAAGCAAATGCTGTAAGTGCTTGTAAGAACAATCTGATCACCAACCTGAATATCTGCCTTGCTGAGAAGATCGACGAAAGGGTGCCTTAATTTGCAACTTCTCAAATGGCGGAGGGCCACCACTATCTGTTTCTTGCGATATTCTTAATGATGAACGGGAGATACCTGAATACCTTTGGTTCATTTGCCATTCCTCGTAAAGGGATTGCACAACACCTCCCATAACAGATATCACATTTGGATTTAAACATACTATACCACTGTTCACCGGAGCTTTATTTTCCAAACGAACCTTCCTCGCAGAATAGTAAAGAACACAAATAAAGGGAAAAAAAAAAAAAAAAGACAAGCAACATATTAAAAAAAAATTAAAAAAGAGAATACCTTAGTGCCAGGAATAATATCGCTTGGTATAGCCGGCACGTGAGAGTACTCTATCGCGGTGATTTCATTGTGACCGTCCGTGAGAACGAGTCTCAGTAGACGCCGCCGGTTATCAGAATCCGACGAACCCTCCGTACTACTCACAGAAATGTCTCTCACCGAAGATATCTATTGAAAACAGAGTCACAAATTAAACTGCAATTCGAGAGGAAAAAAAAGCGAAAGACTGCAACACAAATTTCAGGAGAAAAGAAAGGAAATTCGAGAAAGCTAATGATAGAAGACCTGAACGACTTTGGGGCCATGCATATGAGAAGACTTGCGGAGTACGTTCGGATCGGGTAGGGAGATTGCTCCGATGGTCTTAATGTCCATATTGAGGAGCTCCGATTCGACGGAGTCCGCCACGGCGCGAGCGTCGCCGTCATCAGAAAGAGCCGACTGTATAACGATTAAAGCTTTTATTTGGTCGACATCGCCGATACACCAGCCTCCCGATCTTAGGGTTTCTATGACTACCTCTGCGACTTTATTCGACTCCTCTCCCTCCATTTTTAGCGCCTTTGGTGGTGTGCTCCGCCTTGTTCTTTCTCTTGAATCGGGTCGGGAGTGATTGGTACTCTCCGGGTCAGCCCAATAAGAAACCGTAGGCACGATTTAGGCCCAAGAATGAATCTTTGTAATATAATTGAATAGAATATATTTGCTTTCCACAAATTACATGGGTATTTTTACAAATTTAGATTTGTTTCTTTTACGTATTAGTAGTTAAGAAATTAGTTATTAAAAATTTAGATATTTATATTACAGGCTCAGATTCAAATTTTTGACAAAAAAAATACAAAACGTCTATATATATATATATAAAGAGAACTATGAACTTTTTCATAGATAAAAACAAAAGAATTTACACCTAAAATAAATTAAATTTTATAGTTTTGAATGCATGAAAAACCTGCTATTATTGATTTCTTTGGCAATTGCCTTCATTGTTTTATGAATACAAACCTCTTTATCTCTCGGGTCACTCGAACACAATTTTCTTTGTTGTAAACAATCCAAGGGCCCTGAAAGTCGTACGGCGTGGGATTCCGTCCCGAATACGACATCGTGAGATCTTATTTGGAGCCGAACGAAGATTTGCAAGCCACGGCTTTTCGCAATGTGAGACATATCTAAGGCATCGACCTCGGCGCTCTTGGCTTGATGCGCCCCGGAACATAATGTTAAGTCTAGTTGACCGTTAAAGTTCCACGAAATTTTTTTTAAATATAAAAAAATATAATTTAGTTTTAAAATATAAGAAAAAGGATAAAATATAATTAAAATTTATAATTTAAAATTTTTTTAATTTATTAAAATTTTAAAAAAATATTAAATATTTTTATATTAATAATATTTATTTTAAATTTTATTTATAAGAATATATTAATTTAATTAAATTTTTAGTGTTTTTCTATTCTTCATTTTTTTATACTTTTTAATTATTATCTCTAAAAATTCTAAAAATTATAACCGAAAAAATTTATTTTTTAACACAGAATCGACAAGTGCTACAATGCTTCGTTATAATATATAACATTTTACTTCCTTCGTTACTAATATATATATATATATATATATATATATCTCTATTAGCCATTCGTTTTTACGATGTAATGCCACAAATTTCAACCCAAAAATGGAACTTTCTAACTGCTTTCTCCGGTTTATTGTTCACATCTTGCGCAGCAATTTTGCTAGAGCCCGTTTCCTGCGGATCGATATGATTCCAATAACAGGAAATGGCTGGTTTTTTTTTTTTTTTTGGTGGCGTTTTTAGGAGTATTATCCATCGTTATTGTTTGCTATGAAACTCCAACGTTTTCGGAAAAGCCATACCCATTAGTCGACAATTATTGTCTCGCATTGGTGATATTTGTGCTTCCGTAAACTGCGGGCACGGGACCTGTCGGGCTTTGAATACGCTGCTTGTATATGAACGCGTGTGCAATCATGGTCGGAAGCGTGTGGAGACTGGCACTTCGGCCTTTCCGTTTTGCATGGTTCCAAACTGGGAGTCCATGAAACCTGTTTTCTGTTTCCCGTCTCATCGATTTTCTAGATTTAGATTTCTTCTTTACCGTTTGATCTTAAATCAATGCACAGGCACAATCAACCATGACTGTGGTACATCATCATCGTGTCCTCCGCTGTTTCCTCCAGCACCAACGCCTCTAGTGCATTTCCAAATATTAAGATCGTAAGATACATTCATAATAACATTTAGAAGTAAGCAAGTCGAGCAATTCAATTATGGTTCACAATCACAAAATGTTAATAAGCTAGGAAGAAATGTCATTCACTGAAACTCAAATTTTTGGTACGATTCATTAGTTGAACCTTGTTTTCGTTTGTCTATATCTTGTAGCCTTGCTTGGTGTGGAGATGGGCTCTGCACGCCAAATGGAAGCAGGCCATTCGTGCAAAAGCAATTCCAACTCAACTAATTGGCTAAATTCGACAAACTTGCCTTGTCTTAAAGCATGTAATCTTCTGTCCTCTCTTCATCCTTTTTGTGCAACTTAATTCACTCCGCAGAATGTTATTGCATCGAGCTTGTGTAGGCGCTTTTGGACAAGACTGTCAAGGCATTAAGATGGGCCCAAACCTGCCAGGCAAGCCAGTTCCAGGAGGGTCACAGCCAACCGCACCACCAGGGAGCCCTCGCTCAAATTCAAGTAACAAAGGTACATGACCATGTACGGTACACTTGCGCGTATCCGTAATCATTTCACTTTTTTTAGTTCATTTTGACTTGGGCTTTGACTCTAGTGTTAAGACTAAAAAATTAATAATTCTATTATCAGCCTAATGATTACGTGATTGGTGTTTTATTTCACAAATTCGGTTTTATTAAAGACGTTTTTATGTGATTAAAAATCTTGGATTTTTTTTGGTATTTATGGTAAAGGCCGTATGCATTAATCTTGGGCTTGAATCCTCTTTGTGGCTGGAAGCAATTCTCTGTATTAATTTGAAACTTCGAATCCTCCGGCCAAGGGCTGCGGTTCCTTAATTTGTTTTCAAAAACATCATTTATTTCATCGCCTTTCAATTCAAAACCAGGCATCAGCCCCCCACCAGGGGTGAACCTTACTTAAATTGAATTTTACCACACTGAGGGAATTAGAATCTGATTGGGTGATTAAACCAATCTTTACTCGTTTTGAATTTTAAAAAAATATTTCAAGAAGTAAATTGATTATAATTAAAAGTTGCGTACAAAAAGAACAAATAATTACGCTAGAAATTTTACCCAGTTGCAAAGAGCTCAAAGCCTCTCTTTTCCAACCCACACACACTCAATATCTGTAGGCAAAATAAGTAATTACCTTGGCCCGACACCCTGAAACCGAAAAACTAAATAAATAGATACCGACAATTTAAAGGACGCCATGGTATGTTTTAACAGAAGCCAAGCCCTTCAGAGTCGACCAAATTTTAAGCCTTGCCTGCTTTTGGACATTGCCACAAACAAGAACAGTGCAACTGTAGGCAACTTGGCAAGACAGAAGCGAGAAAAATCAATCTCCATAAAGTAAATCCTAGCTCTTTCTTAGAACAATGGCATGCACAGGGCATTCAATTGCCTTAATTTTCTTTGTTACTCATCCCTCAATATGAAATTTAACTAGCACATACACCATTACTGGTTATTCCCATGGCCTCCCTTAATCAAAAACCTTAGTCCTCCAAAAATTGGTGACAAAATGTACTAACCGTGTAAACAACAAAGCTAAACTGAAAGATGAATTTTTAATACTAAAGATTGTCAAAAAAAACCAAAGGCTTGGTGAAAAGTACGGCAACTCTTTGCACTTTATTCCTTGAAATCATCTTTATCATTAACTGGAATTGGCCTGTTCCTCCAAAATACAGCAAGGGCACTCCCGCCAAGCTGTAAGAAATATAATGCAAGGAGTTAAGGTTTACTTAGCTCTCCACAAATCAAAACCAACCCAAGTTAGTGTATCAAAAGAAAATAGAGCATCCTTTTTTTTTTTTTTGGTCATCAAAAAGAGGGATTTAAAACAATTTGGGATTGAGGCTATGTTATCGTATTTGCATTGAAAATAGAGCATCTGGAACTCAAAAATGTAGCAGAAGTCTCACCGCCATGAAAACAACACTAACGGCAGAAGGCACAGCCACAAGTGGGTTTGTGAAATGTTTCTGGGCAAGTAAAAATCCGAGAGCAGAGCTCTGCAGATGCAAAGGAAAGAATTAATGCAACAGCTAAAGAGATTAAACTAAATTATTTGCTCCTCAATGGACAATATAAGGGACCTCATAAAACTAGACATACTTACCTGCATCCCACATTCTATGGATATGGTACGTGAAGTTGATTCACCAAAAGATCCTCTTGACATCCAATAACCAAGAGTAAATGCAGCAGCATGTAGGAGAGCCACTGGCAGTATCAGCTGTGCACCTTGGGCTTTCAGGACTTCTGACACTTGCCCAATCTTAAGAAAGGGTGAATGTTAATGTTATATTTTATTGTGGAGAACAAGGTATGCCACAATTTTATTTTTGGAACTTACAGGACTCGCACAGAGTAGGGTTGTGAGAATAACTCCAATCAAAGGTGTTACTGTGATTATCTTTGAAGTGAATTTAGGGAAGAATTCATTTGCCAGCACTGCCATATAGACAACTCCAATCATTGTTTGTTTGCATGCAAAAACCCTCATTGTAAGCCATTACAGAAATGTAAACTTTATTTCAGCCAGCTGTAATGCACAAAATGATTTTAGAATTTTAAGATACCTCCAACAACTGTTGGCACTAGAACAACCTGAAAAGTGCTGACAGCCAGACCCTGCAAAGGCAGAAGTAAATGAAGGTTTTGTCAATAGTTAAGCCTTTTGTCAAGAGATGTCTCAGATTTTGAACTACATTATGTATCAAGACAGCCCCAAATGTTCTCTAGTAGGTTTGACTTGACAGCCACATACAATTCTTTGGTGCCACTGATTACTTTATACTGCCAAAATATAGTAAGGTTCTCATGGTTAACAGATCTTACAATCGGAATATTACTAATTGGTTCATTGACCTCATATGTTATCCATGGCATTGATCAATTTAGCAGAACTCTCAAAGATCTAAGTGAAAAACTATACAAATGGCTACTGCTTCTCTATCATACAGTAAAAAATATTTCATCAATTTTCATGAAGTTATCAAGTCTAACTTACCACAGAATCAACTGGAACAAGCTGTCCAGCAAGGAGCTTAGTAAGAAGTGGTGTCATGATAATTGCTCCAATAGTTGAACATCTATAAATAAACAACAGAGACATAGGGAAAAAAATGAACAATGAAAAATTAGATTAAAAACTAGCAATGGAATATAGCAGTTATGTTATAGGTGCCCACGTTTCACTAGAATTTTGAATGACTAATCCTATAAGGCATAAGAATTAAGAACATTCTGCAAAGACAATATCTGTCTTACAGGTCCTAGTAACTTGATATTTTTAAAGTAATGAGTGTAACCCCAACGAGGTGAACTAAAATAAAGGCCAAAGAGACTAAATTTTTCCAAACAAAATTGGCTTGCTTATATAAACTGCACTTACGTTGTCATAAGAACTGAAAGTGCTACATTCCCCTTCGATATATAGGTTGCAACATTAGATGCCTGACCTCCGGGGCAACATGAGACCAAAATAAGACCAGTTGAAAGGGGTGCTGATAATTTCAGAGTCTGAAATCACAAGAAACAGAACAGTTCAAACAAAGGTGCACATCAGCCTGTTAGCATAGTATTTTCACACAACACACCCTAAAAAGGGAAAAAACTGGCAAAGTGTACATTCCTTAAAACCAAAAACTGCAACAACAGGGGCAGATGGATTTACAATTTGACCTAACTGAGTATTTTCATGGCTTTGGAGTACCCAATCAAATAAATGTCATCAATTTCCAACAAAATATTGAGAGTTTACCAAAAATGTCATTATTGAAGAACTGAATGTTTGAATTGTTATGGAAATGATCAGGCATGACCATGAAACCAATCCTAGGATACAGAAATTTAACTGACCATCGGAATGTGACATATACTTGAAAAAATTGTGGAGCAATTACCATTGCAATAATGAAGCCCAACAATGGTTTGATGAAGTATTGAGCAACAAGTCCTACACCCACCTGCACCAATTAAATACATAATTGCATCAGGGAAAAGCTTAAAAGAGAAAAAGTGTACCTCCCTTCTCTCTCCAGTAGCCAATATGCAAAATGCTGTCTCTTACTGTCCATGGATTTCTTAAGCACCGTCTAAAATCTTCAAATGTCAAAGTCAATCCCATTGAAAGCATGAGGAAACCCAGACCCAAAGTAAAGAGGTCCGTCTCCAACCACGTAACCTGCAGGTATTGCCAACAGCAATTGGTTGAGCAACAGTCAATTTTTCCACTGTTAAAGTGGTAAGGACTTGTATCTTACCACAGCTGGCTTGTAGATCCCAACAATAGTACCTAGAATAACCTGTCAATGGCATTAAACCCTTAGCAAGCAAAAGCCAAGCTTTACAAATTAAATGCATAAACCTAAACTCAAGTGATCTCGGCTATATTTAGTTAAAGTATTAGTACTTGAATTTGAGCTGGAAGAAACAAAACAAAACAAAAAAACTAGAATACGCACCCACAGAGGGAAAAGAGTTGTCAAAGTTTCAATTATCCTTTCATACTGACTCATCCCACTAGGCCTGCTACTGGGAACATCTCTGGGTACATCTGTAGCAGCCTTACATAAAAATGAGAGGTTCCTGTATCAAGCAATCAACAAATTACCATGCTTCAACAATGTGCACGCAATTGGTCATGCACAAAATAGTCAGTCACAAAAATGTCCTTGTATAAGAAAACTAAAATCTGAAAATAATGATCCAGATCACCATTGCTGGAATGAATGTAGAAACAATTTGTTGGCATGAAACAGCGGTAGATAATAGAAAGTACTTCACTCTAAATCAGAGGGAAAATTAGCCAAAGAAAAGAAAAGGAAAAAAAAAAGGTAAAAAAGAGCACTCCAATGGATAGAACATATGATCGAAGTAAACATTGAAAATGTGTGTTATGTTGCAAAAACCACAACATGGAAAATTGCTGCAGACACGTTCAACAAGGAATAGTCATGAGAAGGATTTATTAGGTGAAAATGACTACAAGAGCCTTGTCACACAATGAACCCTGCCAAAGTGACCAGAAGATCACCACAGTCCCTCCCCTATATCTAGGCTTCCAATAGTAATAGAGGACAAAATTACATCTATCTAGGCGGTATAAACTTAAGCTACTCCAATGAGTATGCTACCCGGATGAGGTAAACTAGCGGCTAGCAAGGTTACAGTTGGATGAACACATGAATCATCCAACAACACGATTCCACGAACATAATGATCCAACAATTGTTTTCATGCAAAGATGTAAAGTTATCAAGCACTAGCTTACAAAATGATACCTTGATGTTACTGGACTCCATCGTTGGTTTTGGATTACTGCAACGCTGCCAATCCTGGATACAGCCGATCCGCTTCTCAAGTCTTTATGCTCAAATGCTGGTAAAAAGCGCATTCAGAATTGAAAACCACGATTAACCGAAGTGTTCAACAAACAAAAGAAAAAGAGGAAAATAAGGCAAAAGAACAGAGAAAAGGAGCATATAAAACGCAACCCATAAAATGTAAATTGTAATCAAGCAGAGGCCAAATATACCCAGTTGAGTTTTTAGCCGCCAGGCAGGAAGACAAGAGCTTGGTTTGTAGAGAGCTTCATGAGTGTTAAATTTGCAATCTTTAAGTACAAATCTAGACATAGAAGCCATTGAAAGGAGAATAAAACGAAGAGGACGGGCGGAGACTATAGAGGATCTAAAGCAAAGGGCTTTGAAGGGGTTTATGGTATTGAAGATTAGGCCTGTAAATGGCTCCAAAATGGGTGGAGTTTATGAGAATATTCCCACGGGGATCACGACGCGAAAACCGATGAGCCACACAAAAACCCATACAGAAACCTCATCCAATTTGATTTTGGTTTTCACTTTTTGGTTGACATCAATACGGCCGGAAAAGTTGGTACAACCCTTTGGAATAAAAGATTGCGAAGGGCGTCACGTTCCTTGTAGTTGTGCGCTGAACCTGGGTCAATGGGACCTCTATGGTCCAATATTTCTTCTGCTGGAACCGTCAGAGAAAACGATGCACTTGCCTTTTAATAGTGCTTTTAGGATAAGAAGAAGGTAACCATCATTCCTACGTTTATATAATTAAAAAATTATTTTTACCCATTACATTAATTCCGTTGTCGTCCAGCGGTTAGGATATCTGGCTTTCACCCAGGAGACCCGGGTTCGATTCCCGGCAACGGAATAAATCATTTTTTGGACTTTGAATTTTGATTGTTATGTTAGTAAACAAGCCTTCCCAGATTGGGCTTTCACTTCGAAGAGGGCTGCAAGTCCATATGTGGACTTGATCAACTCCGTGCCTTGGGGCAAAAGTCATTGGTTTTTGGACTTGATCAACTCCGTGCCTTGGGGCAAAGGTCATTGGTTTTTGTCGCCACCTGGCAAGATAAGAGGACTTGTATATCCTCTTGAAGACAAATAAACAAATAAATATATAAGAAAACATGTCGATTTCACAAAAAAAAAAAAAAAAAAAAAAAAAAGTTGTCAAAAATATCTGATATGTTTGCTTTTTCTATTTCGCGTCAATGCAAAATTTTTAACCTTGAAAGTGAGGCCGAAGCCCCAATATCCTCCGTCCCTCCAGCGTCCTCTGTTCTCCTACAAGGTTGCCGACTGTCTCTCGAATGTTGGCTAAGGAATAGGTTCTAATGCTACTGCCAGGGGGGTTATATCCCCAAGGTAACACAGAATCTCCCTCAATTCTCGCATGCCGATAATTGATTAGTCAAGACTTAAAACCTTGTAAATTGCAAGCTGTTAAAACCATGGTCAACACAGTCACTAGACATAGTCATGGAATCCAATAAATACAAAAATTAAGGTGAGATTTCAGATTTAAACTTTATAGTTCATTTCTAGTTAAATTTTTTTTTCTCTTAATTGAACTAGACCCAAAAAAAAAAAAAAAGTTAATAGATAAAATGAATTAAAATGCTTAGAAGTAGTTAAGAGGATAATAGACTAATCAAGAGTTTAAATTTTAGATTTAAATCTGAGCAAGAAATTGCCGAATTTAGGTGAAATAAAGGAGCTATCTCAAATGTATTAAAAAAAATTTATAAAGACCGAACAAGAAAAAGAGAACGATGATGTTAAAAAAACAAATGGGAAAATAAAACAGAATGGTTATAGAGTAGCATAAAGTCAAGGAGGGACAGTTGGCACTTGCCCGAAAGTGACGGCGAAGCTAACTCATATAATGAACGGGGACCGTGTGATAAAAGCTCTTGTCTGCACAGAGTAGACCGTGAATTTATCTCTTCTTCTTTTCTTTTGTTGTACAAAATAAAGGCGTTCCAGAATTATACCTCTTCGATCCATAGACTAGAATATTGGATTCGCTTCAAAACCACAAGAACAGTATCCTATAAACAGATAAAGGAGAAGAAGAAAAAAAAAAAAAAAAAAAAAAAAAAATTATACCTGAACAGAATCGACGCTTCCGTGAACGAGCGTTCCTGTCACGACACGCGCTTCAACGGCGACAAAGAGAAACCTTTACCTTTTGTATTTGCCTTTTGATCGGGGTACGTTGCGTGATCTTGGGAAGGATGTTATGACTATTCCAACCTCTAACCTGATTTAAAAAAGAAAACGCAAAGCGGTTTTCACCCAAGTGCCAGCCAGATCTGGTGGCCTCGGCTTTGTTAACTTGGCTTTATTTTTTTCACTTTAGTAACCTTGTGATAAGGGATAACCTTCTGTGAGATATTTTTTTTATTTTTTTTAATAAATTTCACTTTTTTATATAAAATTAAATTTAACACTTCAAGAATAAAAAATTTAATTATTAATTATTAGATTTTCCTTGAAAAACTACATTATTAAAATTTTATCCCATGGGGCAAGAGTGGCAAGCAAAATTATTCGGCCTTAGTCGGGCACAGTGAATCTTCTTTTCAGGGAATTGCAAGATTCAAATTTGTTACTCCGTTACCATGTGATACTGCTGAGTAAGATGAACAATTCCTCAGTTAACATTGGAAAATGACATAAATAGACATAGTTTGTTGTCACGGCACGGTTGGCCATTGACAGCAAAACTGCATTCTGTCAGATACCACTTTGGATATTAATAAATTAGTTTTTAATTAATGATTGGTTAGAAAGTAAATGGGTCTACAGCATAATGGTGGAGTACCCCAGTAAAATGAAGCAAAAATAGAAAAGCTACATGCTCGGAAAATTTTGATCTTTCTAGCGTATATGACATGCGAAATCCCAAAAGATTGAAAGAAGAAAAAAAAAAAGGGTGTGCAAGACTAGAGGGAGGAAAAAGGAAGTGGGATGCCCCCTTTTGAGTGCGTTAATTAATCAATTAATTCGAATATATATAAGTTAATGTAGGTGTCATCAGCAATGTAGTGAACAAATGCAGATTGATTATGTAAAATACAACACATTTTCTCAGAAAATACAATAACAACAAAACCTTAATCTTAAAATTCTCTGGATCCATGCTATACGCTTATTGGAAAGGAACGCCTCGTGGGCATCTTTTGGGTAACGTAATTAGGGGGAAAAGTGAAGTCTTGCGAGAAAGAAGTGGCACTGCTTACTCCATTATAGCATCCCGATCTACTGTCCCTTTCAAGTGTTTCAGGAACTCATCCCGAATAGAGAGCCAAGCCCCTTTATCTCTCTTTTTTTTTTTTTTTTTTTCCGTCCACTTATTTTTCTCTTTTCGTATATATTCTTTTTTTGGGGGCAAAGTAGTGGGGACAGCAAAGGCAAAGCCATATGATTTCTGACATAGGCATATGGCTTGAAAGGCTGAAAAATGACTAGAAGAGCGCCTGTGCCCCTCTCAATAGTTGGACTGGGTCGTTGCTATGCTATCTGCCGGCTTCCCAGTTCATTTTTTGGATGTTAAAAGTACCAAGATTCCATGAAAAGAAGAAGCAAGATAGCGAGGATAAGAATAAGGGGGGAATAGAAATATTCGGAGAATGGATCAACTCCAACGAAAAATTTACCAATTGATTCTTTATATTGTTTCCTTAACTTGTGCACAGATCAACGATCAACTTATTATTATTATTATTATTATTATTATTATTATTATTATTATTATTATTATTTTCACTAATCACTATGAAAAAAAAGTCACAGAATAACAAGATGTATCTTTTGTGTTCTCTAATGTGCTATTAGATATTCATAATGCAATAGACATCTCAAAATAATAATAAAAAAAAAGCCTAAGATGGAGAAAAATTATCAATACATTGTTTTTAAAGATAATAAATATTTAATTTTTTTTGATTAATTCAATAATAATAATAACTCATAAATTATTAAAAGTAATCTTTTTTTTCACTATAAAAAGAGAATATTTATATTATTCTAACTTAATAACTCATAAAATAAAATTATATTAAATATAAATAATAATAATAATAAATGATTAGTACTAGTAATAAATACATAATGATTAATCTTTTATTTAATATACAGATTAAGCTTCTTAAAATAGTATTAATTTCCAACCCATGAGAGATCATACATCCGTGCTCAACTTTTCCCTTCGCGATAGCTTCAGATGCAATAACCTATTTGAATAATTTCCAGTTCATTGTTTTTTTTCCCCAAATCAGATCCAGAGGCTATACATTTTTTATTTTTTTGGCAAAAATTAATGTTCTTGTGTGTCAACCGAAGTATATATGTTTGTCCAGAGCATTTTGAATTTTGTAGTAATGTTGTCCCGCAGACGTTATCTCTGTTACTTCTCTTACCCAACTTGTAAATAACAACGCAATGAGGGAGGAAGAGGGACCGGGGGGGGGGGGGGTGGTGGTGGGAAGAAGCATGGAGAAACGAGAAAGAATTCATTCCGGACAACAGGCTCAACTGTCTGTCTGTTTGGTTTGACTTTGTTGTGTTTATGTTCTTTTAATTATGTAAGTAGGTGTGCCAGATCGCAAGGCAAAATTTAAAATCTGGCAACGAGATAAACAATGCTTGCCTGGAGGCCGCTTCCGAGTTTTCTTTCATTTTATGTTGACTTTGGTATGCATGCAGCCTCATAGCTATGAGCATTTTCAAATACCTCTCCAAGTTCTGGAAGAAAATAAAAAATTGGTGACTTCAGTAGCTACGCATACACATTGGCAAATTGTTAATTTTAATTTGCGGGTGAAGCCAACTCTTTTTAATACACAGAGGTCAAAGAGAATTATTATATAATTGCACGGGGATTAAGGGAATTCTTCTTACTTAAAATCATAAAACGACGAATAACATTCCATGGACGAGCAACCCTTATTCCCGTTTTGGTCATACGATCATATTACTCTGCCACCGTGTAGGTGCTAAGTGCTAGAGCGAGCAACCCTGCTTCGAGAATGGAGGCGTTGGGACTTTCGGCTCACTCTAGCACCGTTTTGTTGCTAGCTCTGTCCCTCTCGTGTTTTCGCCGTTGTATAGCCACATGCAATAGTGAAACGGCCCTCAGCTTAAAGAGCATCCCGTACACATGGCCCAATATGGATCAGTCGAAACCTTGTGAGCTGCAAACTGCGAGCGGTTGGGATTCTTACAGCGTATACGCCAAGTCAAAACGCTCGATGGTTGTTGAATGGTTGATTGGCAACTTCGGCACCGCCCAAAAATGACGGAAGCTAACCCCTACGTTTAAATTAACTGGGACCGTCTGATGATACCGCGGGCCCACCTTGTTTTTTAATCGCTTATGTAAGGACTACGAATAAGACGTACCAAGTTGGTATCCCATTTCGCCCCCAAATTAAAGCACAAAGTCACAAGTTGGTGCGAAATTATTTACCGTACAAACACTCTTAAATGATTATATTATTTGTACAGTGAATACCCTCTTGCTGCCCAATTGATCTTCAAACTTTCATGCGCCTCAATCGAGACTGGGAAAAAAATCCGAGTGTGCGGTTTTGTATTTGAGTTCATACGACTGTTACTAAAGACATTAAAAAATAAAAAACCGAAGAAAACGTTTTCCACTTTAAAGTGCCGGCAAGAAAACTTCTTGTTCGGTTTTAATCTCTCAGCTTTTTTATATTATTATTATTGTTATTTTTTATTTTTTATTTTTATTTTTTTTTGAACTTGGGAGTTCTGAATGCTCTTACAAAACCTCTCTTCTCTCATTTCACGGCTTCACGTTAAGTGCCCTGCACTCAGGCACTCTCTATTTATCTCTATCTCTCTCTCCCACCGCCCCTCCGATGGATTCTGACCGGAAAACGGGCAGCCAAAACAGGGATAAAAAAATCTACTCATAGGAACTATTTTTAGTGTCTCAAGAACATTTAACTGTTCCTTTGATGGCGACGGTGAATTGGGACTTCGTTGCTGTTTTCTTCGCTTTGCTACTGCTACTACTGAGTCAGGGGCGGCAAGTCGACTCGGAGCCTTTACAGGACAGGCAAGCCCTTCTTGCGTTTCTTTCTCAAGTTCCTCACGCCAATCGGGTACAATGGAATGCGTCCCAGTCGGCTTGCACCTGGGTCGGTGTCTCCTGCGATGCCAACCAGTCATTCGTGTACACTCTGCGGCTTCCCGGAGTCGGCCTCGTGGGTCCCATACCTCCCAACACGCTCGGCAAGCTGAGCCAGCTCCGTGTTTTGAGTCTCCGCTCTAACCGTCTATCCGGTGAGATCCCCTTTGATTTCTCAAATTTAACCCTCCTCCGCAGTCTTTTTCTTCAAAACAATGAGTTTTCCGGCAAATTTCCGGCGAGTGTGACTGGGTTGGCTCGATTAACCCGTCTAGATCTCTCCACAAACAACTTCACGGGCTCAATCCCATTTTCTGTTAACTATTTGACCCAGCTAACGGGACTTTTCTTGGAACACAACAATTTCTCTGGTAATTTGCCCAGTATAAACCCTCCAAATTTGGTGGATTTCAATGTGTCGAACAATAATCTCAATGGTTCAATCCCTCAAGCGCTATCCAAATTCCCAAAGTCGTCATTTGCCGGAAATTTAGCCCTCTGCGGTGGCCCATTGCCGCCTTGTAGCCCATTTTTCCCTTCTCCTGCTCCATCCCCTTCAGAAGTCTTCCCTGGGGTCCCAGCCCGCAAGAAGTCCAAGAAGCTTTCCACTGTTGCCATTGTTTTAATTGCAGTTGGTTCCTCTTTGGCCGCTCTTTTTCTCTTGCTTTTGCTGCTGTTATGTCTCCGGAGGAAACGAAGGAGACAGCCAGCAAAACCTCCGAAACTGCCCGCCGGGGCACGCGCGGTGCAGGCGGAGCCGGGGACGTCGTCGTCGAAGGACGACATCACTGGTGGGTCCATGGAGGCGGAAAGGAACAAACTAGTGTTCTTGGTGGGAGGGGTGTACAGCTTCGATTTGGAAGACTTGTTGAGGGCCTCTGCGGAGGTGTTGGGGAAAGGAAGCGTGGGGACTTCTTACAAGGCGGTGCTGGAGGAAGGCACGACGGTGGTTGTGAAGAGGCTCAAAGACGTGGTCGTCACAAAAAGAGAGTTCGAGTTACAAATGGAGGTTCTGGGCAAAATTAAGCATGACAATGTGGTTCCATCGAGGGCCTTCTACTACTCCAAGGATGAGAAATTGCTGGTTTATGATTTCATGCCTGCTGGTAGCTTGTCTGCTCTTCTCCACGGTACGCTTCTTGATTCATTGCTTATTTTATTTATTTACTTATTTATTTTTATTTTTATTTAGTTAGTGTTCTCTTCATGCTAATTGCTATTTGTTACAATTCTTTTTTTTTTTTTCTTAGATTTTTCTTGTTTTCAAAGAGTGTGATAAGCTGGATTCCCAAATTTCATTGCTTTTGGGTTCGAATTTTTCTTTGAAAATCAGAACTCTGTGCATGTGTTCCAAAACAGTTTTCTTGCCCACTCGCACGCCCATTCAATTGTGGTTGCCTTTTTTTATTAATACATGTATGATTTGGTTGATCATCAATGTCCTCCAGCTGTTTCGTGGAATTTTTTTTTTTCATTTTATATATTCGGTAAAGTTTTAATTTAGATAATTCATACGGAAAATTAATAAGTGCGGCATTTCTGCTGGAATATTTGTTGTGGGTATTCCAATAAATTAATCCTAAAATGGCTAGGAAAAACGTAATAATTCCCTGAAGTAGCGGGTGGGTGTGCCGGTTTTACGTTTTTTATTAATTAATTAAAATAAAAAGGAGACCGGTTCTGTTCTGTGCAAACATTCTTAGACCGGTTCCCTGCGCGTGCGTTGGCTGTCTTACCTGCGATAAAAGGCTCATTTCTTTTTCCCTTTTCTCTTTTTCGTCGTCTGGTTTTATTACGTTTACAATTTTAAGGCACCCCAAATTTTTGGACCCACTTGGAGCACTCAGCGCCGGAGTCACCGACATCACTGGCCCAGTTTTATCTCGCGCAAACTATATTATAACGACGAGATAATTGTTTTCAACTCCTACGTACTTACTTTATTATTTTTTTTTTTTTGAAAATTAGATTACTGTTTAATAGAACAGGAAATGTCTAAAAATTTTAAAATCTAATTTAGTTAATATGGCTTGAATTAATTTGAAAATTATTTTCACTTATTTTTTAAAATATTTATTTATTTTTTGTTTTAAGTAAATTTTAAAATTTTATTAACTTATTAAATAATTTATTTTTATTAAAAAAATAATGTCGATAAGTTTTAGAAATTTCTGTCAATTCTGATCAGACTTAGCTGTAGCAAACTTGTAAGGTGTGTGACTTTAGCCCTTCATTTTAAGGGCATTTTGACTACTCATCTGGGTGCCTGAGCCAATTTTTTGTCAAAATTTGAGACGTGTATGATTCATCTTTTTTTTTTTTTTATATCCTTATTAGAGGCTTCTGTCAGCGGGGGTGAAATACTTGTTCTCTTTCATTATTGTTATTGTTTTAGGTACTTGTCCAAGCATTTAGTCATTTCCTTGAGGACATAAGCAACCTAGAATATTCATCGACTAAAACTCTGCTAATGATAACAGATAAATCACATCATGAGTTGCATAAATTATTATTTCTTTTATTTCTGTACAAAATATTTTATTTGTACTAGGTAACTGGAATTGGTAATAACATTGCAGGCAGCAGAGGTTCAGGCCGAACTCCACTGGACTGGGACAACAGAATGAGAATAGCATTAAGCACAGCAAGAGGCCTGTCTCACCTCCATGTAATGGGCAAAGTGGTCCATGGCAACATCAAATCGTCTAACATCCTGCTCCAGCTCAACCATGATGCCTGCATTTCGGACTTTGGTCTGAACCCGCTATTTGGCACCTCCATTCCTTCCAGCCGTGTGGCAGGCTATCGAGCCCCTGAAGTTGTGGAAACCCGCAAGGCCACCTTCAAGTCTGATGTGTATGGTTTTGGTGTGTTGCTTCTTGAGCTCTTGACCGGCAAGGCACCCAATCAAGCCTCATTGGGTGAGGAAGGCATTGACTTGCCTAGGTGGGTCCAATCGGTGGTTCGAGAGGAATGGACGGCTGAGGTGTTTGATGTGGAGTTGATGAGATACCATAACATTGAGGAAGAGATGGTACAGTTGTTGCAAATAGCCATGGCTTGTGTGTCAATGGTCCCTGATCAGAGACCAGCAATGGAAGATGTGGTGCGGATGATTGAGGATATCAATAGGGGAGAGACGGACGATGGTTTACGCCAATCATCTGATGATCCATCAAAAGGATCAGATGGTCATACTCCTCCCCCAGAGTCCAGGACTCCAGCCAGTGCCGTCACTCCCTAGAAATTCTCCTTAAAAAAAATGGTAAAAGGAGAATGTAAAGAAGCATCAATCAAAATGTGCACACAGTGCGTAATTAAGTGTGGTTAAGTGTGCATTTTGAGTTGAGGGGTTTAGTGTGGGTTAATCTCAATGTGTTTTTTTCTTTTTTTTCCTCTTTTTCTTTTTCTGTAAGGTTCATTATTTTTATTTATCAACCATCTACTTCCATTTTTTTTTTTGTAAGTTTGCAATGATTTTTACAGGTGGGAAATTTAGGTTTTGAATTGTTTTTGGAAAGGTTCAGGGAGTTCCATGAACTTATTGGAATAGAGACCCTTTGGTGGAATTAGTTGAACTTTATTTAGTCCTTTTCCCCTTTTTTCTTATTGCTGTACTCGTAAAATTCATTGTGTCATGAAGGTCACGATTTCGAGTACCATGCATTCGACCATTCTCTATACTCTACCGTGGAGTCTCTTCAACTAGAACCTTGTGTTTTTTTTTTTTTTATTTTTTTGTTATTTTTTGTCTTAATGTTTTACATTAATATAGTCCAAAATCAGCGTAGCTGCAGCCCCCTTCAGCTTTTTGCAGCGCGGTAACATGCGAAACTGGAACAAGGTGAGGGGCGGATTTGCCCGATGGCAGATGGGGAATTACCGCGCGGTGAAAGATGACGTTTGAAGAGTCGGATAGAATTGTGGGGTTCATGTATACAGGCGGCATGTTGGAGGCTGGCTTGTTGTGGAAGGGATTTGTCCGCTTGTGCTGCCACTGAAGTCAGCCAGTAGAGAACAGGCTGGCTGTCTTTGTCCCTTTTTTGACTCGTCATAACTTCGAGACAGAAAATCGAATGCTCATGGACCATCATTTTAAAAATCGGGTTGACTTGACAATCAGGCTGGTTATCCAAATCAAAATTGATTTGGTTATTTGTTCAACTAGATAATAAAATAATTAGGAAAAATTGCTCAATTTGGTTGATTTCAACAGTCGGATTGTCTGATGGGACTGGTGAACGGGTGGGGGCTAGTGCAAAAATTTTATCTTATTTTATTTTCTAAAAATTGTGTATAATTAAATTATTCTTTTATAAATATTTATAGAAATATACTTAAATATTATTTTAATAATATTTTATTAATTTTATACAATATAAAAATATTAATTACTTTTTTAAAAAATAAAAATCAATCTACTAATTTAACCTCTAAATTATCAATCAGATCGATAACCTAATAAACCGGATGTTAAATCGGATCCAGGACCCATCCGAATTTAACCTCCAATCACTCGCCGAGGCCACCGTTAACAAAGGGAAATCTCCCCTTTCTTTTTATTTTTGCTTCCGTTTACTGGTTCTTGGGTTGACAAGACTAATATCTGCCACGTCATGTACATATTTCTGTGTTGAATGACAAGAATACCCCCCCCCATCTCAAAAACGGAAAAGGCTATGTCGGGTGGGCGTCACCGACACAGAGGCGCGTGCCTTTGTTGGGGGAAAGATATTTGCGGTTGGGTCCGGTGCACGGAAAGATGGTGCTACGACCGCTTTTAGTGTGGGGTCTCGCTGCTTTGTCTTTTGCCCTAGAGAGTGCCGAATTCACTCTCCAGTCTGACTGACTTAGCTGTTACACTTTCTTAATCCAGTTAATTTTTGTTACTAATCCGTATTGTTTATGGTTATATGTTATTTTTATAGCGCCGGAATTTATTGCTGTAATTGCTGACTTAAGTTAAATTTCAGTATATTTAATTTGACACGTATATTGAAAGATGGAGTTCTCATATAGGTTTTAGTTAAAATTATGAAAATATATTATTATAAATTAAATTAAAATAATAAAAATATTTATTTTTATAAAAATAATTAATTAAAATATAATATTATTTAATATTAATATATAGTCATAAACATATAATATATATAATTTATAAATGACTCATTCGAGTTTGTTAAGGAGTTTATTATAAATTATAAACAATTTTTTTTAAAAAAAAAAAAAACATAAAGAGTATTGCTAAAATCACTCGTGTATCATAATAAATCGAAATTATAGTTGTTCAGTCTTAGACTTTTATTTTGGTTACTAAACCAGTTTCAAAATTAAACTCACCCACCAAACTCTCACCAAATGTGTCAGTTCATTTGCATCCTACTCGCTCTACCATGTCCAAAAGGCTCGATTTTGTCAACTCTGGTCAATTATTGGCCTGCTAAATCAAAGCTAAAAAGGGGCTATGTGGTGCGATAACTTGTTACGTTTTACATGTGGGTCCATCCTCTATCAATTAACAAAACCCAATTCCCAGCTCTGGTTTCGTAGGTTCTCTCCATGGAGACCCGTAACATAATGAAGTTAAATAAAAATGCCCGTAACATTAGAAAAACCAGAGAAAAAAGAGGGATAAAAGAAAGAGATTTAAGAAGATGATTAGGTGAGCATGAAAAGCTGGAGGATGCTCCAAGCATGGCTGGAAATCACCCGACCCCGTTGCAACTTATACCTTGAATTATTACGTGGTCCCAGACAATCAAAGGCAAGTGAGGCAAAAAGGTTTTTCACAATTGGCACTCAAGCGGATGATCTACTTTCATGTCAAAATCAAGCAAAGGTCACTTAGACTTAATTAATCACAGTTGTGATGTAATGTAATTGAGTATGCTCTTTCTTGTACGCTTCACCTAATCCCTCTCGAAATCACGATGCCTCTGGCTTAACAAAAGCCTGTTATTCGAAATCTCCACGCAGTTGACCTAATTTTTTTTTTATCCTCTGACATTGGTTCATCCGCGGAGTTTCCTAATTTATAAACCCATCATTTTCCTGCCTAACAAAATTCTGTTATATTAAGCAATGAATTCGTTGAATGCATTAAATTTTAGTATGACACGATTTCCTTGGCTATGTGTAATATTGATGCAATTTGTCTCTGATACTCATTGGTTGTTGTACCACTTTAAACGGTTCCAACATTGACCCTTTGTTGCCCATCCACCAAAGAAAGAATGAGCAAAATAGAGTGAAATGAGAAGCTAGATGATGATAATAATTAAAGGGAATCAAGGGAGGAGGTTTCTTGTCTTCAAAGCAAACCTTCTTGTTCTGTTCAAAACAAATGTTCGGCTTTTTAATCCATGGAAGCATTGACAAAAGCTTTCTTCATTGTTCTGAGTAGTTGTTTTGGAGATGGCAGTGTCAACTAGAAATGATGACCAGACCTTGTTCACTAGAGTTAGACACAAAATCAATAAAACCAATCTAAGAATTGTCGTAGCTTAACATTAACAAACTCTGCCTGTAGTTGGTTGGATTAGTTCAGAAGATGCAAACCTTTACCAACTTCATCAAACAACTGTTGACTGCGCCAGCAATGTCACAATCTCATCAACTAGATAAAAAGAAACGCAATGATAATGATGTCTCAACGCCATAAAATAAGCAATTAAAGCAACAATCTTCTCAAGGAAAGAAGGAATTGATTTTACTTGCATGACAATGAGAGCACATAGAAGAGCATGGACTGAAATTATGTCTTCCCTTCAACGTCAACATGTAAATCAACTTCCCGTAAAAGAGGACTATAAATCTTTATTTTATGTTGCTTTCTTGCTTATGAAATAAGTTGCACCGTGTAGTGGTGGTCACTGAACACTTGCTTCCACGTGTGTGGAAGTAGGGGGAACCCTGTAGTAAGAAAAAATAAAAAAGAGACAAAAAAATTCATCATTCCTTGGTAGAACTTTTAAGTTAGCTTGCCAAATGGGGTCATAGAAATGGCTCCGATAATTTTATCAATTTTCTGCATTTCTTCACTTTGATGGTTAAAACCTTTTGATTAGAGTGAGCAGAAAAGGAAAAAATTGATCTGGGTCACAACAAAGTCATCAAATAATTCTGTGTTTCTCAGATATTTTTCATTTCGCAACACAGTTTCTTTATCCTAATATAAGAAAGGTAATCAAGATTACTAAATAATCGGTCCCAGCAATTTTTCCAGCTCAAATGTCAGCTATTTTCATGTATGTAAAGAGCTAACATAATTGAAGCCAGGCCTACAAGTCATCTAGATATATGCAGAACCATGTAAGGTAGCCATTGAGTTAGATTATTGTACCAAACAGTCTCCAGAATGCCCAACCGTGAGGGGCTAATAACTCCTTTTGTCTTTTAAAGTTGGGTAACTTAGTCTGCTTGTGATCGTCAATGCTTTATGTTAGTCTGTTGTGCTTGTCATTGCTTTATCTTTTGTCTATAATGTGTAACATTGAGCATTTTGTGGGCTCCTCAAAGAGTAGCATTGAATTATTCCTATTATTTCATGGAGCTGTTGAAAGTACTTCAGTTACCTTCACTACTGCAACCTTGTTTTCAACAGCAGAAATTTCTCATGAAATGTATATAAGTTTTCAACAAACCCAATGTTGAATGGTTTCGCTCAAATTCTGGGTCCGTCTGTCCCCAAAAATCACAATACTTTGTTACTCATGTCACCTTCATGCAGCTGCATGTGCATTGTATATTGTATAATTTTTCCTCCTATAACCAGTTCTAGATTCAAATGTTTTCTTGACATCTGTGAAGTCAAAGTCTCAATCTCATCTGGCTTATAACAGTGTAAAGTGAAACCATCATCCAGATTCCAAGCCAAGCTAAAAGGTTTTCCTCCAATATCCATGTTGCTAAGATCCAACTTGCAGTTACCAGTGCAGAATGGTCCATCAAGTTATCTTGTTCTATTCCCCACCTAGACACTTCTGCAGTGCAGTAAAATCTCTACCAGACCAGATAATGCATAAGCAGAGATTACTGCATTTATGAATTGCCAATTCCTCAATTGAAATTTCCTCTTTTCCTAGCATTAATGCCAACTTTTAGCAAACAAATTCAACAAAGCAGCTGAAATTGTAATTGGTGATGACAGGTTATGCCTTAAGATAGAGGAAGACAATGCAATTCTGTACTTCAATGATGAAATGCCTTTGAAAGCTGAAAGCATACCATTCCAGAATGTCAGAGTCCTCAACCAATTCCAAACAAAATTTGTGCTAAGGGTAGTCAAAGTAAACAGGTTAGGAGGGCCTGCATTTGTGATAATAAGCGTCCAGCATCATTCACCTCACCACTTCTAACCCAATATCATAGTAGTCCAGGATATCACACCTGGTGGCATGCTTTCCAGCTGCATCTTATAGAATAGTTTCAACGTGTTACCAATTAAACCAAGTTCTGCATAAGCTGCCAATGGCAAATTCCACATCATAAGGTTTTTGTTTGTTGTGATATCAAAGACTAGTCTTGCATCATCAGGTCTCTTACATTTAGCATACATATCTATGATGCTTCTTGTAACTAATACATCTGAAGCAAGGCTGTTTCTAATAACATAACAGGGAGCTGCTTTACCGATTTCTATGTTTCTTGTATTTGCACTTGCAGATAATATGGATGCCAGTGTCATAGAGTCAAATCTCATGTTTTCTGATATCGTCAAATGACACAAATTAAGTGCCTTTAGAGCTTGCTCGCATTGCACATAGCTAGAAACAAGCAAATTCCATATAACCATATCTTTTTCTATTATACTATAAAAAACTAACTCAGCATCCTCAATCAATCCAACCTTACAGTAAAAGTTTAAAATTGAACTGACCACGATGTTGTCCAGTTCAAATCCACCTAAAACAGCAATTGCATGCCCTTGCTTGCCCTCTTCAATTGCACCTAAATTAGCTGAAGCTGAAAGAAGGCTAGATAAAGTAACTCTACTGGGCACAATACCTTTCAATCGCATATCGATTCCTTGTAAAACCCATTTTGAACATTACTCCCAATCATCGAATTCCATGTAACTACATTCTTGTCAGGCATATTATCAAACAATTTTCTTGCATCCTCCAGAACCCCACATTTTCCATATACATTCACGAGACCACTAGAAACAAACACACATCCATGCAAACCAGTCTTCACAGAATACCCATGAACCGCTCTACCAAATTCAATCCATCGCAAAGCACCGCAAGAATTCAACACGTTAGGCACGACAAAGTTATCAGCCAAAATGCCATTATTGACCATCCCACAAAAACACATTTAAGCTTCTTCATTCAATCCCATTCTACAATGCAGGCCGATTATAGCAGCCCAAGAAAACTTGTTCTTAACCACAGTCTCCGAAACAACCCATCTGCAATCTCTAAAACACCGCACTTTGCATAAAAGATTAGCAATTTTGTCACTAGATACTCATTTCGCACATATAAAACACCATTTTTGATAATTTGAGCGTGAATTTTCTGCCCTGTGAAGAGAGCTCGCTTGTACACGCATCCCTGAAGTAGCTCGCCGTAGATGTCAGGTCCGACCAGCAGATTATCGAATTCCATCTGGTTGAGTAGCGTCAAAAACACATTAAAGCTTCTTCATTCAATCCCATTCTACAATGCAGGCCGATTATAGCAGCCCAAGAAAACTTGTTCTTAACCACAGTCTCCGAAACAACCCATCAGCAATCTCTAAAACACCGCACTTTGCATAAAAGATTAGCAATTTTGTCACTATATACTGATTTCGCACATATAAAACACCATTTTTGATAATTTGAGCGTGAATTTTCTGCCCTGTGAAGAGAGCTCGCTTGTCGGGGTGAGAAGAAGAGAAGCCATAGCCCAGATAAAAATGAGGAAAATCTCTAAAACACCGCACTTTGCATAAAAGATTAGCAAGAGAGCTCGCTTGTCGGGGTGAGAAGAAGAGAAGCCATAGCCCAGATAAAAATGAGGAAAATCTCTAAAACACCGCACTTTGCATAAAAGATTAGCAAGAGAGCTCGCTTGTCGGGGTGAGAAGAAGAGAAGCCATAGCCCAGATAAAAATGAGGAAAATCTCTAAAACACCGCACTTTGCATAAAAGATTAGCAAGGAAAATTAAAAGAGGATATTTGCGTTTGCCGGGAGTCGAACCCGGGTCTATTGCTTGGAAGGCAATTATCCTAACCGTTGGACTACAAACGCTTCATATTCCGACGTTCAAAAACTTTTTTATATCTATACTAATATAAATGTCATAAGCTAACAATTGGTCTCCGAAAGGAAAAGCAGACAGAAACAGAAAAGCGCTTAGTATAATCAACAATCACATTTAATAGCCCAAAATCCATCTCAAGTTAGAGAAGAAAAAAGCAAGTTGCACTCAAGAAACCTACACAAAGGTGAAAAACCAGCATGTACAGAAGAATGAAACGGTGGAGGTAAAAAAGCTTAAGTCAGGAAAAATTTTAAATTCAATGTTTTTGCTTCAGTTTCATTAAAGCTTAATGACTTACTTGAACAAGGCTGATGCTGCAGGATGCCCAGAACCAGAGATGGGGAACTGGGCAGATGGGAGTTCGAAGCATGAGCTAGACGTTTGACAAAGACCCGATGAAGATACTAATGGAGGCGTGGTCGACTGGAGGAAATGGCACTATAATCATGGTTGATATTTGACAAGGGTGCCCTTATCCACCTCAAGTATGGAAACAAAATATTGAGATTTACAAAAATTGCCTCCCTTATCAAGCCTCAAGTCTGTCACCTGCTTTAGATGTCCTTGTTGAAATATGGAGTCAAGCATATCCTGAATTATTATTGAACAACCCTAGTTTTTGGTGTGTTGGATCTGCTTCCAATGTTTGTTAAATAAGTCAAAGTTCTCCAGTTGCAATAAGCGGTATCTACCATTCCACATGCATCCTACTTATCTCCAAAAACAAAAATGCTAGTCATCCTAGTAGCATTAAGAACAGCCACAGCTATAAAGGGTCGCGTATTAAGCAGGAGGTGTTAGCTTAGACTACTTGGCCACGGTGAATTGAAGCAGACTGTGCCCTACGCAAGAGGCTGAAGCTTGCCAGAGTCCAAAGGCGGATCGGGCCTGTCATAAAAAGGGTCACTCGGTCAGAGCAGCTCTAAACAAAATGACAATTGTTACTTAATTTCTGTCAGCAGGACTTACCAAGGGATTAAAAAGAAATAAAAAAAAAAAACCATTTTTTGTGGAATAAAAGGTAATAAACTATTTTTTGAAAAAAAAAAAAAAGTGATACACCTTAATTATCCCTTATTTTTCCACCTTTTTCCCACTAATAATATCTGGTGCATTATATTTCGATTGATTAATTTTGAGTTTCACAGGGTCATTTAAAGATTGGTTCAAAAATAGTATTGCCCCAGTGTAATGGTGCCTGCTTGGACGACTTGCTATTTCCAAGTGGTTTTTGTCTCGACTTTGTGGCAGCTTTGGGGTTGGCGAAATGCTAGTATTTTTTCCTGGAGATCCCCGTGCCCCCTTGGGAATTGCAGTCTGTGAAATGACCGGCAGTAGAAATTTATAAAGTTGGGCAAGAAGACTACATGCGGCAAGGTCAGGCGAGCTGTGGAGGAGTACCTAATTCCAATTTAACATGCTGGCAACCTCCTCCACCGATGATGATAGTTTTGCTCAAGGAGCTCCTGGTTTGGCTGGTTCTGGGGGTCTTTCGAGAAATGAGTTCAATAGATAGATCTTTAACTCAAAGACATTAGTATGGCTTTGCAAGTTGCATGGGGAGGAGATTTGGGGATATTATTATTGAGACTCGATTCAATGTTAACCTTTCAAAAGCTTGGGAAAGATGGGTGGGAATATAATCTTTAATTAGGTTATCTACGGTATAGAAATTACTAAACACAAATTTTATTATTTTTTACTTTGCAAATTCATATCACAAAATTGATAAACATATAACTATATTAAAAGATAAGATATCCGAGTAGTTAATAATTTAAATTTTTAATTTTTAATTAAAAAAATTTATATAATTTATAATAATAAAAAATATATATTATTTTATTATATAAATTATAACTTAATAAATTTTTAATAAAAAAAAATTATCTATCAAGATTTTTTTTTTATTTAAATTTTTTTACATGGACAAAAAACACAAAATTTCATTGTTTTCAACAATTAATAATTAAATTTTAATTTTTAATGTAGGTTGTCTTGTAGAAGTGAAGTCACATTTTTGTACCATGTTTTGTTAAATAGGAAAAATAACTTTTTTTTTTCGTTAAATTCATGGAAAACTTCCTTCTTGTTTCATTGACAAGTAAAATTAATTCAGATTTGAATTAAGGGGATGCAACTCAAAAAAAAAAAAAAGATTTCATATCTTAATCAATTAATTAATCTTTTTTTTTCAAAAACAAAAGGAAAATGAGTTTGAGGGAGGAGCACCGTGAGATATGACGAAGTACTAGAGAGAGTGGGTGAGACACCAAAACACGGAGATAGAGAAAAAAGGGGGAGAGAAACAAAAGGGATGGAGAAGGTGACAAGGATGTGCAGAGAAGGTGAGTGGCTAAGAAAGAGAAGGAGAAGAGAGAGAAAGAGATGGAAGAAGAGGAGAAAATAGGAGAGAGAAACAAATGTACCAAAAAAAATCACATTTTGCGCTTTTCTTCGACTTCTTTTCCGTTGGGGAAGTGTTTTAATTTTTTTGTCCCCTAAAAAAACGGAAATGGACCAGACGCGGTTTTGTCCGATGAAAAAGACTGAAAAACCAGAATCTGTAACCTATTCAATAAGTCCTAAATGAACCTATTTATTGTCGTAGATATTCGAAGTTATAAAAAGCAGCCTAGAGACCTTAAGAAAAACAATACGTGAAAAATTATGACAAAACTTGAAAAGGCTTCCAGTTTTCTTTTTGATTTTAAGTTGGAGCCTGAATTCATGTATTGCTCTGTACGAGTTCTATCCGACGCATACGGTTCACATTGTTAATCAGTTAAGCAAGGATGTTCTTCATCTTCGTTGCAAGTCCGGAGACGATGATTTAGGAGACCATACGTTATCTGCAAAACAAGACTACAACTTCTCTTTCAGAGAGAAGATTCTGAAGAACACCCTATTTTGGTGCACTTTTAGATGGGGCAACAATCGTGGTGGTAGTTATGATGTCTTCTGGAACCCTTATTATACGAATAAATCCCTTTATAATTGTGTGATCAGAAAGATTGCACTTGGTTTGCGAGGGATGATGGTATTTATTTGGAGAGTATTCCTGATAATAGACCCGTCAAGTATTATCTGTGGAAATTTTAAAAAGATTTTAGTACTCAAAATCGGTATTGTTTGATTGATACGGAGGAGATAGGTAGTCTTGTTTCTATGCTATTTACGTTAAATAATGCCTCCTCCTCCCTTGGGGGCTGATCTATGCTAAAATAATCGTGTTCCTTTCTAACAGTGTCGCAGCCGGGTTCTTCCTTTCTACTTTTGTATCAAGTTTCTATTTTGTCCTTGCTCATCGAGTTTAATAAAAATCTCCTCTTATTTACCATTTGTATTAACACATTAATTTTAATAATTTAATTAATAATTCAATGGTTATTTTTTTCGTATTAATTTGAGTTTATATTCTCTCCCTAGACACAATAATATATTCGGATGATAATAATAAATTAATTTTTCGTATTTACGAAAAAGACAACGAAAAAAAGAAAAAAATAATAAACAAAGACTGCAACTCCTGAGGACACTTGTGAAGTTCCGCACACCTGGCGTCAATCAATTTGAGATTAAAGAAAAGAAAAAAATAGCATTTCAGACAATATAATATGATATTTGGAGGACTGTCTATGAGAAGACCTACTAGCTCTCTACACCTTCGCAACATCTTTCCAATGATAGACCGTATCTTTTAAGTATGATAGCCTATCGCAAGCTCCCTAATTCTTGTGCCCTTTTACGATCAAAAGGATTATCTACAGTGCAACACAGCTGATTTTAAAGTCAAGATCCTTCATAAGGTTGCTTCGAATTTCAAAGAGGAATTACGAAAGGGTATGAAATACAAATGTCCATGACAAAGGTTCATCTCTTATTTCTTACGACAGCAGCGATGGCAATCAGTTTGCCATAGTGCAAAGAGCTGCCAAACAAGGGATTCGTTAATGATCTTAATTACTGCATGAATACTACGAAGGAAATATGAAAAAAAATTTTAAGAATCTTAAAATTTTTCATTCTAATAGTTAAGATTGTGTTAAAATTTTGTTAATTTATTTATAAAATTTAATAAAAAAATTATTTTTTAAATATATTTAATTTTTAAATTAAAATAAAAAATTTTATTTTTATAATTTTAATTAAAAAATTTTAATATATTTAAAATTATATTATATTAATTAAATTCTATTAGTAAAATTATAAAATAAAATATTTATTATTAAAAAAAATTATATAAATTTTAAAATATAAATATAAATTACAAAAAATTAAATTATAAAAGAAATTAAATAGATTTAATTTAAAATTTTAATTTAAAATTTTGTGGTATATAGTTGCGACGACCTCTTAAAAATTGCTAATTATGATAATTAGTCAAACAATCAAAATGAAAGGTCCATATATAAGAAGGAAAAAATGATAAGTCTCTTTTTTTTTCCTTGAAAATTAAGAAAAATACATGACATTATTAATCAAAAATATGAAAATATGGTGAACATTAGTCTTAATTTTGCTAAAAATAGAACTATTGATGATTGATATAATATATTTGATGAATTCTTATATGAAAGCCTTTGGCCTCCTTGTGTCTTATTAGTAATTTGCATAATTTAGAATATTGAGCCCTTTAAATATTCCTTATGCTTAAGGTATAAGTTGTTTTATACATATTTTTATGTGACTATTAAAATTTTAACGTAATTCAAACAAAAATGTCTAATTGTTCTATGGTAAATAAATAAAAATTTTCCTTAACAATTATTGTATTGTTGATATCTACTCACTTAACAATATCATGAAAGATCAAAGAATATTTACATATTTTGACCAAATAAGTCATAACCATATAATTCTATCTTTATTATTAATTATAATTTTTCTTTTAGAAAAATCTAATGAAGATTCATGTAATATTTTAATTATATTAGGGCATAATCCTAGACCATACAATGCTTATGTGGATAAATCCCAAGTTCTAGCTACTAGCAAAGGTGTGTTGGTTTGCCTTTCAAGGGTATTAGTTTGGTCCATAAGTTTCATGTTTACAACTAACTACTATATATTTTATAATAAATTTTTGTTATATTAAAAAATTATAATGATGAATTAAGATAAGATATATTTACCTTTAAAAATAAAATAGTGGCTAAAAAGTTTGATAAGTAAATAATTATTACTTAATTTATATCAAATATAAATTTATAGCCATAAATATGACTAAGTAATGATAAATTGATTAACAAATTTTTTAATAGTTCATATCAAGAACAAATTATATAATGAAATAACTATATTTATTTATCTAACTCATGAGTTAATAAAACAAATTGTCAAGTGATAAAGTGATTACTTGATTTTGTATGATCCAAGATGAATTAAGAAAACCATCTAACTAAATTATTAAGTAGAAAATTAGTGCAAATTACATGAAATAGAATGAAACTAATGGTTATAAAAAATAATCAAAAGTGATGAGAACCTAATTTATGTAATAAAAGATCCCTTAAAATAAATTTATATTTGTAATAACAAGTCACTTGTTGACTTTGAGTGTATTATTAAAATTATAAGTCTATTCCTATAATATTGATATTACAAAAAAAAATATTATTTAAGGTTGAGTTATACTCTTAATAAATTCCATAAACCTTATGAGTCTTGTGTTATTAGAATATATACTTAATAGATTCAACTATATTAGTATAAAATAAAACTACTCTTATAAGATACTAGTCAAGATATTTAGAGTTTTCATAAAAATAAATTAAACATGTACATAACCTAATAATACTTAACTATATTACACATTATTATCTTAAAAAATATAATATAAAAAAACAGTTTATTAATATTTATTATAAAAGTTATAATTCATAAAAAATTTTATTTCATCATATTTATAATTATCAAAATTTATACGTCATAATCTTTATTTCATGGTTCCAAAAATAACAAAAATAATGTGTAATATTTTCATTGATTAATTTAATAAAAATTAACTTTTTAAAAATAATAAAAAATTATAAATTAATATATTTTTAAAAAATTAATTATTATTAAATTTAATTAATTATTTATTTTATATAATAATTTTATTTTTTATAATTATTATACTAATTGTTATGTATTATAATAATATTTTTTTATTTTAATATTATTATATATTATAATTTATATTTAATATTATTACTTTTTAAAAATTATTAACTTATTTTTTATTTTTAAAAAATAGTCAATATAATTCACAATAATTAATAAGTTAAAAAATATATAATATTTTTTAAAATAATATATTTAAAATTAAAAATTATCTTTTAAAATAATACTTATTAAATTTTTTTATATAATATTTTTTTAATTAATTTATTTTTATTACAATATTATATTATTTTACTAATTATTTTTACAACAACAATCATGTTATGAAGTAGGATGGCAGAAAGCATTTTTCTTCTTATTATTTGTGCGTTGACGCTTTCACGAACTTTAAGCATTTTTCGTAGATGGATGGATGTATTAAAGGAGGCAACCCCATTTTTCATATGTGTGCGTTGTTGGTTAGTTTTAGCTGTAAAACTAAATATGGGAGAAGAGGGGAAAGAATCAAAGTAGAGAAAAAATAGAAAGAGGGATGCGAAGAATAATGAGATGGTTGAGGCTAGGATTTTGGATCAACAACTAACTCCTGCATGGACGACGACGACCTTTTTAAATTGTGTTTGGCTGTCTTTCTCTCTTCACCATCGTCAGAATGATCAACAACAGCGAGGACAATTTTAACCACCAAATCACATTTATTTATTTATTCTTAGGACTGTAGAAGAAGGGTTTAAGATAGAGACACAAATTGTTTTCCTTTTTGGCATGCTATTATATTAGTAGTGCTTTGTTCATTGATTCAATTCTAGTGTGCTTGTTAGCCATGGAGATGGGTTCCTTCTCTCTTTCCTTCTCACACTCATACTATGATGTGCGCATGCACATCTCCTTCCAGGTTTACCACGGGTCCTGCTATAGCATTGCTGTCATTGCCAACAATTTATATGCAACAACAATTATCTCGCACTGATCAGGACAACTACACTTATCTCATCGCGACTGAATTTCTTGGTGACGGTGCTCTGCTTTCTCTGATTTCTGCTCTCTTCTGGTTACTCTCGCTTATGTTCGCAAACCATATGCGAGAGCAGCACTTCGACAAAATGGCAAATAATGACAAGGGAGAACACGGTGAAAGCACACCTAAAAGCACAAATTGGCCGGCCGTGAACAGGTGCACACCTTGGCTAAGTTGGTTCATTGTCCGAGTGAGGCCGTAGCTTACAGGAAAAGTGCTTGCCGTTTAATACAGCAGAGGCTGAGGATGTCTCTTCATTAGCTGACAAATAAGATGTGTATTGAGTATGCTTACTTTCTTCATCTTCCCACGATGATGATGTATCGTTTTAACTATTCTATTTTATATTCGTTACTTGAGTATAAAGTCAGTTTATCATTTTCTTAAAATAATTTTTATTTCTTTCTTTAATTAGTATTCAATTATCTAAAAAAATTCATTTTAAAGCAATAATAAATTACTTCCATTACAATACCTTAACACTATACATATTTTATTTCAGTCTATGACAGCATTTTTTAACAAAAGCAAAAAAAAAAAAAAAATAAATAAAATTAAAGTCTTGTTGCAACAATAAGTTATCTTCGTTGCATTTTTTCAATACTAAATATATCCTCTTTTTATTCAAGTTCAACCCAAAATATTTTCAACAAATATAAAATGACAAAAATCTTAATATCAACTCGGGCTATGGTAAGTGATAACAGGTTTTGCTACTATTTATTGTCATTTTCTTTTCTTTTCTTTTCTTTTTTTTTGGTTATTTCTAAGAATGGTACACATTAGGCATGTAAATGTACGTCAAAAAAAAAAAAAAACCGGATGGATGTGAAGTTTGTAATGTTTCTTGCTTCAAGTGGTCTGTTTCTGTTCCAGTGTGTTGTATCCTAGTTTCAAATTTAATTATAAAAATTTGAAAAACTTAGCATTTTTCATTTATATCCCGACCTTTGTTTTGTTTCTTAACAGAGTCTCTTTTCCACAAAATTCAGACTCAAATGTTAAACTAAATGAAAAATAAAAAACTATTTTTTTTAAAAAAAATTGAAACTGTCATACAAAATAATAAATTGAAATAAAACTAATAATAATAAAAAATAATTTAAAATAATAAATAATTTTTATTATAAAAATATATTTTTAATAATATATATATATATATATATATATATATATATATATATCACCAACTTCTTGTTAAAATATTCGAACCGAATTCTTGCCAAATCCCTTTCAGACTAATTTAAATGTAAAATAAATGTCTAAGCCAAATAATATACTAGATGGGACTAATTTGAATTTTGCAAAATTTACCCATTTGCGAGCTGGGCAGGCTTAGTCGGAAAGGCCAAGCCCATAAAACTCTCTAAAATTTGTTTGGGGCTGAACACCACCTAACCGACCCACAGGAGCCCAAAAACAAAAATCATCTGTACTTTAACGTTAAGATCTCATACCGGACACCTGATAGGCCTCTAGTTTTGCTGTCTGAAAAATGGTTACAAGTGGTGATTGAATGCAACCCAACTCGGCACAATGAGTCACAGACAAATTGGATTAAACCAAACCAGCATGTCTAAGTGAGAGTTTCAGATGTGCCTACTGAAAATTGTAATCATACATTTGTTTGGCTCAATCTTTTTGTAGGCATTTATACTAGATTGTGCAGTATAAAAACAAATTGCATTTTTTTGTCACCTTCATTGGTACAATTAGAGACAAAAATTATGCAAATTGAATGATTATATGTCTACCTGTACTATGTCTATGGTTGTAGAGAACTCCGAAGTTTTTGGCCCATGACCACAAGTGAATTTCACATGGCCATGTACCTGATGTGATCAGACGCTCACTTGCCCGTGTCTCAGGAACTAGATAGAGGCACTTCTCGGGCCATCATTAGCTTAGCTCCTCCTCACCCTCAATCGTGCCACTGGAGTTGTCCCTACGGGTGTCGGTTCGAACCACTTCCAATAGGCCTTTCTAGGCACTCACTGTGGCATTGGTGCGCTGTTCACTCCCATCAGGTATCCACGTGGTTTCAACCGAGAGTGGTGGGGTTGGTCTTAGAGCTTTTGCCAGCATGTCTGCACAATGTAAGGTAATTTTAAAAGGACAATGTCCTAATTTCAGGAACTTATCCACCTAACAAGCTCCATACAGGACAGAGGTAATTAGAGCCCTCCAGGGAGCACGAGAGTGGGTTTAAATGTCGATGGATGGTCAGGACTTTCACTCTGGAGTTTGAATTATAATGCCAAAGTAATAACCCCAACCCCTCCCAAAGTCAGCTTCCGTTGTTATTATCATGAATGGACTCTTAGCTATGACATTACTGTATTTGCTTCCTTTTGGCAAATTGGCTAGTCTTTCTTTTTCTTTTAAGATAATTCCCTTCTCACTTTCATAGTGGACATTTGTTGTGCTTTGTTCGTCCGTTTGGCGCACAGTTGCCTTGGCTTCTTAAAAATTGCTAATCACGGCAGTCAATCAGACAATCAAAATGCAACGTCCATATACATAGGAAGGCAAAAATGACAGACCTTTTTTTTTTTTTCTCCCCTTAACATACCAATACCAACATTCTCCACTCCAATAAATTTCATGTTCACCCGCAATAAAAACCAGCATGCATTTGGTATGGCAGGTAATTAAATAAGTGGAGGAGAATAGCAGTAATTAAAGATTGCTAGTTCACGTCAGATGACCCATCATGTGAAGATACGAAAATCTGTTCTGATATTCATATAAGGGAAAGAAACACATTCAATACAAATAAATATACATGTGCATATAAATACAACAAGAAGGGATGGCCATAATGGTAGGGCAAGTTGGATGATAAGACAAAACCCACGTTGGTCTGCATTCATTCATGTAAGTTTGGAACAGGCATGTTCTGCAATAGAGGCATGTGCTTAAACAGAAACTGGACAGGCAAAAATTGGGAGGATAGGAAGCAACTGTCACTCTCTATCCCATATTGCTTTTTATTGACGGAATAATATCATCAAGAATAGAGCAAGTTGAATTTATTGCTAAGTCACTACTGGGATGTTCAAATTCTGTTACTTTTCTCTTTACCCTTTTGTCTCCAGCATAGTTGTCATGATCTCGATTCTAGTGCTTTTCATTCCATTAATTCGTACAAATTAAAAGCTCAAGGCAAGCCAGTTTATCCTATTTTTTAGGATTCACTGGCACTGTAATCCTGAATTTCAGGTAGTACTATGAAATTGCTTGTTAGAGTAAGGAGATTTCAAGCTTCCGAACATGGCTTCAAAGATGTGGAACAGGAAATACAGCTATACTGACTTATAATTATTAATCTAGTAAGGTAAATAGATGGATGACAGCTACCAAGTTAATTAATGCTCTGTGCTGCCGGGGTTTGCAATATGGTGTACCACGTGGACATTCCAAGATTTTTGTGCGAGAAGAAACAATGCCTATCAAAGATCGCATGATCGGGTGCCGGAAGTAATTAATGAGTCAGTGCCACGTGTCCTTCAATTTTCAAATGTGGAAAGAATATACGGTTACCCTGAAAAGACAGGAGAAAGTGACAAGAGGAGCAAGGTCGACAGAAGTTTACAAAGATTACCAAAATAATAATTTTATCTCGCACAAATAAGAGAGCATGCTTTTCTCTCTATGATTTTCGAAAATATATCAAGAAACTAAATTGAAAAAAAAGACCTCAGTATCATATATTTAATGTTCAGAAACTATGCGCACCCTCGTTTCTCCTTTAGCCCCTTCCTTGGTTGCGTATCTTGATCGATCTCTTAACCCCCGGCGATGATCGGGGCCATCAAGCGCTACTAGCCTTCTGCGTGCAGATTATGCCTTATAGGTCGTGCCTTCTTAGCTTGTACCTAGTCCAAAAAAAACAAGGAAGTTAACATAAGACACACACACACACTCAAAATTTTAATTTAAACAAAGTATTAATTTTTAATAATAAGAATAAAAAATGATTTTATTCAAATCGGTGTAAACACGCTTTTTTAAGTCATTAGATCAAACAACTATAAGGCACAAGCGCATAATTTACCGACCCAAAAAAATTACAATATGCAGAATATAAAAATGGATGGAAAGTAGTGATACTTTAAAAGGTGATAAAAAAAAAAAAGTTAAATTACAGGGATATGAAATAAATTGATCCAACAAATGAGATAAGATTTAAAATGTCAAATCCAATACAAAAACGAACAAAAATTCACACTAAAAGAATACATAATTGGTTGCAAGGATTCCTTCTTTGCACGGCGCAATTCAACTTGTTAGTTTACAGTATTTTATATTTATGTGGTGTTTTTTCTTTTTTTTTTTGGATAAGCCGCAGAATAATGGCATAAGTCAATTTACTCATTAGGGTATAATTCGCCATTATTACCACAATTCACAAATATAAATAGACACTAGCAAGTTACTTTTTTTATAGATCGAAGACTAATGTCTATAATATGAAATCACCCTTACTCAAACCTACAACTAATAAATTACTAAAATAATGAAAAATTAAGCGAATGTCATAAGTAATTAGGGACATTAAACACATTATTAGTGATCTTACCAACTATTTATTTATACATACATGCATGTGATCAGAAAGATATTAACTCACTATTACAATTCCCTATCAGATTTAGTAAGAGCGGTATGAATGTTACTGTCTCTAACGTATGTAGCCAGTAGCCTCAATCAGCCACCATATTGCTACAGTAGCTAGACCCACAAGACTGTATCATTCGAGTTTGTTTTAAATTTTTAGGACACATGGGAGGCACGTGGTCCAACATGTCTTAACTCTATTTGGACAAGATTAGGGAAGGTGCCTTCGAGTGGGGACCCATTGTTGAGCCAACTTGCAATGGAGCAAATGGGGTCGCCAAGTTCCCATATATTGCCGAATCCTCACCTTACAAATCTTGAATGAAACACAGGATTCACATGTGACATATATATCTGGTTTTGTCTCTTGTCATCTTTTTGGTACCTTATGGCGATTTCTGATGATCGTTAGAATCTTGCCATGTCACCCATAGGAGAATAAATATATAGGTGGCGGAAACTGATTTAAAAATCATAGGTGATTAGAGGTAAAGTTGAGTTGATAGTTTCAAACACTATTAAGATAAGAAGGGGCCACTGAGGGTACTCACTAACAAAGGAACCAAATTCCCAATCTCCAACATTGCTAAAACAGTTTCCTTTGCTCTTTATCCTTCTTTACATTTTAATTTTTCTTTTTTCCTCTTATTTCCCAACAGAACAATTACACAAGAAATTAAAAGTTGCACGCGTATACATAGATATGTTCGTGTACAACTCATTCTCCTCTGTTGTCCACCACTTGTGCCTTAACTTTTAAAAAAAAAAAACCAACAACAATTAAACTCCTTGTCTCTTCCGATTGTCTAAGACGACAATTCACTTTGTGGTTCCCAAAGGGAACAACACTGCTTTTATTGAGAGATATTTGATCAGTGCGCTGATTAAAGAATGACATTATAGGAGTTACGTGCGTCCTTGTATTTTATAGAATGCCCGATTCCCCATTTGCAATTTTCTCCTCTTCAGTAGGAAAAAGCGAAAATAGGCACAAACTGATTGAAAAAGAGTTGAATGCATTTCAATAATTTTAAAACAACCCGTTATATCATTAATAATAAGATAATAAATCATTGTCATTCAATCGCATTGACAGAAAGGAAATGCCCAACATTGCTAAAATATAACCTACACAATTAATTTGGAAGCAGCTCACAAAATTCTACTCCTTTTATTTTTTTGATCGCCTCGTTATCTCCATAGATCTTGGAGAACAGATCCCACTGTTAGAGCCGCAAACGAGACTTAATAGTCACAAGTGAATGGAATTTGGACAAAAAGTGTGTGTCAATCAAAGCTTTGGAAAGCTTTGGAGAAGACGTCGATCTTGAAGATGTTATGTTCAATTCCGTGAACGTAAGTTATTATTATTATTATTATTTTTTTTTTTGTATGGCTCATAATGCAATAAAAAAAATACAAACACTCAATTAAATAAAAATTTATTTCTTAGTTATATGCAATAGAATCAAATTGTTAAACACCAGACCTCACTCATAGAAAACTTTCCCCTCCTCAATTGAGCTGGAATAAAACCAAAAAAGGGGTTGTAATTGAGAGGTGTCAACGAGTGTTTACATTTGCTATCCCAATATCAATTTGTGTTGTTTTACTTTGATTTCTTGTCTTGTCTATCAAGGAAGAAACTTCTTCATGCTAATAGCTGTCCTCTGGTAACCATCTAAAAGCGATTATTATTTACTTTTTTTTTTTCTCTCTAATTAGAATGGAGCAAGAGACATAATCTCATCTTGTTAATGAAATCAAATGAGGTATATTAACCATACGGGCAATGCACCCATTAAATACCAAAGAACCATTTTCTTATTACAATCCATGTTTATGAAAAGATCAATTCTTTAACTACATTAAATGAAAAAATATAATTAAGACCGATTTCATATGTCCATATTTTCGATATTTTTCTCCCACCACATGTATACATTAGTGCATTATTTCTTTCACTCTATTTTCCTGGTTCACTTAAACTTTATCGGAGGGAACGTATAAGTTTAATTATCTTAACGTTGAAAAGGCAAACAAAGGAAAAAATTAAAAAATTACGTTTTATTATACGGTAATTAAAAGACGCAGAACCTCGAGAAGAGGGTTAAATGTATAACTCCGACGAATGCAATAATACTAACCAGAAAAGATAAGGGTAGCATTGTTCTAAAAATTAAAATATATTTAATTTGATTAATATAATATTACTCCATCGACCCTTAGAATTCCAATGGCGGCCCCTACGCCATTGGCCTTGCTTGCTTATTAGCCATACAGGCTCTCTCCTTGAATCCTTCCTCTCTCTATGACACTTATAAGTCCCAGGCTCACAAGTGACGAATAGTACCAGTAGCGTTACCAAGTTACCAACATAAGCGGAGAGGAGGGGAAAAAATAGATAGAAGGGATGATAAGAAGCAAATAACATAAAGGGCTGCTTCTTGCTCTTGCTATTTATCTATCCCTATTATAATTGTGAAGAAAGCAAAAAGAAAAGCTATTTCTTTGTCGACATGGAGGGGCTGCTGATTTTGTACTGGCTTAAGTTGCTTGGCATCTCTTACTTGTTCTTGGTTTTTGTTTTAAAGATTGTAGTGTTTCTTTGGTGGCGACCCAGAAAAATTGAAGAGCATTTTTCCAAGCAAGGAATCAGAGGACCCCCATATCGTTTCCTTATAGGCAATGTCAAGGAGGTTGTGCAGATGATGTTAAAGGCCTCATCTCAACCCATGCCTTTCTCTCATAACGTACTTCCGAGAGTTCTATCCTTTTATCATCACTGGAAGAAAATCTATGGTATGTTTTATTCCCATTTTATCTCTCTCCCCTTCCTCTCTCATTCTTTTTTTCTCTTTTATTTCTTTGAGTCTCTTTGAGATTTCCGTTAAGAATTATTGACTTTTTCTTCTTTTTTCTTTCTTCTTAATTTCAATGAGTCCAGTTTGCAACTTCTTAGTTGCATTAATGTCTGCGATAAGTTTTCGTCTGAGCGATTTTGGAACCATCGAAGATGGCTACCAATGTAGTTTTAGGGTCTTTCTTCTCTCCTGTAAAGCAGTGAGTTAGAGGCTTTCCTTGTAATCATTAATGCTACGGGATCGTGCATCTATTTGGATGTGTTTCTTTGCCTTGGATTGTGATCCATCCCCCAAATTTTGTGACTTTTAAAAGGCTTGTTCTTGAGTTCAGGTGCTTCTTTTTAAACTTTTTCAACCTTTTTCTGCACTTCGGTGCTTGATGGTGAAGTTCTGAGTTTGGACTGTTCCGCTTCTTGCTCTCTCTCTCTCTCTCTCTCCTCTTTTTTCTTTCCAATCTCCTTGTTATAAAGTTTGAATCAAATAGTCATTTCTATCTTGTCTTTGATTTAACACTTGCTAGCAATTTTATTTCCTCCATATATATATATATATATATATAATTCTGTTTTTTTTTTTTTAAAATGATCTAAAAGGACTCATAATAACAATAACCGAAAAGAATGATGCATGCTATTGCACTTGTTCGCCTTAGAGTTATAATTTTACTTTCTGTTATCCATTCCCTCCCTCTTTTGTTTCTTTGATGAGTTTGCGTTCTGATGGAAAAGTTGTACCATGTTTGTGTTTGCTAGTTGCATAGCCCCCCTTGTCTGCCTGCTACTTGTTCCTCTCTCTCTCTCTCTCTCTCTCTCTCTCTCTCTCTCTCCTCCTCTCTTTCCTTCCCTCCAATTTGAATTAATCGTTGTCAAGTAATTTAACTGCTCTTTTTGCAAACTTGACACACTGACTAACTTGAGGTTGAGGATTGTCCGAATGTGTTCTATTCATTGCTCTCTTTTATAGGTAAACTCTAGCAACTAGAGTTGAATTAATGGCCCAGATAGAATTGCTATCCTTTCTTTGCTTAATTAACAATTTTGCTAGCTGTATTTGTACGTACATTGCACGTGCTGATCATAAAAGTCCCGTAAAAAAAAAAAAAAGATTAATTGGGCTGTTGGTTGTCTGCAGGTGCAACATTTCTGGTGTGGTTTGGACCCACAGTTCGACTCACAGTCTCCGATCCTGAGCTCATCAGAGAAATCTTTATTTCCAAGTCGGAGTCATATGAGAAGGTTGAGGTTCACCCTCTCATCAAGAAGCTTGAGGGTGATGGGCTTCTGAGCCTCAAAGGAGCAAAATGGGCTCACCATAGGAAAATCATATCTCCTACATTCCACACGGAAAATCTCAAAGTAAGCCCCAAGACATTGTTGTTCATTCGAATTCAATTAATATTGGATTAATCTATTCTATTATGTCTTAATTTAATTCTCTTTGCTAAAATTCCATTTTTTAAAAAAAAAATTATTGTTCCGGTAGTTGCTAGTGCCGGTGGTGGCAAAGAGTGTGACTGATGTGCTAGACCAATGGTCGGCAATGTCAAACTCAGAAAATGAAGAGGTGGAAATTGAGGTTTCTGAATGGTTCCAAACGCTAACAGAAGATGTCATTACAAGAACAGCATTTGGTAGCGACTACGAGGACGGAAAAGCCATTTTCCGTTTACAAGCAAAACAAATGGTGCTGGCCGCCGAGGCCTTCCAAAAAGCTTTTATACCAGGGTACAGGTAACTCCTCACTTGCACAGTAGTCCCTTGAATTGAGAGGTTTTTATATAAAGTAATTATAATTTAAATATATTTTTGGGCAGATTTTTTCCGACGAAAACAAATATGAATTCGTGGAAATTAGACAAGGAGATCAGGAAATCGCTGATGAAGCTGATCCATTGCAGGAGAGAAAACTCCTGTGAGGGCAGCAGCGGCACATGCACAAAAGTCCAAGAAAAGAGTCCAAAAGATTTGTTGTGGCGAATGATTCAAGCCTCAAATTCGTGCCCAAATCATGTAACCGTCCCTGACATTGTCGAAGAGTGCAAGAGCTTTTTCTTTGCTGGCAAACAGACCACTTCCAATCTGCTGACGTGGACGACTGTCCTGCTAGCAATGCACCCCCAGTGGCAGGTGCTAGCACGTGACGAGGTGCTGTGGCTTTGTGGATCACGTGACATACCCACCAAAGATGATGTTGTCAAGCTTAAAACGGTAAATTCCAACCCTAAATAAATAAATAAATAAATAAAGCTTTCTTCTCTCTCCTTTTAACAACATTGAGACCGACCATTTATGTTCATTTTGTCACTTTGTCCCTTGGTTCCTTGCTCCTTTCATGACTACCTGGAGGCTAGAGACTCCTCGTTCTTGGCATAATTGTTTAATTAATTATTATAATTCACCTTCCGAAACAAATATATTACAACCCTGTAAACCATAATATTTACTGAAGAAATTTTAGAAGGTTGTTCAAAATATTTAATTAGCTTGGTCCATTAATTTTTTTTTTTTGGTGCAGTAAGTTACATAATGTGATTAATTTTCTCTATTAATGTAAATCCTATTCTCCTTTTAAAGATTAAATCAAAATATTTAATTAGTAGTCCGGAACGGCAAAATTTAATTGTGTGAAATGATCTGGAATGCAGCTTACGATGATTCTGAATGAATCTCTGCGTCTCTACCCTCCAACAATTGCGACAATCCGACGGTCCAAGATCGATGTGGAGCTGGGGGTCTACAAGATCCCACGTGGGACCGAGCTTTTGATACCAATCTTGGCCCTTCACCACGATCACACGATATGGGGGCACGACGCAAACGAATTCAATCCTGGCCGCTTCGCCGATGGTGTAGCACGCGCCGCAAACCATCCTGTGGCGTTCATTCCATTTGGTCTGGGAGTCCGTACATGCATCGGCCAAAATCTAGCCATGTTGCAAGCAAAATTGACTCTAGCCATCATACTACAAAGGTTCTCTTTTAGACTGGCCCCTAGCTATCAACATGCACCAACGGTCCTGATGCTACTTTATCCCCAATACGGGGCCCCCATCATCTTCCAGCGTCTACCAAGCATCATGACCCGCCAAGATCAAGGATCACAATATTGCAACCAGTCCCATACCTGACCAAGGTACCATTCTTTGCCCTTTTGAAATTATGTATGGGACCCGAGGCTGAGATTGAGTGAGACTTAGCGAGAATCAATCTCCATGTATCCACAAACATTTTTATCTACTTTACCCCAATCATGGCCATGGTTCTTTTCACCAAAAAATATTTTTACCTTGGCATGTAAGTAACAACCATGGTCTACACCAAAGAAGTTTGTTATCCTGGCATTTGGGTTTTTCAATTAGACTAGGAAATAGTAAATTGCTAACAGGTAGTGTAGTTCCCCCTGTCCTATCTTTGATGTGTGTAATGTATATTTAATTGCTCAATCTCTACACAGTTCTGTAACATTATGTTTTCATCATCCTTGGATTATGTTCTATTAGAATCAATCTCTCTCTTTCTCTCTCACGTAATTCACCAGTCAATGCCAAGTGTATATAAATCATGGAATCTTATTAATGGAGATATCCTTCGGTTCAAATTCTATTCTTCTGGTTACTAGTATTTCTCTATGAAAAATTTCAACAAGCTTAGTTACCAATGCATTATCTTCTGCTTCAGGAAACATGACATTGGACTTCACTCATTCTTAAAACTGAAGATAATATAAATAACTTGGTTAATTGATGGCAAACGGTTAATATTGCGAAACCCCATTGAACTTGTCTGCACCAGATCACAATATGTGGGTGAACCGTTTTAATTTTTTTAGTAAATAAATACATGAATAGAGAAAAAGCTTTCTGCTTTCTCCTTTTAGCAATATTGGGACCAACCATTTATGGTTTTTTTTATCACTTTGTCCCTTGGTTCCTTGCTCCTTTCTTGACTTCCTGGAGGCTAGAGATTCCTTGTTCTTGGCTTAATTGTTTAATTAATTATTATAATTTACCTTCCAAGACAATTTTATTACAACCCTATGAACCATAATATTTACTGAAGCAATTTTAGAAGGATGTTCAAAATATTTAATTAGTAGTCCCGCGTTGGACAGGCTAAATTCAATTGTGTGAAATGATCTGGTGTGCTGCTTACAATGTTCTGAATGAGTAGCTGCGTCTCTACCCTCCAAGTATTCTGACAATCCGACGGTCCGAAACCCATGTGGAGCTGGGAAGCTACAAGATCCCACGTGGGACCGAGCTTTTGATACCAATCTTAGCCCTTCATCACGATCAGACAATATGGGGCCAAGTTGCTAACGAATTCAATCCTGGCCGCTTTGCCGATGATGTGGCCCGCGCAGCAAAGCATCCTGTGGCCTTCATTCCATTTGGCGTCGGCCACCGTACCTGCATCGGCCAAAATCAAGCCATTTTGCAAGCAACATTGACCCTTGCCATCATACTACAAAGGTTCGCTTTTCGATTGGCCCCTAGCCATCAACACACGCCAACGGTCCTGATGCTATTTCACCTCCAACATGGGGCCCATCATTTTCCTGCGTCCATCAAACACGTTGAGATGAGAAGAGTCATAAGAAAATATTTTGCATCTTTTAAATCTAAATCATCTAATTCCACTCCTAGTTTCTTTAATTAATTATTCATTTGGTCTCAACCTTATTTTACTCATCTAATTAAATTAATAGCTGTTCCTGTGTTCAGTTATGCTTTGTCTCGGAGCATGCCTCTCTCCACGTTGACATCTATCTAGGTGTTGTCCCCCAAACCCTAACTAGACGACAAAATCAACATTCCAGTGGACCCATCTTGATTAACATAGAAAAAGGAGGCAAGCCAAAGCTGCCTCCGAATCCGGAAAACACAAACCGAACCCATCGTAAAAAGCCTTACTAGTTACTATATCCTTTTGGTAGACAAAAATCAATTGAAACATAGAATGTGATGTTATTGATTGGTTTAATCTATCATCACATCACACTTGTTCGTTCAAGTAATAATTATCCATATATATTGTACATATAAGCCTGAACAACAAAAATGAAGTCAATACCAAGCTTATAATTCAGTAACATATAGCAAATAAAAACGGCTGCGTTTAGCGAGTACTTGCACAAATGCTCATCCTGATCAAGAAATTTGGTTGGAAATTAGAGTTGCTGAGTTTGGTACTTGGTTTTATTAAAAGAAAATTGAATAGACGGATACATAACAATTTAATGGTTGGGATTTTAAAAAACGTAGAATCACGTTGATACGAATTTAAGAGAAATACAGTCCGGAAATTGGGACCTAACGGCGTTCTGCAATGATTGGCCATTTTCCCTGCCTCATGGGCATATGACACGTCTGTGCATAAAGATTACCGTCAACATCTCGGAGAATAGTTGTATAATCTTATCTGCCATTTGAATACTTGGCTTTGCCAACACAGGCTGCGTAGGACCAAATGGCCAGATGGGGTTTCGTTAATTTTAAGGGGAGGAGGCATCCTTAATTAAGCATGTGCTACAAGCATCCGGGCCTAAAACAAATGACATAGCTAAAAATTTAAGTATTTTTAGTTGTAAAATTTTAAATACAAAATTTAAATTTTAAAGAATAAAAACCTGGGTCAAGGTCTGGTTGGTCAACTTTACCAGTTCTACTAGTCGGATCAGTCCGTGTTTTATAACTTTGATTAATAATTAATAATAATGTTAATATAGGTCTCATGCTTAATTGGACATGTGTACTAAAATTAGTGGCATGTTCTTATGCCTAAGGAAATGCTGAATGGATCCAAAAATCGTAACAATGATAGGTGAGAGAGGGAAATTCCCCCAGTCCAAACGTCATTTAAAACATGACTCTCGATGATGCCTCAGCCTTTGCTTAATATTTTTTTTTTTTCAAAAACAGATACACCATTTTGTGTTTCCTTGCCAGTTGCGAGTTTGTCATCTGCATGTAGGCATAAAGAATTTTCACACGGCAAGCAATTACAGTAATACGGCCAAAAATGTGCCCACTAGCTTGTCCCCTATGTCAACGAAACGGTGCAGGAAAAGCAAGCAAACGCAAACAAAGTGGAACAGCAACTCTTCAGATGCCGAAAGTAAGCCTGGTTGTTATTGTTTAATAACATGCTTCCGCATCTACAGATGAGCTAATCAAATGATTTTTTTTTTATTTTCATGTTTCCAATTTCGAGTGCAAAAGAAGATGGTTTGGACCACTAAGTCCAGGATCAAATAGCACCGGGCGAAGGAGCTTAATTTCAAACAAATTTGTACCAATCAATTTTATTATTAAACTAAAATGTTAAAATTTTTAACATTTAATTAATTTAATTATTTTAATAAAAATTAAATTAATAAAATTAATATACATATACTATTTAAAAATTTTAATTATATATATAAATAATAAAATTAAAAAAATTAATTAATATAATATATTTAAAAATATAAAAAATTAAATTAAATAAATTTAATATAAAATATCTTATAATTCATAATATAATATATAATTTTATATATTTTTATTAAAATATTAATAAATATATTATATAAATATTTTTTTCTTAATTTTTATGATTTATAATTTTAAAAAATATATAATAATATATTTTTTAAATAATAAAATTTAAAAATATTTTATAAATTTTTAAAATTAATCAAACTAAAATTATTATTATTAACTTATAATTTAATTAATTTATTTATATTTTAATTATTAATTTTGTAAACTTTAGTTTCAAACCATTTGTTCCGGGCACCAGCGCAGAGTTTTTTTGCATTTTTTTTTTTTTTTTTATCCAGATCCTTAATTTGTGTAAGTAAATGAAGTAGCCGGGCTAGTTGGTCACAAAAACTTGTAAGAACAGGGCCATCTGGAAAGAGTAAAATATAGTAATGCCTTGGTCATTTGTTCCCCAGAACTATGGAAATACACAATATGGAACTACCAAAAGAAAAATGACAAGGCAAAATAAAGTCACTTTTCAACATTTCTCCAGCAGAACAGTCCAGTGATCTTTGACGGTGAAAGACATTAGAAGTCTGGTAACCCGGGCAGGCCATTCATTGATTAGGCACCGCAACCGTAGGGAAACCTCTTTCCTCCCAAAAGAGCAGGATCCTCCTACAAAACAGCAACCAGCTTTGCCAGAAGCTCAACGCAGCAGGCATAAAGCATCCAAGAAATGTCTCACGGACACACAATACAAGCAGCGACACAAGGCCAGCCCAAGCTCAAGACCGAAATAGGGTAACATCCTTAAATATCCCACGTTTTCTATTCACAGTGAAGATGGCATTAACTAGAAATGATAGAACGACCAACAAATGCAAGTACATTAATATGTATCAATACTTACGCCACTTCCAGGAGCATCCCTTCAAGACTTTGATTAGTTTACCAGAACTCCAGCCATTTTGAGCCCTCAGAGAGATTAACAGAAAAGACTCAATTGTGCAAATAAGAGCATTATGTGAGGTCACCTCAATTTGAGCCTTTCCATCTAGTAACTTTCCAACTAACCAAGGATATGAACAAGCAAAACATGCTACATGACACCAGAACCAGGTGTCCAGACAACAGATCATCTCATTTCCGGTCTTATATCTCCATCAAATCAGGTATCAGAGGCTCACAAGTAGCCTGAAAAGGGTAGCATTTGCTCACACAAAGTATAAATATAACGAATCATTATAATCATCCTATTAATTGCTCAACTGTCTAGACCAAGAGAAGACCGCAAACCACAACATCATCTCTCAACATCCAGAAGTGAGGCACACAAGCCACCCTGTAAAAATGCATCAGTAGGTATCAATAAAAGCCTCAAAAATAACCACTGCATTGCCAATCTGTCTGGATACCAAACACACTTAAAGCAGGAAACCAGAAACCATAGATTTTCCTATAAAGTTCAAAGAATGTAAAGGCAGGCATTCAGTCAATTTTCCAAACTTGAAAGGATCACAACTTAATGTGTCTTTGGGGAGAAAATAGCATCCCAAAATTAAAAATGTCCAAAATTCAGCAGTATTCTAACAAGCAAAGCACATTGATATCTATGTCTCTTTATCAACATATATTTAAGATACGCAATGAGAAAAAAAATTAGAATCTTGAAGTGCACTCAACTTGGGCAAATATTTCGGCAATTACTCATCTGCCTTACAAGCCCACAGCTTCCTGGAGAGAGCGAGAGAGAGAGCACGAGCAAAAGATGGAGGGTAAGGAAGGCAGAGCTAAAGAGAAATGAAGTAATGACAAAAGAGAGAGAACTTATACACGCAGATGGTTTGGAAATATTCACTACTTTGCAACTTATTTTGGTACATTAATTCAACTCAATCATTGCATGCCATAAACTAAAATCAAGGGACAAAAAAAAGCAGCAGTTCATCGTGCTTCTTACAATGGGAACATGCCATTAAATGTTTATCAGATTCTACTGCAACAACACAAAGTCAATTTACCAAAACTTCTTCCAGATTTTCTGTCATCTAGTGCCAGTTGTATTATCAGTAGAAACTAAATTTCTGACCTCCATCAAATGTTCGTCATTTGATATGTGGAGGAAGAAACGAAGGTTTGTCACCAGTGCTTCTTGCTCCCAACTTAAAGGCCCAGATGCATACAGTGCCCCCATAGTGCAATGGTAGGCATGCAACTCTAGCCTATGAATTTCAGCAGCCAGTTCCTCTTTTGTGGGAAAGATACAATTTCCTTCCTCATCTCCCCATATACTAGAAGATTCTGCATCACTTCTATGAACATCAATATCTTCAACAAAGCCAGTATGACCGTACAACTTAGATAAATTGTTACCAGTGATGCTACAGCTACCAACTGAGCTAGTAACACTATTATAATCAAGAGAATCTACATCTATTGCAGAAGAACATCCAACAGCAACAGCCAATTTCCTCCTCTCTGTATCCATTTCAGGGAATCGACTTCTGTTGTCAAAAGAAGAATGCATGATTTTGTCAGCATCTACCTGGTCAGGTGATAAGAAGTGGTTCACAGCAATTGCTCGGTGCAGCTCACCCTCTTTCTCAATTGCTCTAAACTTTTTGGCAGTGGCACCATATGCTTCAACTTGTGGATTACCATAAGCTCCTCTCTTCAATGTTTTACGAGAAAAAACAGCAGATTCCTGAAATGTTTCCATGTTCCTAAACGGAAAACAATCAACTTGAGCATTTGCATGCATCTTTGGGCTTGTTCTCTGAACATGGAACCTTTGGGGATGATTGTTCCTTAAAGTACTTTTATCATGCTTCCTATATCCACAACTACCAAATCCCTGGATGCAAAAACCAAATGCACTAACCTTCAGCATAAAAGATATCCAAAAATATTGATGGGAAAGTTACAGAATGGCATTTCTCTCATTCAAGACTGTGAAAAATATATGATACTTGTAAAAATCCAAGGAAAAACTGTGGAAAAGTTTACATAAATGAACAAAACATCATGGTAGAAAAATTTGCAAGAATAAAATATAATTTCAGGTGGATAAGTACCTTTCCTATTACAACCCATCTTGCATCTTCCCATGACTGTCTTGGCCGGATGTCAAACTTACCAACTTTGAATTCCATGGAGGAGCCCAGCAGCCTGACCAAAAAGTGCTTTCTGTCCAAAACTTTAGTAACTGTCGCCATTTTCCAAGAAAAGTCATCAAACACCTCTACTACATCACCAGGAATCCAATTCTCCACAACTTCAGTCAGAGGAGGGTAAGGCCTAATTGCCTCCCTAGACACCATCTCCATTGCAGTTTCACCATTTCTGCCCAAATACCCATCATATCTAACAGTGTAGGTGTAACCATTGCCACAGATTATCTCAGCACCTCGCCAAGAACCTGAGGGAACATCTTTTTTGCTTAATACTTCCACTTTGCTTCCTTTTTTAAATCTCATGACTGCAACAGTGACATAAAACCTGTTGAAAGTAACAACTACTGTCAAAAACAGAATGCAACCAGCAAGCCAACGTGGCCATTTTTAAGGGAACATGCCCAGATAACATAATATTTAACATTTGGACAATTGTTCAACCCATCCAATAGCGATCAAACAATTGTTAAAAGCATGGATGTAAATCTCTATTATTTTACTCATCAAGATCAGATTGCAATCCCAAACGCAAAATGCAAGACAATGAAAAAAAAAAATCCAGAATCTCCTTTCTTTTCCTCTGTTTGGCTGCTCAACAAAATCTGAAAATTCAATAATTGCATACGGTATTGAAATTTTTGGAAAAATCAACTCAAACAAGCATTAATCCCGTCAGTCAACTGCAGTCCTCCTATTTCATCATCCTACCAACAACAAACACTCCCCTTACAGAAACCCAAACAACACAATGCATACCTTTATTTAATCTTTGATTAGAACCAAAGGAAAATCCCAAACAACAAAGAACAGCCACAGGACCGCTCACGTCAGATTTAAGGATGATTAGGTATCCAACAAGTACTTATGAACTATAAGCTCTGTTTAGTTTCCAAAAAATTGCAGAAAAACAAAGGCAATCAGAAACTTTTAATTCATCTAAAAACTAATCAGGTTTTATTCAAAAAGCTGTAATAAACAGAGACAAACGTTAGCAACATTTTTAAGTTCTTTTTTTTTTTTTTTTAATGTTTCCATAAAAATAAAAAATAAAAACAGAGGATGGCTAATACCAGAAAGTCAGACACCTTTATAATTTAAAACTGAAGGATAAAAGAAGAAAAAAAAAAACACTTTCTTCCTTGAAAATTTTCTGGTGTCTCGCCGTTTTCTCAGCAACCAAACAGAGGTCAAGCAAAATCATTTAACTTAAACAACAAAACTGCAAACTTTTTCCGCGACAAATATTAATCAGAACAAACCGAAAAGCATAAAATAAATAAAAATAAATAAATAATAAAAGAGGGAAACCAAAGAAAAAATTATCGGAAAAAATTCAAATTAAAAAAAAAAACGTAAACAAAATGAAGAGAATTTCACTTACCTTTACCGATTCTCCTAAATTTTGAATTTTATTTTTCCTTTTTTTTCCCGTGTTGTATCGGCGCAGTTCTTGGCCTTGATGTTTCTATCCGCCCGTAAATTTCAATTTTTCTGATGATTGTGAGTTGTTTATTGTTATTGTTAGTTTTGAACTTGTGAGAAGGGGCAGACCTTAAAATAAATAAATAAAATTAATATGCTTTAATGATGTAATAATGGCTGATGTTATTTTATTTTTTTTTATAATAATAATAATTTATGGATTGAAAGGAGTTTGTTGATGGACCTAAATCCTAATCCTACGAGATTTCTGACATATCGAGTTGCCAACCGCCCAATAGTTTGAGTTTTGGGATGGAAATTTTAACGGGCATTTAATTCGCCAACATAATTATGAATCCAACATATAAAATTGTGTTACATTTATTAAGAAAAAAAATTAACATATTGAATTCGGAATCCAAGAAAATTTGCCGTAAATTCATTTTCTTTTTTTAACCATAAATTCATTTTTTAGTTCAATGACAAAAAATTTATTTATTAGTACGTACGCTTTCCTTGTCTTCTTTTAACGATTTTTTTTTTTTAACTTATTGATTTAAATTTTGTCAAGGGTTCGATTTTTTCCAATTTGTAATCCTTACCATAAAGTCTATTATTGGGCATCCGGTAACTTAATTAGGATCCATGATGTACAGATAACAATTAACCTTTTTTTTTTTTTTCCGTATTTCCTTAGTTTTTACAATTAATGTATTTTCACACCAAGGTCTTAAAATTTCTAAATTCATGTTATGTTTCTCTGCGGGATAAATAAGCATAAATTCCTTTTTTTTTTTTTTTTTCCCATCTCGTCAACATTTGGCAATTGGGTTTTCTTTCGTTTAAGAGATTAAATACCCTCGGCATATATACGTCATACTCTATTGCATTTCATTGTGATCCAAATAGGAAATATCAGCATCCGTGTACCTTACAAACTCTGAATTAATGCCTTGCTGTATGTTATTGACTTAATTTTTCCATTAATCTGTGTTGTCAAGTTGGTTCGTTTGAAGATGCCAACCTTCACAAAATATAAATTTTATTTATACGATAATGTTTATTTAATTTAATTTTTTTAATAAATTTTTATAATTTATAGTACTCAACGTTGATATAAAAGTTGATTTTTTTGGGAACACTCCTAACAGTAATAATAACTTTCTCTAAATGTGGCTGCGTCATGGGAAGTGAAATCAACCTTTTAATAGTTGACCAAGAAACATTTTGTCTATAATAGTGGGTCCTTACTCCTAAGAACAATAACAAAAACTGAACAGTTCTGCCAAGGTTGTTGTTGACCAGGCCAACCCATCCCATCACAGTGCTATAAAAACCTCCCATTCAAGCGTACAGAAGACAATTAAGCATCAAAAAGTTCTATTCCCTGGCGAACAAGACGCACTAGCACAACCTCAGGCACCAGACGCCCTCTGCCAAACTAGTAGCAGCCAGAACTAAATCCAGAACCCCGGCAACCCCACCCAAAAAAGTCACTGCCATTCCAATCAACCCAGTTTCTATCTGCCAATCCTCACTGTACTAACCCAATCCTGCACTGAACCTTATCCCAAAAGCATCAACAGCATAACACACAAAACAACTCAGCCTATCGTTGATGACAAATAGAGATACTGGGTAATATCGACATAGATATCATCTATAATCACAGCTGCTTCCAAGATGGCACCACGACCAAGCCATAGTAAGTTCACCAGATACAATTATTAGTGTATTTTTTTCAGACTTGGTTATTGTGGATAGCTTATGTCTAAGTTATTCTTTTTACTTTTAGGTGTAGTTGACAGATTTTTTAAATCTTGATGGCGCCGTAAGCAATTGCAGTATCAAGGCACATCTTCTTCATCTCTGGTGGTGTTGGTCGTATCTCATGACGTCCCGCTGGTTCTTTGAGGCGTCCACGTCGTATTTGTCTCGCTGATTGTTCAAATCCCTGTACAATGCTGTTGACTACTGGATCAAAACTTGAACACTCGACAATGCATACTCCGACCTCAAAACATTGTTGCCTTTGTGGTAATTAGAGGAGTTCACGGTTCGGTTTAAACGAATTGGAGGGTGAAAATCGAAATCGAACCGAAAGATTGGGTTATATTGATATTTTTGTTCAGGCCACACAGGCCGAATCTAGTACTCGAAGCTTTTCATAATGATGGGCCACGGCCCACTCTCAACGGGACCCAAAAATGTTAAAGTACGAGATGTCTCCTGGACCGACAAGTTGATCGATTCCCTCCCACCAAACCGACGTGACCGGCGGAGCATTAGAGAAATTATTATTTCCAATCCAAATATCAGAATGATTGTGTGTTCCGCCAACGCCAAATGAATTCAAAAGTAACCAATGAAAAATGGCTAATAGAAATGAGGATTTCGAGTTAGCTGACGTGGCATATTGATGACCAATCCTGAGGACTGACCTAAAAAACGCTTACCATAGACTATCTCACCTTCTCTTTCCCAACTTGTGCAGCCGCGTTGCCCTAAAATCCCTGAGCCTGCTTTAATACACTTCTCTCACTCAAAGATGGAGACGGACGGGGAGTAAGGAGGGCGCGAGCCGGCGTATCACAAAGGATGGGCAGCCACCAGAATGGCGGCGTGGCCGGCGAGCGCACGGCCGGAAGCGGAGTGGTGGCGGTGGACAAAGGAGTGGATTTCGCGAATTACTTCTGCACATACGCCTTTCTCTATCACCAGAAAGAGATGCTTTCCGATAGAGTCCGCATGGACGCTTACTTCAACGCCATTTTCCACAACAAGCACCACTTCCATGGAAAGGTACCTCCTCATAGTTACTTCATTATTTATTAGGTTTTTGGCTAAAGAACTTTGATTCCTTTTTTCAGCTTTAAGCTTTCTTTTTGGCTATTTATGTCTATTTTTATCGAATGGGAATTGAAAAAAAAAAATCATGTACAGCGGTGTTTGAGTAGATTTTGAACTGACTCACGCGAAATGTTGTACAGACCGTGCTGGATGTTGGAACAGGGAGTGGCATTCTGGCTTTATGGTCAGCGCAAGTGGGTGCTAGGAAGGTATATGCAGTAGAAGCAACTAAAATGTCAGAGCATGCCCGTGCATTAGTCAAAGCACATAATCTTCAGGATGTGGTGGAAGTGATTGAGGGTTCTATGGAGGATGTCACCTTGCCAGAGAAAGGTCCAGACATTGGTTTTAGTTTTTAATGAAGGAAAACTTTTGGCCTTTCCCATGATTGTTGTAAATTTGAGTTTTCTGTGATATTCATGGCAGTTGACGTGATCATCTCGGAGTGGATGGGATACTTTCTTCTGCGTGAATCTATGTTTGATTCAGTGATATGTGCTCGTGACCGCTGGTTGAAGCCTGGTGGAGTCATGTAAGCAATTTAATTTTATGTGTTTCTCAATAGCTGCATTCATTTCATTTGTTTTTGTCTTTGTCTTTCTAATAGTTGCCTTTATCAATGTTTTTATTTTTAGTGCTGCTCTCATTGTGGTTGTTTTTGCTGTATCTATTTGTTCTAGGAGCTGACATATTTGTGATACTCAATTAGCAGTACCATGACTGGCAAGTTGTCATACTTTCACAGGTATCCAAGTCATGCTTGCATGTGGATGGCACCTATGAGGTCTGGATTAGGGGAGAAAAAGAAGGACGATTATGATGGAGCAATGGATGATTGGTATGCTTTTGTGGATGATACCAAAATGTATTACGGAGTGGATATGAGTGTTTTGACTCTGCCTTTCGAGGAAGAGCAAAGAAAATATTATCTACAGGTTAGTTTTGGTTTAACATCTCAAGTATTATGGGTATTTGTTTAAGCAGAAAGGCAATTTTTGTGGGTATAGACACATATTTTTGCACATGCACACACACCTGCAGAGATGTGAGAGGGAGAGCCAGAAAGGGATGCCAGAGAGCCGGGCATTTAGTTAAATGAGCTAGGTTTATGTTCTGTTTATACATCTGTCTAAAAGAATTTGCTGCCTAATGGGGCCTGTCCACATTTTCTCTGAACAGCTCTCAGATTGATCCTGTGAATCTAATGGCAACTTGGATGAACCTTTTGTTGAACTGAGTATCGCCAGTTGGCTATTTCATCTTGTTTTGTGTGTTTTTAATCTATTTCTTCTACCTTCATATGTACCTGAACATGTGGTACTCTGTTTTATTCTCACTCTGCGAATGATATGACAAAGAATGATTCTTCTGCCTGTGGAATGATGGTGTCTTTTCAGTATGCTCTACATTTTAAAAGGACCTGCTATAAAATTTCTGTAGACATCAATGTGGCAAAACCTTCATCCACATCAAGTTATAGGAACAGCTGCTGTTGTAAAGGAGGTTGATTGTTTAACTGCAACTGTGAATGACATTCTCGAAGTCAGATCAAACTTTGTGTCTTCAATCACCTTGGAGAACACCACACTTTGCGGGTTTGCTGGATGGTTTGATGTCCATTTTCGAGTAAGCTGGGCATCAAAATCACTTAAAAAATCTGTTGTTGTATATCTTGTTTACCTGCATAATCTGACTGTTTTTCTGTTTCTGGAACGTCAGGGAAGCATGGATGATCCAACTCAGAGGGAAGTTGAATTGACAACAGCTCCTAGCATAGACAATGGCACACATTGGGGCCAGCAGGTTTGTCTGACAAGATACTTGACGATGCATTTAAATGATGGGAGAAAAAAAAGTCTGACTTGCTACATTCCAAAGCATTTTTATTGCTTATGTTACACACACATTTTTTAGCATGTTGTTAGTGCACGAATTATATAGGCAATCATTGATGTTTCTCAGGTGCTTATCCATTTTTTTTTATGATGGTTTCCTATTAGTTGCATTCTTGTTGTAATTTTTGTTGTGTTTATTTGACAGGTTTTCCTCTTACATCCTGTTATTGGCATTAATGAAGGAGATAATTTGAGTGTGTCTTTCAAGATGAACCGCTCCAAGGAAAACCATAGATTGATGGAGGTTGATCTTGGCTGCGAGATCAGACTGTCATCTGGCAAATTGCTACCACCAGTTAGAAATAGGTTCTACATTGAGTGAAAGGAAATTGCTGAGAAATTGAATGTTGGGCGTTAACAGAGGTACATCTTGTGGCCTGCCTGATTAGTTGTCATCTCGTGACAGGAAGCATTACTGTTAATCAGCTTGGTTCTCTGTGGTTGGTTTTGTTACTACATTGTGCTCTATATTTCGATCCTTCACTTTTCCATTATTATGCTGAATACAAATAGATTTATATCTTAATTGTGATAAATGATAGTTATATTGAATCCGTCATTGTCTTATTGCGGTTTAGATTTGATGGGATTAGTCGACGGAATAATAAACATCCCTACCACAACTATATCGCGGTTCCACCCTTCAGCTAAAAAGATATAGGGCTTCCTGTTATACATTCTAGTCACATGCAAATGCATTCATTAATGACTGATCTGGAAGCAGCTTGCAAGTTAAGCTGACAGGCTAACTTGCATTAACTGTTAAAACTCGTAACATTCTCCATTGTCAACTCATACAAAGTCCATGATCACCAGTACTCTTCAACAACTGCATTGTTTCTGGCTCTCGAAGCAAAGTCGTCACCTTAAAATTTGGCTTTTCTGGGACAATGCTTAAAATCTCAATGCCATAATGTTTGCCACTCTCCCTCTACCTCTATGCAGTTACATCAATGGATAGAATTTTGTCAGTCTCCTATTGAGTTCATCGATCCCACCTTGATTGAACTGCCTTCCTCTCCGTCTCAAGAATGTGTAGGTCACCGGGAACTGTTGGGAGTTCATCAGAACAGTTCACAATCAACCTTTATCCATCAGTCGCCATTGCTGCTTCTAGGAAGACTATAGCTACTGACTTGCCAGTTTATAAGACCGCTTCGGACGAGACCTGCGAGAAAGTGATTGCTCTGCAGCAACAAATTCCGCTAGGAGAGGATGTTGTTCATGTCATCCCACTTGTTCTGCAGTGTTCGTTAGATTATTCCATGAAACATGCAGTAAACTTGACGTGTTCCAAGCGAGCTTTCTTAACTGAATAAGGGCAAAGATTCTCAGAAGAACTTCAGTTGACGGAAAATTGTTCAATACTTTTCTTTAGATCTTTTTATCTTTTATCTTTTTTTTTTTTTTTGTTTTTGCTTTTTACGTTTTTCTTATTTTTGAATTTTGACATAGAATTCGGAAAACTAGGAACCAAAACGAAAAAGGTATATGGTAATAGATTTACTAAATGTAAGTTGCAATGCTAAAACAGAAATCGCATACTCGAACACCTTTAACCTCAGGGCCGCAAGCCTTCAACGCGCCCAGTTAGTTGAAATGGGCCCTTGCTAAACCAGCATGAGTACTGGGCTCCTACATGTTGTGGCCCGTGAGCACTGTGGGGCTTGACAAGCAGTCTCACATTCGATGGCAGCACGATGGTAACCAGCCAAGCATCGAAAACGAGAGTGTTTGCCGGAGTAAGCGGACATTTTCTATCTGGTCTGAGTTTCATCTCGCGCGTTCTTGCTAGAAACCTGTTTGAGTCGAGAAGCAGAAACCAATTTTCAAAACCCAACTTATAATTCGTTTAACCCTAGAAAATGGGCCTAGACGCAAGCCCATATAAGCAGATTATAGATTACTGACAGGTCTGCTCAAACGGACGGGAAGTATCCCGTTTAGGCCCAACATTCTCTTTAAGTCCTTGTACTAGTGGGTCAATTCCTTTGGGTTATGCCCACATCAGCCCAACACATGAAGCCCTTTCTTGTTGGGTCGATGATGCCAAATCAGCCCACCGTTTTGACGCTGACTCAAAAGGTAAATCTGCTTCAGTAATCTGTAGGCCTATATTTAATGTAAAACGGTGAGTTTAACGTAAGGAAAAAAAAAAAAAAGCATCAACAACAAAAAATAAACCCAGACAATAAAAATAAAAAAAGAATGAAGGAAATAGTTTTTGTATTTGGTTGGACGAATAGGGGCTTTAGGTCCTCATTTTCTCGTCTCTGTTGCCTCGAAGTCTCCAGAGCGACTCCAAAGGTTTCTTTCGTTGATTTGCCCTTTCAATTGTCCGCTTCCCATTGTTTTTCTCTGTGATATATCAATTTTAACTTATTAATTAGTTGTAATTACTATTTTTAATCGCTTGATCGTTTTTGAAGGTAAAGAATTAAAGTGAAAAAGAAATCTCAGTAAGTCTCTAGTTATTGCTGGTTCTTTGATTTTTGTAATCACTGATATAAGCTTTTTTTTTGGGGGGTGGGGGTTTCTGGGTTTGGTGTTGCCATCTTTGTAGGGAGGGTGCCTAATATGAGTTTTACTGGTCCTTCCATGGCTTCTGGTTAGTTTATTTCCCTTTTTCAGTTTTCTTTTGCCCTAGTAATACCCATTTGGATCTTGATTTGATTCTTGGGTGAAGGAATCTCATTGGTAAAATTGAATTGCAAAAGTTACATTTTTGTTGAGAAAATTTAATTCTTCTTCCCATTGATTTGGCTTGGACGTCATTTTAGGTGGCAGAACTGTTAGAAGAACATTTGAATTTGGGAGGACCTATGTTGTTAGGCCCAAAGGTAAACACCAGGCCACAGTGGTTTGGCTTCATGGCCTTGGTGATAACGGGTCCAGGTAAATCGTCACTTCCTTCATTGCATTCATCTGTGTTGCCGATCCTCATTGGGAGTTTTAATGCAATTTATTGGAAAGACTGGCATTTTTGGGTTTTGAAGAAGTTCTGATTGCTAATGTAATTGCTGTTTTGTCAATTTTATGTTTCGTGAACGACTCTTTTTCTTATGCTAATCTAGTGTCCTGTGTGTTTATCTAAAATATTTTACAATGTGTGTGTTAAAAAGCTTTTAACGAAGAAGAATATGCCTCTAGCACATTTTCCTTCTCTATATCTCAAAAATAAAGGGACACAAGCAACATAACAACTTCATTCATCGATTGACTAAACTTTAGATTCTTATTTGGTGTTTAATGTTGTTTGGCAGCTGGTCGCAGCTCTTGGAGACCCTCCCCCTTCAAAATGTAGGGATAAGTATGCTAGAAAATACATTGGGTACTGGTATAGGCCATAATTTCTTTGAATTTCAGTGATTGGTATCTGCAGGCTGATTATAAGTGCTTGATGCAGATTAAATGGATATGCCCAACTGCTCCAACTCAACCAGTAACTGTCTTTGGTGGCTTCCCATCCACAGCTTGTAAGTTTAAATGATCTAAAAACCATTCTTTTTTGTGATTCTTATTAAAATTACTGTCATAACTGGATGTGCCCTAAAAAATAATCCAATGAAGAATAAGATGTGCTTAGTTCTGCCAGAGCACTTTTTCATACTAAATGAAATTTCCTGATATACCAAAGTGATTGAAATCAGGGTTTGACGTAAGTGAGCTGTCAGAAGCTGCTGCTGATGATATAGAGGGTCTGGATGCTACAGCAGCCCATGTTGCAAACTTGCTTTCGACAGAACCTGCTGACAGTAGGTTTCCTCTTGTAACTATTTATCATTCTATCATGCAGCCTTTGGAATTATCTCTCACTGGATATGATAATGTTAATGGAAACTTCATCCCTGGGAATAACATAAGGCTTATAGTTGGTTCTGAAGATAATCTGAGGGGTTAGATCATATGTTTACATAAATGGCTTGGACTGGTTCACATTTCACAACTCATGCTGAGTCAGCTATGGAATGGCTTATTTGTTCTGTCTCAATCTCTCTCTAACCTTCTAAATCTTCTATTTACAGTCAAACTAGGTGTTGGAGGCTTCAGTATGGGTGCGGCCACTGCCCTATACTCTGGAATATGCTTTGCCTTAGGGAAGTATGCAAATGGTGATCCATATTCAGCAAACTTGAGTGGAGTTTTAGGACTAAGTGGCTGGCTTCCATGTTCAAAGTTGGGCTACTTTCCACTGTTTCTTCATCTATTTTCACATCTCTTTATTTCTTTTGGCACTTAAATACTTTCCCTATTAACTCCAATTCCTTAATTTTTTTTTTTTTAAGGAACTTGAGCAACAAATTAGGAGGAGTGAATGAAGCTGCAAGGCGTGCTGGATCATTGCCCATTTTGCTTTGTCATGGCAAAGGTATTTGTACCTCTATTATTTGCACACAATACTGTTATCTCTCTTTGTCTCTTCATTGAGGGGCAAATGAGGAACTGTGAATGCCTTATAGCCTATGTTGAAGGAAACATGCCATTGAGGAATAAAACATCTGCTGATTTGGTTATCAAAGTTAGCATGTTGTCATATCTTGTTGGTCCTTTTTAAGCCAACGTCTTGCCATTTTACAAGGCAGTCACGTAATACTTCGGTGAAATTGGATGTTGTTTCCTAGTTGATTGTATTTCAAGGTCTGCTAGAAACTCATACTTCCATCACTTTGCCACAACAATTGCTAGTAATGATTCATTTCTTTAAGTCGACCAAGTTGCATGCAAACATAGTGTTTTCATAGCATTGGCATTCATTTTCAGTTTTCTCTCCCCTTAAGATTGTTTTGAGTGCTTAGGTGAATTACTAGGTTTCCAAGTTATGTATTTAATATCTTTACAAGAAAATGGTTTATAGGAAGATTGAATAATAGCCAAAGAGTGTCAAATGCTATGGTTGATGTGCAACCTTATTGCAAAGTTTTACTGCTTACTATCTCTCTTCGCAATTGGGAATTTCAAGTAACTGTGATCATATATGACAGGTGCTGTTTCTCGTATTTGAATGTCTATTCTTTTTGTTCTTTTTTATTCCTTTGATTGGCTTAACTTAAAGGGAACTTTTCTAGTTGAAGGGCTTACATCCAAAAAATTGGACTCGATAGCTTTATTACGTCCTCTCTGTTTACATCATGAAAAACCTGCAAGTACTGCCATGCATAATGTGGAAATGCAGATACTCACAACTTATTTATTTATATTTCTGATTTTGTCTTAGGTGATGACGTGGTTCCTTACAATTTTGGTGAGAAGTCCTCTCGGGCTTTAAGCTCGGCAGGATTCCAGGGTATGACATTCAAAGCATACAATGGGTATGTAGTAGGAGCCGTCCATGCAATACTTTTGTTTTAAATCTCAATTATTCACAACGGTATCTGACTTGGTTGCCATCCATTCAGGCTTGGTCACTACACAATCCCTCAAGAGATGGATGAGGTGTGTGCTTGGTTAACTTCCAGATTCAGCCTTGAGGGTTGATTTTCGCGATATGATGCCATGCTTGGTCATTGAGCCATGGCTTAGAAGAACCAAATAGCGGAACCAAAAAAATTTATCTGCTTTGAAGGAACAAGTTTAGTAGCCAAAACTGGTTCTGGGAATGTTATACACAATAGATGTTGGTCCCGCTCTGTTTATCCTACTGGTGATGGTGTTTCTTAAAATTAGATGGCATATGCAACTCAGGGGATTGTACCTCATGTATGTTGTTTGAAAATTTACCACTGAACGGTAATAATTGTGATTTTATGCTTTTATCATGAATAAGTACGCTAAGCAAATGTTAGAATCACGTGGTACACCCAACTCTGTTTGTCGCGCGGCTAGCTTCGTAACGTGCTTAAGATGGAAAAGGGTTGATTTCTGCAGGAAGCAAGGTTACAGCTCCCCTGCAAGCCTTGTTCAACTAAGAGCGGCGGATGGTCCGAAGGAGTTGATGGTGAGGAAATCATTTCCATTCCGAGAACTTCTGCGTTCACAATGTTCTGGCAAATGAAACGATCTTCTAGATTTAAATGTAGACAAAGGGGATGAAACTGGTGCAAAAATACAATGGAAAACTTGATAAAATGTAATGAGCTTGTAACAACATCAGGAGAGTAGCCACACACAAGCATAAAAGTTCAAATATTCCTCGGAACACTTTAGCCTTGCATGGACCTGTTCTTTTGAAGTTCAAAGCCACAGTGCTCCAAGAAGTATAAACCGCTTGTGTTCTAATCCTGTCTACCATGCCCTTCCCTGTGCCTCAATGGGTGCGACCATATTGTAAATTGAAAAAAAAAAAAAAACAAATAAGGGAGGAAGAAGAAATCAGATTAGAAATGTCGGCCTAATTGAATGGTTATTTGCCTATTAACAGGCCCACAAACACAATTTTGTTTACTGATTAAGAAACGGCCCAACATTGACAGCTACTGGGGCCCATTGATCCAAGAAATGTCTAAATATTTTGGGAAAGTGCATCCTCAAGTCCCTACAAACCTACGAAGACAAATCCCTCCACCTCAGTCCTGCTTTTAATCCGGGCTTCGGGTCACGGAATATTGCAACCGGACCAGCTGTTTGTTTATCCATTCCAGAGTATATTACCCGCGCTGGCGGATTCGAAGTAACGTAGAGCGAGGCGAATTCCTACCAAGTTTCTTTTTACTCGGACCACGTGGGCCCCTCGCCTTGTGGGAGGTATTATCCGCCAATAAGTTTTTCGTTAGTATGACTCAGAAAATATTTTAATATTTAGATATTTAAATTTTTATTTTTCAAATCTTGAATTTTAATAAAAAATGTAAAACTTATAAAAATAAGAAAAACAAAATCTTATTATACCCAAAAACACAAAAAAAAAAAATTTACACCAAAAGAAAAGCCTAGTTATGGCATATGCAGGAGATAAAAAGAAATACAAGAATAAAATAGAAAAAATAGTAAAAGAAAAACTTTTCATGGTATTTAATGCTCCACTGTCCACTGGCTGCACAATAACGGACCTTGATGGCTGCGTTGGCTGAGCTGTGACCAAAACAGTATAGGATGCATTAAATAGGCAGCAATCAACAAATTTATTGCAAGCCATGATTGGTTCAGCACAAGGATTTGTAGCTCAATGGTAGTAAAAACAAGCAAAGAATGAAGGGGCTGCCAATTCAAGGATATATAAATTACTTAAATGCCAGCGTTTCTCAAATTACTATTTTGTTCATTCTGGTGTTCAACATTCAGCCCACTCCAAGCAAAACTTTTCTGCTTGGCGGAACCAAATCCAATGTCTGAGCTAAGGTTCCATTCGATTTGTGTTCCACCTGTATCAAAGCAAAGTCAAGCAACTTGCGTACATTCTGACAGAAAGCAGTAAAAAGACATGTACAAATCCCTAAGCACAATTTACCATTGGAATATCTCAAGGAAGCAATGTCCTCCACTGCCGGATGCGGTCACTGCGCCTCGAAGGAGGAGATCCACCATCTGAAGAATCATCATCCTCTTCAGAAGAGGAAGAAATTTCCAGATCATGTGTCTCCCCCCAAAGTCGTGTAGTTCTCCTTCTGAAACTCAGTTGTTCACTGGCTCTTGACATACCAGGCCAACTGCGAATTATTGGAATAGATCCAGACTGAAAAACTCTGATAAGGAAAAATACAGTAAGCCAACCACCATCATCAATAGGCAAAATGCCACCATCACCATTCTCCTCTCCAGCGGAAGATTGCAGTGTGCTGAGCAAATCTCCAAGGTCCCTCTGGCGCTCAAGCCGCCTCCAGTCACGTTGCCGCCGTGGATCAGCCTCTGATGGTCGAATTAGTGGGTGTTCAAGTCTTGCATGCTTCCTGAGAACTGAATAGGTTCCAATAAAATCACAAGTCTCACAGGAACAACTCCTTGGTTTTGCATTCATAAATTGCCTAGCAGGCTCTGTAACAATCCACTCTTTTATCTGCCCACGGCATAGGGGGCATACTAATTTTGAGTGTACCTCCTTGTTAGACGAAATCATTCCAGAGGATAGAGACCTTTCCTCATTCCGTTCTAATTGCAACTCTGTAACAGTTGACTCTGACCTTGAAACTGTGGACAAGTTTGTAGAGGTAAGCATACTGCCCTCTGGTCGAGCAGTTGAAGAGGATTTTGCAAATGACTTGCGAAACTTGTCCAGACAATTAGAATGGCGATAACTTGTGTCACACATGTAAGGTCGGCAACCATTTTCATGAGAGGAACACACAAGGAGAACAGCATTGTGAGGATGTTCCATGCAGACTGGACACCTAGCTTCCTCCCATTCCTTTCTACTTTCTTCATTTTCTAAAGGAAATTTTGGTGAAGATTGTCTTGTATGGCTGGAGCTACATCTGTAAGGAGATGCCCTGTGCCTATCAGAAGATCTTGATCTATCTCTTCTATCCTTTGGCATGCTGAGACCTAAAAAATATTGACAACCACCCAAAAAAGATTGATTCTTATCACTCTGCTGAGGTAAAGTGATTACAGATATAAGAAATAACACAAATATCATTCACAAGGCAATCTGATACTTAATTCCAATCTCATGCATACAAAAAACATCAAAAGTACCTTACATTAAGTAAGAGAATAACCATATAACAGTCCCCATGTCCAACATGACTCCCCAACCCCAATCCCTCAGGTTTCTTTTAGTGGGGACGGAGTTGCAAACATGTAGACAAAGACATTCAAGTGAAACTAAAAGCTCCAAATACATAACAGTATTAAGTACAAAACTACCAATATGCAATGTATGTGCGTGCGCATACACATGTAATAAGCCTTCATATTACACTGACATGAACACAAATCCAATGCCAAACACAATATTCAAAAGCCTAACCTACCAAAAGGGAATTCCCTCCACCTCCAGAAAGCAGCATATCTACAACTCATTCATTTCAATCACCACATAGGCCTCGAGAAATGCTAAAGATGATTCCAACAAAGAGACTTAGTGTAAACTAACATGAAATGTGCAGGTTCCTCTAATTAGGTAGATCCAAATTCGCTTTCAGGTACCAATTGGATTAAGAATAACAGCTTCCTTAAGCTCAAGCAAAATAAATCCAATAATAATAACAGCTAAAAAAAAACAAAACTTTAAACTGAAAACACAAGGAAACATCAAAATAACAAACTTAATCCTCACAACAAAAATAAATTATCTATAAAAAAAAAAAGCACAGCACAAAAAGGGTTCAAAAATAACAAACAAAATCGTTTGAACTAAGCGATGTAAAATTAGGCAGAAATTACAGAATCAGATCGGAGTACGAACCGAAAGAAAGCAATGGAAGAATAATCAAAAGCAAGTCTTTTTAATATTGGAGAATCGGCCCATTCGAGAAACTCAATCCCTCTTTCTCTCATTCGCATTCTTCAATCAGTTCGTCCCATTTAACAACCCTTACGATAGATCGTTTCGATTTGCCCGAGATTTGAGTGAGACAAGGAGGGAAGGGAGACAGCTGGAGGCTTTTGCCTTTAGCGCCCCTTCCGGTTCAATCGGGAAGGATAGCGAAATTAGAATTCAGAAATTTAAGTATAACAAAAAAAAAAAAAATAACGATATATTTAATTGTTTTTCTATTGAAATATACTGTATTTTTTTATGCCTACTCTAACAAACTCCAGTAAGGTTTCCCACTTTCCCCGTTGAAAATTTTTTTCAAATGCCATCCGATTACTTTAATTAATGAACACGTTACTAATAAACTTTCATCCTACTCATATGGTAAAGTTATTCGGAGCTCATTAATTGGTTAAAAAAAAAAAAAAGGGATAAGCACCGGGTATTACGCAGGTTGGGCCGTTTATGCCTTCGACTCTGGACTTTTGAACATCAGGCCCACTACAGCAGTCCAGTTGGCTTCTTGTTGGGCTCCTACACACAGGCCCTGGAGGCTCTGTATGGTCGGGTAGTAGAGCATTGTGTGGTTGACATTCCGTTTGGATCAGAAAGTAGGGGAGGAAAGTCCAGAAGAAAAGGAAAACGGGGAAAAAGAAAATTGGTGGCGAGGAAAATTTTTCATCCTCGCTTGTTTTTGGGGAATGGGGAGTAGAAGAGAGTAAAATTAAAAAATTTTTGGTTTAAGGAATTGTGGAAAGTGAGAGGAAGAAAAATAAAATATATGATAATATTAATTATTATCTATAGTACAATCATCGTATAGATATAAATAGAAATACAATGTAAGTCTTCGAAACGTCAAAACCTCCATGTTCATACATTTCGAGGTCAAAATTAACAGAGAAACTAGGCATTGTTCACATTTGAAAAAATCGCCTTCCAAACATGGCCCTACATGAAAACGTAACATAATTCAACACCTAACATCTTAAGTGTCAATTGAGATGCGAGTGATGAGAAGTTGGCAAAGTATCACCTAACGTAGTTCAACGCCTAACCCCTCTTTCATGTATTAGAGACTTAATCGCACATTTCAATGGATATTTTTTTTTTTTAACATTTAATTTTACATTTTAACAACCCCCACTTTACTTTTACCAAGTCTGGTTTGATTTATTAGCTAGAAACTTTCAAGGAAGTAAAATGCACACATTTGGGTGAAATTAATAAAATAATAATTTTAAAAAAACATTTTTCTCTCTTTAGTAACTTATTTTTTACATCATCATAAATCATAATAATATCTATATTATTTTATTGAGTGCATCTGGTTTTTCCGGTAATTTTCCGATCTTTAGTTATACTTCATTAGCTATTTGCATCAGCTTCGCATCGTGAGTTGTGAACGACTAATCGAGGCGTGGATGTTACAACTTGCCTGGCAAAATTTCGTGGCAAACCCTTTTGTCCCCCAGGCTCGGTGCATGCAAAAGTAAAATAAAGTAGTACGCAATGGGTTAGGTTGAGTGGGTTTGAACAAAAATGAAAAAAAAAGCGGTAAAGATCCACAGGTGTCCAAATGAAAGGGAAGGACCACTACTCATTGTACAATGTAGTAACCACCACCCCTGTGGCTACCCACTCAAGCCAAAACCATGAACTGAAAGAGAAACCCATTGGTCTGTTACATCAGGAAACTCATGGATGATAATGGCCTTTAATTTCGGAAACGTGTGCCAATCTCCTGCATTTGCTTCCATTTCCATGGCATGTGAAGACCACCCATGGTTTTTGAGTAGCCCTGTAGTTTGCACCAAACCAGGGGCTTCCTGTCTAATTCCAATAATGCAATCCCCACTTTTACGAACTTACCGGGTCAGTTTAAAATATTAGTCCGTACAACATTTATGGATGAAAGTGAGATCTCAAAGCCTGCTTTTTACTGTGTCTAATCAAGTTCAGGCCCCGGAGTCCAAAGCAAAATAATCAATTTAGAAACACAGGCTCAGATACTCCATCCAATGTTGTCTATGGGTGTAAACCATGTGCCACGTTCAAAAAGGAAAACAACTCAAAATGTCAGTCCTCTGCACCTAACGCATAGATAAGGTGGCTTTCTTGTGCATATTTCCTTGGGAGATCCATCCGGATTAATGTAAAATATAATAAATATATTTTATATTTTATATTTTATTTAATAATTTAATTTTTTTCAGACAATTAAATATTTTCATTTTCCTCCACGCCAACGTGGAATGAATTTAATAGCAATACAAAATACATTTTCTGCGGTATCTTAAACATACTAATTATTACGATGTTAAATATATATATATATTCACTTGGAAGAAAGAGCGGAGCGAGTCGGGAGGAGAGTTGCGGAAAGAGACAAACAACCGTCCGTAATAGAAAGTAGAAAGCGAAGCTAAAAACAAGTGACTTGGGATGTTAGAATTCAGGCGAAACCATCGAACTCAACCCTCAGACCTGGGGCTGTAACTATTTATTAAATTATTCCACGGAACCTTTATAAATATCCAAGCAAGTCTCCTTTTCTCTTCACTTCAGAGCGTCAAAGCAGCTGACAATTTAACCAGCACCTCCTACACCAGTCATTAGCCTTTGTTTGTTTGTTTGATTGTTATTTTTACAATGGCAAAGAATGTGGCTCAGTCTTCTCTTGAGAGCATCAACATGGCTTCAATAGACCAAAAGCTGGCCATGGCCAAGCGCTGTTCTCATGGTATATATGCAACTTTTTCTTTCATTGAATAATCTTTTCGAAGTTCAGCTCTGTGTCTCTCTTTTTTCATGCTCCCAGACGCATTGTCTAAACGATGGGAACTATGATTTTTCTCTACTACGATTAGCTAATGGCTTCATGGTATCCTCTATGTTTAAGGATTTGAACCATCAACTTCTCCCAAAAGCTTGGTATGAATTGTATTTTCAAAATTCACACTGATAAATAGAAAAAGATGACATTCTAAATAAGTGCACTGAAAAATAAAGAGATTAAAGGTGCAGGGAGCTTTTTGTTCATGGGGGATCACTGGTCCTAGGCCAAGGATCTACCAATAAAAATATCAATGGTGGGACTCTAAGGCCAATAATTGTAATGGAGGAGACATAGCTGCAACTAATCATCAATTGGGCACTATAAGATTGAGGAATGTGTATGCCTTGATGGATTCTAGATTGGTTAACCACACGCTGATGGTGCTAAAAGTCACTATCACTTTTTCCTTTTTGTGTTTGTTTCTAATTTTTGTGAATGCTAATCTCTGTTCCGTGTAGTCTACCAAATTCCTCGGTAGTTTTGATCTTTGTTTCTTTAGATTAATATTGATGAACAATTCGTTTTGATGGGTCAACAGAAGGCGTGATTGCAGGCGCTAAGGCAGCTGTTGCAGCTACAATAGCTACCGCCATTCCAACTGTAACTTCTCTTTCAACTCATTTCTACCTGTGCTTTCTTGACTATCTATATACAGCTAGGGAGATCAATAAATAAACAAATTTATAGCCCAAATGTGCTTGTTCTGACGCTCAATATCATGCAGCTGGCCAGTGTAAGGATGCTTCCTTGGGCAAGAGCCAATCTCAATCACACTGCTCAAGCTCTCATTGTCTCTACAGGTTAACTCCCTCTTTTCCATTCCATTCCTACCCCAAAAATGAAGAGACCTGTATTTACCTCCTTTGTTAACGAAATTACACTTTGGATTACAGCTGCTGGAGCGGCATATTTCATTGTTGCCGACAAGACTGTTCTGGCCACGGCAAGAAAGAATTCTTTCAAGAAGATGTCTAACACTAACATTGAGGCTTGATTACTTCTGAACTTGTTTGCAGTGCGAGAAGTAATACGGGAAGCAATTGCATTGATCCATTATATGTGTAGTTCAATAAAGATGTGGATTCCGTTGTTAATAGCTTCAGAGCATTCACGTATTTAGAGTTCACTTCCTTGTAATGCAAATTATGTTCAATCTATTGAAAGCTAGACTATATTATCATACGATCTGCCCAATCAAATGCTAACTCCTTGGCAATAATGCTATTTACTTGCTTCGCCCATTCATCCTGAGACTGTCGCCTGTAGTTCTTCAACGATATACATCGAGTAATTTCTAAATTATGAAAGCCTCTTAACAATTTCTCTGTTGGAAGTCTTGGACTTGGTTCAGATGGCCCCACCAGGAGTCATCTTGGCAATAACGCTATTTACGTCTCCCAAAGATCCAGAGATTGGACTTGGTTCAGATCGCTCCGCCAGACTTGGTTCAGATGGCTTCACCAGGAGTCATCTTGGCAATAATGCTATTTACTTCTCCCAAAGATCCAGAGATTGTCGCCTGTAGTTCCTCAACGAGATACATCGAGTAATTTCCAAACGATGAAAGCCTCTTAACAATTTGTCTGTTGGAAGTCTTGGTCTTGGTTCAGATGGCCCCACCAGGAGTCATTTCCATATTTATGAACGAAGGCCTCTGTTTCATCATATTGCCTGGATCATATAAAGTGTTGCAAAATTGGAAAATCACGTGCTCTTTGATCATCGAAATACAGTACTGGAAATCAATACTCGTCGTGTAGTTAGCTCAATATAGATCATAAAAAGTTGTATCACCTTGATTGAACCGAACACATGCCATTCTTGAGAAAAAGTCAAGGGACCTGCGTCTCCAGACTCAGAGAGCATTGTTGCTCGACCCCTTCATGTTTTTGTCTATATATGCATGAAACCATCGGCAGAGATCAAAGGAACCCACTTTAGCAGAAGCTGAAAAATGCTTACCAAGGTCCATATCATTAGGTTCCATATTTGATGGCAACATCTACTTGAAACATCTACCTGAATGGAGCCAATTTCCCACTTGGAGAGGCCTTGGCTGCACACACAATCTGAAAGGACATTGTATTATAATCATCAGGTGAATATTTTCAAATTAATCAGTTACGCATGTCCTTCACAGGGCAACAACACCGTCTCTCACAAGAATTTCATCAAACGCCTCTCAAAAATTATCTAGGAAATACTTCAAAATCATATCCAGCGATCAGGGCTATAACAGAAACAGCATCTCATCCTCTATCAAAGAAATTTTGGGAGAAAAAGACAAAAAAAAAAAACCAAATATTGTATAGCTCCATTAAGCATATTGAGCATACTTTTCAAGAGACCATGTATTAATGAAGGCAAAATTTTCAAGTCCAGGTGCATGGATTCATCTTGCTTCATAGATGAAGGCAACATTTTTTATGCCCAAACTAAAAACCAAGGGAAATTCACGAGCATACTGCACTACCCCAGGTGAAAATCATACAATATGCATATTATATCTGTAGAAAAACTCAAAGATGCACTCAATAAGAGACTCAATTGGTTACTTTCTTGTATTCTTCCACATTACTTAGTTGCATTTTTGATAGTTTTGAAGGGAAATAGGTCATTAGTGGTGGTTGTGCCGTGGAGAAGAGAAGAGACATGAGTGGGAAAATTCTTCAACTTGAAACACAGTTAGCTTAATTGGTTAAGGATTAGATGCTGCCGCCAAAGTAAACTACAGGGGTTGTCGGTTTTCATTGCAATCATAGTCCTCCAATTTGCATTACATGGGGTTGGATTAGGATTTGGAATCTTATTCTATTCCTGAGTCTGGTAAATTAACATCGCCAGATAAATCAACAATCGCATTTCACAACGAATAAACTTTCTTATGGCTTACAATATCAAATAGCATTATTCCTTAATTTTTTTAACTATATGATTATGGGTCACAAGACTGCGTCCAATGAATTTAATCTTTGTGACAATTTAATATAACAAAGTTATCTTTCCAATGGACTTTTGGTGGAAAAAAAGGGGGAAAAAATCTTTAGTTCCAGGCAGCACGTGGACAAAAAAATCCATCTGTAACTCATGAGCCCGGCGGCAGCATTGGATTTGAGCATTGTTCCACATCACCGTCCATTAAACACCCGTACTTTTTCATTTTTATTTTATCAAAATTTACAAGCAAGATATGATATGCCAATTGATATTCAAATTAATCGTGAGCCAATATTTCTAACATTTTTACTTTATCGACAAGATTCATTTTTGGTCCAAAATGGTTTTTCTTTTTTATTAAAAAAAATGAAAAATCAACTTAAAATTACTTGTTATGCTTATTCACTTTTTTTTTTTTTTTTTTTTGATGAAATGGAATGTATGAGAAACCGATTTTATGTATCACAAAATTGGATCTCACTTAAGTTTGTTTTCAACTGAGCAAAGGAGTCAAATTAGAAAATTCTTAAAGTTATCAAGCAATGGCGTGAAGAGGAGAATGTCCAAGATTTAAAAGCAACGTCTATTTTTCACATGCAAAATCCCTTCTCAAGGATGTGGATTCTTCAACTATTATTGCAGAGAGAGATGGCTCCCTTTTGAAGGCATTCACAAGTAGAGAATAAAGGGTGGAGGGCACTGCATATGTTTTATTTTTATTTTTGCCTTTTTTGGTTGTGGAATATTCATCATGTCTAGCACAAAAATTGTGATTAGGATGCCTACTTATGAAACCCAAGTCAAATAGGCAGGCATCTGTACCCATTTTTTGCCTACGTGGCATTGAATATGTATGCCACGTCAGCACAAAGGACACTATGATGCATTGGCCGTAGGATAGTCCTATGTTCCCGGATCATTTCAAAAGAGAGTAATTGTTTTTGTTTCCTTTTACTCTATGTAACAAAATGCTGGCAAAGTCATGTACTCATTACCTAGCCATACATACAAGGAGTCCAAGGGGGCATGACATAAGATTAAGAAATTCTAGGATTGGCTGGTAAATCTGCTCAACTTTAGAGCAGATCTGAAGCTGAAGGTGTGAACCAACGACTGCATGAATTCACAGGAATACTCAGTTTTGGCAATTAAATCTCATTAAACATGCTTCAATTTACAGGCTAAATGAGCCTAAACACCAACATGCTGCTTTCTATGCAACTCTGTTGACATTTTGGTCCCTCCCTAAAGGCAGTCCAGTGCAATCCAAAGTCTAGCGAACTTGGCGGGAACATTCATTGCAGAAAAAGCTTCTTTGAGAAGACAAGGATAAAGTTATGTAGATTTGACCCTTCCCTAGATCTCACATTTTGCTAACCTTGTACATTTGGATGTCGTTCCGGTGGGGACATTCCCTTTCCGAAGGAAATAAAAGGTGATTCTGCCAGCCAGACGTGCCTGTTCTCTTGGAACCTGATTTGCTAACACGTGGAAGGCGTCCGAGGTACAGAATCAAATGAGCACATGATGTGTTGTATGCTATATAGGCTCAGAACTAGGCAGCTTTCAAGTGAGAGAGAGGGATGGTGTGACAGAAGAACTTAGACATGCATATACACCACAAATGAATGGAAGAAGGCAAAAAGGGGTGCTAAAAGGAAATGAATCTTCCCGTTGCTTTTGAATTATTGCAAAGGGGTATCAGAAACAAGGATGCGAAGTATTTATTTCGATGGGTGTGAATCATTAGGAGGCACTGATTCCAAAACTTTCACAAGCTGTGTTTTTCTGGACTACCATATGGACCAGAACTGTATAAACCTATTAAAAGGAAGGCTTATTTGCAAGAATTTTGCATTGATGAGTCCATGTATGCATGCCAGGTAACTATGTGTACGCGTCTAACTTCCAAGTCAGATTTTTGCTGATGAAGACATCCCCATGAATAGCAAGATAGCCAACTTTTTAATTACTGACTTCCCCTTGTACAGCCTACTCTCTACAAATGGACTTGGAATCTCATAGAGCTTGGGTTATAACTGGAATTTTGTATCAAAATTGTATGCATGCATGGACTGACTTTGCTTGTTCTCAACTTTTGAAGCCCCTCCAAGGCTAATTGAACGGCAGATGTAAGAGCAGACAATCTAGATCTCCCAACATAAGCAGACAATTTGAAGAGGGGCAAATGATGATAAGAAATTCCATCACTGGCCTCAGAAGTGGACCCCACACTGACATGGCTTAGCAAGTATTTAAGGCCTTCCTACCCAAACACCAAGCTCACCAACTGCATACCAATATGTTCATTCCTGCAGCATAGGTCAGAATTGCTTTGCCTTCCAAACCTTCTTTTCTTCAAATCCTTCATTTTCCCTTCAGGTTGGTTTCTTCGGTTTTTCCATACGTACTTTAAACACTAAGCTAACAGTTTGGGTAGTGAACTTATAACTTCTGAAAGACAGCAAACTAAACCATAGCCTGCTGAGCCCTTATGATCTGCCATTCTATATGGCGCCTGCGGGCTTGACGAGTGGACAAAAACTTGATTGATTGCAATATCTCTAACTTACATGAAGCACTTGAATATTATCAAATCAAAAATGCAACTCCCTATGATTTCCATCTGTTGTAATTTGGTGCACCGAATAGCAGCTGCAATTATATTCAATTCTGAGCTACCTTACCAAAACTCCCTGTAGAATGAGGATAACTTCAGCATTTTACTCTTCATTTTTCCCTTAGACATAACTCTTACATAGTGTTGGCTAACGATCGTCAGGTACAAAATATGAGTTGCACAGGAGGAGACTGGCTGTGTGCTGCATGCCAGCACCTGAATTTCAAAAAACCGGAAGCCTGCCAGCGTCGCCAATACCCAAAATATGGCTGCCCTGATGTAGCCTCATACCTATTTAACCAGACAGGGGTGTTGGCTGGGGACTGGTATTGCACTGCCATGAGCTGTCGAGCTCACAACTATGCTTAGCCGGGTAAGCTGCCACAGATGTTCCGCACCAAAAAGTGATTATGTCAGCGGGTACCCAAGCAGCATCTATGGACCAGAGGGCAGCGCTCCTCCTGGTTGGAAACCTGGCGACTGGATTTGTGCAAGGTGAGTTCACATTGGCATTCTTCTTCTGGCAGTAAAGCCGAGATTAATATAATATTGACGTCATCTGTGCAGATATCCTATATTTCCGACAAACTGCAGCAGTATTCCATCTAACTTCAATGCAACAGCTAGCCTGTAAAGCAAACAAGATCATGAAATATGAAATATGCAAAATTGCACACTTTCATTCTTTTTTTCATGGTATGAATTAATGCTAATGTACCATTCGATGTGCGAATGCGTTGCAGAAAATAGTAACACAAAAGGGAGCCTATACTGTATAGCCATAAAATAATGATATAATTACTGAGCTTTGGCTTCTTTCGATTCGATAGCCATTGTACGATTCTTTCTCATCATGTTCACTTGCATACACATAATGCATGCACCTCTGTGCTTCTTAATGACTAAAAGCGTAAGAAATAATACTCTAACATGGGTTCAGTTTGACTGCACAGTGTGGGATGTGGAATGCATAATTATGCTAGCAGGACGGAATGTTTCAGATGCAGAACACCAAGGGATTTTGGTAGGATTACTAATTTTGTAGTTGTTGCCATTCAATATCGTTCGTATTCAGTGTTTTGATTAACTTATAACTTCAGAGATTTTCAGATAGTGCAGTTCTGCAGACCAACAATGGAGTAAGCTAGACAATGCCGTGCAATATCTCCAGAGCCTTTCTTGAGTTTCACTATTTTGCAGATCAATTAAGGTTTAGTTGACATTTGATCATGGCCCAAGATCCTTCTGCAAAAGCATGGCCATGAAGTTGCATTGGGAAGACTTTCTGTCTTTATTCTATGTTTCATTATGTTCTCGCATGAAGCTTATGTAATCCTTCCATTTCTTGCTTCTATCCAGAATATTTTGCTTTCATTTCCCATCAAAACCACGTCTGAGCCTTCTTCAGACCTCACAATGTGAAGGTCTCATGCATTAGGGTCATCTTTTTTCTGTCTATCAAAACCACAATATTGTGATCCTGCCTACGCATCTGTTGCAAACCCTGCTTCTATGCGGTGGTCTAAGGAATGAGTGGAGGTGGCCACTGAGACCAACTAAGAAATACAAGTCCAACCAATGACGAAAATAATTGAAAAGAGCTAGAGAAGCAGAGGCAGAGAACAAATACAACGAAAAATGGGACATAAGATCCGAAGCATCTCTATGACCAGTTCGCATCAAAAGACAGGCTTTCTCACAGAGCAATAATTCAAGATCCCGTTAAGCATCAAATCTCCTAAGACCATCAAACATATGTTCAGATAAGAACCTGGTACTCCTTTAAGCGTCTAAATTCAATGCCAAGTTCAAAGTCAATCAATTCCACCTTTAGTTTCCATGCTTTTGCCTGTCTCTTTCTGTTTTTTCCTAGTTTTGCAGTCGAGTTCTAGCCTCAAGTTTCGCTATGCCATTACTAGCAAGCTCACAAGGACTTCTGTTATATTTCTTAACACGGGAAGATTGCTCTTCAACGAGTTCAGAACATCAAACAATGCTGAAGCAGACAAGATGAAAAAAATATGTATATAAATATAAGGAAATGATATATTCTCTGACAAATCTAACTAACAAATCTTACAAACATGCGGGGTATTAGTAAGACTTGTTATTGTGCGAGTCGATCCCATAATTACATTCTTAAAGCGATACAAAATGAGTAAAAATGTATTGTTTGTTTGTGAGAAATAATATTCCTTATAAATAAAAAATCAGCCAAATTTTATTGGTGTCCATAGCTACCAATTTTGGTGGCATATGAGACGAAGTTTTAGGAGATAAATGCGGAACAAAGAGAGAATATCAGAAATTGAGAGTAGGCATTCAATTTCTGAATTTAAGTCATTATTAGAGCACAAGCTGAACTTACCATTACAATTCATCTGCTACCAAAAGTAACAAAACACACGTTCCCGTCATTTATAGCAAGTAAAATCATAATTTCTTCCTGTTAATCCCCATTTTTCTATAATTAGATGCAATTTAGAAGTTATCATTCAAAGGGGTGTCAGTTAGCTTAGCGGTAAACTCACTTTTTATGGTTTCATGAGACCTGAAATTAAATTTCACATTGATATAGGAAGTGAAAAACTCTCTCGATATGGTTTTAGCCTTTTGGGAAAAGAAAGATCGATGTGAATAGTGTGCCCCAAAATTGAGAAAAGACCAAAAAAAAAAACGTGTTCTCACTAACTACAAGATTTAATTAAGATTTATTTAAAATGTGAGTTTCAAGATTTAATCTGAGTTTCCATAAACTTAAAATCCCGTGGGTTAATGAGGCCAGGCGTCACTCAACTAGGCAAGGATAACAGAGCCGCCACCACCTAACTCGCTTTCTTCTCTGTATGCCACCAAATAAAAACAGCAATTGAAAAATCAACCCCTCCAAATCCAATGGAACAGAGGTAGCCGTGCTAATGCTTGCCTTCCTTTCATTATCCCCAACGTCTGTTGTGCTTTCTGCTGTCACCAAAAAACTCTCTTTAAAGTCGAATTTAACAAAAGCTTTCTCATTTTTCACTCTCACAAAAACGACCATGTCCATAAACTTGCAGTCCCATGCCTTCGCAGGCAACCCTCTAAGGTCCAATACACCCAAACCCACTGACCCTCTTTCCCCGACTTTGGCACTTGAATCCCTTAAAACCCAGTTCTTAGAAAGTACCCACCAATTGTCTTCTCTTAATTTCAAGGTTTTGCCTTTTAGAAAGGGCAGGCCTCTGGCTTGTTCCGACGGTGATGATGATGGTGGTCATGCCGATGCGGGGCCCAAGTGGCGTCTGGGTTGGATCAGTGTGGATGATTGCAAGAGTCTTTTGACCAATTCTGGGGTTGAGTTGATTGGAGAGAGCTTGGTTTATCTGGGTTCATTACCGGAGGAGGATTTGGTTTATTGGGCAATCGACGTTTCCGGAGTGACTAGTTTGGTTACTGAGTGGGGTAACAAAAAGTTTTGTTTTGTTGAGTTGAGAACGCTTATGGTGGCCACGGATTGGGCTAATGAGCGTGCCATGGGTGATTTGGCCATCGCGGGTCATGTAAGTCAGCTTTGTTTGTTCAATGTTTCATTTAGGTTATATATGATTTTAGTATCTTTCAATCGATGCAATAGTTAACATCGCAAATCATCAGCTTGATTTTGAATTTCAGATTGTGATCAGAATAAATTTAACCCAGTTTTAGCCTATGGGTAAATGTCACGGAGGTGTGCATCTTCTTTAGTTTCGTGGCTGCTAATTTAGGAACCTACATTTCTGAAATAAATAAATTGCATGAATTCTGCTGAAACTGAGAGGTATAGGCACAATGTGGGAAATGAGTCTTTGCCTCTTAATTACTAAATTTTTCCACCTCCTGGTGAGTGTGTATCAGGGAGCACCTGTTTCTCCTATTGCCATGTTAACTCCTTGTGCATTTACCAAAATTTAGCGCCTCATTGTGGTGTCCGCCAGTCTTCCTCTGTGAATTTTCATGTTTATTTTGTTTCTGGAATTTTGGTCTTGTTTGTTGGATCATATGTTGCTTTTTACCCCGTCATTTGGGTGCATGTGGTTGTGCACTCACATGTTTGATGAATTGCTTAAGAAGCATCAGTAAGTCAATTATCGTGACAAACAACAGATAGGCAAATGTCCAATGTAAGGAAAATTAAACATATTTGTATACATAACAAAAATTTATGTAAAATTCCAAGTATGGCCTGGAAAATTTATCTTTAAGCATTGTTTTGAATATGACTCTGTATTTTTGTTATTTTCCTTTTCCTGCCTTTTTCGTGTTCTTTTGGGGTTGAGGCACTGTGAGCAGTTCCCCTCCATCATAATCTTATTAACTTACTTGCATATTTTCTGCAGAGGAATGTATTGAGTCTTTCTATGATTTGTGTTTTATATTGCTTAGGCCAGGGCTTTGCTGGAGTGGCATAACACATCACAGTTTTGTGGACATTGTGGTGGGAAAACAATCCCCATGGAAGCTGCTAGACGGAGGCAATGCTCAAATGAACTGTGTGGAAAGAGTCTACCCTCGTGTTGACCCAGTAGGTTCATGTTTAGGCCATTTTGCTTCAAATATTATTTGCAAGTAACAACAAGTCGATGCATTGAGATCTCCATGTTGCTCTATTGGTCATTTCCTTTCTTACCACAGGTTGTCATCATGTTAGTTATCGACAGAGAAAATGACCGTGCCCTTTTGAGCAGGCAAACAAGATTTGTGCCTCGAATGTGGAGCTGCTTAGCTGGTTTCATTGAGGTACATACATTTTTTTACCAGCTTCATGTCTCACCAAAATTGTTAAATTTTGTCCTGTGTAGAAGCCCTAGTGCTGTAAGCATATTCTTGGATGTTTTATTTCTCAGCCTGGAGAAAGCTTAGAAGAGGCAGTGAGGAGAGAAACATGGGAAGAGACCGGTATTGAGGTGGGAGAAGTTGTGTACCATAGTTCTCAGCCATGGCCTGGTATTTTTTTCCTTTGCTTTGGTGCTATTAGTGTGCTCTTCTGGTTCTTTGTGCAATTATCTTTTATGTTTTGTGAGTGCTGATGCAAGCTTTGTTCTCTCTAAGATGATTTTTTTCATGATAAGTTGATCCAACATGTCCCAGCAGATCCTGTGTGGCATTTTTTTCTTATAATTCTAGGGCCATAGCATTCATCTTGCTCTTGCAAAATGTTAGACTTGTACCATAATATTGTTTACTAGTCTAGCATTTCTTGTCATCCTGCTTTGTCCCTACTTAAATCTCTGTATTTTGTGCTGGCTTGGTTCTCTAACCTTGTGTCAATGCAGTAATTTAAGATACAATGATTCTTTATTCATGGTTTTGTTGTAACAGTATTTGACAATACAGTGGTTCATTGCTTTGGCACTTACCATCTCAAGTATAGATCTCTTCTGCCAGACTTAGGCTATAGTTCATGGAAAAGAAATAAATTGCTACTCAATTTGGCTGTTATAGATATTCTTCTTTGTCTACTTCCGGTTCTTTTCATGTTTATGAAAGTGGCATTGTCTAGAGCAGCAGCAAGATTCTTTGGCCAGTGAGCCCAAAAAGTCAGGCTGGAGAGCAACCACTTAAGGGAAAATATGTCAATAAAACCTAGTCACCCTACTCTCTGGTTAATTTCTGCAAGTGAATGAAGTGCTCAGTATTTACCTATGACTTATCTGCAAACGTTACTGCTTATAACTTCAATCTATCTGTGTTGAATATGCTTCTAACTTAAAGTGCTGCTGGTTCTGTATCTTTTCAGTTGGCCCAAGCAGCATGCCATGCCAACTGATGGTGGGTTTTTTGGCCTATGCTAAATCATTTGAAATAAATGTGGACAAGGATGAGTTGGAAGGTATTTGAAATTAGGCAGCTGATGCAATTTTCTATTATTCAACCTTTCATCCTCTTAATGATTGTAAAATTATGCCATTCTACTATTTAGAATGAAATTGCTGCCTTCATATCTTTCCATGTGTAGTTTTTTGAAAAGGCTCAATGCTTCTAGGGATTCCTCTTTGATTGATACATTGGACTTGTATTGGGTAGCTGGCAGTTAGAGTTGGTTCAGCAGAATGTATTACACAAAACATTTGCTTTTGTTTGCGTGTAGTAGGCTGCTAGAGACTTAGAATAACGAACTCTCCATTTGTCTAGATGCTCAATGGCACAGCAGGGAAGACATTAAAAAGGCATTGATGTTTGCGGAGTACAAGAAGGCACAAAGAACAGCAGCTACCAAAGTATATCAGATGTGCAAGGGTGTCGAGAAAGGACAGAGTTTATCAGCAGATTTCAACGTAGAGAGCGGGGAACTTGCTCCAATGTTCGTCCCCGGACCCTTCGCTATTGCACACCACCTAATTTCATCTTGGGTTCATCAAGTTTCGACAGTGGTTGATGTTCATTCAACACGTCCCAGTGGTTCTCTATCAAATTTGTAGTTGCCTGATCATCTCAAACTTCATATACTTCTCACCTGTTTTACAATGGTGGTTACATTTAATTCACATCATTACCTGTGAACCACATTTTCTGCTATCCTGTACCATTAAAATTGCAATAATCTCTTACATTTTGGGAAAGCAACCTCCCCTTTTTTTCAGGTTTGCTTTCAAAAGAAAAAAAAAAAACTGGCTTGTAACTATTACAGTTTATTGCTTAACTCTTCATTGGACGTCATGCTACCGGATGCATTCGCATCGATTTGTCTATCAATGAACATGGTGGATATTTGGTAAATGTAGCAGTTTCAAAGCATATCATATATATGTATATATATTCTAAGGAAGATGTCAAATGATGTTTGTTAGCTGGGGGTTCTAAATTCTTAGTGCGAAAGACTTATTTAAACAAAGGTCGGCCCATCGAAAAAGTTTTTCAAAGCAAGGAGATTGGGCTTGTATTTGGGCCAAGCTTACTTAACGAAAAGACGAATTGGGTTTCGTGCAACAAACTCCCGAATCTTGTGCAGGCTTATGTCACGGGCTGGAAAATGCAGACCCAACCCATCAAGGGAGTCCAAACCAACCGCCAAAGGCCCAAAGGACCCGAGAAGATTCCCCGGCATATTCCCTGTACATAATTCTAGAATATAATATTCCCTAACATATTCCTTGTAAATATCTAGGATAGGAATGTTCTAGATCCAAGGCCAAGGGCTATATATACCCCAAGCCTCATTCATTTGTGACATCAAGCAACCAAGCATCAATCCAATCTCTCCTTCTCCAAGCCTCTCTCTAATTCCTCTTTACTTTGCTCTCTCTCTCTAGGCTTACTAGCAACTTTCCCTTGAAGTTGTCTAGTGCCGCGCGGGTTTAGAGTGTCCGCAACTCGTCCCGTGACAGTTGGTATCAGAGCCTTGGTCGCTACCGTTCAGCACCAAAGATGGCTTCCGTCAACGAAGTTTGTGTGGAGGAGCAAAGCCGTGGTCGAGAGGAACAACGCACCTACATCACAAAGCGCGGTAAATCGAAGACCGCTCTAATGGAGGCCTTGGAGTTCCGTGTTGCAGAGTTGGAAAAGAACTTCTCAAGGATTGAACCAGCCCTTGAGGAGCAGGCTGCCCGAATTGACAACATTGAGACGGAATTCGGGGAAGTCACTCGCGTGGTGAAATCCACCCTTCGGGAGATCAGTCAATCCTTCAAGCGTGATCTTGACGACATCCAACGAGAGGTATGTAATGATCGTTCCTTTACTGAAGTTGAGTTACGAGACCTTAGACATGAGGTAGATGATGTTCGTGCTGATTACAAACAAGCCATTGCCAATGGCTCATGTTCCACTGGCACCAACAACTTTGGCACAATCCAAGTGCCTAAGCCGGCTACTTACAATGGCACTCGTAACGCTACGGAAGTAGAGAACTTCCTCTTTGGCTTAGAACAATACTTCGAAGCCAAGTTTGTTCGAGATGATGCAGTAAGGATTTGCACTGCCCCCACATTCCTTCGAGATGCCGCTCAACTATGGTGGCGTCGCAAGCATAGCGAGATTGGCAAAGGCATTTGCACAATCGACACTTGGGCAGACTTCAAGCAGGAGTTAAAGAAGCACTTCTGCCCAAGCAATGCCGAGAAGGAAGCTCGAGGTCGTCTCAGACGATTAAAACAAGGAGGGACCATCCGTGACTATATCAAGGAGTTCACCACCCTCATCCTTGAGATTGAGGACATGTCCGACAAAGACTCTCTCTTCTACTTCATGGATGGATTGAAAGATTGGGCTAAAGTTGAACTAGAGAGACGTAATGTGCAAAGCCTGGACGACGCCATTGCTGCTGTCGAGTCTCTTGTGGAATACAACACCCAATTCAAAGAAAGTCGACCCAACCAGGACGAAAGTGGGGGAGAGAAATCTGGAGGCAAGGAGCAAGGGCCCAAGGATAAAGGGAAGGGCAAAGCCTCGTCACATGGTGAATGGCATGATCGAGGTAAGTCCGATCCTCCCAAACCAAAAAATCCATGTTTTATTTGTAATGGTTCCCACTGGATGAGGGATTGCCCTAAGCGCAAGACCCTCAATGCCATCATGAGCCAGTTTGAAGGTGACTCTTCACAAGACGAGCCAAGTCAATTCGAGATGGGGTCACTTCGAATCCTGGCATCCATGAAAGGGAAAAGCACACAACCCCATATCAACCATAAGGGTTTGCTGTACGTCCAACTCACTATCAATGGGAAGCAATCTAGAGCCATGCTAGACACCGGAGCTTCCCACAACTTCATTTCCATGGAGGAGGCCAAGCGGCTTGCCCTCAAGCTGACCAGTAAGGGCGGAACCCTTAAAGCAGTGAACTCACCAGCAAAACCGATTGCCGGCATCACTAAAGGTGTTCCCACAACCCTTGGTGCATGGAAAGGAAGCATCGACTACTCCATAGTCTCCATGGATGACTTCCAAGTGGTACTAGGCATGGAGTTCTTTGATAAGGTACAAGCCTTCCTATTCCCGGCTTCCAACTCACTTGGAATACTAGAGGGAGGAAAGGTCTGCACCATACCTGCGGAACGTGCTCGACGATTAAAGGGTCAAGCCTTATCTGCATTACAGTTCGAGCGAGTCCTTGAAGAGTTTAAGGACGTCGTGCCACAAGAACCACCGAAGAGACTCCCACCTAGGCATGAGGAGGATCATGAAATGGAGTCAAAGCCGAATGCCAAGCTCCTTGTCTTGGCACCATACCGTATGACACCACATGTCATTGCCTTTACCAAGGAATGTCACGAGTAAGCAGATATTGCTTGGACTTACCCAGAGAAAGCAACTCAGAAGATGAAGAAAGAGGCGGATCACAAACGGAGGCATATCGAGTACAGAGAGGGAGATAAAGTGCTTGTCAAGTTACTCCCACAACAACTCAAGTCCCGCCATAAGATCCACCAAGGGCTAATTCGAAGGTACAAAGGCCCTTTTCCAATTGGGAGAGTCTCTTACCAAGTACAACCTCCGCCCCACCTCAAAATCCACCCTGTCTTCCATGTAAAATTCCTGAAGCCGTATCATGAAGGCATGGAAGACCCTGAGAAGAACAAGTCCAAAAGGGCACCAACAGCCGTTACCACCGCCTTTAACAAGGATGTAGAAAGCATCCTTGCAGATCGAGGGATACGGAGAAGGGGTCCCAATTATGCAGAGTACCTTGTGAAATGGAAGGGACTTCCCCACAAGGAGGCCAGCTGGGAACATGAGGACACACTATGACAATTCCCCGACGAAATCAAACGCTACAAAGACAAAGCTGCGACGAGGACGTCGCCGAATCAAGTGGGGGAGAATGTCACGGGCCGGAAAATGCAGACCCAACCCATCAAGGGAGTCCAAACCAACTGCCAAAGGCCCAAAGGACCCGAGAAGATTCCCCGGCATATTCCCTGTACATAATTCTAGAATGTAATATTCCCTAGCATATTCCTTGTAAATATCTAGGATATGAATCCAAGGCCAAGGGCTATATATACCCCAAGCCTCATTCATTTGTGACATCAAGCAACCAAGCATCAATCCAATCTCTCTTTCTCCAAGCCTCTCTCTAATTCCTCTTTACTTTGCTCCCTCTCTCTCTAGGCTTACTAGCAAATTTCGCTTGAAGTTGTCTAGTGCCGCGCGGGTTTAGAGTGTCCGCAACTCGTCCCGTGACACTTAGATCTAAATAGGTCTGTCTGTTCACAAATTGTTTTGACTCTTGGGTACATACTCTTATGTGATTAGAGACTTGGGATAGGGACACACTCAACAAGAAAGTCATTATAATTTTTTAACGTTTAATTTAAATTATTTATTTATTAAATTAAGTGATATATAATTGATTTATATATTTTTTTAAGTGTTATTATTAATTTTTTAAAATGCTTTTAAAACTTAATTTGTATTAAATTAAAATAATAATTGTGTTCTTAAAATTTATGTGAAACCTGAAGGTCATTTTAAACGTTATTTTAAGTAATTCGCAAAAAAAAAAAAAGGGGGGCTAAACAAAATCAGAAGGTCGTTTTGTGTTTATAGCATTTTAGCTTTTTTTTTTTTTGGTAAAGAAAAAAAAAAAAAAAACCATAAATTCATAATCTCATTGTCTTCTTCTACTGTCCGGGGCTGGCTCGAGTATTTGAGTGGGAGTGTGAACCCCAAACACTCAGATGGAGGACACTTCGACGTGACCTCTCTCTCTCGTTCTCTCTTTCTCTCTCTCTCTCTCTCTGTCTCTGTCAATGGAGGAGGAATTGCAGAAGAGAAACACTGATTGCGTCTATTTCTTGGCCTCTCCTCTCACCTGCAAGAAGGTCGCCCTTCCTGTCTTTGTTTTTTTTTTTTTTTTATGTGTTTTTAATTTCACGGAATGGCTTAGACAAGAAATAGATTCTTTGTCAGTCTTGGAATTCCCTGCTTTACAATGCGTTATTCGATCTCTCTCTCTCTCTCTCTCTCTTTTTTTGTTTTTGTTTTTTTGTTTTTTTTGTTTCTCTCTTGAGCAGTTAGTTAGGGTTATCTTGAATTCATTCGGTGAATTGTGTTTCTTTTGATCACTTTCAGGAACCTCAAGCTTTCTCTGAACCGTTAGGTTTTCCATATTTGGAATTATTTCCATTTTTTCTTTCTTTCTTTATTTCTTATTTTTTTGTTCTTTTTCATTAGTAAAATGTCAATGTGTGCTGTACCGTTCCACTCGGGTTTTCGACTTGATAAAGATTTATTTAAAAATAAAAAAAGGCCTAGAAATAAATTTCACGTTGGAGTGAATATTTGTTTTAAGTTTTTTATTTTTTATTTGTTTATTTTTATATTTTTTTGGTCCAGGGGATTGATTGTGAGTATCGGCACAATGAGATTGCAAGGCTGAATCCAAGAGATTGCTGGTATTGGCTGGCCGGGAAATGTCTCAATCCTACTTGTGGTTTTAGACATCCAGTAAGCATTTGGTATTTGGTTCATCTTTTATAGTAAAGTGGTTCTTGGAAATTTAATTTTTATTTTGTGCATAGTTGATCTTCTGATACTAATTACACATAGCTGCTCAATTTTGTGGAGCCTCGAGCTTTCTTGAAATAATAGTTGGTTGCCAGTGCAGGATGGATGAAATTGTTATTTGTTCATGCAGTAACAAAATGAAACTGGTGTTTTGTGGTTCCTGCTTGAAGTTTGGAAGAACTTTAAAAACTGTATTCTGAGAAAATATTACCACTACATAGTTTCCTTTCATCTAAACACTTGGGAAGAAGCTGATTTGCAGCTCATATGGGCCTAGGGAAAAATTGATTGGCAGTGTGGTAGTCCATTGAACAAGAGTCCTGGCACAGTGGCAGACTACTAACCCTTTGCTAACTATTCAAAGCACATCATGGAAGATGCAATGAGTGTGATGATAGAGTTAAATGGCTGACTGAAGTATAGTTACTTCTCTGTGATAGTTGAATCTTGTTCACAATTTATTGTATAAGTTGTGTTTAACTGTTTTTAAGAATAAGCCCAGAACACTGTATGGCTTGTTCAAAATAAAGCTTGTCTGCTCAGATATTGAGCAGTCCTCATTTAAAGCTTTTAAGATGCAAATGATATTCTTATGCATCAGTCTTGAAGCTTTTTCTTTTGCATATCCACTCCATGGCTATTGTTCATTGTCTGTCAGAATCATTTGTCATCCATAACTACCCTCACGATTATCTTGTGGCATTTTCTTTGAAATTTACCATTATTTTATCAGCCACTGGATAAGAATGCTGAAGAAGTGCCACCAGAATCAGGTCCCTCGGCATATCAGTCTTCTCTTCCGACAAACAAGACAAATGTTCCATGTTACTTTTATTTTAATGGATTCTGTAATAAAGGAGATAGATGCTTCTTTTTGCATGGTTCTGATGGCAAAGCACCTGCTGGCAAGTCTGTTAAGACCACCACTGTGGTGACCAATGTGCTTCCGTCAGGTCATAAGAAATCTATAGGCAGTGAAGTTGCATCTCCAGTGACAGAAGTACTCTTTAATCCATCAGTAATGGCTCCAAAGGCAGCCATGAATTTGAAATTGCAACCTAGAGAGAATGCCCTACAGCCAGCCCCTATATCTGTATTGCAGGAAAGCCCCTCTCCTCAGGTGGCAGCATCTCAATGTGAAGAAAATGCTGCACTGAAGCCTGATTTCTCAACTCCAGCAGAAGACTTTGTTCAATGTGGATCTCACGTGAGTGCAGATGAGAGTTCACAAGAGCAATTGGATGACTGTTTTGAACCAGAGGAGCGGTGGGAATCCTCCCCTGGTTTTGATGTTCTTGTGGATGGAAGTTTGGAGGATTTGGGTCATTTGGGTCATTTGGATGATAATGAGCACCCAATGGCCCTTGAGAGGGAACACAACCATTTACTGGGTTATGGTTTTGAGGAGTCTATTGAGTATGACCCTTTGTATCCTGATGCAGAGCATTTATATGAACTTGAGATGCATAATTCTTCTGATTTTGTAGATAATGTGCAAGTCTTTGATGATGTTGGAGAAGTTCCTTGCTACCCACACAATAGAATGTATGATACCTTATTGTCCCAGAAAAGGGATCTCTTGCCTGTAAACTTGACAATCAACAAGTGGAGGGGAATGGATCTTAGAGACCACTTGAGGAATCGCAGAGTAATTGATGGCTGTCCATTTATTCGATCATCAAAGAGACATAGCTCATCTTGTCTGCTTGTTCAAAATCATGAAAGGCCTAGAAGGCATGGTATACATCAGCCACTGCGCCGAAGATTGAAATCTGTGGTGGGAAAGAATGTGGCTGAATTATATGGAGACAATGGGACTCTCTCAAATGGCATTAACCTGCATGGCTGGCCGAGGAACTCACATTCACATATTTCTAGGCCACACCACAAAGGAAAAAGGATTTCTACAAAGAGGTTGTTTGCATCTGAAGCCCGAAGGAAAACAGTTCCAAGAGAGAGGAGATCTACTTGGTCATCAACTACATTCACAGGACCAATGACCCTTTCTCAGATTAAAGAAGAGAAGAAAAAGGCTGAAGATCAGTGAATACACTGGGAAAGCAGGACATGCAAGTAGCATCTCAAAAGCAGACTTTGAGGGTCCTAAACCTCTGAGTGAAATCCTCAAAGGCAAACGGATAATGGAACCTGCAAATGAATGTGACAGTGGTGGTGGCAATTGAAATTAGATCCCCTGAGCTGGAAGGAACTATAAAATCTGGTAGGAACTATGATAATAGAAAAGACCATACCATCTGTGGAGTCAAGCCATGTGGCATATTCTCTTATTCTTGGATGATCCATATCTATGATCCACTATTGCCCAGTGAAGATACCTTTTCCGTTTCAATTTCTCTTCAAGAAAGAGGTAGCAAAGGCATTGACATGGATTTATGAGCCTACAGATAGGAAATATCCTCTCAATAGCCTTCTTACTGAATGAGAAGCTTAACATTGACCATAAATCTGTCTTCATCCTGCTTATTCGAACGATGAAATTGTGTTGAGCTCATTTTCTGTATAGAGCTGCTCACAAATATTCACATCATGGTTTGGTGTATGTGCATGGGAATTCTATCAGCTTGCTTTCCTTTGACATTTTGGTGAATTTCATCCTTGGATATCATTCATCCCATATAACGGACGCTTTGTAGCTTCAGCAACTGTTGCTTGATGCATGCTGTTCATTGTTGTTTAGTTCATCCCTGTTAAAACTTTTTGTTATCTCCTTGCATCCTGGACTTAATTGAAGTTCCTAACTAATGAGCACTTAAGTCTCTTTGTTTCGTAATATGAATCTATTGTTAATTATCAGCTCGCCTAATACTAAGATGATGAAATAGAAAAATTTATTAAAAAAAAATAAAAATTAATAAACAAGTGTGTTTTAGTCCACAAAATTTTTCATTTTTATATTTATATTTTTATTTTATGTAATATTAAATCATTCAAAAGAAATAATAATTAAACTCAAAATAAAGTAATAAATTATTAAATCGTAAAGTTATGTAAATATGTGTAGGCTATTAGAAGTCCTCTTTGTTAAAGTAACAACAAAAATGGAATTCCAAATACGTCAGGGATATGTGAGCCAAAGTCAGACTGCATTATTTCATGGGGAAATATATGTATGAATAAGTCAATGTCAAGCATCTTGACTTTCTTTAACGATTTTATTCCCCGGCTAACACTGCAAAACTCACCTACTCAATCACAAGGAACAAGACTATCCGGCTAACTTGTTAAGTACGATGTAGATCACCAGATCTTTTGTCTAGTAGCTTATGCTTTGCCTGGTTGTCACCATTCCCCAGAGCAGGGGCAAGATCGAGTCAGTCCAGCAAATATGTATAGAAAAGGCTTTACTCTTATACTGGGCTTTCGGTGTCGGTAAATGACAAAAGAAGACCTTAATTTTCTTGTTATCCCTTGGAATGCATGACAGACGTTTAAACCCAAAACAAAGTAAATAATAAATGGTGTTTTTACTCTTTGACAAAACATTATAAATGCCAACGAGATACTCTTCAATCTCCATATTCCTTAAAGAAACGTACGATGATAGTGAGATGTCAGACTTATAGAAACAAGTCTTGCCTATTATATAAATATCTGCATCTCACATATGGACTATTCATAGCAGAGAGAGAGAGAGAAGAGAGAGAAGGAAAATGGCAACTTTGCAAAGGTCTACCATTTCATTTTGCAGGCAAGGATCATTAGGATGTTGTGTTCTTGACAGGGGAATATGGCAAACTGAAGCCGTCCTACAGTGTAGGATGTTCAACGGAGTTGACGGAAATTGAAGAGTTTAGAGAGTGTAGGATGTCCATCCTATCCCATTGTGTTGCGCTCGTGAATATGATACTACCATCATATCATCAGGCGGCCATCATCGATCCTTCATCATCATCACCCAACGCGGGGCCCCTCGTTACCCAAAGCATCCTTCGAGTTCTGGGCCTGTGGATTTCTTTGCAAATCGCCTCCTTGCCGCTCGACCCGGCGGTGTGTTCGCAATTGAAACGCTGTCGTTTCTGTGCTTGATGGAAGTATATATATATATATATATATATATATATATATATATATATATGGTTTGTTTATTAATATTAATTAATTAGTGAAGACTCTCTTTCTCTAGCTATCGCTGTTAAGCATTCGAGCAAAGCTTTTTTAGCCTAAAATTAATCTCACCAAAAGTGCCTCAAATATGAAACTATGCCATCATTTGGAACGATTATGTGAGACTTATTGTAAATTTTTTTTAAAAAATTTTTAAGTTAGTTAAAATAATTTAATATAAAAATAAAATAAAATAATAATAATAATAATAATAATAATAATAATAATAATTTATTTTAATTTAATTAAAAAAGTTAGCATATTTAATATTTTTAATTAAATTTAAATACTCTCAAGTTTTTTATTTTTAAATAATTTGATATTTTATTATTAATATTTGATATTTTTAAAAATTAAAAAGTTAATTTTAAAGTAGAGAATTTTCTTTTATTTAAAACTTAATTGGTTCTTTTATTTTAAACACATTTAATTTAATTATTAAATTTAAAAATTTTTAGATACCTTATTTTTGAACAAATTAATATTTATCTTATAATTATATGTTATTCTAACTATTAATGATATCACTTTTCTAAAATCATAATAAAACAAAGTGAGAACATGACATTTTCTCTCTGAAAAGGCTTCTAGATTGAATCACGGTTTAGAACTTTATTTCCAAGCCTTCAAAAGAAATAAACAAGAAAAACACAGCATTGAGGCATTTATAACAGCATGAAAAAGAAAACCCCTTTTGCAGGACGCATATTTTGCGTATGAAGAAATAACAATTTAAATGAAAGCATTTCATAAAACAAATAATAATAAGAAAATTAAAGTTGGGTACAATCTTTTGTGTCATGTACAAACTTAAACACAGAAAATAATCTTCAGATTAAAAGACAACATTGAAATTAATTGGTAAATCTTATCAGTAGTGTTTCGTATGTGAATATGTATAGTCTGTTATGCTTTTGGTTACTCAATCGACTGCTCTTTGAACTTTTGTTTTAAAGACTAAAATGTAGAGCTTGTCCATGGAGAAGTAGAGGAAACAACCAGTTGCGTGGGTCACAAATGACCCAAAACTTGAGCCCACGATGCAGTGCCAGGCAGGCCCATATACTTTGTCGAACTCCTGCATAATGAAGACAGGCCACATCCATTAAACCGCGCGCACATAATGGGATAAAAAAAAAAAAAAAAAGAAAAAAATTAAAAAAAATAAAATAAAATAAAATATTAGGCACAGTGCAGCAAATTCGACTTTTGTGGCAGTGCACATGGTCTCTTGGTGAAAGACTATCCACCTATAATGCCCATGTTCTGGCATGAAAAATAGTTTGCCTGTTGTGTGCACATGGGTTGCTAAAGAAATAAGATTTGATTGTTGTTCATGCACGATTACCTTACCTGGCTTTCATAATTGAAATCTTAGGTTTTATTGGTGGTATGTTAATGTACACATGGGATGTCGGGATGTTGTCATTCAACGATGAGTGCCAATGAGTGCGACATTTTATAAGAGATATGTAATGATTCTGGTCAAGCCTGGGGCTTGATTTGAGAAGGGTCCATGTAAAATCATTCTATCCTCTTGATAATTGGCCCAATTTAGAGAAATCATAATTTAAATCTCGGGTGATCTGTCAAAAAAGGAAAAAAAAAATGAAATTCCCGAATCTGAAGGAATTATTATTATTATTATTATTATTATTATTATGTTTGGTTTATTATTTGTTAGTCTGATTTAAGAGACTTTGGTTTACCAATATAAAATATTTCGTAATATTCAAATAGTCACAATATGTTTCAAAAAAAAAAAAAAAGCCTCCTTATTATGTGAGAAGAAGGCGTCATACTTAATTTAATTAAAATAAACTTATATTTTTAATAGACATTAAATTTTCATTAATGGGTCCAAAAAACATTTTTTTAGCAAAAAAATGAATAAATTTTATAAATTTTCTTAAAATTCTACAATATAAAAGTCTCATATAGTGGATAATAGATAATTTATATCAAAAGAGAAAATGTTGATTTTTTTAAAATTTTGTATTTTAAAAAATCTATTTTTCTTGTTTTCTTTCGTTTAAGTTTCTTATTGCATCAAAGAAAAAAGAAAAAAAAAATCACGTCCATAAAATAGTTTCCGTTTATACGGGGTCTTGTGAAACCAGCTTTCATACATTCAAGCATATGGCCATTAATGGACAAGCCAGATGGGACGTCCATGGATGTGCAAAATAGCCAAGCCCGAAAAGACACGCTAGCTACAAGTACTTCGTTTGCCTAAGGTCAACATAGACAAGATTAAAGAAAAAACTTACCTTTTTGATGTTATAAGCAATGTGTTTAGAGCTAAAAGTCTCCAAGCTGTCATAGCTTCTCCTGGCACACCGGAAGGCATGCACTTGCATGAACCCCGGCATATCGGAAACCAACACCTTCACCTGAAGAAACGTGGCCACCGATGCCAAGTTCGTTTCGGCATGGGATACGGATTTTCTTGCCTCCACCACCATTTCCCTTCTTCCTCCGCTGCCCGCTAACCGCTTCTTGCCATCGTCCACTACTAATTCTTGACAATTTTCCGATTTAGTCGAAGACAAAGTGTATACCGCAGGTTTATCCACGACAACAATTGGATCAGGTTTTGGGGTGTGCTTTTTAGTACTGGACGACTTGTAGAAACTCATGAACCCCCTCTTTGGCTTCGGCTTCTCGTGAGTAGCCATTTTCCAAGCGTCTCTCTTTGCTTGAGGTACAAAATGCGTATGCATATAGACAGGGTACTAATGTGAGATGGTTGAATCATGACCACAAGGAAGACCCGTTAGAATAGAATCTTTGGTTACATTATTGATAGCAACAAATCATGTGGTATGCCCTGTGATCAATGACAATGAAGTGGCGCATTTGCTTGCTAGAGATTTGATGTCATTTTTTTTGTCCTCCCTATCAATGAATCGTCGATTTCTGTGGTGGACACTAACTCATTATGGAACGCATTTATCACCAAATTAGCCACAAAAACGTTAGAAATCAGTAATTCTGCCGCAAACTTGTGCAAAAAAGATAAATCCCAGATAAAACTTGTGCAAAAAATGACAGTTAATTAACCCATATTCTTAAAGATTACTTTAGGTATAAGTCAATTGTTGACATTACATTAGTAGCACCAACAACATTGTTGTTTGGTCTGCTAATCGAAACCAATAGAATAATTGGGCCAATTATCCTGTTCCCAACTAAACTATGCTGTCTATTGTGAATCTCAATTATAGGAAGTAAGTAGCAATGACTCAAAACAAGCAAAATGATTTTTCTTTAAGACTATACTATAAATTTCTGGGGTCTCTCGGCCCTCTTTTTCTCTCTCTCTCACATTCTCCTTTCCTAGCTAACAAAACTACGTTGGGGTTGCCTCCAAAATCTCATAGACTCCAGATCTCTCTCTCTCTCTCTCTTTTCCCCTTTCTTAGTAAGGATAAATTGGTGTCAAATAAATTACGGGCATGAGTGATCTTCTACAAATCGTCTTCAGCTCTCAACTTTGTATTTAAATTGGTGCCTTATTCCTAAAATGCAATGGAATTAAAAATATATTTCATCTGGAGTTTTGTGGCTTGAAGCATTTAATGCTTCCCACTTGATTTGCAGGAATTCTGTGTGCTAAAACCCTGGCAGCAGATCGCGTCCACAGTCTATTATTGAGGTAGTCTTTTTCAATGGTTGAAGCAAGAGCCCCAGTTCCTTTATTACCATATCCGCGCACTCTTGTTGGGAAGTGTGGTTTTTTTTGGACCACACACCTGTTTGGAGGTTGAGCCTGATAAAATCCGAACCACGTATACTAGAAAATATAGTGAGTAGTACTAGTTGCCGAAAATTTCCTCAAAAATTCTCTCGATCCCATTATTTGTCTTTGCAAAAGAGTACAAATTCTCATTCCATTGAACTCATCCACACAAAACTGAAGGTATTTCTTTTACATCATCACTGTACGCCAAGCCCCCTGGAATGGTTGATTGGAGTGGTTGAAGTTGGACATTCCGGACCCTGACATATGTATACTAGAGTCTATCTTGGATACGTGGCACATTTAAAGAGCGAAATAGAGAGAATTGGGAACGACGCAGGAATTTTTGCAAGGAGAATGGTTGCAACTTAATGCAATTGCAATTAGCTTTAACCGTATAGCACATTTTTGTAAATGCACGTATGAATTCGAAATAACAGAAAACGTGCACCCTTACGCTTTCAAACAAAAGCAAGTGATGCTTGAAAAGGCGCAAAAAAACAATGACAAGAAAATTAAAAAAAAAAAATTAAAACAGGGGTGTGTCAGTGTTTGTATATTCGATAATACGGGCAACAATGCATGTGGCTTGTTTCATTTTCACGGGAGATAATCTGCCTGTGATGACACTTTTAAGGAGCCACGCTGCATCATGGGGAAAAATACTGTGATGTTAAGATTGAAATGCACTGAAAACACATGATTTCAATTAAATCAAATACCAGACTAAAAGGATTGAAAAAAAAAAAAAAAAGGAAATAAAGGTTTAGGAACAATCATAAAAAGACATCGAGAACATTGAGAATTAAGAACTTTCTTACAGTAAAGTGAATGTCAGTACCTCAGACAAAAGAAAAATCAACCTTGGAATTTTCGTTCATTCTACTTAGAAAATTTTTCAAAGCCCCATAGCCTGATGCTGACAGTCCACTTCTTTGTAATGGGACCAAGATGTAATCGCCCGGAACAGGCCCGGCCCAAGTCACCTCCAAGCCTTCCTCCTCTCTCTGTATTGTTCTGACAAGATATACATACTACAAACAAATATAAGTGCGACTTGGCTGATTTTCTGGTGATTATTTTGCAGCAGGTGATCTACTGTAATTGAGTTTTCTGTTTGCATTCCTTTGGTGGCGTGGGGTCATTGGAGTTTTGATTACAAGGCTTATTGAATTGAACTGGGATCAAATTCGACTGCACGAACCCAGTAATGTTGCATGACACTAGGCATGCCAATTTTCGGTTACATTTTATTGTTCCCTGGGTTAATACTTCATTGAACCTGTTGAAACACACCGTTGACACAAGAAGCTGTTAAACTACCCCGGGGGCTTTTATTCAGGCTGCCAAGCACGCTGCCTTACCTCTATGAAGCTGCCTAACAGTGGTACTCCAGTGGCGGGCTGCTCAGTGGCCTGTATGACCCTTAATCTTTTGTTGAAAGAAAAATGTGGCTATAAACCCTGTGATGCTATGTTTTCTGTCTGGAAAAATAGTTTGTGTGTAAGCTGGCCTTTTCCTTAATTTTGTGGAAACTTGGGAAGACGATTCTCTGTTTGAACAACGTACGAATTCAATTGTAGAATTATTTAATTTTTACATGACCAAAAGACTCAGCCTTTCGTGCAGATCTTTTCATTTATCATAATTATTCTTTTTTATATTTCCCCCACACCCAATTGGACAATTTTTACTAGAAGGAAAAAAAAAAAAAAAAACCGTTATACAAGAAATTGATACCTTTTCTCCACAAAAAACGATCCCTTCCTTCGCCCAAAAAAACACTCAAAGGCACAATGTGGGCCTGCGCACAGAGTCCATGTCTTAACTCGTCAAAAGGACCAACCTATCCTTACAGAAATCATTTAGTACGGTTTTGCCCGCGCACCTTTTGTTATGTCATCATTCCCTTGCTTTGGCAAGAGAAACCCCAGAATCCCTCCAAGGAGATTGGTCAATTCAAACACATGAGAGGGGAGGGTCGGTTGAAGGAAGCTTATTTTCGATTTATTGTTTCTCTGTTTTAGTTAGTAATTGGGAATTTCCGAATCTTGAATGCGGGTTTTAATAGGGAATGAGAGCGTGGAATTGCTAGTGACGCCTCCCATTCCCTTTTTTTTTTTTTCGGGTCTCTTTGACAGTGACATATATGAGCTGGGTGTTGTAGGAATTTCGATTTTTTTATTGTGGGGTTTCGTGTAAAAGAGGAGAAAAGAAAAATAATAATAATAAAATGAATAAGTTAGATTCATCGATGATATCGTTGTATTTCTTGTGATATACAAAGATTGGTTCTTGTTGGCAATTTGATTTTAGTTGGCGGTACATTGTTCACTCTTTTGTTCCCCTTCCTCATGGTGTGAGGTTGATGCAGTTTTCGGTGCAAATGAGAATAACAATTCTCTACTCCTATTCTTTAAAGACTTGAATTTGATTACTGTGTTTCGAGTTTGAGAGTTACTGAAGAGTCTTGTGAATTGAAGGAGGCTAAACTGTGATTTGATTTCTGCAGCAAGATTGTCTTTTTAGGGAGGGGGGTGGGGAGGGGGAGGAGGGGTTGGGAATTTTTTTTGTAGAGTGAGCATGTCTGGTGGGACACCTGTGGGAGGTGGATATATGAGGCAGAGACATAGCCAAGGTTATGCGTCAGGTAGTGATGACCTTGACCTTGAGGATGATGCTTGTTCAAGGCTACAGCCCTTTTCTTCGCCTACCAAGCGGGTGTGGTCATTTGTTGAGATCTTGGAGAATTCTCTTTGGATTGCATCTGCAGTTTTTATTGTCTACTTTGGTGACCGGCACTCCAACTTGATTTATCTTTTGTGGCATGACGAACGGATAAGAAGGTAAACAAAGAAGCCGGAACTACCTGAGCTTTTGGGTACTTTAATATTATCAATATGTTTGGTGAGAACTAAGAAGTATATTTTGTGATTTTTTAAGTATTTCCTAGATGTTATTATCCTGATGCAAGAGGTGCTATCACATGATCTTTTAATATTGAATACCTTTAGAAATCTCCTTTTGATGATTTAAAAGATTACGAGGATGTGCTGTAAGCATTATTATGTCTCAATATTCTGTCGTATCACATTGTTTTTGCTGAGTTGAAAGTAGAACGTAAGCTAGTTCATTTATGCAAGATAGGTTATATATATATTTGTAGAGAGGGGGAGAGAGAGAGAGAGGTCAAACAATCTTTATAGATATAAGGTAACTCTGTAGAGGTCTGTTGAAGCATTTAATCTGTCATATTATGTATGAAACTGTGAATTTACAGTGGGCTTGCAGGGCACACTATCTACTCTTGAACAATTCACCTATTTGAATTATTCCTTTGCAATATAGGGATTAAGAAAGAAATAATTGGATTTGTGCAAAGACCCATTCAGATGTAGCTAATTATGTGTAATAACCTATGTTGAAATAGTGGCTTCATTAGGTTGTGTATAATTAGAAATTTAGACAGATGATGCATGTTGAACCCAGGGCATCACATGGTTTACCAATGTCAGATGATAAAGTTATTTCACAGTAATGCCCACAATCACAAAAGAACCATAAATCAACCCATGTAGAGAAGTGCATATTGGTATGGAAGCAGAAGCTAGATGACAACATATAGTAAATAAACAGTGTGAAGGCAAGGACATGTTACCATGGATTTGAGAAGGTGATACCTTTGTTGATCCAAATCAGGCTCTTAGAAGTATCTTGTGCAAATCTGATGGGGTCTTATCAGTTTGGTGACGTAGATGGCAATTTACTAGATAACTACTGCATTTTGATGGTCAACATGTTTGAAGATCTCTGCATTTGTAGCCAAGAAAGCATGGTAGCTTTCACATATATACAAACCTGTTGCTCTGATTTCAAAATCATTTTAAATTTTTCCTAATGATCTCACATCTTTTAAAACTTTCAATGCAGATTGCCTTTATACGTTGGGATGATATGTGTTGGGTTAAATGTTGTCATCTTCTTGTATACAAGTATGTTTTCTTGGAGTGTCAGGAGATTTGATGAGAAGTGGGAGCTCTCAAGTATATCTGCCTTGCCATTACTTACCCTGTTGGGGCTTCTCTCCTTTTGCTTGTAAAAGGACTTGCTCATGACATTTCAGTTTCTATTGACTGAGTTTGTCGATGATATGTTCAGACTAGTCATCCTGTTTGTGATTTCTTTTTCTCATGTAGGTTCTCCTTTGCTCTCTGGCCAATATGGAGTTTCTTGACACTTCCTCTCCTGGTATTTTTTTTTTCCCTTTTTTATATCTTTTTTGGGTTTTTGGCTTTACAGCAGTTGTCCTGTAAGAACTGCCTCATGTCTCTGTTGCACTTTTGCAGTTCACATTGTACATGTCTTGCTTGGTTATCCTTCCCCATATAATGATTGGGATATTCAGGCCACAAAATGACGCATTTCGTACGGACTAAGCATATACCATTTGCCAATCAAGGGGATACTGACTTGGATGAAGACTTTCCGACTCATATGGAATGGTGCTGCGAGGCTACAGTGAAGCTCGGTATCTGATGTGTTGCAGCCTGTTGTGTTGCATGTGTTCTGCAGAGTTTTCCGATCTCATGACATGCAAGAAACTGCAGCTGATACTCTTTTAGTCAGTTTTCATACTCCATGTCATCCTTAAATTGATAATCTTGATGCTATGCTCTCTGATTTCTATGGCTGTCGTAACCAGAGTTGTAGGCAGGCAATTGCTTTGCCAATGAGGCATCAAGCAACCATTTCAGTGATTATTCTACCTGCATAATACACGTCAAGAGGAGAGGTTTTAGTCATGACTATTTAGCCATCAGATAGCAATTGCTTCAGAATCGGTTTCTTTTTCTCTTTTTTGGGTACATTATTTATCTCTCTCGATAACGCATTTCTAAGTGCCTTGTTTAATCAAACGCCTTAAGTATAGTCTCACTATAAAATTAAACCCTGCTTCTGCCCCTTCACACCATGCTCTCAAGATAGGATAATTTTAGTTTGAATTCAATTATATAAATACAAGAATTTATTGTAGAGATCCTAAGAAAGTTTACATCACTTAATTTTAATTATTGAGTACAATATTGAAAAAAAAAAACGTGTTAATTGTAATTGAACAAAATATAAGTTGAATTTAATCTTTAAATCTATATTTTTTTTTTTGGCCTATACAATTCTTTTTTTTTTTTATAAAAAAAATTATAACCTCCATCCAATTCTCATGTTTGCAATAAAATGCACAGTGGATGCTATTATTCTGTCAAAACAAATTTATGAAAATGTAAACTTTTATTTTAAAACAATATGAAATGTAAAATTAGTATGCTATAATTGTTAACACATTATAATAAATACTGAATTTTTTTAGTAATGAGAGATCGAAATTCAGATGTAAAACTGACGGCCAGTAACTCTATTATAACTTGATGTACAGTGAACCTCTCAGAGGAAAGATATCCCACTCGGTTGTAGATCTCACTTCATGTCTATTTGGACCGACAATAATTTCAAAAAGACAGAAAAAAAAAACAAATGCTGCATGGTGCTTTCTTGCAAAGGTGAGATCACAGCTGGAGGTCGATCACCGGACATGCAAGGAACTTCCACGACGAGTGCTGACAATATTCACCTGCAGCTAATCAATCCAAGTTCGAGAATCATCATTAGTGTTTCCTCTATGCGGACCCTCAAAAATTCAATTTGGCATGATTCGAGAGGTAGCTAGGCCGAAGGAACGTTGGTAAGGGGGCTACTCATGTCAGCGGCTTTCCCAAACTTGCCGAAGCAGCAAGGGAAGTAGTAATGGTTGGAGCTGGGGGATAAAAGAATCATACAACATTGCTCGGGGATAGCAATCCAAGGCTAGACATCCTCTTTGCATTGTTGATCTCAAAGAAAAGTACCATTTAACTCTACCTATATTAAAAAGGATCTTTTAACTCTTCCTGGACATGGACATGAGAACCTGGACAAGCTGACGCTTCCTGATTCTCCGTAGAGAAGGCTTTTTCCCACTTCGGCTTGTAGAGATGAGGTAGACCCTTCTGAATCTGCCCCAGCAAGTAAGACCATATTCTGATAAATAAAACGGCTTTGGACAAGGAGGACGGCCCTCAAAGCCATACCATGGCCAAGGTCAAACCCCATCGCCATGCCAATCGTTTAGCAAACCACCCATCGTTTTGTTTTGGGAAGAGAGAAAAAAAGGGTAGGAGTAATGGGATCCAATATGTTAAAAGCCATATCAATGAAGACAATTGAAAGAAAATCAAACACTCTCACATCGTGGAGTTCTGCATACGCTGAAATTATGTTGCAGTGTGCAGTAATGTTCAACCGACACAACAAATTAAACACAATGGAATTAAATTACAGTTCTGACAATGAAGGCATGAACAAGCAGTTGCCTTACTCTGTTTAGATTACACGAGCACCATCGCCTGCTTCACATATTAATACAAATGAGTCTGGGTTGACTTGACTTGTCAATTTCGGCTGGGCCATTTGATATTCTTCACTAACAAAAGAGACAGCTTCTGCTGCAAGATCAGCATCCACAAATGCAAGACAACATCCTCGAAATCCTGCACCACTGAAACGTGCTCCATATACACCGGGAGCCCTCAACAGAATGTTGTACAGTTGTATCAATGGCTCACAACCTTGGCAATCATCGAAATATAGGGTCATTAAGAGAAAAGCACTACAGATTGTAAATCAAATGCTCACAGGAAAACAGTTGTATGACTTTCTTTGATATTAGGAGAAAAGGGAATTTCCCAGTGTCAAAATTTCATGCTTACGAGAGAGAGAGAGAGAGAGAGAGAGAGAGAATAGCTGCACAAAAAAAGCAGGGTTAATTTAGGTAAGGCAGTTCTCAGTTCATACCACATTCATAGTTCTCAATAGAACTTAAACCAGAGGCTGAGATGAGCTTTCCAAATTCTTTCAAGTTGCCAGAAGCCCAAGCCTCACGTCCTGGAGTAACCATTACATAAGTTAACAAAAAGTTGACAAGCAGAAAATGAACCGAATATGAACATGAGAAAAAGGAACATTTTTGCCATATAATTATATGAAGAGCAAGTTAAATTTGTGATGCCTTTCAAGACCCGCATATTCTCTGAAAAATAATGTTCTGCTCTTTTAGCTAGATTGGGTTCTAGTTTCCCCTGCAGCAGAAATAAATTACACTTCATAATGAGGGTTGGCTTTATAGTAACATGAAAAAAAAAACAAAAAGTTAAATTGATCCATCTCCATTGTTCAGTTATCCAATGATATCTTCATGAGAAAAATTGCTGGCCCCATCTTATGCTAACTGACAGCAACATTTTTGCTTTTAATTTTTGGTCAGTATAAGGAGGGATACCGTACCAAAAGGATCAGGACATGGATAACACATCCAAGTTCCTGTTGTTGATGCAATTCAAATGTCAGAGAGTAGGTTCTATAAGTTGGTTCAAGTTTAACATTTTGTTTTCATAAAAGCCTGAAGATTTTGACTTCAAAAATTCATTAGCAGGGGTTTGGGGCACTAGTCAGATGTGGGAAACTAATCTTGTTGAAAGATGACCTAAACTTGAAGAGGTTATCATGATCCCCAGGCAAGAATCTGATAGAAAGATTAGAACTGTAGAGAAATAACTTGATTACCTTGTAAGTTTCATATGCCTCTAGTTTGACTGTTTGAACACAAATTTGGAGAGAGGAGTCAAAATTATGATACAAGTAAACAACCCAAAAAGGAAAAAAGGAAAAAAAAAAAAAGGGAAAAAACGCAATTCAAAACAGAGAATTTAAGAGACTTGCCATTGCACAGCAGAGGCTCCACTTTATCATTTCCAGAAGCTCTATGGATAAAATGTGCCAAAAAAAAATAAATAATAATAATAATAACAACATATAAGCTAAAAAGGCAAGACAAGGAAGATGCAAGAGGAAAATTTGCTTGTAGCTTGTGGATTACAGGAAGAAAGCAAAAATTTGGACAGGAACATTATGCCATTAAGATAATATAATGGGAGAAAACAAAATATGAGGAAAAAAAATTATTAATCTGTGGACATATGGCATAAGATTTATCACTTTGTATCTTATTCAAGAATTAAGATGTATCCACAACTAGATGACATATGAAAAAAAAAAAAACAGAGAAAACAATCAACTAGGGGGATATCATATGAAGAGATTGGATTTTGGCTCAATTGCATTGTTGCAACCTGTGATGAATTACAACATGTAATGTTACATATTGTTGTTTATAATGACAAAATTGCAAAAGAATCCCTGAGATCAACAGTGATTAAAGACATTAAATTTGAATTCCCCCAGATCTTTTTTTTGGGGGGGGGGGGGGGGGATATAATTCCATCAAAACTACTGGCTTTTTCATCAGGTGAAAGTCAAAAACATTGATTTATCAAAAATGTTTTGCCCCAAAAAATCCTGTATTTGTTTCAGATTAAAATTTAGTCCCCAACATTTTCACTGAAGAAAAACAATTTAGTCCTAAAATTTTGTCTCCATCTATTGTTTTTTCTGTGGGGACATTAAATTTAAAGTCAGCTACAATCAGCCAGAATCAGAGATGCTTTTGCAATTTTCCCTTTGTATATGAGTGGTAAGACTTCAGAATCAATTGTATGTTGCAGACAATTTGGAGAGTTTTGACTTGGTGGCCTAGGACAAGAACTACCATTAAGATACTTTCTCTCTTAATCTTTCTTAGTAGTTTTGCATGTAACTGTGTGCTTTGCAGTGAGTGTGGCAGGTGATCATTACCTTATATCAGAAATCAGCAAATGGACATGAGTTTTTCTCTATAAATCCCCCTTACCAGCTCTCACAAGATAAAATTTTGAACATTTTACTCAATGTTTGTGAGGCTTTCCCTTTAGGTCAACCAATACAGGACCACTACACAAGCACCTACAATTTTTTTATCACTCTATCAAGTTTAGATACTCACACAGTCATAATTCGTTCACATGAAGAACTATAATCCCCTCAAGGCTGTAACATTTCATTGGTTCAACCAGTCATGAACACCAAAATTTCAGACTGCTCAAAAGTGGCACAAACATATTGGGCAGAACAAAGCACAAAGAAAATGTAAAAGACATAATAACCGTTTAAACCACAGAGATAAAGGTATCATACTTGAGCAGAATTCTTGCAGCCTCTTGGCATTCTGCAACCCGAAGGTTATATCCAGGGCTGTTAGTCAGAGCTTTTCTCAAGCCAGAAAAAGCCAATAATATTTTGTAGGAATTCTGGAACTTTGATTGACGTATAAGCTTGTGCTCTTTTGTCTACAAATAATAAGGAAGACCAATAAGAGAAAATATGGTTAACCAATGAAGAAAAAAGGGGCCAATTCAAACCTTCTGGCCAAACAATAAAAAAAAAAACAGCTTGCTGAATTATTTGTTAAGAACGTATCTATCTAGATCTGTAAATACTATAGTTACTAGAAAAGCAGTGGAAACCTTCTGAAGAGACAGGATGTCGGAATGATACATGAGTAACTATCTAAAAAGGTTCTTTGAACAAGATACAACAGTCCACATAAAAATTTCAAGGAGCTCCCATTATCAAAAGATAGCTTGAGTTACAAGGAATTATTATACATAATCTTGCAAGATGAAAAAATTCAGCAAATATGAAATGACAGAAGCCAAAATTACTTTAGTAGAAGAAAAATGTATTGGTTCAAAATAAAAGTTGCATGATCTAGCTGCACATAGCTTCCACTTATGAGAATGATAAGATGATATAGATATCTATTAAAAGAAACAGCATTCTTTTGTGAGAGGACAAAAAGTTTCCTTTTTTCAGAACTTTTTCCAGATATGTTGAAAATGGACTCATCACTTACTTGCTCCTTAATAAGATATAGGCCAATAACTTTAAAATGAAGTGGAAAGGCAGATATCTAAGCCTGAAGCTTGCAAACACAATTGCTGAATGTAGTGCATCAGTTGCAAAACTTCTAGTTGAAAAAGAAGACCCATCTATTAATTCTTATAACTTGTTGGAAAGCATACTATGTTTGGTAAAGAGATGAATTAAAGGTCACCCAATTCCCAAACAGTTATTAACAATCTCACAAAGGTAGAATTGAATGGTTTCCAGGTTTACAACTTTGATTCAGGACAAGAATTTTTTTAACCAAAGTTAACAAACATTGATCATGTGAACCTCTAATGTTCCATTTGTGTATATGAATTATCTCCATTCAAAGGTTCTCTCAATTTTCTGCTTAGTGTTGTCAAATTTGGAAATTCCATTTGGATGCAACTTCATTTGCAATATAGACAAATCCAGTCAATGTATTTACCAGCAGCCATGTCCCAAGGTATCCAGCAATAAGAATCCTTGAGTAACAACAAGTCCCTCAAACTGGACAACACAATCAGCATTGCAGTAATAGAAAACTGTTTCAGGAAGCTGAGACTGAAGGAGGGTCCTGGAAAACATATAGACACAAGTACCTAATCATTACCTTGCAGTTCATGCACGTTAGGCAACCATTGCTTGATAGCAAGATTGCTGATTGATCCAGTATCCCATTTCTCAGACCCAGATATTCATTTTCAATCAGCCTGTATGAACATGAAACCAATATTTGATAAGACAATGTCTTCTTTCTCTGTTCTCAATTCAAATTAATAAAGATTGAAGTTTGTACTCAATCTGAAAAAATTCACAGATTGTATGGTCTTTTAGTGGTTACTCCCTACAACTTATATATAGGCAACAGTAAACAATAAGGTGTAAACATAGTCATGCTCAAGAAACGTACTGATCATAGTCAATGTTTTCTGTAGGCAACACAGCCAAGTCATTTGCACTTTCCAGAGCCAAAAGGTAAGCAATTCCAACCTGCCAAACAAAACTATGTTGGATTAATAACATACATGAGATCGATGAAATTCTTCTAGTTGGGAAAGATAAAAGGGCAGAAGATACTCTTTCAAGTTACCAATTGAAACAAGACAGAAAAAGAGAAAAGCAGAAAACTAAGCAAAGCTGGCCCACAAAAGGCTTATTTTACCAACAGCTGTTGGCACATAATGGTAACTAAGTTGTGCTTTCTTGTTCAACTGTATGCCATCGTGGACGACCAAAATTAAAAAAAATGAAACAAAGAGTATCATGTTCCATAACAACAGCAAGTAAAAATATCTTTACCGCAGCAGAAGAGCTAAGGCCAGAACTGTCAAGACCTTCTGAGCCACATATGTATCCTCTGATACCCTGCAAAGGGTGCAAGAGAATTGTTGTATGAGTTATAAAAATGTGGAAGTTTCCATGAAATTAGGAGGCGCCAATGAAATTCATCATTAATTCAATAGCATTAGCCTGCCTTGTAGGCTAGCAGACACTGTCTAATCACAATTCTGGTAAGTGCAGTTCTCACAAAAGACGCAAATACAAAAGAGATATTCTGAGATTTACTTATCCAACCAATTCTTAACCCAACAAGTCCCCATGTCTTTAACTTCCAAGGCTTATAAATGGCCAGAGAATTCACAGTCCTTACAAAAGAATGGCCATAGATGCAATCGTTGCTTCAAAGATCAAGTAATTGCCAATCACAATAACATACATGAGAAAACTAGGTGACTAGATTGAGAATTATTTGATTAATTCTGACCTATTGTAGTACTGAAAAATCTTAATAATATAGAGTCAGTAGTAGCGTCAAACTAGTTGGGAGGTTGGATATATGGATATCTTTTCCTCTATTCTATCCTCTTCAGAGACAGTAATGAGCCAAAATCATCTTTTACTCCACAATAACTCCTCATTCTTGTTCTTCTTATCTCCTTGGCCACTGCTAAAATTTGAATATGACAGACTTCAGAAAATATACAGTGAGCTATTCAAACCTGGGTGAGAGAGTTCCCTCTACGCTGCAGTGCATAGATAGCTCCTCTCGCAAAATCTCCCCAGTTAGAATCTTCCTGCAGTCTGGGGGAATTAGTGGCATGGTTTTCTTCCTTCTTCTTAATGGATCTTGGGAGCTGAACATCATTCACACTGCAGCCATGTATAGTATATATTAAATTTTGACTGTGGTAAAATCAGTGCTTGGCACTTCTATGTTTCACAGGTAGCTGGACGGGCAACCCAAAAATTAGAGCCTTGAGGAAAGAAGCATAAATATGATTAGGTGAGGAAAGAAGCATAAATATGATTAGGTAAGTAATTTGCCTTGTCAGAATCCACATTATCTACATGGATTTCAAATGAAAATGGGCAAAGGATACCCAGAAAGTGCTAAGTGATGCAGCCACTGTATATGAAGACCAACGTGCATGCTCACATTCAAACCAAATAAATCTCTTCTCAAGGATAACATTTATGCTGAAAGGAGAAATGAAAAATAGAAGGGAGAGAGGGTGGAATAGAACCAGATGCAGCTACTTGTAAATAACAGTAAGATGCACACGCCAATTCAAAAGCCATTTGTTAAAAATCAAAAAATTTAATTTTCCTCTCAAGTTACCAGTAAATGTCATTATTTCTACGTGTATATGTAAAGCACATTGGAACGAAATGACTACTGGTAAAAATACTGAACATCTTAATGGTAAACATGTTCACAAGTAAAACATGCTCAACTCTTAAAAGGAAAAGACAAAGGATCATGAGGATACATTACTAAGCTTGAAGAATGCAAAGATTAGGGACCACAAAAATGATACCAATACCTGAACTGCACTTCTCCCTTAAACTGTCCAGAGCACAGAACAACCTACAACAAGAGTCGAAAGGATCATTAAGTGAAGAAGAACAGTAGAATAAACAAACAAGGCAGATGCAGAAAAAATTATGTAATTTTAACATGAAGATGTCTTTTCAGCTCCTAAAGGTAATTGCCTATGCACATAAATCGTCAGTCTGTTTACAAAAGAAAGCGCATTAGAGTGTCTTCAACCATATATGCATTCAGTTACATGAAATTGACCCAAAATAATTCCAAAAAAATATAGGAGAAAAGAGAAAGATAGCAGCTGCCCTGAAGTGTAGTAGGGAATTCAGCATTTAATCTTAAAAGTCCAACAACTTAGGAAATCATTTCTTGAGATAAACAAGAAAGAATAAAACACCATGGCAAAAGGACTAGGTCCAGTTTTATATATATGGCCTACAGTCTTATAAAAGAATTACTGCTGACATGATGTGCATAATGCAACATACTCTATCATTCTACCTGTCTTCTGAAAACTGCACTCAGAGATGATGGGTTCTGTATGGTTTTCTAAAACAGTGCAAAACCATCTTTCGTATTAAAAGGTATTGACTAGGTTGCAGAGAAAATAAACATTGCTTGGCCTACACTATCCATGCAATGAACATTTAAACAACCGAGTGACTATATTTAGACCATCCCTTGTCCTTCCATCAAGTAAGATGAAAAAGGCCATCTCATCTCTACCTCACCATCAGCAGAAGGAACAAACCCCAGAAGTATTCCTTGATTAATTGTCATAGCTGAAACATTTCCACCCTGCAAGCAAATTACAAAAACTCTTTACCATCTGTAAAATCTTTAACATATCCACTACAGAACTTACATACAGCACGTCCTAAGAAGCAACCGCCTAATACATACCCATTATTTGCATTTGGTTCAACAAGAAACAAGTAACTAGGGCCCAGTGAGGTTGATTAAACAGACCTGATGATCAATATGAGCGCCCAATGGACAAATTCGGTAAGGAGAAATTACAACTCGAACATCATCAGGATCTCTTCCGGACATTTCAGAAACTGTATTCCTTATGCGATTTAGCTGCAAATGAAAAGGCATTTCAAAATCTGCTGAAGAAACTCAACTGCTTCTAAAAACGGATTCTTCCTCAGAAAGATCATGCTTTTCATGAGAGACAATAAACAAGATCGCACCAGAACACGTAAAAAAGAACTTCAAGAACAACGATATGGAAAAACAATAGTGTCGGGGGCCAAACAATTGGCCAAAGAATGAAAATCAACTCAAAATGACATTAAGAAGCATGATAATGAATTGGCCAAAGAAAACAAATATCAGTACCCGTATAAAGAAACAAAATCCAAACACATCAAAGGAATCCCAAGAAACAAAAAGAAAAAGAAAAATCAATATGGCCAAACAATTGTGTCGTCAACCGATATAACAAACACCCAGAAGAGTGAAAACGAAGATAACACCCCGAAAGGACTTCATGAAGGATAGTTTCTTGAATTCGCGAAAGAAAATTGCAATTTTGGAGGACATTATGAAAACCCATCAAAGAGTGCTCGCCACATTGTGATTCTAATAAGCCACGGTGGTGGGACTGTAATCAAGAACATGGTTGTATTGTATTACCTCCCCTTCACTAGGCCAAGAAACTCCCCCCGTCATCCTTCAAGATTCACTGGCAAAGGACCGCCAACTCAAATCAAGATTTGCGTTTTTCGCTTTTTAATCTGCAGTTGGCAGTCTTCTCAGTATGAGTGGGAACGAATAGACAATGTATGATAACTGGGTCTAATTAAACACATCTTTATAGAGAGTTGAGAGTGAGAGGCAGAGATACGGGAGATGACCAGATGAGTACGTGTAATGTAAGGATAAACAAAATAGCGGCAGCCGGTCGGTGAACCGGGAAAGCGGCCTTTTATATATATATTATTTATTTATTTATTAGATTTGCGGTGATTTTGTCAGAAAGATTGAGTATTAAAACCCAATCAACCGTTTATAAACACGAAAAACGTCATGAAGTATTTAATTACAATTGCAATTTTTAATTGATAATTAATTATTACAAAGCAAAATTTTTTTAACTCAATTTTTATAAATTTATTTATACTTAAAAATAAAAAAATTATATACATTAATTTATTTTTTTTTATTAATATTAAAATATTATTAAATTTACATAAATATTTAATATTTTCCATAATGTTGATTCTTTTTTATAGTATTTATTTAAATCTGGACAATTGCTTTATTATGAAGTCACCAAAAAAAAGAAAGAAAAACATAAACGTGGTATGCCATTCTTTAATTTTTTGAAATTTGATTTCAAAATTTTGATTTCTTTCGGACGAGTCATTTCCAATTTTTTTTGCAATATTTTTTCTTTATTTCGATTGGGAGTGTTTTTGCAATAATTCCTTTCTCGGAATTTTTCCTTTTTTTTCTTTTTTTTTTTTAGAAATAAGGTTCGTTTTTTATTTTGTTTCTCGAAACTTTTCTTTAAATCTTCAACAATTAAAACATTCCAAAAATTTACCCGCGGTGGGGCCATTTCGGTAGCCAGCCCATCAAATCTTCATCGCGGATCTACCGAAAATGACAAAGACAGCTGGTGCAAACAAAGGAAATTTGTATAATTATTTGTTCAAAAAAAGGGAAAATCTTTATTGAATCGAGGATATATTTGTCTCTTCAAGGCTATTTTCGTTGTTTCAAACTAGTTTGAAGGCTATTTTTGTCTTTTCACAAGCCATCCGTTGCAATTGTTTATTATTATTGTTATTATTATTATTTTTTATCCGTTGCAATTATATTCGATTTTTCCTGGGCTTCGGGGAATGGGATGAATATTTTAAATTAAAAAGCGCTCTCCGTATCTCCGATAAGATATTTTCTTACAGCAACTGAAAAGCAGCGCTCTTCCTCCCGCTCTCGATCGACGATTATGCGATGAAGAAGACGCAATAGACGCGTAAAAGAAGGAGAAAAATGGAGATGATATTATGCCATCAATGGCGTTCCTTTTGTTTCCCTAACCTCCGCAACGTTTGTAACAACAATCGTCCAAACGATATTTCTCATTGTTTCGGTTTCTTGAAAACGAAGCAGAAGAAGAGGCGACGCTGTACTTCTGAACTGGACAAGAAATCCTCACCTTTATCGGTTGTTTCCGTGGAATCGAGTGCCGGAGTGGGAAGAGAGACGGCGGCGGCGGTTGTGGAGAGACGTAAGTCTCGAAGATATCAAGTATCAGAGGGTCATCCGTCTCCGCTTGGTGCTACGCCTCGCGATGGCGGCGTCAATTTCGCTATATACTCCGCCAATGCTGTTTCTGCTACTCTCTGTTTGATTGCTCTCTCTGATTTGCCGGAGGTCAGCTGATTCTGATACGGATACTGTGTGTATTCCTTTTTCGATATTTGTCTGTTTCTTGGCATATCGGAGACCCTAAAAGTTCTTGAAATCTTTCTTGCTTCAAGTTTAGTTGTAAAACATAACTGGCGAGGAGTGACCGCCATTATGCAGTGCATGCATGGTCATAACTCATTGTCTAAGTTATAGTTTCAGTTTTGCTGATACAGGAAAAGGTGACGGAGGAGATCTCCCTTGATCCATTTACTAACAGGAGTGGAGATGTTTGGCATGTATTTCTGAAAGGTGATTTCAAGGATATGCTGTATGGATACAAATTTGATGGAAAATTTTCTCCTGAAGAAGGACATTACTTCGATTCTTCTCGCATATTGTTGGATCCTTATGGAAAGGTAGTTGATGTTCTTTTATATTTTCTCCATATGTTTGCTCGAGGAGTTTATTTTTGAAACAAGAACTGAATTCACACTATAATGCTTTATCGTAATTGCACGTGTGCTGATTTCTTATCATCGGTCTAGGCAGTTGTAAGCCGAGGAGAATTTGGTGTTTTAGGGCATGAGGATAGTTGCTGGCCCCAAATGGCCTGCATGATACCTAATTTTGAGGACGAGGTACAAGTTTTAATCTATCCTGGTTCCTTCCTTGCTGCCTCTATCAATTTCTCTTTGTCTCTTGTTTGTCACTTTTTTTCTCTCTTGAAATGAAAGATTTTGGGCAGTTTCTATGGCCAAGCCCACTTTTTATGGTTCCAATTCCTGTGATAGAGATAGAGTTAGACTAAGTGCTTTCAATTAATACAAACATGGATCAGGTTAGGCTACAGTTGACTGCTTTTTTAACACTAATTGAAGCATTTGACTGTTCAATGGTTTCAGTTTGATTGGGAAGGAGATTTGCCATTAAAATATTCACAAAGAGATCTAATAATATATGAGATGCATGTTCGAGGATTTACACAGCATGAATCAAGCAAGACTCAATTCCCTGGTACATACCTTGGTGCAGTGGAGAAGCTTGATCACCTGAAGGTAGAATATGCAGTTAAATGAATATAGCGATTGATTCCTCATCATTCCTCATAATGTTCACTGTATGACGCATGTCCTCACCAAAGTGATAATAAAACACTTTCCTGCACTTTCTGCAAGAAATCTGGTTTGAATCTTCTCTAGTCTGTTGGTCACTGAGTAAGAAATTGTGAAATAACATAAAACAGGTGTAGAGGCTGCACTAACTTTTTCTGAAATTTACTAGCTAAATCCTGAAATCAGCAAGAAGTGGTAAACACACCTCAACGTAGAATCTGTGCATCACTGCTTCAGAAGAGATAATAGTACCATCTGGTGGAGCTAATGCAATTGTCACTAGTCTCTCCTTGTTTCTTCTGTTCACAGATGCCTAACAACAATCCATTTTATGTAAATCTTAGTGACGTACCTAGTAAATTTTAATGACATACTACTGACAAGTCATAATTGTATTAAATAATAGCTGCATATCATATTTGCTGATTTTCAGGAGCTTGGTGTCAACTGCATAGAGCTAATGCCATGCCATGAGTTTAATGAGCTAGAGTACTACAGTTATAATTCTGTTTTGGGCAACTACAAGTAAGTTAGCTTTCTAGCAACTTTCTCCAAGGTAGCATGGAAGATTTATAAATTGCTAAACAGGAGAACTGCTGTGCAACTTATAGGACTGAACAAGATCTCAAAGCTGAATCATGACTTAGAGGAGGTTTTCCTAAAAATGGAACACAGCGAATTCTGTGAATTACCATGCTTGACATCTTTTTCCGGGTTTTTGGACTATTGGCTGTTGGACATTAGCATTGTAATTTTGTACTTCTAAGGCTGTAGTTCCCAGGACTAGGTGCAAAGTAGTACTATGTCTTACTCCTTTCTGTTTTTCCTGTCCAGTCTTAATCATAGGAATTAAGATCCCTTGTTTTCTGACTCTTTTATACAGTGTCATGTGTCAATGGGTCTAAACCATCATTTTCATATTTCTATTGAGCATCTTATTTATTCCCTCTGGACTTATCATTCTTCACTGCACATTAAAGTTTTGCTTATGATGTCAATTTAACAGTAACTTCGAAAATGATAAGTTGATTTCAAAATGACCAGCCTGTTGATGTTCAACAAACATATGTACTTCACACACAAACTGATTGCTTGAATAAACAACACCTGTTGACAGTTCTCATGTGCAACTTTCATCTTTCTCCATTTTCTTTTTCCTGCCCTATGAAGTCCAGCCTTTTCAAGGCTCAACATAAGTTTTTTTTTTTTTTTTCAGCCCCTTTATGCACAATGATTAGTCTGGTTCAACTTAATGGCTCAATTTTAATGTAATCATCAATTTTCTTTCATAATGTTCTGTGCTTTTGATAGTTTGGACACTATTTCACAAGTTAAAGGAAACACGATGTCTTTTACATTGTAGGACTCTATAAAATAGCAATTATTTTAGTGCATTATTCTGTGAATAGAACTTCTACTGGTTATCTTTGTTTCTTTTCTTTCCTTATTTTGTTGGACTGTTTGGCATGTAGAAGTTTGTGTTTCATTTGCCTAAAATCACTGATCAGAGAACTTATAAAACCCTAAATAATTTGTTCACCATTGGGAATTCAAGAATTCAGAAAGCAATGTCATGTTGCAGGATATTTCACATTCGTCTAATGCAAAACATGAATTCTTGCCCAGGGTGAATTTTTGGGGATATTCAACAGTAAACTATTTCTCACCCATGACAAGATATGCATCTGCTGGCATACGGAACTGTGGCCATGAGGCAGTTAATGAGTTCAAGTTACTTGTTAGAGAAGCACATAAACGAGGAATTGAGGTGAGTGCTGGTGACTTTGAAATATAGAATATCTTTTATGATGATGTTAATGTGTTATTACCAATCTTTACCTGAGCAGGTGTTAATGGATGTTGTCTTCAATCATACTGCTGAAGGAAATGAGAAAGGTCTCATCCTATCTTTTAGAGGAGTTGATAATAGTATCTATTACATGCTTGCTCCTAAGGTATAACACTTGAAATTATTGCAAGCTCTTTGGTTTTCAGTTAAAGTTCATTAATTTTTTCAGGAATTAGCATTGCATTACTGTTTGCTGTAGTAAATCAGTCTGATTGCATATCTCATTATAAGGGCTGTCAATTTTCCAAATCAATCTACGGATAATGAATTTTGGCTCAACATCTAATTGGAATCCTATTGGAAAATTGTCACAACATTATTTTCTGGCCATTTTGCTGAATTTGATTTAATGTGGTGTCCTGCTTCAAGGTATGACTGATCAGGGTCCCAGTTCCACCTACAAGTATCAAGGCTATCCAGTCTGCCTATGGGTTTTATTTTTTGATAGTCAGAATAATACTCTCTCCTATCCTTTCTCTGGCATTCTTTTGGACCATGATTACTGGAGACTAAATTTTACTCTATGTTATTGCAGGGAGAGTTCTACAATTATTCAGGTTGTGGGAACACATTCAATTGCAATCATCCTGTTGTTCGTCAATTTATATTGGACTGCTTGAGGTAGATATGTCAGAACTTTCTGTTATCGGTCTGTAGCAAATACATGAGGTAAAGAAAGGGAACAATGAAAAATATCTTTCTATGAATCTCTCACTGGAGTGTTAAAAATGTACATTTAAGATTCTAAAAATGGGTTTATTCAGACATTTAGAGAATTGAAGTGCCATTTTTGTTTTTTGCTTTCTTGCCTGGGCTCCAGTTGAGCTTCAGGGAAAGTGAGAGCTTGTAACTCCCTTTCGGATGTCTTCTTGATGAGGGGTCTCCAAGTTAGGAGCTTCTGAATCTCTTTGTCAAGTAATCTATGAAGTCATTGAAGATTTTACAGATATTAACCTTTAAAGTGCATATGAATGGAACTTTTGAGATATGAAGCTTTGGCATATTTAGGTTTGCATATGTAATGGCTAGTGCTATATGAATTGACCTATTCAGTTATAGCTATACTGTTCTTGTTTTTCCCCTGCTCTACTAGTTAGAGGATGGGGTGTGGATGCTCAATTATGTTTCTTTTTTACTCTTATCCGAGCATCTTTAAGTTTTAATGTGTGTCACGGTAATATTTTGAAAATATAAACTGTTAACTTAGATATTATTTGAGTATGAATGCTTTTCTTGCTTCCTTTTGTTACAGATATTGGGTGACAGAGATGCATGTGGATGGATTTCGCTTTGATCTTGCTTCTATTATGACTAGGGGTAGTAGGTTGCTGCTGAAACCACCTGCATAATCATTATCTTTGTCCATTTTTTACTGTAGCAAATTGTTTCTATTTATATTTTGATCAGTATTTTGTTTTACTTTTCATTACTGGTACTTTTCCTTGACAAGTCTTTGGGACTCAGCTAATGTGTTTGGGAATTCCCTAGAAGGTGACTTGCTGACAACTGGCAGCCCTCTTGATAGCCCACCACTGATCGACATGATAAGTAATGATCCAATTCTTAGTGGGGTAAAGGTATTCTTGGATGCCTTCCTTCATTTGCTCTCTAACTCTGTCGATGTAATATGTTTTTGCTAGTTACACTTAGTGGATTAACAATAATGTCTTGATATTTCTACAGCTATTAATGATAAATTTGCAACAGGTTACCATGACAAGTTTAGGCACTCTTATTTTCTAAACGTTTATATGTGGGCTACATGAATCCGTTACCTCAAGCATGGTCCTGTCAACAGCTGTATTATTTGTTAGATGCCTAAGAATCTAACTCTTTCTTATACTTTTAGGCAGACAATTGAGATTGTATAAGATTTTTGGGATGACAAGGATCTTGCTCTGCCTCTCTGATGCTGTCTATCTGTATATGTGCATGTTTTAAAGGAAGAAGGCCATGGAAGTTGCTAATTGCTAACTTTATATCTGTGTGCTGGAGGAAGGTGGTGAAAGTTGCTAACTTCTAACCTGTATAGGTTATCTAGGACTAGTAAATTAAAATGCATTATATTTGTGGCTTCTGGATTTATTGGTTTCTTCACACTTCTCCAAATTGTTGAATATTTAGGTTTACCTACAATGCCTGGAGAAACAGATGAAAAACTAAACCCATAAGAAACCAGAAATGATAGGCCCACATAATATGATATTTCCAGAACATGGAAATGTCAATAAGGATATCAAGAGGCTCCTAAATGAAATGTGATTCCAGAAGATCAGTAAGGTCTCTAGTTGCGTACATTAGGCATGCTTATGCATTTAAGATTTCTTTTAATTGCGGGGCTTTTGTTTGTTTCTTTCTGTGGGCTGACCTTTGTGTTTAAAGAAGTAGGCCCTCTATATTCTAGAAGAGGCCATTGATGATTGCAATATATGTATTTTAAGTTATCTCTGTTTCCACTGTCTCATGGTGCTTCTTTAAGGTGTTACATTATGTTTGGATAACACTATCTTCTTTATCCATGAGCTCTGGGCAGCTCATAGCTGAAGCATGGGACACAGGTGGCTTGTATCAAGTTGGCAGTTTTCCTCATTGGACTATATGGTCGGAATGGAATGGAAAGGTCAGGATTTATGATAAGGCCCTCTATGCAGTTACTTAATATTCAGAATGCAATGCGTTATGAATTGTCCAAAAGGACATGGCCTTTATTTATATATTTTACTTACCCTGTTCTAATGTCCATTGTCCTAAAATTGGAAGTAATAAGATGCAATTATTTTGCAACTGAAAATGAGTTATGATTGGGTCTTTGGCAATTTTCTGCCTGTCACCCCATAACCATAATACAACTATAGTCTGTATCTTATTATTATTATTATTCAAATGTTATTTCATGAATTTTTTGGTATACCTTTCTCTTATTCTTCACTCTTGATAAGGTATTGGCTGCTGAACTTTTGAATAATCAACATAAATCTTTCCGGTATAAAGATTTTTAATTTTCACCTCTTGTAAGTTTGCCAACATATATACATACAGTTTATTCCTAAAAAATGCTCTCTTGTCAGCAAATGCATGATTGTAATTACTGTTTTTATGTTTATTAGCTTGAACTGATAGAAGTTTGCTTTTTTAATTTTAGTATCGAGACATAGTGCGACAGTTCATTAAGGGTACAAATGGGTTTTCTGGAGCTTTTGCTGAATGTTTATGTGGAAGCCCTAATTTATACCAGGTATTTGTTTGTTATTCATGTTTTTCTTTATCTGACATCTGTCAGGCATTGGTAGGTTTCATGTTAACTTTGAGGCAGAGCCTGTCTCTTTTTCGCTTGTCTTTTTAGTTTTTCCCATTTTGTGTACTCATCAAATGAAAGGCTTGTATATGAAGCTAAGTTAATCCAAATATACAAATTTGTGGTTAGCGTGCCCACATTTTGCATGGGCATAATAATATGCGTTTCATGCACTTCAACTTTACAATAACAAGTTTGACACTTTGCACATATATGAACCAGACACTGGCATATTCTTGTAGCATGTCCCTCTAGAATCTATTATTAGATTGCGTTGTTCAAATTCTGTGCTGGAAATTTGTAGTATGTTTGTACCTTCTAATTGGGTCAATGGACCAGGAAGGAGGGAGGAAACCATGGAACAGCATCAACTTTGTATGTGCTCATGATGGGTTTACTTTGGCTGATTTAGTGACCTATAACAACAAACATAATTCGGCAAATGGGGAAGATAACAATGATGGAGAGAATCACAACAATAGCTGGAACTGTGGGCAAGTAAAGTCTTACTTGACTAAAGCTTCTTGAATTTCAGTTTTTTTCTGGTGACTAAATATTCCAGAGTGATAAAATCACTGACGTAACATATCCGACAACTTGGCTACTTTTTGTGTACATATGACCTTTATTTGCAAGGGCAAGTTTATGTCCCTATTTTATTTTGTTTTTTCTTTCTTGATTACTTTTTATAATGCTTTTAATAGGCTATTTGAGTAAATGGCTCTGGCTTTCTTATCTAAACCTTTTTTTTCGTATCCTATCAAAATGATTACACAGGAGGGAGAATTTGCAAGCATTTCAGTGAAGAAATTGAGGAAAAGACAAATGCGAAATTTCTTTCTCTGCCTTATGGTTTCTCAAGTAAGCTTCAATTTTTCTTTTTGCTTATTCAGTCGACCTAATTATGATTTATTTTAGTCCTGTCATTAGACTTACATGATGCAATCATGAATCTTTTTCAATAACTTCTTCAGTAATTGTGCCAGCATGCTTTGAAGAGAAAATCAAAATGTTTCTGTTGTTGTGGGGGTTTCTTATTATGTGCATCTTTTAAAGACCAGAAAAGCAGTCTCCAAAGTGCACTTTTTCCTGCATGTATCAACCAAAGAATATAAATATCTTTTAATCTCCTCATTCACACACATTGCCTTTTTTTTCCTTGGTACAATCAAAGCATCCATGGAGATAAAAGAGTGACACAATATCAACAAGGCCCCCAATGTCCATCTCTAGTTATTGTTTTGCCTACATTTGTTTTGATTAATCAAAATAAATTTTCCTTCAAGTGTACGTCTATTCCCTTTGGCAAGTACTGAGAGGATGGGGCTGGGAAAGCAAAATAGAGGAGAGTGTCAGGAGGTCAAGGGGTTGCATGGAATCAATACGACCTCCAATGTGTGTCTCTAATTGTAGTTCTTGCCCTCCAACATCCTTCTCCCCGCGCCCCCCCTTCCCATCCCAAAAAAAAAAAAAAAAATCTGCTTAGAAATTATTCTGTGATGGTTATATTCATTAAAGAACTGATGTAAAGGCCTTAATATTCCTTTTCCCTTCTTTTCTATCTCTTTGTTTTTGTGGATCGATTTGCCATTAGCTGTTGGAGTCCAAATTTAATTCCGCCTTGTTGGCACTGCACCTTGAATGTTGAACTGGCAGAAAGAGTACAAAGATCCAACAAAAATGCTAAGTGCACATGCTTTGCAATTTGAAAGAATTAAAGGGGAAAGGCCAGTTTCACCAAAAGTTTGTGCCAGTTAACGTCTGATGCGAATGTAACATATGGTTGTTTATACATTGCATACCTGTTATTTTTCAAAGTAAGGCAATGTGAATTGCATGTTCTATTGTTGCATCAGCACATGTCTATCAAAGTCACTTCTACTTACCATCTGTATCAGATCTCTGGTTAGTGCTTGGATCCTTGTCAGTGTTTCTTTTATTCAAAGCTAATGATAAAACCAATAAGCTTATTTCTTTTGGTATTATCAGATTACATTTTGGAATATCATTTCTGCACTAATCAAATGCATAATATGTTCATTCAATGTCAAACTACCAACCTTTTTCTAGCAAGTACATATGCATAAACAAGCTCTCTGTGGTTTTTAACTTGTCAGGGTGTCCCGATGATTTACATGGGTGATGAATATGGTCACACAAAAGGAGGAAACAACAATACTTACTGCCATGATAATGATGTGATCATTTATACCTTAACAACACTCAGATTCTTTCTCTATCAAAGCTAACTTTGTACTGTGCTTGCTAACTGCCTGTTGTGATGCAGATCAACTATTTCTGGTGGGACAAGAAGGATGAGTCATCGTCCGACTTCTTCAGGTTTTGCCACCTCATGACCAATTTTCGGCAGTGAGTATATCTAGATATGAAATTTTGCCTGTGCAGTTTTCTTTATTGATATCTCCATATCTTTCTCATCCTCCATCACTTTGTGATTTGGCAGTGAATGTGAGTCCCTTGGCTTGTATGACTTCCCAACAGCAGAGAGGCTACAATGGCATGGTCAAGCTCCAGGAAGGCCAGATTGGTCAGAAACAAGTCGCTTTGTGGCCTTTACACTGGTATAATTTTTGATCCAACCATGATGTGATATTCTCACCTAGTTGTTTTTCTCTCTTGTTTTTGGAATCTCACGGTGGCACCTGGTCTAAAAATAAAAAAAAGGATGTTTCAACATATAGGCTCCCACATTTGTGGGGTCTGCAAAAGGGTCAGATGTACACAATCATACCTTTGTTTCTGCAAAGCGGCTGTTTTCAGGACTGAACCTGTGATCACTAAGTAACTTTTCAGTTATACCAAGGCTCACCCTGTGCCACCTAGTCTAAAAATGCTTCTGACAAACAACTGAATCCAACAATTGCTGACAAATGACTTGTCAAAAATAAAATTGCTGATAAATGGCATTTTTTTTCCATCAAGTGTTGTTAAAGTGGGGTATGATGGGGAAAATCACCATGTTTTCCCCAATTTATTTAGAATATTTGGACTATGATAAATAAAAATATCACACAGCATGAGTATGGTGTGGTGGCACACCTAATGTTGCAACTAGGTACATTATTTGTGATCCCAACTTTAACCTTTTTCCTTTTACATTCTTAGCTAAATATCTACTGAAATTTCAACAAAGTTTTGGAGGGGCAAGGCAGATTTACTAGTGCAATTCCTTAATGTTAACTCCTGAAACGATGGCCCAATTTTCCAATTCTATACATTGGGACAAATTGATCTTTGATGAGTGAAGAAGTTCATAATTAGTTTTGAATAAGCATAAGCCATTCCAGAACAACATAGCCTGTAAAAATGTCTCATATGATATCTAGAATAGTCTTTCAATTCATGTATGGCCCCAGGAATTTAAATACTGTGCCATTAGGAAGTAAAAGAATCAGCTTCTTAAATCACCTGATTATTCTACTTCATTCTTCTCTTTCATACTCCCCTTGATTATGTATATTGCATTTCTTTTTTGTTTCCCTATTTGTGTGGTTGCTGGGTCTTCCTTCAATTATTTAACTATACATTTTGTTTTGTTTTTTGATCCAGATTGACTCGGTGAAGGGAGAGATCTACGTTGCCTTCAATGCTTACCATTTTCCAGTTACAATCACCCTGCCAGAACGGCCTGGATACAGATGGGAACCCCTGGTAGACACTAGCAAGCCTGCACCATTTGACTTCCTCTCTAGCAACCTCCCCGAAAGAGATATTGCCATTATGCAGTATTCCCACTTCCTTGATTCCAATTTGTATCCTATGCTTAGTTATTCTTCTATCATTCTGACGCTCACCCCCGCTGTTATTGCGTAGCTCAAAACTCATAATTTTCCTCCGGAATAAGTTTGTGTACTTTTCCACTTTAATGTATAATTATTCGCTAGGTTTGCACCTAATATGCAAATGCAGACTGCTTCCAAGGAAACGAGAATTAAAGAAAGAATATAGCGTATCCTTATAATCATGTGGCGTTGGCTGTTGCGTTAAAAAGCTGTAAAGACGAGTAAGTGCAATCTCTGGGAAAATGTTGTGACTAAGCCCCTTGGGCCATTATTCATGTTTACCCAAAATTTTGTTTAGTGGTATATTTGATGGTGCATTAATGGGATAGAATTTTCCAACTATTTCTCTGAACAAGGAAACACTATTCTTTTACCTTGCATTGCTTTCCTATATTCCATTACAGCACAACAAACGCATTCTAATGCTTCTGCAGCTACCCATGGCCATCACTGCACCAGGCTTATTGCTACTTTGTTTTGCGCGAAACAATGAGCAGGCGAGGATCAGGTATTTTCACTGATAAACCCCAAGTGTTAATTTCTGAAGATCTTGTTACAGTTTAAATTCGAAGATTTAATTAAAGCATAATAAACAAATTACAATGATTCTTTGGCTGCCATCACTAAAACAACATGTTTCTCTAATTTCTAATATAGTAATAATCATACGAGTGCCAAAGATTGATTGCACCACAGTAATTTATTGAATTGATAATTCCTGAAGTTGTTATTTTAAGAAGATTCGGGTTAAGTTCAGGCTGCTAAAATAATCACACAACATTTGCATCATAAGCCACTCTCCCTAGCTCAACTTCACCATTTGGTTAAGAAAAATGACGCGGAAATCATCACACAAAGGCATCAGAGTGTACCATTTCAGAACACCAGTTAGATGCAGACATCAAGCTTCTTACTATGGTCAAAGTTATTACACATCCCCATCCACAAACTTGCCTAGTTGCTTATGCACTTAGTAGCGGTACTTGGTGGAGTAGTCTTTTGGAGCAATAACCAGACCACGACCCTTCCTGGCCCCACGATAGACAGTTTCAATAATGTCAATGAACTCCTGCTTGTCCTTCAGAGCCCAATTGATTTTGTTGTTGTTTCCAGTTCCAAGATCAATCATTATGTGCTTGTTTCTAAAGAAGAACATGACTGTTGATGGATCATACAGCTCATACATGGTGTTAAAATCAGGAACCTCAGTTATGTCCACAAGGTATATAACTGCAAAGTTCTTTATTGTCTCAGCCACTGATGCCAGCACTTCATCCATCTATGAAAAGAAACCAAAACATCAATTCAACTAGATAAGAAAATCATTTTCAAAGGGCTGCTTTTATTTTCCACACCAGAAAACAACTAAATAATGCAACAGCAACTCATCAATAAGAATGAGTCAAGAGAGAAATGCACTGTTAACCAACAAAATTCTCAACAATTAATGGGAGCCAGACCAAGAAACTCACTTTTCCCAAATCTAACCCTGCCAGCAACCAAAATTTCTCAGCTTCATAATGGATGAAAACACACATGCATAGGCCATACCCAGTAGCCACTGGCAACCAAAGCCCATATGACATTCAAATGGGAAAAGTAAACGACAGATCAAAAGGAGTACACTTATGACCTTCTTCAACATAGTTCGCATAAGCAATCCAATTAGGGATATATGGGTGTACATTAGGAAGGGGCTTCATCCATCTTCCCCAGGCAGAGAACAAAATGTCTCATATGGAAATTGGTCAAAGTTAAGAATAGATCCTTCCAGTTCAATACCCAGAATCCTTTTGCTCTCTTATACATGTCCAAAGCGACATGGAAAAAAAACGGTACATTTTACACATTCTCCACTGTTGATGTATAATGAATTGTATCTGATGTAATTGATTTCCCAGGAATCTTACAGCCAATTGGCGTTAGCATTATCTGAGCAAATGCAAATAATAAACCCCCAACAGAACAACACTTAAATTACAGTAAACAAATTTTTCTTCAGACAACTATCACTTCTAGACCCAGCAGCACTCTCCACTTCGTTTTTTTCCTTTTTTTTTTTTTTTTTTCATTATTATTGTCATCATAATAAAACCATCATGCACTTTAGAGAATAGTATTTCATTTCACATGTGTATTGCAAGTGTTATCAACATCATCAAAGGGCCTCTAATTTAGTTAGAGAAAGAAGAGGGGCAGAGCTCTTCGCTAGAGAATACAAATAGGAAAATCTTTAACCTGCATGCAGGTTTCGTCCCAGTCGTGGCCAAAGCGGATGACAACGAGCCGCTCTTCCTCCGCCAGGATAGCCTGATCCACCGCCCATCCTGAGTGCAGATGTGGCAGCAGGTACGACATCCCTCCCTTTCCGCCTCCTTCTTCTCTTCCCTCTCTGCCCAACGAAGTAGTTGAGATTTCAGCTTTAGGCCTTTTTTTTTTTTTTCTTTTGATCTCTCTATTTAATTTTGGCAGACTAAACCCGAAATCCCTAACAGAAAAATGAAAATAGAAGACAGAAAAAAAAAAAAAATCTATTATAATGCGGCCCAAATCAAAAGGTTCGTCTTGTGCCCACGGTGTGATGTTGGATCTGTGCCTTTTAAGGCCTGCTAACTTGGATCGTTCCATCTATCTGTTAGCTTTGACCGTAGCATGGTCAGAAAGAAAGGGTCTCAATAATGAGAAGGGTTGAGCCTGAAATTCTACCTTGATTCCGCAGCAACATAGCCTGGTAAAAAAAATGTCTTATGTGATATCTAGAATAATCTTTCAATCCATGTATGGCCCCAGGATTTTAAATCTTTTGAATAAGAGAATTTTGACTTGTACTTATTAGACCCGTACAGGATATGACTGTGCTGTTAGAAAGTGAACGAATTTGAAAGCAATTGTTCTTTGTTTTGCACTTGAAGACTTGTCGAGCGTTTTGAATGGTCTGTGGACTTTTTAAAAGAATATCGAAAGTGGCATGGTAGATGTGTAGGATTGGAAGTTGCCAAGAAAAATTCCATGTTATAGAACTATTTTATGGAAGGCTAATCAAAAATAACCGCCAAAAAATAGGGAAGAAATGAGTTGATCTAAGCCACGGGATGGCTATTGGTCTTATAGTCAAAGCATATGCCTGAATGGTCAATGTTCTTATGGAGGTAATGAAGAAGAATCACACAGTATCTCTGATATGGATGGATGATTGTCTTTGGACCCAGAATTCTGTGTGTGTTCTAGACATTAGTTTTGAACAACAGATTACTCAACACAATTCTTAAACATGACCTTCAGAAGTTCAGATATTCGATCAATAATGATTTGCTTTGGTAATCAGCTTCTTAAATCACTGATATCGTTTTTATTTAGTAATTATTTCTTAATCCCACGCTTCAATCCTGGCGCTGCAAGATGTGTGCTCGACACAAAACCATTCCAAATTGAAAGAGCATTTCTCTTTGTTACGACATTGCTACTTCATTCTTCTCTTCCGGACTCCCCTTGATTATGTATTTTGCATTTTTTTTTTTTTTTTCTATTTGAGCTGCTGGTGGGCCTGGATTCAATTATTTAACTATAAACTTTGTTGTTCTTCGTTCCTGATTGACTCGATGAAGGAGAGATCTATGTTGCCTTCAATGCTAATCACTTGCCAGTTACAATTGCACTGCCAGAACGGCCTGGATACAGATGAGAACCCCTGGTAGACAGACACTAGCAAGCCTGCACCATTTGACTTCCCCTCTAGTGCCATTAAGCAGTATTCTCACTTCCTTGATTCCAATTTGACTTCCACTCCAGGTGTTCTAAAATGTGTGTTGAGTGTTTTCAAAGGCTCTAAGTGCTCTAAAATGTGGGTTGAATCTCTTAAAAGAGTCTAGATGCAAGGTGTAGGCCCCTAAAGTGTGCTTTGGGTCTCTTAGTAGTCTAGATATAAGGCACAGATGGTGCGACCCTTACCTATCTTATCGCGCATATTTTGGAGCATTTCACAACTTTTCAAAATTTTTTTAACTGTAGAGATGAAAAAATATAATCTCTCAAAACACATGTTAAAAGTATAAAAATTTAGATTTTTATTTTCAAAGTTTCAGAATTCTAATAAAAATAAATAAATAAAATAAACCTCATTGAATAACTTTCAACCAATGAATTTCAAATTAAGCAACAAAAGAAAGAAAGAAAGAAAGAAAATAAGAATATAAAGAATCCCATGTTTAATTGGTCTGCAATTATTTTGTCGGCATTTGCATCTTTAGGTCATCAACTTCAAGGGCCGTCGGTTCCCCATTTTCTTGCTTGCCGACCTAGTCAGCGAGAGTCCAATTAATGAGCACTGGCGAGTATGTCACAGATATCATGGCAAGCAAACGCAATGCCCCACAAAATGGTGAATATGGATGCCTTAGACCATGAAACTTTCCAATAAACTTACAAATTGTTGAGGGTTTGCTTCTCTATTTCCCAAATTTCAACAAAACGATACTATTTATGGCTCTAATTAAGGCCTGGAGGGCAATCCAATGTCAGTCATTGTCTCCCTAGCTATCTTCCGAACGATCAAACGTACGTGATCTGTGTTAACGTGATGGCTGTATAAGTGTGTCAAACCAGCCATTTGGTGAAAGGGTACCTTTGGCTAGTCACCCGAAACATATACCTTCTGAGCATAGTAATTTTTCTCGCTTGCTGCCTTCTTGGCATTGCGTTTCTGCATCAGTTATGAGGGTTAAAAAAATCTTATCAGTAATCCCGGGAGATATCAGACAAACTTTTGCAAGCAAAACACAGGATGATCGGAGTGAAAAATGTGAAACAGATTAATTGGCCATAATTAAACAATGATTGAAGATAGTTCCTATTGAACAAAGAAGTCTCAACTTTACATGAGATCGATTTAAACCTGAAAATATCTGCAACTTGTTTCTGACCATCTATCTTAACAGTCATGTTCCTAAATGGTGCACAGTTTGCTTAAACTCTAACCCACAAGAGTTGGATCAATATAAAAGCTAACAAATGACAACATATTTAACTGGATTTCTGGTTCAGCTACAGCCATGGGTTGAATGGGTAAAAGGTATCCACTCAATTAATTTATGTAATGGGAAAAAATGTTTACTAGTCAATCAACTCATTGTGATCCCACCTCTACCATTTATTTGCCACCCTTTGACATGCATATGAAATTTGTAAAGGCATTATTGGTTTGAAGGAAAATTATGAATATTGCAATCAAGCAAAAAAGTGAGCGAGAGACAAGTGAATACCATGTAAGCTTCATGATTGGCAACTATCCTTTGGGCCACTGAAGTGGTAGTTATACTTTTAGGACTTTCAAGCATCCGGAAAATTCCCATTCTCCTAGGAACTGCATATGGATCAGGCTCACTCTGCATAAAGAAAAATGATATTGTTTGATTGCTTAGGTGTCAATGCAAGGGGAGGTACTGGGGAAGTAATCTAAGCAAATAATGAGAAAATGGTGCCTACAGCCAAACAGGAATTGCTCTCCGCAACTGTCCCATGCACAACCAGGGAGATGTTGAAAGTGGTAATCTGGTCATGATAACAACAGAGACCTCAGAATTCTGGATTAACAGTAAATATGCCATCTACAAAATATTATCTGACTATAATACACTAAGAGACAGATACATCTATATATTGGTAAGCAGATCCAAGCATAAAATCTTAACAAAAACCTACCACCATACGTGTGTATCTCCCTAGGTAAAAGTGTAATACAATCATGGGTTAGATTATTCAGGTTTAATATTTTTAATTAAACAGTTTTTTCCTTTAGGAAATTAATAATGCACAGTTTCCCACTTAAACCAGCAAATCTTCAAGCAGTATGCTATGGCTCACTTTATCAGAGGTCGCATACATAAAGACATCAATATGGGCACATGAATGTGCCAGTAGTTCTAGCTAGCTGCGTCCATCATCCAAAAATTATATGCATCCCATCAGCAGTGATACTCAAAATGTTGCAGTGCAGTGCAGTACAATGGCATTTCTTGTAAATGAAAGAGAGACATGAAAATGGGAGGCAAGCAAACTGTTTAGCCTGAACACACACAAAAAACAGCAAGCATTTTTTGACACAAAAATTAAAGCAGTAGGCATATTAAACTTAACAAACCATGTCTTTTGTAACTTCCCAAGGTGTGCCAATAATGACCTCATCAACATAACGGCATGCCAGGACACTAAGACTCCGCTCATGAAGATGCATTATAGGGTAGTGCTTGCCCCTATGTTTCCTGCACAACAAGCATAATTGCACTCAATTTCCTTTAAGTTTCACTCTATCAACAGAGGCAGCAAAAAGACAACATAATTGCAGTTCAAACACTCCATAGGTAACAAGAGAAATAATGTGCAAGATGTAAGTGCACATATGAAAATGCACTAGTAAGATTATGCCTCAGAGCTGGCCCATACCTTACTATCTGATCAGTGTGGATCCCAACAAGAAGAAAATCCCCAAGTTGTCTAGCTCTCCTGAGAATCTAAGAGAAGAAAAAATACTGACTCAGGAACATTCATTATTATGTGACCTTCCCAGAAATGAAACAGAAGTCAATTATATGACAAGTTTTCCAGACCATTAAACAAATTTTTACCACAACCATTATCTCTGCTTATAACTCCAATTCATAACTGTAGGATTCTAAACCTATGTGCATTAATATACAACTTTGCATGTCAATAAGAAGTTCAATGGTGTGTGGAGTCTGCTTCTGCAAGAAACTTATACTGTAACAACCCAGAATCTCGTTGTCCATTAGCTACAACACACAGTACATCATGGCTATATAGAAGAGAATAAAGTCTACTGGAACCTTCTCCTGTTACACTTAAGGCTCTCACATTGAGTCAACCTCCTTCAGAGTAACAATTAATGGTCTTTACATGCCATAACTAACCAATGCTCCTCATCAGCCATCTCAATGACTGCAAAATTGCTAATAATACCATTATATTGTTTAGAATAAAAACAAATCCCTCATGATTGTCACGGAAAACTTAAACCTAAAGGTTAAATAATTTGTCTTCAGTCAGTCTTCTGCACTGGAACTCGGTTGTATCTAAAAGCAAATTCAAACATGACTTGGGCACATATATATCTGGAATGGTTAGCTATGCCCAATGTGAAATAACAATGGAACGTTCCATGAGATACCAAATTGCAGCTTGTTTATTGCAAAATGAACACACTGGGACTAATGAATAGCAATTGTGAAGGTAAATAATACCTCTACATGTCCAGCATGAAAGAGATCAAATGCTCCATCAATATACACAACACGAGCATTTGGTCCAGGTCCCTAACATTAGAAAAAATAAGCAGTACAGCTTGAACAAACAAGGTTCAAAAATGAGAATAATTTAAACATGAAAAAAAGAAAGGAGGGATCCTTCCCTCTCAGTTCCTCTTTAGAGCTTAGCAAAAGATCTAAGAATTATTCATAATGGTATCATATTGAATAAGATCTGCCGTTAGAAAGCAAAATATTTTCCAACACAATGCAGCCATGCAGTGTCATACCTTCCCATTTGAAAACTGCACAATGCGCCGTGATGTTGGTAAAAAGTGAGACATATAGCTGTTGTTGGATTGACTTTCTTCGTGAGCATCTCCAGGCAACAAATCTTCACAAACTTTCTCATCCTTTATAGAGTAAAGTATCCTCCCTGCATTTAAATAACTAGTGCAGTAATTAGAAACAGAAATACAATCAATAGGCCATCTGCAGAAAAATAGAATATCACCAACAGAGTTTCACCGCTTGTCAGATACAGTTACAGGGATTGTGTATGGGTGAGACAGAGTGCATTTCAAGATCAGACAATGCAAACATATCTCAGAGAATGCTGGATGAAAATAAATTACCTACAATATCTGTGCTAGATACGCCTTCTGTACGTTTAATCTGCTTGTATCGACCGGCTTTCCTGGCCAAGGCATAGGCATCAGTTCCATCAGGAAGCAAGCAAGGATCATCACCATGTATTATATAGTCAATCTTATGCTCATTGAAGAGACTGTGCATAAATTTCTCCGTAATTGCATAAGGAGCATTGACTATGACTTCATCCACCCACTTTAATCCACTAACAAGAGCCAACCTGCAAGAAAATCTTAACCTTAGTCCCAGATCACTCCAATTATCAAACACGCGATTGACAATCCAATAAAATACCCAATTACTCCCATGACAACAACAACTACAAGAACAAAGACTTAATCCCAAATTTAATTGGAGTTGACTATATGAATCTTTTCTCATCATTCCAATTTGTTGTGCATAGAGTTAGGCCCGAGTCCTAATTGCTTTAAATCATTCCAAACTAAAGATCCCCAATTATTCCTACGAATCAAATGAAATCTTTACGTGGGAATACCTCTCCTCCATGGGCAAAACAGGGGGGCCTTTATTGGCAATGATCTCCTCATCGCTAACAATGCCAACCACCAACTCGTCTCCCAGAGACTTAGCTTGCCTCAAAGCATTGGCATGACCATAATGCATGAGATCAAAGCATCCATCCATGTAAACACGAACATGCTTCTTTCTCCCACCTTTGTTCTTATGGAAAAGCAAAATTCCGCCAAGATCAGACCAGCAGAGGTAATGCAGAGAAGAAATGCCGATGGATAATCCAAGCAGACCGGCCGTGAGCATTAGACCGCCTAAGAGATGTGGGTAGTTATAAACCCCATCCAAAATCCAATATCTGTTCTCGTACTCCATAACCCCTCTCCCTTTTGCTCTTTTCAAGCAATAGGAGAGGATACAAACAATATGAACAACAGCAGCAGCAGCAACCTGCAGGTAGCATCTTCATCAATTGAGAGCCAAACGACACCTTACAAAATACAGCATTATTCAAGATAATTCATCATTACATGCATATTACACAAAAATTAAAGAACCAAAAAAAAAAAAAAAAAAAAAGAAAATCTCAAGTCCATATAAAGAAAGAAGAAATTGAAAGCAAAAAAAAAAAAAAAAAACAGAGAGAGAGAGAGAGAGAGAGAGAGGCATATTGCAGTCCATTGCTCATGACATAACATGAGATTATCAAATTTCAGATAGCTGTTTATATGAATCTGAAACATTACTTTTTTACATAATTTTCTGTTCGGCAAGTAAAATGAAAGAAACTTACGAAAAGAGAGAGAAAGATTACGGATCCAAAGAAATCCAATCAGAAAATGCCGAGATGGAAAGAGAAAAAGAGAGAGAGAAGCGGAAAGAAATGGCTTCTTGGTCGGAAATGTTTTCTCCTTTCCGTTCCTCTCTCCCTCTCTCTCTCTCTCTCTCTCTTCTTTTCGGTCTGCCCCCTTGTATTAGAATTTTCCAACCCGTGTCCGGTGTCCCTAACGCCCACGCATTTTCAGTGAAAGTTGCCTGATTAATATATCTCACCTCTTTTTTTTTTGTCTTTGTCTGTTTAGACTTCCGTTTTTCGGGTTCTTTTTCAAAAAAACAAAAAAAAAGGCTTAAATTTCAATCGCGCATCCATACTGTCATGCTTTTTTTTTTTTTTTTTTTTTTTACAAAAGAAAAAGTTAAATTGAGGATATTAGAGACTGTTCTCGTGCATCCAATGTAGTCATTCGCAATTTAATTTTTTTATAAAAAAATTAGAATCTAAGTAATAATAATTTTTAATAAAATTTTCACACGTTCCATCATAATAATTATTAAATTTAAAATTTAATATTGTATAAAATATGATCAATTTCTATTTTAAAGGGAGATATGGGCGGAGAGATTCGAATTTAAGATAAATTACAAAATATAATCATCAAGCTGTCACGCGAAATTATACTGTTACGGGAGTATAGGATTCTGTAAGTACAAAATGGAGATGGGATTTTAATGGCTTTTTCAGAAGACACATGCCGTGACCCTAAAACCCACGAAATGTGAAAGGGACGCATTTTTACTCTTTGATGGTCCGGCCGCTGTCCCCCGTGGTGTCATTTTTTCCTTGAGGAATTTCCTTATTTTAGTGTAGCGGAATCGAAATTTTACGTTGTGTTAAGCTGAACTTCATTTATTATTACATTGGCCATGTCAACAAAATATGTTTCTTTTTTTCTTTTTCTTTTTTTCTTTTTCTAGCTGTCTTTCCTTCTGTTCCAATTTTCCAGATCGGTTGGCTGGTGAATCAATCAGTTGACTTTTTTCTCTTTAGATTCATTCCTATCTAGCCTTTTATTGCCGTAACAAAAATAAGGTCACAAATAGAATTTGGATTTTTCTTTTTCTCACACTGATTTTTAATTTTCGTAGTAAAGACGATGCAACAAAAGTTCCCAACGGGGTGTGGCTAAGGTGGTAGTTACAACTAAGAAATAAAAGGGCGTTGGCAGTTGGACTTGGCATCAAAGATCAGATGACACTTTCTTTATCGTGTCGTATATGGATTGCACTTAAGTCAGCTGTACAGGAGAATGATTCAATCTCTCCACCACTCCTTGTGAAATGACTCTTCCATCGCCTTCATTCTCGTCATGTGTATTTCATTTCAACGGGTACCCGTAGCCTTGATTTTTCTCTTTTGATTAAGCACATGAATCTCGCCCCTAATATTCCTATCCACATGAAATGTCTTGTCGTTCGGGGAGAGACTGCGTGAGTGAGAATTTTCTCCACGCACATCGTACAATCGATGGAAAGCCTTACCGAGTTTTTAATTTTAAAATTAGGAAATAAATATTTTATACGACATGCAATAATAATATAAGGTATTCAATTATTTCAATAGTAATAGCAGTTTTTTTTTTTTTTTTTCTCTCCCCAGATCTTTCCTTATCCCTTCCCGGGATTTTCCTCACTTTATCGTCAATTTTCCTGTTGGTAGTATTGCAATAATGTTGTTTTATTGGTGGTATTGTACTATTTGTTGCAATAATGTCTTTGCTGTCGGCATCTTGTTGCAGTAATGGCTTCCACTATTTAGTCATCTTTCATCTCGCGTATTGGTCATCAATCTGATTCATGGCGAAAGGCGTGTCCGGGTAAAAGAATTGGTTTCTTTCTTCCGTAATATGTGCTACAAAGACCCTACGTTTTAAAGTAGAAAACGAAAATTACTTTCAGGCCCGGAGTGGAATGCTGATGATAAGGACCACTAGTCCTAGATAAGCTGACTCTACTCTCTTTCCTAAGCAGCTTTTTATGGGTGATTGGCATGCAAAAGCGGTCCATGCAATAGAAAAAAAAAAAAAAAATCTATATTCTCTCCGTTCGATCAGCTGCTTTCGAGAAGAAATGCTCGTGGCATGGAATCCGTGTCGCAATATAGTAAAAGATGATAACCATGGACTTCAAAAGGCCGATTCACTGAAATATGATCCACAGAGCTGGAAAATTTTTTTAAAGACGAGGGCAGAGACTACGAGGCCGGCATTGGACCATTTTCTGATTAGAAAAAGGGGCCCACGTTGTGGTTTTTGTCAGGTTAAAAGTTGGACACGCCTCACATGGTTGGTTCTTACCAGGGCGTTGCGAAGAATAGAAAATTTCAATTAACGATAACATTAAATAATTTTTTATTAACTGAATTAATTTTATAATTAATTAACTGCATTAAATAAAAATTAAAATTTTTAATTTTATTTTACTTTGTAATATTAAAAAAAAAGTGATTAACAGATCCAAATCAAAATTATATATATATTATTTTATTTTAATGATAAAAAATATTACTAAATAACAAATAAACATTAGTAAAATATTATATTATTTTAAATTCTTACTCATTTATCTTATATATAATAATTATTATAAATATTTTTTATAAAATTATATTTAAAATATTTTTTATTGTCAAATTAAAATTTTATATTTTTTTATTATTAAATTAAATTAAATTAATAATTAACTAAAATTTTTAATTAATTAAAATTTAATTAATTAAATTTTTAATTAAAAAATAATTTTTAATTATGCATAACTAAAAATTTTAGCTTGAAAATAAATTTGGTTGTTTGTTTCACTTAAGCGAACCCTATTATTGTGATCCAAATTAAATTTCTCATAACTTCTCTCTCTATATGTGTTTGTATGTATTAACGTAATTATAAAATATAAAATTTAAATACAAAATAGATATCAAAAAATTATATATAATAATTAATTATAAGTAATAGTTATAATAACTTAATATCTCATATCAAAATTTTCTTATCTTTTTAATTTTACGTTTTTGTTTTTTCTCTTCACAAACTAAAAACATTTAAAAGTTAAACTTCAAAAATCATTTTTATTACATTTTTTTTTCAAAAAAATGGACAGTTTAATAAATTAAATATTTTTGGTCGAATAATAAGTTAAATTTTAATTTTAGTGTTTGTTATTCATTAAGAAATGAAGTCCGTCTGCATTTTTTTTTAACGTTCATCTCATGTCTAATATTAATATAAAAGTTTCAACCTCTCCCGCTCAGCACTGATGTGCCACTTGAACGGCAACTCCTGATTTTTAGTTAGTTAGATGATTTGTCACGACTTCTTTGTACTTTCATTTCCCCGAGTCCACCATGTACAGAATCTGAACCTCATTATTTTGGCCCATACATTCAAAAAATTCTTTTGCAGTTCCCCAACTTCAACTGTCCAACGCAACACATGAGCGTTTCCGGGAGGAGGGCCTCCTTTGCATCCCTCTTTGGCTTCATCATCTTCTTCTCCTCAATTTTCAGACCCTTGTTTGCTGATGTTGATTCCAGAAAAACGCCTCCTCCGCTGCCAAATGCTGGAGACATTGCCACCTCATCGAACCAGTCTCCGCCACCGCCTCCACCATTCAAACCAGATGGGTCAGCGATCAAGCCAAGCGTGGCCGTGATAGTTGGCGTTTTAACCACCATTTTCTCCCTAACGTTTCTTCTCCTCCTCTATGCAAAGCACTGTAAGCGTGGTGGTGGCGGGGCCGACGTCGTTTATAGCGGCAGTGGAGGCGATCTTCATAATTCGAGAGAAGGAGGGAGGAAGAACTCGGGGATTGACAGGGCAGTGATTGAATCTCTACCCATATTCCGGTTCAGCTCGCTGAGAGGCCAGAAGGACGGATTGGAATGCGCCGTTTGCCTCACGAGATTCGAGCCGACAGAGGTTCTAAAATTGCTCCCCAAATGCAAGCACGCTTTTCACGTGGAATGCGTCGACACTTGGCTTGACGCACATTCTACCTGCCCTCTCTGCCGATACCGAGTCGACCCTGAAGACATTCTCTTGATCGAGGATGCCATCGGTAATAACAGTGGAAGCAACAACCAAAGTGACAGCAATAGCAAGACCATTTTCTTACAGGATGACAACCAATCAACCCCTTCGCAGCAACAAGAACGGGAACAAGGACAGGAATCTGGAAAAGATCCGGACTTTACGGACATTGAGATCGGAAGAGCTGCGGCCGAGCCGGAATCGTCGACTCGGGAATTTCGACGTGTTTCGGGCAGGCATTCTTCGGCCGGTGAGAGGGCTAGCGGATTCCTTTCACATTTTCTTGTTTCCCACAGGAGATCGGGTGGTGGTGGTGGTGGTGGTGAAGCAGAGCGTGATCCGGCGTCGTCTAGGAGGTCTTTGGACGGGTCTTCGAAGAAAAAGAGAAGCGACCCGTCCCCAGCCATAGGATGCTTCGACCGTCCGTACCGAAAGGACGGGCTTCTCTTGACCAACGATAGGACGGAGGCCAACATGGCAAGATTCGAGCACCGGATCGTGGTCTCGAGTGGGCTCCATAACAACCGGAGATGGAGCGACGTTCATCCGTCAGATCTCCTGTATCTACGATCAGAAATGATAATCAGTGACAGCCGTAGATTGCACTCAGTCTCGGGATGCCGGTCGTGGCACCAAAACGTGCAGTCGAGCAAACAGGGCATCGATGCTAGTGGTGGCAGAAGCGTAATAAATTCGAGAAGCGTGTCGGAAATCACAAGCGTGAACAGGTTTTCGGGCAATAACATTAACGGCCGTCATAATCATCGACAGCGACACGCAGGTGTAGCTGTGTCGAGGTGGTTGGCTTGGATTTCTTCCCAGTCACGGCCAGCTGTACATACATAGTGTACTGCCATTATTCCACTATATCTTTGGCCGTAGTTCCCGGTTTCTCGCTTTACATTTTGGTTGTTGCCATTCTTATATTTTATTTGGCAACAACAAAAAAAAAAATATATATATATATAATAAACTTTTCCTTTTTTTTTTTTTTGACACGGTCATAAATACCACTCTTGCACTCTTGATGCTGAATGGATAACATTAAGTATCGCTTGATAATATTTAGTATTATATAAATTTTATATAAAAATTAATTATATTTTTATAAAACTCGGATATTAAATATTATTTATATAGTATCAAACACTTCAATTTTTAAAATAAAAAATAAAAATTATACTAAATATTATTTTATGTGATTTAAATTATACTGTGTCTACTAATTGTGAGTCTACAAAATATATTTTTTTTAATTTTATTTTAACTAGCTAATAGTCTACATTATTGATAATTCCAGTAAGGAAGGGCAATGTGGCAATGAGAGGAGACGCAGGGACAGCTGTTAGATATAACGCCTTTTTCTCTTTATGAGTGCGGTTTATCTTCCCAAGTCGGCCTTTTCAAAGCACAGTTTACATTTTGGCTCGTTTCAGGCGATGGGGAGAAATGGAGTGTATGGGATTTGGGAAGGTGGGAGGGATACAATCTTCTGGTCCCGCCTGTTCTTGTTTGCATTGGGCTATGCAACCCGATGGGGGAAGAAACTATTTCATTTGCGGACAAATGTCTTGGTAAACTAGAGAATGGGCAATGGTGCGAAGATTAAGATTGTTGGTGAAAAGAAGATAGATTTAAAAACAAAAAGTACATTTTAGGAATCACAAGTGCAATTGCATCTTATTTTTATTTTTTTTTCCCTTTTTATCTTCTTTCCCATCTCTTTCAATTTTGTGTATCGGAATCCTTTTATGCAACACATTCTGGAATTTGTCATCAAAGAGGAGATAAACAGTAAATAAAAAGGCCAATGTAATCAGTCATGAGCTTTTGTATTGTTTACGACAATATTTATAACCACAATGGTTTTAAGACACATCAATGCAGTAAAAATTGCCGACAATTATCATCCAACGTACGAATTTAATGGTAATTTGTTGTATCTCACGCATTACTGGTCCGAGTTTGAATTTCTGACACAAACATCCCTCTCTAAATAAACAATCTATAGGTAAGTATATTAATATGTTCAATATTTATACATTGTAATTAAATATAGAAAAAAATTGTTTAAATTTATTACTGTTTAAGTAATGAACTTTTCTTTAAAAAAATTAAATTAATATGTCAACAGGTAATTCTCAAATTAAATCCATAAATATAATAACTAACATTTAACATTTATAAATATCCCTTTTCTATGTTACAAAAAATTGCCCACAATTGCACTTTGACTATGGTTGGCCTATGGAATTTTGTAGATTTTATTTTATTATAAAAAAAAAGGGTTTAAAAAACCCTAACAAATTATCCATAAAAAAAATCATAACAAGACCTACTTTGAGAACTAAAGGTTACTAGAAAGTAGAAAAGACCCGATACGTTTGACTAGAAAAATTGAGGACCAGTCTGATTTCTAGTTCGGTTACTCCTTAACAAACGGCCGTGGTCAAGGTCAATAATCGTTGACCCACCGGACAAACAATGAAATATGTCTTTTTTTTTTTTTTTCTGTTTATTTAAGTTGACCAATGTGCCACGTTGCATTGCAGATGGTACGTTATGTTTTGACCCCTCGCGTCCACCGCCGAAACGTTCGATATGCAAATTGAATAATCACTCCCAGAACACCATTTTAAGCAAGTGCTTCTTCGGTTCAAGGTTCTAAACCTATCAAGATCTATTTAAATGTAACTAAACAACTGGTATTCTCGTATCCAACGGTTGTACAAGCATCGAGCTTTAGCATGAATTGGAGCCGTCTCCAAAATTAAAATTCTTACTAGAAAAAGTATACTTACGTTAGTTACTCTTTTTTTTCAGGCTGATTTTACTTAACAATCCAAAAAGAAAAGGACCTCCCACGCATTAGGAAGGGCCAGGTTTACATATCTTTACTTGCATACAGAGTTTTGATCCCGAAATTGTTGTAAAATACACCGCAACAACAACAACAATTATTGTGCACAATCTCACCGAAAACACCAAATTACACTGATTCAGAGTTCTTCCTTGTTCTTCACGGCAATGCCTAGAAGCTTAGCCAGTTCTCCACTCTCATACGCTTGAACAGTATCTATTACCAAAATGTCAATTGGATTATAAAATATTTGTTTGAAAGGCAGGCAAAATAATAATATTTGTTCTAAAAAGAAACTTAAAATTTACCATCCGAGCCACCAAGGTGCTTTCCGTCTATGAACACCTGAGGTACAGTACGCCGACCAATGATTTCGCTCAAAGCATCCTGAATATCCTGTCCATCCTCTGCAACACACATAGCAAACTGCCTTTAACTTCCCAGTTTTCAATCCTCTTTTGTTGATAAAAGGCACGCACTACATTGCTACCTCTGAAATTAATATATGATATTTGTAAACCAACCTCTCTGATCAAGCTCAATAATGTGTGGCGCTTGATCCAACTCCTTGAAGACACCTTTAGCCTTCTTACAGTACCTATAAAGTAGACGATAAACGGAGGAAAGTAATGGGGTTAAAAACAAGCACTCGCTTCAATTTTCCACTAGTCCAAGTTGTATTTACAATGAAAATTTAGGAGATTCAATTAAACAAGAGAGATGCAATAGCACCCAGAAGCAAGTGCAAAACCAATCAAGAATCCTTTTTGTATTCTTCCACTAACAGCCCAAAGGGCAATGATTGATCGAACCAAAAGATTAGGATGTTCCAACTCAGGAGTAGAGGGTTATTGCTTACATAAGGGTCTTGTATGATAACAATATAGGAAGTAAGGAAAAGGTTGTGTGTCTTACGGGCAATAAGACTTAGAGAAGATGACAATCTTATGGGAACTGATTGTCTCCTTCACAAAAGCAGCCTTAGAAGTGGCAATGCCTAGAAGCTTGGCTAGTTCTCCACTTTCATATGCTTCAACAGTAGCTGTTTCAATGAATTTTGGAAATGAAATATGCTTAAATGAACAAGCACACAACATTATTTTTAAAATCTTAAAGTTACCATCCGAGCCACCAATGTGCTTTCCATCTATAAACACCTGAGGTACAGAACGCTTCCCAACGATCTCACTCAAGGCATCCTGAATAGCCTGTCCGTCATCTGTATTACACAAACATCTTCCTATAATAATTCCACAAGATAAGGCTCACATATGCACACAGAAATGCATGTCAATCTCCAGTTGCAGTAAAATAACTTATCTAGCATGCATCTCTAATGATTAAAACGCTAAGGAAGCCTTAATCCAGCACAACTGCAAATACACATCTTATTTTTTCTTTTCTCGTTTCTGTTTTGTTCTTGTTCTCTAGTTGGAGGACTTGTTTCAACAAACAAAATTTCCTTATCTCTTAACAAGTATGTGCACACTGCCTTGCAAGAGTTAAAATCAACATGAGATCTTTCTGAGGAAAACCTCTCTCATCAAGCTCGACAACATGTGGCACCTGGTTCAACTCCTTAAAAACACCTTTAGCCTTCTTACAATACCTGCAGAGATAGATGATAAAAAACCACAAGAATTTATTAAAGCCATAACCCCCAAAACTCAATAAAAAACGACATCAAAGTACAACTGTTGAAGAAAATAGGGGCACAGGAATGGATAAGCTGCATAACAAAAAAAGGACAAAAAGAGAATAAAAAATTCTTTCTGTATTTCATGGAAAATGCAAGAATGTTTGCAGAAACCGACAGATGATGGGAACACAAAAAACAAAATTAAAGCAAAGGGACACATACAAAATCCAAATGCTAACTCCAAGTAAATGAATGAACCCTTTCAATTACTCCACAATAAAGAAAAGAGAGATCAGAGATTAATCTCATGAGGATCTAAAAAGTTTGTCATCTGAAAGAAAGAGAGGAATTGGCAATTATTGTGATCAAACCTTCACTTGAAACAATGTAAAGTAATATTTGAAATTAATGGTTAAAATACTTACGTTAATATTTCACATAATAATAAAATAGATTCAAGGACTTGGGGGTAGAGAGTGTATCTTACGGGCAATAAGACTTGGAGAAGATGACAATCTTATAGGAACCAATGGTCTCCTTCACAAAAGCAACCTTAGAAGTGGCAATGCCTAGAAGCTTGGCTAGTTCTCCACTTTCATATGCTTCAACAGTAGCTATTGCAAAAGACATAAAAACAGTTTCAATGAATTTTGGAAATGAAATATGCTTAAATGAACAAGCACACAACATTATTTTTAAAATCTTAAAGTTACCATCCGAGCCACCAATGTGCTTTCCATCTATAAACACCTGAGGTACAGAACGCTTCCCAACAATCTCACTCATGGCATCCTGAATAGCCTGTCCGTCATCTGTATTACACAAACAACTTCCTATAATAATTCCACAAGATAAGGCTCACAGATGCACACAGAAATGCATGTCAGTCTCCAGTTGCAGTAAAATAACTTATCCAGCATGCATCTCTAATGACTAAAATCCTAAGGAAGCCATAATCCAGCACAACTGCAAGTGTTAAGCCATTAGCAACAAAAAAGACAATTTAGAAGTGCATCTTATTTCTTCTTTTTTTGTTTCTGTTTTGTTCTTGTTCTCTAGTTGGAAGTCTTGTTTCGACAAACAAAATTCCCTTATCTCTTAACAATTATGTGCACACTGCCTTGCAAGAGTTAAAATTAACATGAGATCTTTCTGAGGAAAACCTCTCTCATCAAGCTCGACAACATGTGGCACCTGGTTCAACTCCTTAAAAACACCTTTAGCCTTCTTACAATACCTGCAGAGATAGATGATAAAGAACCACAAGAATTTATTAAAGCCATAACCCCCAAAACTCAATAACAAACGACATCAAAGTACAACTGTTGAAGAAAATAGGGACTTAGGAATGGTAAAGTAGCATAACAAAAAAAGGACAAAAAGTGAACAAAAAATTCTTTCTATGTGTCATGGAAAATGCAAGAATGTTTGCAGAAACCGACAGATGATGGGAACACACAAAACAAAATTAAAGTAAAGGGGTACATACAAAACCCAAATGCTAGCACCAAGTAAACGAATGAACCCTTTGAATTATTCCACAATAAAGAAAAGAGAAATCAGAGATTAATCTCATGAGGATCTAAATAGTTTGTCATCTAGAAAGAAGAGAGGAATTGGCAATTATTGTGATCAAAGTTTCACTTGAAACAATGTAAAGGATAAAGTAATAATTGAAATCGATGGTCAAAATATTTATTTTAATATTTCACATGATAATAAAATAGGTTCAAGGAAATCAGGGTAGAGAGTGTAGCTTACGGGCAATAAGACTTGGAGAAGATGACAATCCTATGGGAAGCAATGGTCTCATTGATAAAAGCAGCCTCAGGAGAAATGGCAATGCCTAGAAGCTTAGCCAATTCTCCACTTTCATATGCTTCAACAGTAGCTATTACAAAGACATCGAAAGGGAAACCCCAATGAAATTTGCAAATAAATTTTCTCTAAAATGAAGATGTGAATAACAGTATTTCAGGGGGGAAAAAAGGGACTCAAACTTACCATCTGAGCCACCAAGGTGCTTTCCATCTATAAACACCTGAGGTACAGTACGCTTCCCAACAATTTCATTCAAGGCATCCTGAATAGACTGTCCGTCATCTATATTATGTGGAGGCAATTTCTTATTAGAAACTTCCTATTATAATCCCAAACACTTAAGTGTCATGTGTCCATTACAACCAAAACAATAAAAAATTGTAAATCCAATTGCTACATTTGTTTGTTTGTTGACCACAAATAGAAGGTTTGAGTCATTAGGTTGCTTAAATGATGAAAAGCAAACCTGAACAAAAAAGCTGGAAATTTACCCAGTAAGATTGAGCAGTCCATAGTCCTAAGAATGACAAAAGTTTTTTGAGCTTTCAGTTTTAATTTTTTCTCTTTTTCAGTTTCCTTTTCCTATGACTTATGCAGAATGACATCCCTTATTCCTTTTTCTTTCTTTTGTATTCACAAATAACATTCCTAACCTTTTAACAACTAGGGGTTCATCACTTGGAATCGCTGAAATTAACATAGATAAATGACAACAAACCTCTCTGATCCAGCTCAATAACATGTGGCAACTGGTTCAACTCTTTGAAAACACCTTTAGCTTTGTTAGAGTACCTACGAAATGGATTATACAAAGAGAAAAGTGTCTATAAACCATCATCACCCAAAAGATACGATCACATCAAAACCAAAGTTGACTTTAACTAAGGCCGTTGAATAAGGTAACAACATATAACAAATTTACAATCACAAAAAGAAAAGCCTTCGGTAATGAAAAAGGTTTTCATCTTAATATTCCAAGGCAAGTGGAATTGATAATGAAAATAAAAAACTAAAAATTGAAAATCGAAACCACAAATATCAATTGACACCCCTACTTGCTTCCAATAATAGCCGGTATCAATTTGCACTCTAAAACCCAAAACACAGATCTCATATGAAGAACTTGGCTACCAGTAAGATCATGTAATATTTAAGAAACAAACTTAAAAAATTGGAGGATTTCAAAATAACTCTAGCCAATTAGCCAGTGTCCCAGACCATGAAAGTAAAAACAAGACAAGAGCAAGACCATTACCTACAAACATACATACATAAATCATGGACTTTTAAAGCTAAAACAATCATCCCTACAAAAGGGGTTCAAGAAAGTAAGGAAGGAGCAAAGAAAGCGTGGTCCTGACGGGCAATAGGATTTGGAGAAGATGACGATCTTATGTGACGAGATGGTCTTCTGGACAAAAGCAGCCTCCGGAGAAGTGGCAGGCTCAGATGCCCAACTGAGAGATGGTGCGACCAGTGCAAATATTACTGTTGCTACGGCCCATATTGATCGGATTCTTATCGTCGCAGCCATTTGTCGACGACAGCTGATGGCTGAGGAGGCGTTGGAATCGGATTCCAAAGGTAAAGCTAAGCTCTTTTCAGGGACTGATGAGTGGACCTCAGTGCGTAACTCCGACGCTTTTAGCGTAAAAATCTTTTGGTTAGGAGACATTCATGTCCCTAACAATGCAAGTGACACGTGGACAAAACTGTACTGTACCACATTTTTGGTCTGAACTCTGACGGGGAACAAACTCTTTTCTTTTTGTACTTTTTTCCTTTTCTTTTTTTTTTTTTTTCCTTGGAAATTAGATTACAGTACATCTGCGACGCGATGCAATTTTATTAATTTGAAGATATTTTCTTCAGTGACTCAAAATTTAAATTTATATCTGATAAAAATTTTGAGAGAATTGGTTTTGAAATCCAACTCTTTCTTGAAGATTTTACTCGAAACACCAATCAAACTAATTTAGTTGAAACTATTCTGGGTGAAATGGTCAATTTTCTATGCGCTTCAATTCATAGAAAGTTATTATTGGCCAGCTCGAGTCAAGCAACCGAACGTTTTCAAAAGATTGGACGTTTTGGGAAGAGAGAAATTTCCGTTGACTTAAAGAGGCGATGTTTTTCATTGGCTCAAAGACACATGAGTTCTGTCGTTGTCCCTCAGGCAGCGTCTCACAATTAGTAAAACGATTGATAAGATATCAAAGAACTCTGTCCCAAAGCAAAGGAACCAGATTCGATAAAGCCACCGCGGTGTCCCTGACACCCGAAATTTAGACCTTTTATTGTTGGGATTTCAAAAAAGAACGAGCATGGCAGAATGGTCTAATTACAGGTTCCAGGATCAAAGATCAAGATTGATGCGTAAAATCAAAGATCAGAATGGGCCAGGGAAAACGATTGAAAATTAAAAATCCACTCCTCTTTTTTTGTTTTGTAGTCTCGTCGGTAGGAACCGGCTGACGTACTGGTGAACCCGTTTTTAAAACTCGAATAAAAAATTTGGTATGCACTGAGCAGAAGGACGCTGTCCATGCTCCATGATGAGAAGAGATAACATAATTTATGCGGTGGGGGAATTCTACTTTCCATCTTCTTTGTTCTTAGTGGTTGGATTTGAAAATACTCTCCATTTTTTATCAATTCTAGAAACCTCCTTGCACCAGCTGCCGTCCTTGCAATTCTAGAAACCTGTCTGAAACCGAGATCGCGAGCTTAACAGTTGCAATCTGTTAAAAACCTTAAGCACTGTAAATCCAACCCAAAAAAAAAAAAAAAAAAAAAGCCCCCTTTAAGCACGTCAAACTGAGAAAGCAGAGACTTTACGTTAGCAGCATTTCGGGATTTTGACATCACTTGGTTTCATTTTGCATCAACGTAGAAAATTCACGGCAAAGCACATATGTTTGCAGCCACGTGGTTGAATAACAGTAGAATCGATGAGGAAATTAATTTAAATTTATCAATTTAATTCTCTTTCTTGGAATTTCATCTTATTGAGGGCCTTAGCCAGTCCGATGCCTTGGAAATTGTAATGGGCTGAGCTTAAAGAGACTTAGCCAAAAGGCCCAAATGAACAAAGTCGGATGAAGGCATGGACAGACAGCCCCAAGAACGTGGCCGAAAAATTGACCGACGCCGCCGCATCGGAGCGGGAAACATGAGTGAAATGGAGAATAACGAGAGCAGAAGCCACCAAAGGAGGAGGAGGAGGAGGAAGAAGAAGAAGTGCGTGGAAATTACGCCATTCCCTCTTTTGTTGGCAGCAACCCTCACCAGTTCTCGAAACAGACACGATTCCCGTCAATACCTAATCAAGAAATGTTTGAACAACTTACAGCTCTCGAATCAAGAAACGCTTCCGTCAATCCAATCTTTGCTTCCCGTCCTCCTCAAATCCAGGTACTTTCTGCCTCTCTTTCTCTCTTATTTATTTATTTATTTTTATTTATTTGGTTTTTCTGAGCGTCTTGGAGTTGCAGATTTCCAGAAATTGCGTGCCGCAGCGCGGAGATTGTGGGGGCGGTTTCGATCTTGTCATTGCAAATGAACGAACGAGTTGTTTCGGATGATGAAACTGTGAAGGCTTTAATCTCGGCGCTGGGCAGCCCCAACAGGAGAGTTTCAGTGGCTGCTTGTAATGCTCTCTTGGACTTGTCCACTACTTCTGTAGCTAGGCGCCGGCTGCTGGAGTTCTCTGCTTTAGACTGCCTCTTGTGAGGAATTTACTTTATTTTTGCTTCTTCTTTTTTTTGGTGTTTTTATCTGTGCGTTATTAGATTGGAATTTCTTCAGGTTCCTATATCTTGATACAGGGTTCGTTTATGCCCCGGGAAAGATACGAGCATTTGCTTTACGAGGATACTTCTTGAAAAAGATGAACTTTCCATATCATTTCTTCATGCTGCAATAACTCTGATCAATTCCTGCAATGCGGAGCAATTGGAAAAGATCCCAATGCTTCTCTCGGAAAGTTTCTTGGTTGTCTTGAAAAAATTGTGGGCAAATGCGCATAATCAAGTGTTGCTTGGCAACAGTTTAGAATCCAGTGAAGATTATCGCTTTTTGGTGGGCATCATTAGAACTAACGAATTGGCAGAAAGCATTTTCCGGCTTTCAACCAAGGAAAGACAATTCCCAGTTTCATTGTCATCTACGCTTGTGAAAAATAGGATTTGGGGTGAGCCTAGTTTTAAATCTTTCATTTTGGATTCCTGGGAGGCATCGCCTTCGCTTGTTAGAAGACTCTTTCGGCCTTTAATTGAGGAGAATGACGTTCTTAGCTCATTTGTACAGTCTTTAAACTGTGAAGTGTCATTTCCTACCTTTCTATCTTCCATGCTTCAAAATTTTGTTTCTTGTCTGCCTATTGCTTCAGACGAACTAGACATCCTGAGTTTCCTAGATGAGGTGAGAAATGAGTTGGGCTGTCCAATAATTTACCAGCAGGACATACGGGTGATTAGAACTGAGAAATGGTCAAAAAAGGAGGTACATTTCTTTCACAATGATTCAGACTCTTGCAGCATTAAGCCTACTCGAGTTTTCTCTATTGACAACGATAAGAAATGTGAAGAAGCATATAAAGAGGGTTACACAATTGCTATTCGTGGTATGGAGTTTCGCTTTGCTAGTATTGCAGCCATTGCAGATGCCTTGGCATCTTTGTTTGGTCAGCCATCAGTAGGTGCCAACTTATACTTGACCCCACCTAATTCTCAGGGCTTGGCCATTCACAGGGATGATCACTGTGTGTTTGTATGCCAGTTATTTGGTATGAAGCAATGGACAATTTATTCTCAATCGAATTTGCTGTTGCCTCGCTTGTATGATCCTCTTGACAGCATTCATTCAAAAGTCGATAGCTCATTGGCAGGACACATGAAGTTCTTGCTTAGTGAAGGTGATATTTTGTATATTCCAAGAGGTTTCCCTCACGAAGCATGTACAGATGATATCGAGTCCTGTGGTTTTGCCAGATTTTCCTTACATCTCACTTTTGGTATTGAGGTAGAACCTCCGTTTGAGTAAGTCAAAGTTCTCTGTTTTTTTCCCTTGTTATTTCAATTCCGTTTGGTGAAACCTGTGTTCACCAGTACCATCTCCCCTCCCCAATCCACTCCACCTGTGCTTTAGAATAGATTCATAAACCTTTAGATTTCCCAAGAAATGAATTGACAGTTGTGCTGTTAATAAATGGGCAACTGTTTACGTAGACTCAGGGGTACCTTTCAGTGATGAATGTAAATGAACTGACACAAGACTAGGAGATAAATGCTGACAACCTTGACTTACCTTAGATTTCTGTTTATGCTGCAAGAGTATTTCCTTGTGTTCAGTTGGCTTATATTCTTCTTATACGCAGATGGGAGGGATTTGTACATGTTGCACTGTATTGCTGGGACCCGACCCAAAAACAGCCCCATCATGTTTTTGTTGAGCCATTGCCTGGAATTCCAAATGTCATCTTTGTAAATTTGCTGCATGCCATGATCGAGTTAATCAGTACTTATGATCCTGCCTTTCAGAAGGCTTGCTTAGTTGCTGCACTGTCCCCACCATTGGACACCAGTGATTGGTTTTATCTGAGTCAGCTAAACATGTTTGCACATTTGATTGAAAAGATTAGCAGGGAATCAAGGTTTTTGGAGATGCTCGGGAATATGGAGTCAGCAATTGAAAGGAAGGAAAATCCCTTTCCCCGGATGAGGTGGCTCCAGCATCTCTATCCGGAAAGAGTTTCTGGAGTAACTTTTAAGGAACATGATTGGAATATGGCTTTTATGGAAGTCCAGAATTTATTGCCAGAAGACAAAGAGAAGGCAGAAGCCACATTTATCCAAATTAAAACTAGGTTCTGTAGCGAAGTTGTATTTGAAGATGTCATTGATACGTATAAACTGCTGCTTGAGAAGTATAAGAAGTCCAGAAAGCAATATATGAACGGAATGCTTTCTCTGCATTCCAACTGACCTCTTTTGCCCTGAAGGAAACATCATCCATTGCTATTTCCAAAAATTATTCCCTCCATGAACCAGAGGATCCAGCAAGCATCAATGAATTATGGTTATTAATTACAATAGCAGGTGCGTGGTTACTTCTTGCTCTATCAAATAAAATGGTTATTCTTTGGCTAGAGCCTTCATTGCAAGTGCTAATTAAAATTTAGTTATTTTACAGGCGTGTGAAATTATCTGGTTTTAATGTTTTTCTTAACAGATATGGGTAAGTCCACACTAGATTACAATGTCTTGTAGAATGTCTTGAAGACGGTTTACCAATTTTTTCTGCACGTAGGAGTTACTGACCCTGGAAAAACTGCCGGATCCTCCAAGGCTCATCCCAGCAAATCCAACGTACAACGTGGTCTTATCAGGATCTCTCAATTCGCACTGCGATACTGTTTCTAATGGTTAAGAATGTAAATCTTTATTCTAAAGAAGGATTATGGGTTTGTCTTTCTTGGCTTGGAGACGCTGACGCTCTTTCAGTTCTGGAAAATTCATAGCCTAAGCAATCAACGGTCCGTGTAAGCAATGAGCATTTAAGAAGACATTTTATGTTATTGGTTGAGAAATACGGTCCCGTCTGACTTTTGATGTGAAGGAACCATTTCCCTCCTCAGGTCTAGAAAAATACTTTTACTTAGAAAAAAAAAAAAAAGAAAATGTTTGGAAACATTTGGTCCGAGCAATACCATTTAAATTGTACCAAAATATCTAAATGAATAAATAATGGAACCATTTTAATGAAAGAAAAAATGTAAGAGTTTTAAAAAATAATTAATTTTAATAAATAAAATTAATTTTTATTTTATATATAAAATATTTTATATATAACATGATATAAAATATTTTATATTTAATATAAAAATTAATTATATTTATTTTAATATTTTATATCTAATATAAAAATTAATTATATTTATTTCAATCTATTTACTTCTGAGTCCGGTTAATCAAACCTGAATGAAAATGCCCGTTGAAATCGTTAAATCAAACATAGAATGTTATGGCATTTAGGGAGGAAGTTTTTGGTTTCCAAGAGGGAGTCATGGTACTAACGCACGCCTTTAACTCCTTTGACATTATCCTCTAGTTGCCATTATTGCTGTAATCACTAATTAATGAGAAAAATCAATCTAACAAAAATCAAAGTATTTTGTAATAACTGAAGAAATGCCAATAAATTTGATATAAAGGTCCTCCGCTACTCCTGCTTTGCAACATATCAATTATATCCATCTCCTCTCTCAAAGCATGAAGTTTTAATCATGGAAAATGATCAAGAATGCGATACGGGACTTGGGCTTGGACTTGGACTTGGTCTGGGTGACTATGCATCTGAGGTTGAGAGACAGAAAGAGAAGTCTGTGGTTTGCCTGGACCTGTCGTTCACGCTTTACCCAAAAGAAGAGGCAGGTAATCTAGATCGAAGGGAAGGATTAAGTTTCAAGGCAGAAGATGAAGAAGATGGGAAAAGAATTAGATCAGGTGAGTCAAAGAGCCGTGAAAGTGACTGTGGCCGAAAGAAGCTGCGGCTTACAAAAGAGCAGTCCAGCGTGCTCGAGGCCAGCTTTAAATTGCACAGCACTTCTTAATCCGGTATAAATCTCTTTCCCATGCACAGCTTTAACGTTTTGCCTCCTTCTGGGTTGTTTTATTATTGTCGTTTTTGCTTCTGAAGCTTTAATTTTCCTCTCCCCTCCAACCCCCACCTAAAAAAATAAAATAAAAAAAGCCTTTTGTCTTTTCTCTCTTGAAGGGCATGCTGCTTTTGATGGATTTCCCCTTTTTTTTTTTTTTTTTTTTAATTTTCCGGCTGAGGAGATCATGCACGCTCATCACATGTCAAATCTTACATGAAAAGCAAGATGATCATCGTGTCTTCAAATTTAAGCTCCTTACATTGATGGGACAGGGGCAATATCTTGAGTTTGCTTTTTAATTTAATTATATATGTTAATCATAACAGATATGGCTAGTTTATATTAAGTGATTTTGCACGCAGGCTCAGAAGCAGGAACTTGCTGAGAGGTTAAATCTGAAACCAAGACAAGTCGAAGTTTGGTTTCAGAACAGGAGGGCAAGGTGTGATTGATATACCTGCGAGCGTGCGTATATATAATATTTGTTTACATGCAACCACTGAACTTTATCTCTTTGTATCAATTGGAGCTGACAAATGTGTGTGTGTGTGTGTGTGTGTGTGTGTTTGTGTGTGTGTGCATGCCTGTAAATACTGGCACCATCTTCTTCTTCCTTCTTTACTTCTCCAAGTGTGTCGGGTCTTTCATTTTGGGCTCCCTTATTAGATGTGACCAAGTAAGAATTGCAGGACTAAATTGAAGCAAACCGAAGTAGACTGCGAATTCTTGAAGAAATGTTGCGAGAATTTAAGCAACGAGAACGGAAGATTGAAGAAAGAATTGCAAGAACTACGGTCCCCGAGAGTAGTTGGACGATCGCCGCCGCCGCCGCCAATGCATCTTCACCACGTGCCTACTAGTACTGCCCTCACAATGTGCCCATCGTGTGAGAAAACAGCATCAGGCAGCGAAGAATAATAATAACAATAATAAATTGCAGAGCGGCTTTGGTGTGGTACAAATTTATTATGATTTCTACTTAAGAGCTAGGCGTCTAGATATATATAGTTGAAAATGCAATGCCAATTTCAATGTAAACCCGTCATGATGTGCGACAAGTTGGTATGTTTAGTCAGGCAATAAAAAAAAAAGGCATTTACTTCTCCCGTGTTCATCTGGCCAAAGAATTCCTATCTCTCCCATCCCACCCCAATCATGCGGAAGGCAAAGGCTCTCTACGTAGGCACAATCATTCGTGTGTGCACTGTTAGAATTTTTATTTTTTTTTACCAAAAAAGTGGTATATATAACCAAATATTTCCCAAAAAAAAAAAAAAAAAAAAAAAGTGGTGTCTAACCACATGTAATTTAGAGCCAAGTGATTTACAACAATTAGTGTTAGATTTGAACTAGGGAGTAAAGGGTCTCATGCCAAGTGATAAAAAATTAAAAATTAAAAATAAAAAATTAAGAATTAAGACTCGTAAATGTAGTATTATAATATGGTGACAGCACAGCTGTGTGTACGGAAGATATAGAGCAACATTAGTTAACAACTAACCAAGGGACCAGACACTAAAACGTGTATTATGTAAAGATTAATAAGATCATTTAAAACAATGGATGCTGCAAGGATGGGTAGATTCCTAAAACCATTTGACCCCAGCAGATAGATCCATCCCAGAACCTACACAAAAGCTTACGTTTTCTTAGCTCTTAATTAATAATTAGCCTTCTCTAATTTATATCCGAGAAGGGTAGACTTCGGACCATTATCACACTTCTTTGTTTCCCACGGGGAGACATTATTATTTATCAAGTTGCTTCCTCAAGATTTTTCAAGATCTCACGAAACGCTCTTGCTCAAAAGAAATATTAATATTAATATTAATATTAATAATAAATGCAACAAAAATTTTCCGTTAGGTCCATGTGGTAACGGTTGCTGGTATTCATTTTCGTTTTCTTTCCCAAACAACAGGAAATCTACGCCCATAAGCTCAAAATTTGCACACAGAACCAAATGAAAATCCACACCAATGTGTCCCGTTAAGCCACGGATTAGCTGATTAATATCTGACAAATCAATTTTTGTAAGGCTGTTGAGTCTCATGATCTATTGTTTCGCGTTTGAATTTAATTTATTTTTTTTTTTATGTCATTTTTATCCGTGAAAAAGTCATCAAAGTTGACTTGAATATCTAAAAATGATTTTATCATAATATTAAAGACTTAGTTCACTAATACCCTCATTAATATGATCTGGTACAATTGCGGCCGCCATTATGATATCTCTAATTCTCTACTAATAACCCACGTTACCAAACGCTAAAGCTATAGGCCAAAATAATTAGTGATCAACCTAGCCAAAAAGCCAGCGCAGTTAGCTTTATTTAACAGACAACTCTCTGATTGATGATATGTTTTTCCTTTTCGCCTTTTTTTTTTTTTTTTTAAAATAATGTGACATTTCATAAAAATAAATAAATAATATATATTAAGTGATGAAATTGCATAAAAGTCTTAAAGATCCTATTATTTCAGTTACGGACGTATCGTCCTGCCTGCGTCCTCTTGAATTTGTGTTGTCCAATCAATGACTAATGATTTGAAGGCATCATCTTAGTTGAGTGATTAGCAATTCGTTTCGTGTTCTAATTTTGATCAAAATATTTGATAAAAATAAATATATGTTAATTTTAATATTTTTATTTTTAAAATAAAAAGGGTGGGGGGGGGGGGGCGCGGGGGTGTGGTCAATTCGTTGTCAGGCAACGAGCCAGGAGACTCAAAATCAGGAACTGGGTCTTTCATTTTTCTCCGTTGGGTTCCCCCTCGGCTCGGACCCAATACTGTTTCAATCTCAGAAATTGTTGATTCTGATGGGTCAATTCACGACTCCTAGGCTTCAGGCAGAAAAATCTGAGCCTTGGATCGTACTAAAAGGAGTCTGTACGCTGAGAAAGAGCCCGGATTCAAAAGCCCATTTGCTAAAAGGAACAAAATAAGGTCTCCAATAAGATAATTTGAAGTCTGACGGTTCTTAATCGGGGAGAATAACAATGAAATTTCTTGCAAAATCGCCTAAACCGAGTCAACCCAATCCAAATGTACAAAACGAACTGGGTCTTTGGACACCCATCCAAGTCCAACAAAATCCACGTAACACCTCTGGAAAAAAAACACAGTTGGGTCTGGTAAATTCGTTCAATGTGGCCGTGGAATAAGACCACTGTCCCGGGCCACTATTGGGCCGACTCTGTTCCCTATAATTGTTGACAATGCCTTTTTTGCCTTTTCTTTAATGCACCAGAGGTTTCCAGGGAGAGCCCCTTGAACGAAAATATCTTGAAACCTAATGGAAATTGAAGGGAATAGAAACCAGAAAATATGTAGTAATAGAGTTACTCGAATTTTATGGTTATAGCCAATAAGAATATTACTGTTCGTTCTCTCTTTTTTTTTTTTTTTTATAACCTATTTACCTATTTATTCAATTTTTTTAAAATTTTTTTTATGACAAGAAATGTTTTTCCAACAAACCGAACCCATTCCTTCTGACTCTCCCTCCCCATAGTGTACGTAGGTCCTGTGTTTGTATTGATGGCCATTGCATCCATCGGAATTCCGAGCAATAAATGAGGTTTGGTAAAAGTTCTGAACCAGAGATGTTGATACATCAAACTCGCTGCTGTGAAATCCGAGGTAACGCAGTTAATGTATCCACAATTATCTTCTTTGGGGCACAACATAACCTTTCTTTCTCATTCTCTCTCAATTGAACACCATTTGCATTAATTCCTTTTGCCCCTCTCCTTCTCTTTCTTTCTCCGCGTGTGTGTGTAAGGTCGCTTTTCAAGTAACGTGTTATATAATCCCTTCTGGGATCATAGTTTTCTTTCTGGGGTTTTTCTTCATTTTTAATTTTCCAACGTCAGTTTCTCTTTGTACCGCTGCGATGAGATTCGTTGCTCTGTTCGTTGCTTTATGCCTCCTGATTTTTGCCATTGTTGGTTCTGCAGAAGCTGTGCCAATACCAAAGAAAGCTTTTCTGCGTACAGATGCAAAGAAAGACAGCTCGAAAGACTCATTTGAAGCTGTCAGAAACTTCTTCTATATCACAAACTCTACCAAGAACAACCACACTTTTGGTGAAGAGCGGGTGGTTCCTACGGGTCCAAACCCATTACACAACAAAAAGAAGTAGAGCTGCGTCGAGGATGAACAGAAGTAGTACTCCGTTTGTTCAGAAACTTTCGAATTACAATTTGTGTGAATTCCTGCCGGCTGGAGTACAGTGTAAAGATTTTTATTTTCTTTCTCATCCAATCATCTCTTTTGTTCTCATAGTTTTGTTTGCTCGTCCCATGTGTAATTTGCTCAACTAGGCAACCGGAAGCTTTGGTTGAAATTATGGGAAAGTTCGAATTTGGTCACTGCACTTTGACAATTTGACTTGGGCCAATCCTCTCAGTTTCCTCGACTTCCCACAACACATATGGGCTTCAACCCCAGATCTAACCATACCATGGATATGGTTATTATATAATAATTGTTTTAATTGCCCACATCATCTTTCGATCAGAGTTTGAAAGACAAAAAGGTCATGACATTGGCATGAAAATAAAGGTGTTTTTAGTGTAATAAATTATAATTTAAAAACCCATTTAAATTCAAATGACCAATGTTATAATAATGTAATTTAACCCAATTATAGCTCTTGAAATGATAATAAATTTGTGTTAGAAAAGAGAATATAAAGGCAAATTTCGGGTGTTTCGATAGGATGACTCGTCCTGTAGATAAATTATTTCCTTAATAACTTTTCTGGTGAAATGTTAAATTCCACCTTTTCAAAAAAAAATAGCAGTTTCATTTTTCTTTTGCCTTCTTCCTCCTTTTTTTTTTTTTTTTAGATGTTTTATTTTTATTTTTATTTTTTATTTTCAAACTCTTGAATTTTGTATATGTTCCGAGTATTCACGGAGCTGTGAAGGAGATGAATGAATGATACACTATTGGAAGCCAGATTGGTTAAAGGAATTGGTCGTAATTACTACAGAGAACCCGCTTTGATTTCACTATCTTGTTTTCCGCACTTCATTTTTATCATTTATCTTATGGGAGCTTTCGTTGGAGGCAAATTTAGGAAAAAGCCAAAAAAAAAAGATAAAAAAAGGGAGAGAATAAAAAAAGAAGTAGCCGAAAATGTTTCCCAAACTGGAAGAACAACATTCCCTTTATGTCAGCAGAATCTTAAATGCCTTCAAAATCTAATTATTGTCAAAATTTGTTCAAGAGGGCAAATTAAATTTAATTATCGTATATTTGCCAAAAAAAAAAAAAAAAAAAAGAAGGCAGAATTCAACAGTGCTACTGTGGCAGCTGCAAATGAATGCCTGCCAGTGCCACCCTGCTTTGACTTCAAAAGCTACTTTTTCTACGCGATTCGTTTTATCATTTATGTGCGGGGATGAACGCGGTGGAGCTGGATGCTTTGCTTTTTTGAAAAGTGAAAACGCATTGAAGAGGCTCGGATACCCACGATCTGTTTCTCCATTCAGATACCCCCCCCCCAACTCTTCCCTTTTTTTGTTTATATTAATTTACTCTGTTTTCCTCTTTCCAGGTCCAGCAGCCCCACATGAGAGAGCACATAAAAAGAGAAAAATGGTAGCTGGGAACGGTAATTAATGGTCGGTCTTGTACAAAGGAGGTAAGAAAAATAGCTGTTCCGAGAGAAAGAATGATTTTGTAATGATGGTATTGCTTTTGTAACTGAGTGGAGGCTTTGGATATTTTCGTTTTTTTTTTTATTTTTTTATTTTTTAATTGTATATGAAGGCTACTTTGGCCCAACATGATTGCTGATCGGCCTCAATCATGGTGAGGTCATGAACTTGCTTGTTCTGACCCGTCCATTATCCACACAAACTGGGCCACATTGATTACACGCCCATCCCATTCTGCCTTTCAGATCAGAGTGAATTTTAATGAGGTTATCATTTTAATAATTAAAAACTCGAAGATATTTGAATTCTCGAGTTTTAATATATAAAAAAAAAAAAAGTTAGGAGAGCTATGGAAATAAATAAAAAAAAATTAATAATTAAAAACGTATACAGATATTTTCAAATTCTTGAATCTTAACGTGAAAGAGAGCATTATAAGAACTATTAAAATAAAAAAATTATTTATTGTATAATTTATAATTTAATATAACTCATATTTTTAAAGTAAAAAGGACAGACAGAAGTAAACTTCGAAAAGGAGCTCCGAATCAACGGTGGGGGTCGAGTCTGGGACATGACGGGATCTTCAGCCACCTGCGAAACGTCGTTTTCACTCGGTAGTACACAGCTCAAGCATGCAAATAAACATGAGAAGGATTCCAACACCAACATGCGTGCCAACTCGATTACGCGTATTCTTTATCAATTTCCTAACCGAAACAATATGAAGGGTTTGTTTGGGTGGCAGTTACGTATCCAAACCAAACAAAACAACTTCATTGAACGACAAAAAATTATGCACGTTAAGGTCCATTATTGAACATGTGCCCCACTGCAAAAGTCATCAGTTAAATGTTTTCCCTTTAAAGTGTTGTTGTTCATATCCACCCACCATGTGAGATATAACTCGCTTTCAAACCCGTGGCTTTTGCTTAACATGATAATATATATATATATATATTCAGTTCCCACAATGTCAAAAATTCCTTAGCCATATCGCTTTTACTTCCAGCCTGTGTCCAGCCCGTCAAATCATTTTCACAATCTACGTGCCCCAGCAAATGTCAAAGACCCATGCTGGCGTTTTCTATTGTTCAAAGCAACCATTAAAAACTCGATTCTTGATATAGAACACAATCCTAGGTGTATCAAGTCGTTTTACACCGATGTGGGTAATCATTCAAACCCGTGAAGCCCCACAAAAAAAAAATGCATAAGACCTGACCCAAGAAAACGGCGAGGGACTAAAAGGGAGGAGAAGGAGCCAGACAAGAAAGAAATAATGTGGGAAAAGAATGCAAGGGGAAATTATCCATTCATCAGACATGGCTAGAGGCAATGCCAACTATGCACAAATTGCTGGCAACGAAAGAAGTGGGACAAAAGCTACGGCTAGAAACTAGCTGCCTGAATGTTTATTCCTTTTTTGTCCGCAAGTTAGCCCTTAAAATCACAAATTGCGTTGTTCTAGTGCGATAAAAATGTATAATGATGCTAAATATGCAAGGGAGCTAAAAGGCATCAAGACTGAATCTGGAAAAGATGTACCTAATAAATTGTCAGACCAAATTATAACAACTCGAGCAGAGAGACTAGATAATGTTGTTGGACCCAAAAATAACATGCAGTAGTTGTAGTAATTTAGCTCTAGCACAATTAACATCGTGAATGAAAATGAAAAAAACAAACGAAATCAATAAATACAAGAAAACGGTGCAACAATTTTTGCTACTCACTAGGGTGTGGAGATAGGAAGGCCCAGGACTTGAGTGTGTTAACTTCTTTTTTCTCCTTGATCACTATCTTCACCCGCCAATCCCCATCTTCCCAAATTTACACATCTTACTTTTTCATTATCGACAATCAGTTGAAGTAAATGAAGCCGAGAATCCTCCTGGAATACTTGATTGGGTTTGGGAGTCAGACGTACCATTGAACATTGTTGATGTACCTTCGTCAGCTTGCCATCTTTGCAAAAATTGAGGAAGGCTCATGTTGAGGTTGATTCCAGAAGTGTCTTCCTCCTCCTGGCAAGAAGGTTTCCACTGCTCTACAAGAGGTCCTAATATGTTGACTGCATGGCCCATGTCTGGGCGTTGGTGTGGCTCCCGTGCAGTGCAATGACCCGCTAGCTCAGCTACTTTGGAAATGCTAACCAATGTATCCTCATCAGGATTTAGAGTTTCATCAATTGCCTTTGGTAAGTTCTCTTTGTTAATTATGACCCTCCGAAACCATGTAACCAAATGAGACCTTTCATTTGGGATTGTATCATCTAAAGCTTTTCTACCTGTGATAATCTCCATCAAAATCACACCAAATGCATAGACATCCACTTTTGTTGTCACTCTCCCAGTGGCTGCACAGAAAAAGAGTAGGTTCAGGCCACTCTCAGAAACAATATATGAGTGCTTTAAAAGCCAAGTCAATTAATCATGCTCCTAATAAGGCAAGAATTGAAGGAGACACAGATAAGCTGCATTGAAAAGTGGCGATGATTGTGACAGTGATGATGACAATAAGGAAAGCAACAAATTGTACCAATTTTCCTTGGAATAACACAGGCAGAAAGACATCAAAAGGAAATAAATTAGTGTCATGAATAAGTTAACCCCCTTGGCAATACTAGCATCTACCATTTAATATTCACCCACCATAAATCAATAAATAATCATTATCAACATTTAATAATTAGCAGATGTGTCAACATTATCACTTCCTAACAATGATTGATGTTTACAGAGAAGATCTAAACCACAAAGAAGAAAGAGCTGAAACCCTCAGCCAAAAAAAAAAATCTAATAAGATAAGAAAGAGCACACTGGAGAAAGGTGGGTCTGTTCTTTCTTGATCAACAAAAATTCAAGACATCCCAGAATGCCTACTATAAGATAATGCATTACACAAACCAAAGATATCACACACCATCTATTCTTTTGGTATGCCAAAATCCTTGCACCAAAGATGATGAGGAAACAAATAAATCCATGAGAAGGACACAAGGCAAGCATCTAACAGCAGCAATTTCCAGCAAGAATTTTTTTTTCCAAAAATTAACATGTTTCACAGCAGATATAAAAACATCACAAATTTCTGTTATCCATACAGAATTAGTTCAATTTACATAATAACTAATTTCAAAAAGATATCAAGGACATTCAAGTCTTTGCTTACCAGCATACTCAGGTGCAAGGTAGCCAAATGTTCCTGCCAGTCTTGTTTCCATGGAATACTTTCCATCTGGTGCAAGTTTGACCAAACCAAAGTCAGCAACCTTAGCTCTCATATCATCCCCAAGAAGTATGTTTGAAGGCTTCAGATCTCTATGAATAAAACTCTGCTGAGCTAAGCTGTGCAAATATTCGACTCCTCGGGCCACATCCAACACAATGGTAACCCTCTGCTTCCAAGTAAGAGAAGGATATCCTTGATCACGCCGTTCAAACAAATGCTGAGCCAGCGTACCCTGTGGCATATACTCGTATACCAAAAGCCTCTCATTGCCATTTATACAGTAACCTAGAAGAGCGACCAGATGCCTGTGCCTCACTTTAGTAAGCACTGCAATCTCTGCCTGGAACTCATTCATCCCTTTTGTACCAAATCCAGCAGCTTCCATTCTCTTGACAGCTATCTTAGTCCCATCATGCAATTCCCCTTTATAAACCACACCAAAACCTCCCTGCCCCAAGATATTTTTCACACTAAAATTGTCTGTAACCTGTCGAAGAACTTCAATTGAAATCACAACATTTCCACCCTCGAAAAAGTGACGATCACTATGAGTATCACTACTTTGACTATGTATATCACTGAGAACGCCATACCCATTTTTGCAACACGATGTTTCATTCCTAACCACTGGATTTCCATTCTCCTCATCCTTGACTACCGCATCTGACTTTCCATTTCTCTTCTTGACAATGCACTTAAAAAGCACAAACAACACAACAGCGGTAAAAATGATGGCAGCAATGACAACGCCAGCAATCAAACCTGGCGATACACGGCCACCATTCCCTGACCCACCAGGATTCCCACTTGGACCAGTTGAATCTGTGTTGGAGCCAGGAGATGCTGTCCCTCCACTTCCAGTACCCGTTCCTTTCCCGAGCAAAGAATTGCCCGGTGTAGTGGTCAACTTCACAGAAGATGCAAACGATGGGATTCCCCCAGTAAGATTGTTATTAGAGACATCTAGAACGTGAAGTTGTTTCAAACTTGTCAAGCTATCAGGAATTGAACCCGTCAAATTGTTATCATTCAGATGCAAATTGCTCAGAGCCGTTAGATTGGCAAACGCGGGAGAGATAGTCCCTGAAAGATGCTGCTTTGCCAAGTTCACCGTGGCAACTCTATTCTGTGCATCACATCTGATAAATGCCCAATCATCGCAAGCATTATTCCCATGCCAAGAATCAGACAACGTCGCAGGATACCCTAAAGCACTTGCAATCTTTAGCAATGTGGTCACTTGCGAATCACAGGCAACCCCAGGATTGCTCAGACAGAAATTGTTGAGTCCACTATTTTCCGCCATCACATTCTTGGGGAAATTTGGGACAGGACCTTGCAACTTGTTGTTTGACAAAGAAACGTTCAGCAGCGCAGGAAGCGAAACCAAAGAATCCGGCACGATCCCTGTAAACTGGTTGTCTCTTAGCTGCAAATCGAACAAGTTCACGCATTTTGACAAATCTGGAATGGGACCAGTGAACTGGTTCTTATGTAGCCACGCTTGCTGTAGCTGAGCCATCGAAGACAACACATCTATACTACCCGTTAGACCTATTTCCTGATTATTGATCCACAAGTTTTGAATCCCAGAATTTGCAAGAGACGAAGGCAGATTACCCGTCAAATTGTTATAAGAAAGCCTGAGGTTCTGCAAGCTTTGAAGTGAGCCAAAAATATCAGGTATAGTGCCAACAATGTTGACTTGGCTGGCTTCAAAGGTATTCAGGGTCGCAGATTGAGTTAGATCAGTGGGTATTGACCAAGAAGTGAGATTGTTCTGGCTGATGCTAAAGATTTGCAACCCGGTGAGACCTTGGAAGAAGCCTTGAGGAATGCTAGTGAAGTTGTTGTTACCAAGGTAGATTTCTTGGAGTGAGGATATGTTTGCAAAGGAAGGGACGGCGCCAGAGAGCTGGTTTTGCTGGAGAGAGAGTGACCGCAGCTGAGATAGAGTGGAGAGCTCGGCGGGTAACGTGCCGGAGACGCCTTTATTGGTGAGTGTTATGGAAGTAACGCGGTTGGAGGAATCACAGTGGATGCCATCCCAATTGCAGTAGCCGGCGGCCGAGCTGGTTGACCAAGATGAGGGCGTTGGGTTCAGGGCGGCGGCTAGTTTTAGTATGGCGGCGGAGTCGTCCGCTGCCGTCGTGTTGCAGAGGAGGAGAGGGAGAAGGAAGAGGAGGAGGAAGAAGATGACGTGGGCGTGGCCCATTGTGAGCGCGTGTGTCACCGAGAGAGAGAGAGAGAGAGAGGAGTGAGTTGAAAGTCTTACCGAAGCTTCAGACCTAGTTTTCGTTTTTTAATTTTCGGGTCACATGCTTAAGACCTTTTAACTCTTTTGAAGGACAAAAACGTAAATCAGGTAATTCTTTTTATACAGTAAATGATAAAATCTTTTTTCTTTTAGTTTATTACTTGTAACCAATAATTGAAAAAAAAATAAAAATAAAAAAGCCAAGTTATGTTTAGGTGTAAATATTTAATTTTTTATGCGGAAGCTTAGCAAGTAATAAGTTAAAAAATTCACATTACACAATTAAACTACAAATAATTAAATTATTTTCGAGGAAGAAAGCTCATCCCTAATTATGAAATGACATTATGAGACAAAGCAGAGCCTTTATTTTTAAGGAACAAATTAAAAAAAAAAAAAATGAAAGGTAGGGTACGGTGCGGCGATAAAGATGAAAGTTGCCAGCCGGCAAGTTTGGCCAAATTGTCGTTAGTTGGTTTCTCAGAAAACTTCCTTTCCGCAGCTAATTGCGCGTTAACTAGCAGAAGTAGCGTGTGTACCAGCAAAAACCATTTATTGATAAAGACACACATAAACGACACAAACAAGCCCGTCGTACAAGCCGAAGTAAACATTTAGAAGTAATCGTGGCGTAATTCTTTTCATTTGGGTTTGAATTCCAATTCTTGCACAGGACCCCCTTCTTAATAACTTCGGAAAATTATAACCATAGTATTACTGAATTTCAAATTTAATACATTATAAAAATATTTTATTTGTCATTATTAACATTATGTATAAAAAAATTTTTATTTGTAATGATTATTACGAGAATAATATTTTTTAAAATAATTTAAATAAAAAAATAATTAGTGATTTTATGTTTAATATAAGAATGTTTGTTTCATTGATTCAAATGGATAAGAAAGTGATACTTTTTTTTTTTTACACTAATAAAGGAATTAATTTTAACAGGAATTAGTAAAGTATTAAAAAATAATTAAGAAGAAAAACATCAAACTCGAGGAGTTCACCAGTAATCGCTTTTTGGGACAATTTTGGGTTGATTTCTCCGAAGGGGAGAAGCCCAATCAGGGTCCAGAAACCCAAAATTGCCAGCTCAGCTAAAACCGCCAAACGTCAACGGTCGAAAGAAAGGAAGTCTCTGCATCTATATATATTTATATATAAGTTCCTACTTCCTACGCCGTCTTGAAAACGATCACAAAAAAAAGCAGGAAAATCAAATTGTCAATTCTACTTGTTCTTTCGGTAGACTTTTTTCTCCTCCCTTTTTTTTTTTTTTTTTTTGGCATTTGGTTCGTCTTGTAGCGTTTTGTTGGTTGTTCTAGTTCTTGTTCATTTTGTCGATGTTCACAGTTTCTGATTATTTGTGTTGATCGGAGAATCGGCGGCCGAAAATGCATCGAAGAGAGCTTAGCATACTGGTCGGATGGCTGCACAATCATCTGGTTATCTTTTGGAAGATCAAGAAATTGATTCTCGTTAGACAAACTCAGGTTTCTTTTTCTCCTTTAATCTTTGCACTTCTTATTTTGTTTTTCAAGAATTCAAGTTTCTTTTTCTCTTTTCTCTCTTTCTTTTTTTTTTTTTATAATTTTTTTCAATTACTAAATCTCTTGAATATTTATTTTCAAGAATTCATCCTCTTTTATATTTCATTCATCTTTAAATCTTTTTTTTTTATTTATTCCCTCACAATCCAAGTTTCTTTTTCCCTTCAATCTGTTTTTTATTTTTTAAATTCAGATTAAATTTTCTCTTCACTTGTTTTTAGTTATTTTTAATTCTTAATTTTTTATTATAATTTTTTAAGAACTTAATTTTACTAAACTGTTTCAGATTTTTTTTTTTTTCAAAATAATTTCAGGGATTCCGTAGAGTAGGATTGTTGGGAAAATGTCGAGAAAAGCAGTTGCCGGGAGAGGCTGCGTCATAATCAAGCTTTAATTTATTTATTTATGTAAATTATTATAAAATTTTAATAATCAGTTAAAGCCGTTGATGAGTCTGCAATAAATACTACTAGTATTGGGCTTGATTGGGCTCATTCCATATCAATTGGGTTACCCCAATGAGGAAGAGCCCAATTATGATCCACAAGGCCCAAAACTGCCAGCTCATCACAAACCATCGAACGGGAAAGAAGCCTCCGTGTGTTTGTCCACACTCACATTATGAACTATAAAATGTAATTAATAACACTCCCTTTCCTTGCCTTTTTCTTATTCTTACACTTGTTGCTAAACCTGAACCTCCCAAAAAAAAAAAAAAAAAACCCCTTTGCTTTGATTTTCTTGGGTGGCTCTTTACATTGGGTTTTCTTTCGGTTTTTCTGGTGGTGTTTTTTTCCCTTCAAGTTTTGTGATTATTTATCTCGGGATCAGAGAAAGATTGAGAACTGTAATCGGCGCCGGTAATGAGTCGGAGAGGGCTCAATTGAACCGTCATCGGCGCCGAGGATGAGTAGGAGAGAGCTTAATTTAAAGGTGTGATCGTTGCGGCAAAACATGTGGTTTCCTTTTTGGAGATCAAGAGATCGATTTTCCTTGGACGAACTCAGGTTTCTTTTTCTCCTTTCCTTTCTTTATTCTTTTTGTGTACGTGTCTTGAGTTTTCTTTAATTAAATCTTTTGTATTTTTTTTTTCAAGAATTTAGGTTTGTTTTCCCTCTTTTAGTTATCTTCAATTCCCAAGTCTTTGCCGTTGTGATAATAACCTATGTGAAGCTGAAAGTGCCTTTGTGATGCCAACGGCGGTGTATTGGCCTTATTGTAGGCGGGTGGGCTGGAGATTGTTTTTTGGGGTTTGATGATTATGCCTTGCTGGGGAAGAGACTCCTTTTTATGATAGTTTTATTGCAACGTAATGTTTACTTTTTAGTAGCTCATCTGTTGTCAGTGAAATTGTCATAAAAAAATGGTTGAGAATTTCCAAGCTAATGTCGTATGGGCATTGTGATGGCAATTCTTGCATGATTATAATGATTTGTGCTTCTTGTGGGATAATGTCTGATGGGTTTTGATTGTTGAAAATCTGCTGTGACTGATAATGGTGGGTTCATGCTATTGTTGATAATTAATGCCTGTGGATAGTGGAACTGTGAATTTTTTTGTTGGAATTACTGATATTTGGTGATTTTGAGTTCCATAACAACAAGGAATTGGATTAGAAATTGTTAAGTGCAACTTAGTCCACACAACAAGGATTATTACCATCAAGAGCTGTTTTGTTCTGAGGAAGTACCTTTTTTGATGATTGAGTGTTGGATTTTTTTTTTTAACCAAACACCCTTCATGCTGGTGTTAGACTTTGAGTGGTAATAGCTTGAAAAAGTTAAACCAAGCAAACTCATTGTATTGTATTTTTTTTTTATTTTTTTAAATAGATATTTGACTGATCAGCTGCAGAAGATTCAAATTGTCAATGAAGTTAATCAGGTGACTAATGACTATTTTCTTCTTTCAACTTCAGCTCATTTCTAGCAGTGAAGTATTTTCATTTTCTGTTAAGTAATATTGACTTTTGTCCTGTTGCTCAGGATTTTGTTATTGAGGCGCTAAGATCAATAGCAGAGTTAATAACATATGGTGATCAGCATGATTCAAACTTTTTTGAGTAAGACTTCTTAATTCTGTTTGTCCTATCAAATTTATGTTTTTTACCCTGCAATTTTAAGCCTATCCTCCTTTTTGCAGATTTTTCATGGAGAAGCAAGTTTTGGGGGAGTTTGTACGAATACTGAAGATCAGTAGGACCTTGATAGTTTCACTTCAGTTGTTACAGACAATGAGCATCATGATCCAGAACCTAAGAGCGGAGCATGCTATATGTAAGCTGTTTACTACAAAATAATCTCTGTGCTGGTATTCACTTGGTCTTAAAAAATGCTGAATTGGTCAACTGAGCTTTCCCTGGGGGAATTTGTGCAGACTATATGTTCAGCAATGAGCATATCAACTTCTTAATTACTTATGCATTTGACTTTCGCAATGAGGAGCTATTGTCTTACTACATTTCCTTTGTAAGGTGTGTACTTTGTTATGGAAGTTGTAGTTGGAGTGATTGACACTTCTATTGTAGAATGTTTTTTGTTTTTGTCATTGTGCAATGCTGACATATTTGTACTTTGGTTTTTCAATGGCATGTTTTGTGGTCTATGAAGGGCAATAAGTGGAAAGCTTAACAAGAACACGATTTCTCTGCTTGTAAAGACTCAAAATGTAAGTTCGAATCTTTAATCTCTTAATTTGATATAGCATATTTACTCCCTTTAGAAATTGATTTGATTGTGTCTTCTTTATATGTGTACTTAATGTTTATCACACTGGACTTAATTGACCAAGAAAAGTTGAAATCTCCTCTGTATATGCTGTAAAAGTGGATATTTGACATGTTTTACCTGGAAATGACATCTGAACTATTATAATGATTATTGATGTTTAACCTGTTGAAGATGTGGTACGAATTTTGTCCATTGAGCTGACTACCTATGCAGTTCTTTGTTATCATGAGTTATTCTTGTGTGACAATAAATTCAACTGTACACCGTATTACCCAATATTAAAACCCAAACTGGTTGGTTTCATCTGTGTGGATTCTTTCTCTAATCCTTTTGTTTGATCCAAATTGTCTATAATCTTTGGTGACAGTAAGTCCTTTTTTAAGCATCTCTCGTTTTTAGGTCCTTCTTTTTCCTCTGTTTTTTGACAATGACTTGAATATATTTATGGGGCTGTGGTCTGTGCTTTAACTGGCAGGCACTATGTGGATGACACTGATTTCTTTGCCCACACCCATCTGTTTTAGCCTCATTATTTTGCACTTCCGTTCCACTTAAAAGTTGTTTCCTTTAGATTTTTGCCCATTTTTGTTTCTCTTATCTAAAATGAATTTCTATCCTCAGTTTTCTGTGTTTGTACATGCACAAACCTGTGCTTCTTTGTGTGTTCCTTTATATTTTCCTGATTCTGTGTTGTGAACCTAGGAAGAAGTCATTTCTTTTCCATTGTATATCGAGGCGATACGTTTTGCTTTCCATGAAGAGAATATGGTTCGTACTGCAGTACGTGCTGTGACACTAAATATTTATCATGGTGGGTGCCCAATTCTCTACCTTTGTTTCCTTGTCCTTTTTTCATTTACTCTTAATGCAATTAAATGCTAATTGTTATTTCTCATCTGGTATTCAGTTGGAGACGAGTCTGTGAATAGATTTGTTGTGAAAGCCCCTCAAGCTGAATTTTTTTCAAACTTGATTGCATTCTTCCAGAAGCAGTGCCTTGATCTAAATGGATTGGTTTCTGAAGCTCTGAAGTGAGAATCAGGAACTTAGGACAATTAACTTATGATTATAAATATATATATCTATATATTGTTGAGATTATATATTCTAATTACTGTTTTGTTACTGACAGAAACCCAGGCTCAGATGCAACCAGCACAATTTTTACTGCTGTTGATGAAATTGAAGACAATCTCTACTATTTTAGTGATGTTATTTCTGCTGGGATTCCTGATGTTGCAAGGTTAATTACAGACAAGATTTTGCGACTTTTGATACTTCCGTTGCTTCTTCCATCCGTGCAATCAAATGCCTTTAATGTAATGAGCTTATACCTTTTTGTTTTCTTTAGTTGATGTTCTTGACAATTTATTCCTGCACCTTTCTGATTGTCTAGTACAATTTGTTCTTACTTAACCTTTAGTAGCATTTAAACCAGGATATTCAAATTGGTGCTACCACTTCTCTGTATCTACTTTGTTGCATCTTACGCATAGTTAAAATCAAAGATTTGGCAAACACCATTGCTGTGGCACTTTTCTGTCAACCAGAGGCGTTCATCACAAATTCTAATGCTAAATTCAATGGTCATAGCTCCGTGCATGAATGCCAGCAGTCAGAAAATGGAAGTACAAATTGGGCTGATGGATGCACAAAGATGTCCCTTCCAAACTTTTCTAATCCCTCACAAACCCATTGTGAGGATTTTATCAGCCAAAACCACCCGAGCGGTTCACATTCTGCTTTGAGGTAAGATGTTTCATTTCTTCCTTTTTTCCATAAAAGCTTGCTTAAATTGATCTGAAAAAGGCCAAATTTGATTTCTTCATTGCTATTCCCCTCTGGAGCATATGGAGCACCTACTAAATCAGTTTATTTGCATACAATTATGCTCTGTTCTTTTCCATCACTGGAAGATATAAACTTCTCTAGCAGTGCTGTGCTCAGTTAGCTTTCCAATATTCTGCCTCATTGTCTTTGCCATATGGACAAACTATGATTATTAAGATTTCCTTTGCATTGTATCTCTATAATTATTTATTTATTTATTTTAACATTTCTGACATTCATAGGGAAGCTTTGCTATCTTGTATTACAAGTGGGAATGATCTGCAAGTTTTGGGTTCTTTGAGTGTACTGGCTACCTTGTTGCAAACAAAAGGTTTTGCTGTTGGTGTTGTTGAGTTTTGTTGTCTTGGCCATTTGTTCCTGTTATTCATTAACTGCCCCTACTTGTAGAATTGGATGAAACAATGCTAGATGCTCTTGGAATTCTCCCTCAGCGGAAGCAGCATAAGAAACTCTTGCTGGTAAGTTGTTGGCAATAGACTGTTAATAATTCTTTTTATCAATTTTGTGAAGTTTCTCAAATGTTTTAAAATTCAAATATTATTACCTGGAAATTTATCAGTAAAAAGTAAATAGAGCACTCTGTCTAATTGTTCTCTTAGAAGGGCTAGAGGGTTTTTTTTTTTCCTTTTTTTTTTGGGTAAATTAATTACCACAAAACTTCTCTTTAGAGCCTGCAGTCAATAAATGATGGGGCCTAGAAGCATGGAATATGATTTGAGGTTCTGGGGTGTCTCAAAGAGAGGTTTTGTGGTAAGTTATAGAGATGAAAAAAAAAAAAAAAAAAAAGAAGGAAATGTGGTGATAATTTCCTTGTGATGGGTGTTACAAAAGCTTAGGGCAAAAGATGTGAACAAGAGGCTACAATGTCTGTTAAGAACCAGGGAGAATGAGGGACAGGAAATCATACCCCTTGGTACCCATCCCAAAAACATTATGGATTCCTCTATTAAGAGCTTGAGAAATTTGATTGGTAGCCACAAAAAATTGACTCTAATGTAATGACATATGTTTACCACTGACCTCTGTTCCTTTGATTTCCAAAAGATTTGGATTTGAGATGTCATAGAAAATCTCCTCCTTGTAAACTTCTGACTTCTGATAGGGTATCATTGTAGATTAAGTTCTTTCTACCTTCGTGTGAAGGGGTAGATGATTTACCTTTAAATGATTATGGAATCTTATCAACAGTGGGTTTTGTTGGACAGAGGTGAATTATCTGTTGTATTCTGTCTGTTCCGCTTGTGGTTCTTCCAATTGACAATTTATCAAAAACAAAAACAAAAGGGAAAAAAAAAATTATATGAGCTTAAATTGTTGGGTAGAGAACTTTCCATCTTTACTATCTTGTTTTTCCACTTAGAGCACTGCCCTTAGAGAGATGCACTCAGGCGCATGCACACACACACACACACACACACACAAACAGAGAGAGATATAGTGAAATAGAGAATGGATTTGGCTCTTCAATGAAATTGACATAGCTGTTATTGTGAAAGCTACTGTTGTATGTTCTGTTACCATTAATCTGCACAAAATAATGTTGCCAAGAAAATTATGCTATTATGCTGATGTAGAAGATTTGGAATGGTTTTCCCCCTGCTGCAGCAAGCATTAGTTGGTGAAGGTTCTGGTGAAGAGCAACTTTTTTCATCGGAAGATAGCTCCATAAGAGATGGTTTCAGCAATGAGCTTGATAGCTATCTAATAAAGCTCAAGGTAATGATTCCTGTTCCTTTTTCTCACTCTGCAAGAGTGATCAGAGATTTTAACTTTAAAATATTTGCATCTTTGGTTTATTTAAAATGGGGAATGGAGGACCATATACCATACAACAATATTAAATTGAAAAATTTAGAAGTGTACGGTTTAATTGGTTCAACTAGTTTAACTAAGGTTGAACTAGAAAAACTAGTATTCAATGTTAAATATATACAAAATTTAATATATATATATATATACATTATATAAAAGTGTTGATGAGTAAAATGTAATAATATATAAAATATGAGTATTATATATATTATAATATTATATTTGAGAGATTTAATTATTTGTAATTTATAATTAACATATGGTAATATTAAAAAATTAATTGATATATTGTATAGAGGTAAGTAATTTAAGAAAAAGTAATTTAATATAATTTAATATGTGTTAAAATTGATTAATTAATGTATTGATAGAGATAAGTAATTTAATTCAAACAAATTGGTAGTATAATTCATATAATAATTAATAAAGTATATAATTAATAAATTACACACAAAATGTATCATAATTCATATAGTTTCAATTTTAAATAATTTATTTGTTTTCTTAAAGTGAAAGGCTATATTTTGCATAATGATTTTTGAAAAAAAAAAAAAAAAAAGTAAAACAATGATATGTAGGTGGTTATAAAGCCTCAAATTTCAAACATTTGAAATTGGTGAGTTTAAAGTTTAAACATTTGAAATCTTTGAAAAGGAAGGGTGTCGAAACTACTTGCTAATATAATAATTGATAAAGATTGTAAACAATAGACAATTGGTATTGCAGCTTTTTCACAAAAGCTGAAGCACAGGTCTGGCGTCCTGTGAAAGCTGAACATTTTGTTGAAATAAAGTCAAACCCCATATTGAATCATGATAATACAAAGTTTTTAGAAAATGTAGGTCTTTTATTTGACTTGTTGCCTTTCACTACAAATGCGGTAGGTCATTTCCTGCTTATTTTCTCTTTGGTGACACTAATCCGTTGCTTTTTAAATATCTTATGATTATTTTCACACTGACATCCATTAGCAAGTGTGTTGATTAATAATATACTTTTTTCTTACTTATTTTCTTTGTTTTTGCATTATTTTGATTTGGATTTCTTCACATTTTGGGTATTGTGCCATATTTTTGCTTGTTTTCTTATCCATTGATGCTGTAAAAGCTCTAATTGCTGTCCCATTGTCTCAATATGCATGTTTCTATAGTTGTTGAAAATTTCATGAAGGAAAGATATTTTAAATAAAAGAAATATTGGTGGGAGAAAGATGTACTGAATCATTGATATTCCCGTAACTCTTAATCATTGATTAGCTTATATACTTAAAACAAAAAAAAAAATAGTGATTAGGTTATGCATTCCATATGCTCTAGTACAAATGGTGTGCCCTAAACTTCAATTACCAATCAACTAGCTTTTGTTTTGTTTTTGCAGCATTGGGAGGAAATGAACTGAAATTGAAAACATATAAAGAGTGAGGCTTGGGGGATTGAAAACAATAGTAGTTGAATGCATTTAATGAACAATAAGGGAAACATGAACATCAAGTAAATTAAATGCATCAATTTATTTGCATTTCCTAGCCTGTTAATGTTACTTTCCACATTTTTTCTTTAAGAATTATTTTTGCATTATATCTGTATTGCATGTGCAATATCTCAAGCTGTATCCAATTTTTATAGCTTTAAAATATAATCATGTGTGTGACTTAGTTGCAGAATCTTTTAAGAAAGCTTCCTATTTCAAAGTGGTCCCTGGCTTCTACATCAGCAGGGGCTCAAAAAGCTTCTCAGAGTACTTATTTTGCTGCTCTTCTGTTGATTTCCCCTGGAACTTTAGCATATTGTTATTATTTTTAGTAAGAAAAAATTTTAAAACTGTTGACAAAGAGTTTTGGCTTATTGAGTTTCTCTTTTTGGCTGATTGAAATTATGTGCTGAATTTGAATCATAATAAATTGTTTACCAAACTGTTTTCATATATGTAATCCAAGTTCATCATTTATGATCTTCTTAGTTTCTTTCAATTGTACCTGGCAGGAACAATATGGAGTTATGTGCTCCTTCCCACCTCTGCAAAGAAGCCCTCGTGCACATAGATCTGAGGTGTGTCCTTTTTTACTTGGTCATGGGTTTCACTGTTTTCTTTTTGCCCCAGATTTATGAAACTCTTCTCCAAATACTTGTTAAACCATACTTTTGACATATGGTAGTTTTATTCAGTCATAACTTTTTGGGATGTGGTACCATTTATAAGCTAATGATTTAGGAAGTGCATTCTAACCTGCATATCTTTAAGATAGGCACAAACTTGAGGGTATAATAACAGGTGCAAAAATAATGGTTTCATTTTTTCTTCTCCATGCAATAAGTATGACTGGGAAAAGGCTTATACTGGTGGCTCAAAGTTCTTCTTTGCTAATGCTTCTGTCATTAAAGACAATATTGCTGCATATGATATTGAAGTGCCTTTGATAGTATGGTTTGAAGTTATGCTTGATTTTTTGTCTTTCTGTTTAATGATTATTCAGGAAAAGCTAATAGGATTTCCTTTCTTTCCTGTTTGAATCTTAAAAGCTGTGTTTGCTAGTAAACCTATCTGACAAACGTTATGCCAATTCCTTTGTCTCACATGTTTTCCTCTTTTCCATCTCTTAAAAAAAAATAAAAAACAGTTGAATTTGTGACATTATGGTGAGCATTTTAATGAGAAATGCATTATAGGTCCTTGATGCATTGGTTAGTCTGTTTTGCCGGTCAAACATATCTGCAGAGACACTGTGGGATGGGGGCTGGCTTTTACATCAGCTACTTCCTTATAGCGAGGCAGAGTTCAACAGCCAACATCGAAAGATGCTGAAAGTAAGTACTCAGTTTAAACAGTGGGCAATTCATACTTTCTCTAATGTGTTTTAAGCGATATTCTGTTAGCTACTGCAGTGAAATAGCTATGTTTTCACTTGATCAATAATGTTCAGTGTGACTACTGCTAAACCAGAATGGACAGAATATAATAAATTCTTATCTTGTGCATATATATGTTGAGCTGCTTTTCTTACTTGTATGTTAACCAATCTATCTTATATCCATAAGTTCAATGGTTTCTTTTTTAAGTTTGCAGACTTTGCCGTGGTTCCTTTATGTTTTGTTTTTGCATATGTTTCTAGTATTTGAGCAGTAATCATTATTTTTTCAATGACCTATATACATCTTTTATTCTCAGGATTCATACAGGAGTTGCACTAGGGATCTTGTAGAGCAGATTAGAGGTAGCTGGCCTGATATACTTATAAAAGTCTTATGCGATGGATGGAAAATGTGCAAAAAAGGTATCTTCTGACACTCAATGCTTGGATGATGTGCTGGTACATTATTGATTTGCTGATATATTTCAATTTGTGATTTTAGCAATTGAAGCTCCATCCCTGCGGAAAGAGCCAAAATACATACTCTTGCCATTGCAAATGTCCTCATCTGACGGTAAAGCTGTTGATAAAATTGAATGGTTTTAAAATGGGCAATGGGCACATATTTCTAGACTCTTTTAGACGTTGGTTAGTTGGACAGGGAGTTGTTCAATAGACATTCGATAAATGAGTCCATTTTCCCTACAGATGCTATTCCAAGTGACTCATCGTATGTTGCTGGTGAAAGAATGTGGGAGTTGGTGAAGGTTTGTGTTCCTGGTCTTGGTCTCCCTTCACTTTTTCCAATCAAATAATGTTTCAGCAATTAAGATTCATTGTTTAATTATTCATTTGTGAAACTTAGATCTCTCTCTCTCTCTCTCTCTCTCTCTCTCTCTCTCTCTAGTATATTGGTATGCATGTGTGCATTTGTTTGTGTGTTGATTTCTGTGTCTCCTTTTGTGTGGACTGCTGGTTGATTTGACAGATGGTAGACTGATTAATGGCATATGGATGCGTATAGTCATTATGCACCTCCCTTTTTAGTACTCTGTAATTATCCCTTATGCATTGTTATGGCTTCTTATAGGTACTTTTTGCTTTCCTCAGGTGTTTGTACTTCTTCATCAACTTCAGATTTTCTCCTTTGGTGGCACCTTGCCTGAGCAGCCTTATATCTATCCTCCAATTGATGCCCCTGAAAATTCTCGTGCAAGAACTGCGGGTTTGGATGCTTTAGGTCCAAAACCAGGCACCAAGTTGAATCTTGGTTAGTATTCTCCCCTGTAGTTTTTATAACCTCTATGGTTGATGATGATGCTTGTGTGCATATAGACACAGCTTCATTCCACTACTAATGGTTGCATGACGTTTTTGCTTTATTAGAAATTGCATTCTGATGACAATCATAGTTGACTCTCTCTGATCATTTCCATATGCAGTGGACGCTGTGCCTTGTAGGATTGCATTTGAAAGGGGTAAAGAACGCCATTTTTGCTTTCTGGCCATCTCTATGGGCATATCTGGGTGGCTTCTGCTTGCAGAAGAATTACCCCAGAAAGAGCATCATGGAGTTGTTCGAGTTGCTGCTCCTTTGGCTGGTTCCAATGTATGTTTAAACTGTTGTGCCATTGTAAGCAAATTGTACAATATATGTCTGCACAACATTTTTTGTTGCCTGAATACTTCATGGAACTCATATTTCACAATTTATAGGATAAAATGATTCAGAAGACTTTGTAGTAGGTCACACTTGATATGCATTCTATGTTTGGTTTTTGCAGATTGATAATAATTCACCATTGTTTATCATCTTGTGTTTCATCTGTGCCCAGCCTAGAGTTGATGATAAGCATTCAAGATGGTTACACTTGCGGATCCGCCCCTCCACCTTACCTTTTCTGGATCCTGCAAAATCTGCCTCCCATGGAGAGTTGAAGACAAAAGCTTTGGTTGATGGGAGATGGACCCTGGCATTCAGAGATGAGCAAGCATGCAACTCTGCTTTTTCTATGGTTCTTGAGGAGATTAATCTACAATGCAATGAGGTAGAGAGAAGACTAAAACCGTTGCTTGACCTTGAAGGAGCTGTAGACCCTGCAAACCATCCTCTAAATCCTTCCAAGGCTTCATTTTCAAGTGCAGTGCCTCCTAAGCCTGGTGTAAGTTGCCAATTCTGACCTTGCAAGTCTGAATTTTGTTTCCTTGATGCTTTTGGGTGGGAACATATTTTCTCGCCACCCTCATGTATATTTTTTTCACAAAATTAGAAATACCCGAAAATCTCGGTTTTTACCCTTGGTGCCATTCTTTGTACATTAGCTTCTTTTGCCCCTATTTGTTAGTTTAGCACTTTTTTCTTTCTCATTTGTCAGTTGTTCTAACCCTAGGCCTCGTTTTCATTTTTTCCTTTTTTAACACCCCTTGTTTTGTATGTCATGCAACAATAATGTATATTTGAGCTGATTCATAATAAAGCCTTTCGTACATTGATTGTTGGAAGAAAATAATTGAATTTGGAAACCCAGAACACCCCTTTCATCTTTTCCCTCCTTCACGTCTGATGTAAATTACATTGGCCTTGTTGGTTTAAGCTTTTTTATGTCAGAAAATTTAGCTGGAGATAAATTTGAGATTGAGAATGCAGTCAGAATCTCAGGTAAGAAGAGGGGAACCATGTTTGAGATTTGATCCATGGCATAGACTGTTTAAGGAATGATCGATCCATGGCTCAAAAGGGGAGTCAAACTTCCCAAGCATGGTCAAAGCTCCCCAAGCATTGTCAAGCAAGTTTGAGCCACCATGTAAAAGCTGAGCCACAGAGGAGATGTGTTGTTAGTTTGAGGGAGGGAAGTACATAGTAGGGACCTACTTTTTTCGGAGAAAAGGTGTGGTTGCTATCATATTATGCATGAATGGTGTGCATTAGTAGACTTGATAATTCATTTTGACCCATCTTTGTTTTGTTTGTTACCATCTCTTCTCATGCTGATGGCTTGTAGCCATCTGTGTGGATAAAACAACTGCTCTTGAGGGGTAAAAAAAGTTGGCCTCTGAATAGCCGCTGTTAAAACTAAATAACAAAATATAGATATTGGTGAGCTAAAAGCTATCAGCTGGCATTTGATGGCTAAAACGAACCCAGCCATTGTAGGTAAGTGTTAGAAGATTTTGATTTTTTGGGCTACGATCATGAGGAGTATTTAATTGTTTTGTGCATCTGGCTCTTTCCCTTTGCCTCTTTGGTTGTTTCTGGCTTGTGCTGGATCATTCAAAAATTCAGTTTCATAATTTTTGGTTGTGGTGCTGGTTTTGTTACGTTTGGCAACAAATAAAAGGAGCACAACTTTTGTTGGGGTTCTTTCGAAGATATAATAAAATAAAAAATAAAAAAAAGAAATTTCATTGTGATTTCTCTCATTTGTTAAATCTACATGGAAGATACAATTCACTGATCTCATGTCTACCTCTTCTCAATCTTTGACGTTGAGTTTTGAGTGTTGTTCTCACCAAAAGAGTTGCTTAATATATTTTCGTGATTGCCTTGTACTTGCCATGATGATTAACAATTTTACGTGGGCTTTTTTCTATATTTTGATGGTGTAGACTCTCCCTCGTACATTACTGGGTGGTCCCAAGCTTCGCATAGCTTATAATATATTCCCACTTTATGGTGCAAAATGCCTTTGACAAGTTGTGATTGTGTGTTTTTAAGCGTATCTCTGAATCTCAAGGGGTTAATTAAAGATGATAGAAGACTCTGCACCAAGAATTCTAGGTTGGTTTTATGCATTTGATCTGAAGCTTTTGCAGTTTTAGACGCTATGTTTTTACTGCTAAGTTTTCCAGTTCTATATATTGGTGGAAAAATGGTTTCCACAATTAGGGCTATTGAGTAGATTTCCGGAGCAAGTCGTGATCAAGAGATGGCCAGAGTATGCCGTGCCAGTCTCTTTTGTGGGAACAATTCAGGTGTTTTCTTTAATTGGTTCTCTTTTAGCCAGCTACTGTGCACTACGAGTGCTAATCAAAACTAGTGGATGACTCTCTTGTTTTTATGCTACAAATTGCACAAACAGTAGGGATCTAGGACAGAGAACCTTGTTAGTAAACAAGACTCGTCGTTATTTACATTGATGATTAGACTGACCTTTGCCGTTTATCATGACATTGGTGGTTCATGTTTTATCTCACAGTTTTTAACTGGGTAGTCCATTGAAAGTCAACTTGTGACGGTCATTATCAGTATCATTAACAAAAAAAGAAGGCTCGTGTGGCACTCGTTAGGTATGGTAATAGGTTTACAAAATTTGTTGACCGTAGAAACCTAATCCAAAGACTGCTCCAAGGTTCATCATGTCAGTTTGTGTCCTACACCAGGGTTTATCATGTCAGTTTGTGTCCTTTTTAGGCATATAAGGGAAGGTGGGCTAGCGGGATAATGATATTAAGGAATCATTCTCTGTTTTTTTTTAAAAAAAGGTTTTTGAGGTGACATTAAGAAATCATTGAGTAATGGAGGATGCATCGAATTGAAAAGCATCATTCAAGTTATGAGGATAATGGGATTGAAGCGCAGAGACAGATTTTCTGGCATAATAAGGTCTACACACTCGAGGGTCACATGAGGATACCCACTGAAATTTTGCGAGTGGGATTTCAACAGAAAATCCATCATTCTCCTAATAATAGGCCAAACTTTACCTAATAAATTAGGGAGAAAGACACTTTGAGAGTTTTCCTAAAGCAGTGCCACAATCGGCCATCTAAATTATCAAAGCATCTTTAACTTGTGTGTTCTATTGTGGGAAGACAGGCCCCACTTCCCGCCGTTTGATGCAATCATGGCTTTTGCTGTCATGGGTTCCATATATATAGGTCAAATAATGATGCTGGGTCCAAATGAAGCAATTTTTGACGTAGAAATTGAAAATTGGCTCGTAGTGGAGGAAGATGGTGTTTTTTGGTGTGAGGCCGGGGAAAACATACATGGAGAATCATTGCTCCTTTTCTGATTGCAGTGACTAATGCATGAATGGCCACTCATTGCAGTCAAAAAAGCATGTGAAATGAATATAATGTAATGACTGGAGATAACATTAGTTACTAAGAAAGTAATCAAGAATACTTGTGGGTGAAAGTGTTCTATATCTCCGATGCTTAAGAAAATTCCACTTTGAACATACTTATCTTGTTTATGCGTTGTGTTGTCTTTCTCAACGAATTTATTATTATCAAGTCTTAAAGAGAGTTGCTTGGTGTCTTGATCCGCCATCATTGCTCAAGACAAAACGGTCATTTCCTTTTGCTCTTCTCTTGTTTATCATTAATTCTCTGTGATATATATATATATATATATTTTTAATTTATTAAGACATTAATTACATCGTGAATTAAATAATAATAATATTTTTTTTGTATCAATAAGTTTCATGTTTTTTTTTTCTAGAATTAAAATTTTAAATTTTAAATATAAAAACTTAAAGTTTTAATTATTAAAATGCCTCTTAAAAATATCTTTATAATTAATTTAATTAGTCTTCAAGTATACTAATAAGTCATATTTCGAGTAAAAATTCATAAAAATTGAAGTTAAATGCTTGAAGTTCATCTTTTGTACATGACGTTTTTAGTTTGTGAATTGGACTTGACCCCAGGCTTGACCAGTTCCGGTTCTCAGTTCACCAATGGTTACAGTTCAAGGGAAGGAATGAACCGTGACAACAGCCGATTCGATGAGGTTCGATGTGAAATTTTTTTTTCTTTTAAAGTAAAATATTTTGTAATTTTCATTTAAAAATTTCTATGAACTAACAGTTTATGGTGTCGGTTTGGTTATTATGCTAATCAAGTTGATAAAAAAAAAACCCTCAATTATGACCGGTCAGATTCCTCCTCAAATCACGTCTCAAACAATAATTGCAAACCGTCTACTTTCTGATTTTTAAACTATACAAAATTGTACCAATTTTTAAATTAAAAAATTTATAATAATTATACGTATTATATAAAAATATTAATAAATATATATATATATATATTAGAATCCATTGAGATGGACGTCGGGCATATATAGGAAAAAAAATAAAAAAATAAAAAAAAAAAGGGATAAAAGAGAAACAAAACACATCCTGTGGCCAAATTAGCAGTTACACAAAGACAAGGACATTGTGGTCCAATGTCATCTGATGGGTTGATTTTACAGGGAAGAAAAAAAAAGAAAGAAAAAAAAAACAGCAGTCAGTCCATGAAAGAAACTTGGATTTTCCTAGGGAGACATGTACCCATGAACCCATCCTCCTCCAAAACCTTGTATTTTCTACCCCCAAAACAAAGCCTAACTTCTATACCACTCCTATCCCCTCCAATATTAACTGTCTCCAAGCTTGTTTGAAAGACCTCTTTTAGCCATTTCTCAAACAAACTGTTAACAAATGTACCTGACCCTTCTATTACTTCTTCTAATACCCTCTCTTCCATGCTAAAACCAACTACGTTTTGACCCCCAAAAACCTCTTCCAAGCAAGATTTGAACTTGGACAAGAAAACCTCAGCCATCTCTCTGTCCTCGGCCTTGTTCCGATCGAAAACAAAACGGTTCTTGATCAAGTCAAGAAACCCTTGTGGGATAAGGGGATCTGATGTCGTTTCGCGAGTCAGATCGCTTGACATGGGACTAAACTCCCCTGGTTTGTCTTCGCTTTCATCTTCCTCGTTTGCCTTGATATTGAGATCAAGGGTGTTGAAACTAGACTGTTTTGAGAATTCTTTCTTCTTGGTTCCTTTTGGAACAGTTGCAGCATAAGATTCATCTTCCTTTCCATCGTTTCTTGGAGCCTTGGTCTTGCCTGAAGTGTCGGTTATCCACTCAGCTTTTCTCTTGTGATCAAAACTAGCTTTTTGGGTGTTTTGCACCTTGAGTGTTATCTGCATAAGTGAATGATGATCCATTTTTCCATCTTCATGGCCCATGGGACCACCCTTTGTCAAAATTATTATTGCTTGGGCTTGGCAAGAATCTCCAGAATATCCTGTTTCCAATCCATCGGCAAGGAATTTCAAGAATTGGGTATCAGCCCATTCCACTTCTTCCACCAGAACAACGAGTTTTTCTAGCCTTCGCAGGCGTTGAGCAAGCATTTCACAGCATGTGCTTTCCACATTCTCTTGCTTCCTCATGTTCATGTAGAGCAGCGATTCGGCTGATCCAGTGAAGGACTCTGCAATGGAAAGTGCCAATCTTCTTTTTCCCACTGTGTCGTTCCCTTGAATAAATAGCCAAGTTGCTTTCTTGGTGGATTCCGATTCACTTAATGCTTCTAAAATGAAAGGAATGGTTTCGGACTGCCAGGGCACATTCTCTTGCAATAACTTGCACAGATCACCCTTGCCTTTATCCAATTTCCCTGAATCAGAGAACAATGAATTTCCAAGTGCAAGAGTGATCTTCACTTCCTTACCTTCAGTGCTTCTGAGGGAGTCCAAGCTCGGTTCTCCCGTTTGGTGATTTTGGGCACCAGTTCCAAAGTTGAACTCAATAGTGCAAGATTGTTGTCGTCTGAATTTAGGCACGCCATTGGAGCTCTGGCTAGACTTGAAAGATGAATCCACAAAGGAGACCGAATTTGAATCCGGGAGGATGCAGTTTTGGCTTGTCCAGTAGGGATACGCCGAGACATAAGAATAGCTCTTTCCAGTTGGGCTCTGATTGTTGCTCATTGTGGGGACAAAATGGCTTTGATTGTGCCTTCCTTGGTAGTGTAGGCTTTGGCAAAATGTGTTCCATTTTTTCTTGAGTTCAACCAATTCATCCTGAAAATATGAATCAGTACGTAAGATAGAATCCCAAAACATGGGCAGTGAAGGTACACTTTACATCATTTTGAAGCTTTGATTCAGAACCACAAGTGTTCGATTTTTTTGTTACCATTTGATTGGAATGGATGCCTTGCTTTTGAAGCCAAGGAGGCAAAATTTTTTGCTCGCCTGACTTGAATACTCGCGCTTCTTTTTCATAATTGATGGTGCATTCTGGGCAGCAAGTGAATTTGTCTTGTCCCTCCTTGCCAATGCTAATAAGTGGCTTTGCTTCCAGCACTTGAGATGTGTTCCCGGAAATGGCTATTCTTGAATGGTTGAAACTGCGGATAATAAGTTTAATAATAAGTTAATTAACATCAATTTCTTAAATAGAAACCTTAATTAATCAAACACTACAGTTCATTGGATCATTATTTCATTATTATTGTTGTTGTTATTACAAAGCACGCAAAAGGCATAAATTGGACTTATCAAATTTTTTTTTTTTTTGAAGTTATAAGTATGTGTTAATACCGATTGGGCCTGTGAATCGGGAAATTTAAACTAGGAGAGTTCTATTTGGTGCTTTCTTAATCTAAACATGTGAAGATTACAAGGTATGTTCTTTGTCAATCCCAAGCCTTTAGACAGGACAAAAACTTATGCCAAACGAATGTAGATAGTAAAAGCTGAAAGTGAGCAAAAACGACAACCGAAACATATATATCCTAAAATGATTCGGAGAGGTGGCCTTTATCAAGTATGTATATCGCATCCATCAAGATCTGTTCATTGAAAGAAACAACAAAGACCTGTACACGACAATGTTGTAACAAAGTAAAAAAAAAAAAGCGACTTTGGAAACCTTCTTTTTTTATTTGATTCTTTTCAATACTCTTTTCCATTGACACTGCTAAGGAAAAACGAGCAAGCATGCGGAAGCTATATCCTGACAAAACAACAAAAAAAAAATAAATAAATAATACACACACAGAGACACAAAGGAACAGTGATTCATATGTCTCATGAAACCAATACTTTTTCATCAGTGGTTTTGGACTCATTAACAATTAAGGCAAGCACTGACAGCAAGTACAAAACAAAATAAGAGATCGAAAGAAGGAACATCAATGGAGAATGGAAATGAGGCCAAAATATATACATGAAAAAAAATGGCCCGGGTGGGGGGTGTTGGGGAATAGTGCAAGAGATAAACCTGGAAGCATGGAGGCTCAATCCAAGACCACCTGAGGGAACAGAGACAGCTTGAAGTGCCCATTGATTCTCAAGAGGAGGTTGCCTCATGTGGCACCTCATATATGTCTGATAAGTTGAAGTTGCCATTAACCATACTTTTTTGTTTGAGTTGCTGTAATCAGACAGTAGCCTTCCTATTTCTGAGACTAGATGATCAACCGGACTGTAGCCGGAGACTTCTCCGTTAACAGCCGGATCTTCAACTGTCCATTTAAGGTCTCCTGTATAAATAATGGCCCCACCATCTCCAAGAGAATCCATTTTTCTTTTCAGTTCTTTGACATTCATGTCAACATCGTCTTTTTTCATGAATCTCAAAGAAACTGGTGCAAACTGAAACTTGATGAACTGGGTTTGCTTTAATTCAACAGGAACCTCTCCTCTCTCTAGTCTTCCCATCAGCTCTCCGACAAGGCCCTCAGTTATGGATGTACAGTCCCCAACAATCACAGTATTCTTCCTCTTTTTGCTCAGCAAAACCTCAAAAACCAACTTGATGTCTTCCTTCACAGAAGCGGAGTCTGTCAAGTAGTTGATTGGTACCTTTTTTTGTGGTGACAACAAAATTGGATTTCTCTCAGGAGTGCAAGCCAACAAATGAGTTTGCCAAAAAGTAGTGGGGTTGATGATCTCTCTTTGAGTATCAGTTGGAGAAGGAGAACAAGGTGAAGAGAAAACCCCACCAGAAGTGCCATAGCACTGGAAGACAGAAGAAGCCGAGAAGTCCTCTAAATTGTTCTTAACAGCAGTGCTGGAGAACCCAGCTTCCCTCATAACCCTACTGACACTAGGGTCATCTAAAATAGATATCACCAGCTGTTCTAACTCAACCTTTATGGTCAAGAGAGGCTGTTGCTGCTGCTGTTCTATGCAACCCCTTCTCTGATGAGCTTGTGCTCTTTTGAGTGCTGCTATTAAAGCATTGGACAGAGAGGGCTGGCCATGAAGCAAAGGACTTGGTGTTGTTGGAAGTCTGTTCAGTGCCACACCGAAGCAAAGCTCAAGGGCCCTGCACTGGAGAGGGTGCGAAGTTTGGTGAGGCTGAGATTTAAGACAAGCCCTTCTCAAAAGACTGGTTCTTGAGCTCAGCAAAGTGGCAGCAACGTGGAGAGGAGTGACCTGAGCATGGCCTCTCCTCCTTGCCAAGCTTAGAGAGTGCTTCAGGACTGAAGCAGCCTCCGCTGTGAGGGTCTGCTGGACCGTACAAGCTCCTGAGCGCATCACTTGGCCCAAACCCACCCCCCAACCACCCCCTTATGCAAAGAAAGACCCTTTTCTTTCAGGACAAACCTTCTTTCTGTCTTTCTTCTCTTATCTTCCTCTCTCCCTTTAACACCACCCCACCCCTTTTCTAGTCTCTGAAGACTAAATAGGAAATCAAGCTCTGAAAGAGCAGTTAAAGCCTCCTCTTTTGCTCTCGGAGGAAAAAACTTCCCTGCTAGAGCTAGCTAGAAGACCAGAAGTAAGCTGAAAATAGATGGTGAGATTTTTTGAGAGAAGTGCTTGGAGATATCTTAGTAGAGTGATACAAAAACCAGACCAGACCACCGCACCTTCTTTATACTTCTCATTGTTGGTGTTTTTTCCTTTTTCTTTTTAAATAGTAGGGCAGCTTTTTTTTTTTTTTTTTGGCTCTTTATTTCCACTCCCTTGCTTTCTCTCCTCCTGAGATTACAGTTATACTATTGCACTATCTTTTCATTCCCCAGTGTTCCTTTAAATGGTAATCTAATTTGTCACTGGATTTTTTTTTCTGCTAGCTCATTAAGATAAGAAAAGGTTACTTTCAATAATCAAATTCTATTGTTGGGACTTGCAAGTATCAATGCATATGGTAAAATATTTAACCGCAGGATGCGCTCATCAGGTTAATTTTTCACCCCCAGGATGATGAAAAGCTGCAAGAAGATTTCAACCTGCCTCCTTTGTACCTTTTTTTTATGATTTTATCTGCTACTTCGAGAACTATGTGCCTGAAATAATTAATATAAAACAAGAAAGTTTACTAGCATGATTAATGATTACTAATAGTAAAAGGATGTAATGCCTTTTTCGCTTTTTTATATTTTTATGCAAAATATTTTCATGAATTAAGGAAAAAAAAATGTCAGGATTCAAAATTCACTTCAGACTCAGAGAGTTTCCCTCTATTTCCACATCACCCTCTTTGAATGGTGTATGGACAGACAAAACCAGCAGAAATTCAAAGCGAGTAGTAAAGAGAAGCGGAAAGGAGCCACTGGCCAGTCTGTGAAATGAGAGATAAAAAAGGAAAGTTGAATTCTTTACTTTTTTCCACTTTCTTTTTCTTCATTATCATTTGTTGGTTATACATAAATATGCGCATATATATGACCTATAGTTTTGTGTTCTCTCTCCACGCCAATCCTCGTAGAGAGGACAGCATTTTATTCCCAAAGTACCCAGAAAGCAACCCTCTGTCTGCTATCCTACAAAGCATTATTGGCTCTTTTCTCAGCTCCCTCTTTCCCGTCAAACTGCAATGACCTTTTGTCTTAATCCCTTCTCACCCCCAACAACCCACTCAAAAGGGTTTTTGGGTTGCCAAATGATATTGATATCCACAGTTATGATAGACAAAATTATTAACTATCTTCACATTTTGTTCAAATAAGACATATCCCATGATGTGCTTATGCTTGTAGGTCAAGGAACATGGGTGTGACCTTTCAGTAAAACCTTTTGACTACTTTCATCTCTTTTCTTATCTTCTCCCTACTTTGCACCTTATTTCTTATACCTTCATCAAATTCAATCTCATAATACATTAATAAAATTTCATCACATATGTAAATAAATGGACAAAGCTCATATCACTTAATAATAATCATTGATTATCATATATTAAAAAAAAAATCTATATTTTAATTATAATTGACGGCTATAATTTTATATTTTAAGACCCATTTCTATTTATTCATATCCCTAAACTTTTTTCTTTTTTCCATATAAATAAACCATAACAAGATGATACGTGGGCACTTAACGGAAGGACTATAGAAAATTGGAACCAAGTTCCATGGTCCAGTTGACTCATCCTAATTGTTCCGCTAATCAATTTCATCAAACGTAATCCATGCTATGATCAATCGGATGTATGATATTAAATATTGATTGCAATTGTATCTTATTATGATGATGAATTTTTTCTTTTGTTTTTTTTTTTATTGGTCAACATGTCCTATTTATAATTAATTGTTAAATTATGGAAATATGACTGTGTATTAACCATCTCAAACGTATATTATATTATGTAAGCTTGTTGTATTCATATTCATACAGGCACACATACCATATTATTCGATTAATTTAGATTTTCTCTTGGTAAAATATTCATTTAGAATTGAAAAGTAGAAGGTTTAGTAAAATTATTCATTCGCAGCTTTTACTTATAGTTAACAAAGTCGTCTAGAGAAAATCTCTGGACTTTAATATATAATGTGTAACGTAATTAGTGTGCATCGTGTAACACGTTATCACTTTCCCCCCCCCCCCCACCCCACCATTTTTGTCCTTTTCAAGTCATTTCGATCCACATTCATTGAGTAATGAACTCTACTGTCTCTTCAAGACTTACACCCAGATGATGCTTATTAATCCAAGTTACTGTTGTGTGCCTTTGCATGAGCGGTGGCTAAGGAACGGAGCGTTAGGGAAAGGGGTTATTAATAATTAGGTGACTTTTTTTAAGACCCACCTTTTGGGGTTGGAAAAGTGCCAAATGATATGCCCCCGGGGAGATCATACGGTCTATGGTCAAAGTCATAGAAATCGTCTCGTCTAGGTTTAACAGTTTTGTCGCAAAGATAAACACTCAAAACTTTAATCGTTTGTACATCTCGGCATGATTAGTGTAAACTTCGCATATTGTAAAAATAGACAAAAAAAGGTTTCAAAGGCAGAGTCAGAGATGACACGTAGTAGCATTCAACATGGTGCACCCCAATGTTGTTTTATGCGTGTACAATGATGAGGTTCATTAATTGTTGGGTTATTGCTGATGCTCTTTTGGCAAAGAAATTTTTGGTTATCGATTGTGTAAAAAGGAATTGAGGGGGTTGGGGGTGCCCAAATCATAAGAACATGATATTTCAATATTCAAAAGATGATGGGGAGTGAACAGAATTTCTCTACTCGGAAGGAAAGTATCGCTTTGTGAACTCATGTTGACACTTCAGAATTCTTTCTATGAAATGGATTCCAGCCCCCATGATTTGGTTTGCGATTTTACACACAAGTTTTCAACAAAAGAAGGAAAAGAATGAATCATAGGCTTCATCAAAACGGGACATTAAGGCCCCATATGGTTAAGCAAATTAAAAGTATCTGACATAATGCCTGTAACCATCAACTCCAGACTAATTAATTTGGTAAGAAAAATAAATAAATAAATTTTATGAATTAATTTTCAACGAGGAGGAATTGTAATATAATTAGAACCAAACAACTACAATCCTATCGGAAATTTAAGTTGTCAAGGAATGGATAATTTTTCTTGTTTAAACCATTGTAAAAAAAAAATAAAAATAAAAATTCAAGAGTTATGGTTCCATTCCAACTTTCCCTGCTCAACTTCCATTACATGTACAGCAGAATGTTTCACTTAGCAGCCCACCTTAACCTCGGCCTCCTCGACCCTTATGCATAACATGCTTACGAAGCATTCTGCATATAGGAATCTGAAAGTAGCATGTCAAGATGCATCTAAAGTTCAGTCAAAACAACACAAAATCGAGGTGGTGGTAAGAAGATAATATGGTCTCAATGTGAGAAATTCCAAGGCATATTTTCACTATGTAAAATTGTACATTAAAACGATAATATTTTGACTTTGAATGCAAATTTATATGGTGCACCCGGTGCATCTAAGAAATTCTCATTATTATGGTAAAAAAAAAAAAAAAATAAAATTAAAGGCAATTATTTTTTCTTTATTAAAAAAAACTTAAGAGGCATTGACGGGTCAGCAACCGGGGCCCCGTCAATTGCAAAATCCAGTCCGAAAATTCCCAGTCAATCAGTCATAAGTCTACCCGACCTAAAAATTAAAATAAAAAAGGGGAATTATAAGTGAACAGATAGAGAGAGAGAATGGAGAAAGAAAGCGTGCAACTTTATACAATAAATGTCCCCCCAAGCACATCATCATATCATGTGGATATCCGCTCTTTGATCTTCCCCCCCCCCCCCTCTCTCTCTCTCTCTCTCTCTCTTAAACTTACTTTTTTTTTTTATTTAGTTTTTTGCTTTCCTTTTTCTTTTTTTTTTTTTTTTTCAAATTATTCCTTTTACTCTTTCTTTCTCTCTCTCCGTACCCGATCTCTTTCTCACTGTCTCGCTCCCATGTGTACATTCCAACATTCTTTTTTCACCTGGGGATTTGCAATCCTTTTTGCTCTTTCCAATTCCACAGCACACACCTAGCCCGTATCCACCACTCTCCATATATGATAATATGAGATGCATCATGCAATGCAAAATTGCAATTTGCAAATGTCTTTTCGGATATTTGCTCCCAGAATTGTGTATTTAATCGATCTAATTCTAACATGGAGGGTGCACTTTTTTATTTTTGGATTCACTTCACTTTCTTTTTTAACACTAATTCATACTTAATAACATAAATAATATTTAATTAATTACCATCACCTATTAAATAAATGACATAAACATATGTTAAATATATATAATTTAAAAATATACAAATTTATTCAATTATTATTTTTATTTTAATTAAATCCTACTTAAGTTTTTTATTTAGACTCAGAATTAACATTTGACTTGAAGTATTTACCAATCATTTGGCAACTTAAGGTACAAAAGCATGTAATCTATAACGACTTGGCGTTTCTATAAATGGCAATCCTCATTCAATGTATGGCCGAACATTTTTCGTAGGATTACATCAGAATTATAAACGACATACACAGGACAGTGGTCCATGAGGTCGGCATACACGTAGGAAGTTCGTATTTATCAGATTCAAATCATGGGGTGTTTTCGAAGCTACTGTGACTTTTCCATATGGTTATATTGTTTGCTGTGTAATGGTTCACTTTTCTTATAGAAGTTTTTTATACACACTCTGATAAATTTATATTTTAATTTTTTCAAAAAAATAAAATTTATGAAAATAAAAATAATTATTTTTATTATATAATTTATGACGTAATGAATCTTGTAATAATAAAAAAAAATTTTTTTCCATGCAAAATTATTGAAAATCTCAATCTCAATTCCATGTCTGTAAATCATGGCCCAAATGATCAATTTGCAGTTGTGGGGAAAAAAAACTGTAGAAAATAAAATAAGTTTTCTCTTTATTTGCCCTCTCCTTTCTATGGTTATTCGCCATGAATGTAGCTCCAGACGGTATTCTGCACAATGGTCAACGGAATTATAATTACTTTTCTATCAGGGCACAGTAGGTTTTAAATTTCGTTTGCATTATGGATTCATGGCTGTAGTTGTCAAATCCAGCTATTCAATTGTTTTAATTTTGGAAAGATGTGGCCGATAGTCATTTGAAATTTTTCATTTGTTCATCTTCTCGAATTGAGTCCGGAGCCAATTAACACACACACAAACAAAAAAAAAAAAAAAAAAAAGATCATAGCTAACTTCGTAATAAATAATTAATAGTTAAGAAAAAGTAACAGATTTCTCGTATTTCATTCTTTCATTGGCGTCCTCAAACCAAGCTTTAATTTTGAATTTATGGATTGATAATAGGATATAAAAAAAAAAAGGTTCCCTCTTGATCCAAGTTTCCATACGGTTTTGAAAGAGTTCGAATTTTTATAAAACTTTAACTTCAGCCAGACTACTAGATCGATTAATGGAGTGAAAGATAAAGCAGAGGAAGTAAAGGTGGGAAAGAAAGCTTTTGCTACTGAAATCTAAGAGACTGATTGATCAAAGTGGGTCAGCAGAAGGCAACGAAAGCGAAAGAATAAGTAAAGGAAAAGCTACGAAAGTATGTTCCTTTCTTTCTCTATTCCATGCATAACAATGACAAACCAATCCATCATTGCTACCACTCTCTTTATTTGCCAATCCCAATGAACATGAACCTCTCTCTCTTTCTCGACCGCTTTGAAGATGTATAGGATGGACAATTTTGAAGATGACACATTAGTAAAATGCATGTTTAATCCCCTAATCCCATCAAGTTACTGAAAGAGGAGAACCGGGACTCACAATTAAGGCTATAATCATACATATACTTACATTTCACCATTAAATCTAATCAAAAATCTTTTTTTTTTTTTTAATGGTAGGTAGAAGGGAAAAGACCAAATGCAAAAATTTGAAGAGAAAAAAAAAAAAAAAACACTAAGTACCCACTCATAAACCAAAAAATGAAGGCTCCCACTAACACGTTTAATTCCTAGCTTCTTTTTCTTTTTCTGAGCCAAGAAATATAAAGATAGTACAGAGGCTTAAAAGAGCAAATACACGGTTAAAAAAGACTGGTATGAACATGGCACAGGGTAAATACTTGTTTATTAAATGAGATTCATAGGAATGCCAAACCAACGTTGGAGAAGGCACAATCAATTATCCAATTCCAATACCGTGAAAGAAGAACCCAACTTTACCTATTTATGAAAGAGTCAGTCTCAAACCACGTTTTTTTTCGCCCTCTCACTCTTTTTGGCTCTCTTCTTTGTTATCCTTTTCTAATGCTTTTTACTTTTAGGGGACAGTTCAAAAAAAAAAAAAAAAAAAAAAAATTTCCTACAAGAAAGACTGGGGCTGTGAAGAAGCTGTTAATAATTGAGGCACAAAAGCTGCGCTTAGCTAATAATTCATGGACATAAAGGCATCCCATTCAACAAAAATAACTGAGATATGTATATCTTGGCAGACAAGTATAGAGTCCAACTTTTTTCTGGTAATAGAGTTATAACAAAACAAGGCATACATATGACACATGAGTCGCTAAACAACAAAAGCTCCCTCTGCATGATTGTTGGTTTTGAAATAGACATGTCAATGGTGGCGGAATGGGTTTCAAAGTAGACATTGCAGGATGCTTAGCTAGTGAATTCGAGCAGTCTGAATATACTCTCTGCACAAACTTATAAGCCTGTTTGATCAGGCTCAAAAACAGACTCAGAAATTGTTTTCTACCGGAAGACCCAAAAATAAAAAATGCAGGAGGGAAATACACCAATTGCTGGGGCTTTTAGTCAGCTGATAAGAGAAAAAATTGGAAAAAAAAAAAAATTCAAGGTTTGCTCTGTCATCAGGGATTTGTCTGAGAAGAAGAGCTGTCCAAAAATTAAATGCTATCATTTTCATTCCTTTATGGCATACATCATACATATGAAAATCTCATGTGAACCATTTACTTACTTGAGTTATTACTCGTGATGCTGCGCTAAAAGAGAGGATGGATGATGGGAAAAAATAAAGGCTTTTTCTGAAGTAACTAGAGGAATTTTAGCTCAAATTAATCACACAATTTAATCCATCCAATATATGAATAGAACACCTTAAGGTCATCAAAAAAGAAAATAACCAAGAAATTTTTAATATAACAATTCGCCTTGTCAAGTTGAGAGAAAAAAAAAAAAAAGGAAGTAAAATGAATTTCATGCAAATTTTGTTCTTCTCATTCAAGAAGCAATGGTCTAAGGAAATGAAGAATGAAACTTCAAGCCATTTCCTTCTCTATTTCTGAATTTCTTCTTCTTCATCCTCTCTCTTTATTTTTTTTTTTTTATTTTTTTTTTTCAAATGTCTTTGGATATTGGCCTTTTTGGAGCCTGCAAAGATTCCAAAAGACAGATCAGAATATTTACAAACTCAGTAGAGATTTCGGGAATGGAATATGCATTGTACTTGCATGGCTGCAAATGGTCCATATCGGGCCAGTCCATAGGTGATTTGCATCTCGTTGGAATTTGAGTACCATTCCTTGTAGTTTGAAATATCACCGAATCCTGTAGTTTTTCCATTCCTTGATAACGCGTTCGAAGTATTATCACCTTTAATGCACAATATAGATTAATGAAAATTATAAACACACTACTGTTATGCGTTTTTTTTTTTTTTTTGTCATTAGTTCTAGGGTTTAAAATCTAGTTAAGAGATTAAGAGTCTAACCTACAATGTGACTAAGGTTAAGAGCTATGTGGGGTTTTTTTTTTTTTTTCTTGCTTTCTTATTAAGAGGTGCATTAAACTATAAAATATATAATAAAAATAATTCATTTCATTATTATAAATCTCATATCTTCCTTCACAAGATTAAAATTTGAGATTTTAAAAGTAAAAATTTAAATTTTTAACTATTGAATATTTCTTAAGAGATGTTATGAAGATCTCTTTAATTGTGCGAAGTCCATCAAAAGCTATGTCATTTAAAAAGTGGTACAACTCTTTGGATCTTCTTTTGATTATTCCTCTCTTTTTGACATGCATACATATATTGTTTATCATTTCAGCATGATCTACCTTATTAATTATGGAGTTCGGAAGGTAAGTGCCAATGACAACGAATCTTTTTAATCTTCTCAATACTTTTGTCTTTGAAAAGATTGACTATGGGGTCCGAACTGTTTTTTATTTTTTTTTTTAACGGACTTCTATCAACAATTAAAATTGCATAAATTTTTTGTTACCAAAGAAAAGTTAATTTTGATTTATTTTGATAGTGTCATATCAAGTGTTACTACCACGGAATCGTGTCTCAGATAATATGATAAGGGATCTATACGTAATTTGAGAACATTCATATTAACGTTTGATCGTTTCCTTTTTTTTTTTTTTTTTTTTTTTTTTTTTTTTTTTTTTTTTACTTTTTTCTCATCTTCACAATTGACAATAACTATTGAGGCAAAAGCTATAGAGTAATATAAAATTAAAAAGGTTGTGAGTGTAGGCACCACTATCGTAGTCAAAAAGTTTTCTTCACATTTTACATCTTTTATGAGCACTTTATTAAGGGCAGTTAAAAGATTGATTTGTTTAAATCATTGGATTTAGGATCGAATCAATAAAAGCTTTTCTCCATATCTCATCACATTTTATGTCCTTGAGGCCCTATTGGGCTCTCAATGCCAGGTTAGCTCGCTTGCTTCTCTTTCCCCAGAAGACAAGAAATTGCCAATGGGAGGACAAAGATCAAGGAGGGAAAAAGGTGGGGTTTAGTCATTGATTTGAGAGTTTATTCCCAACGATAGTACATAAACAAAGTAAAATAATGACAAAGATAGATAGCACGGCATGGGAATATTAAGACTGTCCTGCGAATGGAAGGGAATTTGTGAAAACGCCAAAAGGGAAGAAGCCAACACCCCCTCAAAATTCCTTAATGTCTGAAACAACAACAGGGCTACCTAGCTAGAGCTCCTTTGAAGTTTGAATAAACGCATGCCCTTTCAAGCTGACACAAACACACATGCATACAAGCACCTACGCACCTCTCTCTCTCTCTCTCTTTCTCTCTCTCTCTCTCTCTCTCTCTCTTTTTCTCTTGCTGCCCTGGCTCGCCTTTTCAAGCTCCCAACATGGATTCTCTTTGCCAGTGCAATACCCATCACATCTCTCAAGAGATAGTACTAGATTCTATTTCACACCCCCCCCCGTTTTTTTTTTTTGCCCTTTCATCCATCTTTTAACACCATCACTAAGACACAAAGACTTATGTACATTATCTTGTCTATTTTGCATGGGAATATAGCATGACAATGTGAATGATGCCTTTTGAAGATTATTATAAGTAGTTAAGACCCCACTTCCACTCTTGTTGTCATCATTGCAGCTGAGGTGGTGGTGGGGCTGGACTGCTTTTTAACTTTGTTTAATTTATATCCATTTCTTGGTAGGGTTGAAGGAATGTCTCTTTACTTGAGCTTATAAATCTCCTCTTTTATAATCTCTGTGCCTCCACTTGTCTTGGGACTGGATTATTACCTTTTTGTGTGTGAAATAAAATGGAGCATCGAAGCACCAACTTTGGTTCTTATTCATAATGGGGGTACTTATAATCATCCTTTTATACTCATCTTCATCAATTTGTATATCTTGGATTATCATCAATTTATCATTAATAGGCTGTGAGTTTCACTTCTCGTAGGCAGATTAAATTCGTTTAACAAAGCTAGTTGAAGGCCATAAAAATATGAACATGGCTTCTACCACATAGCCCCACTCTTTGCACTTTGCACCAATTTATCCAAAGGCCTACGATACAACTGAGGGAAAGCCAGGCCCCAAGTCAAGACTAAAAGTATAGTTCATTTGGATTCAAATTCTGAACTATCGAACCAAAAGTCCACAAAAACAAAAAAAAAAAAAAAGAGAGAAAGGACACCCTAAAAATCTCACATCAGGGAAGAGCTCAACTGCTTTTGAGTAACTGAAGAATAAGGATGTGGAGAACTAGCCTGACAGCCGAGAAACAAAAGCATTATATCTGTAGATCCTTTTATTATTGCACATTATCGGCACATTGCACAACAACCGCGTCTAGCTTCTTCTTCTTCTTCTTCTTCTCCATCCCTCGAACCCGTGATTTGATAAGTTCGTGTGCACACGTGACTTGATAAGTTCAACAGCATTTAGCTTCTCTTGTCTATTATAGCGTCACTAAGTTCAAAATTAAATTCCCTTTCGTATCAAGAAAATTGAAAAAAAAAAAAAAAAAAAAAAAAGCCATTCTTGCTGGTTGTGTTTGTAAATTGAAAAGAATTAGTGGTTGCGCAAAGTTGGGCTTGAAATGCGAACTGGGCTTTAGTTAGTCTAGAAATCTTAGGCGTTGGAAGTGTTAATTGTTTGGGCATTCACGGCTCAGTCCATCCATACGAGAGCCCGTAATGGCGTTGCAGCCCATGTTCAACGTTGGCCACTACACATTTTTTTATTTTTAGTTGCGGCGCAAAGAAGAAAAAAAATTACAATGACATTAGTCATATCCCTTATTATTCTTAATTTAACATTTTTTATAAGAATACTCAAAATAATAACTTTAAGTGAAATTGTATTATAATTAATTATAACATATTAAATTTAAAATTATTAATGCACTTACCTCTCTTTTTTTTAATAAAAAAAATTTAAATTATCACTTAAATTTTCCCGTGGTTCTTCACAATTTTAACAGAACACCGCTACAATAATATATATTATGTAATATACGTGGCAAAAAAATATTATAAATCGATCACTATTTACGTTAAATAATTCACACGGCCAAACTGCTCATACGTTAAACGACTACGTTTATTGCTTAATACCCCGGTAACAACAACTTACGCGCCCCTATGTTCGGCACAAGTACACGCGCCCCACACACGCACAGAAACAAACCACTATCGGGTAAAATCTCTCTCTGACAGACACGCGCACGCACAGAAACACAAACGCACACACGCATACAGCGTCATAACGCAACCGACAGCCAAACCAATTGGTAATAATCCTCCGTCAGCCGGAACCTGTAATGTCAACGACCCTTACATTACGCTGCCGGGCACCGGCACCGGCACCGACCTTGGGAACAGTGACAGTGAGCACGCCATTAACCATAGATGCCTTGATCTCATCCCTTTTAGCATTCTCGGGAAGCCTGAACTTGCTCAAGAAACTGCCATCCTCAGTGCTAATTTGAAGCATACTGTCATCATCAATGTAAACCAGCACATCTTCACTGCTGGACCCACCTGGAAACACAGCTCTAAACACGTGGGCTCTTGGGGTTTCCCTCCGATTGACATGGGTCTGACGAGAATAAGGGAAAATTGAGGAGGGAAAGTGAGTGGAGAGCATGGAAGGAAAAGGAAAGTTTTGAAAAGGGTCCCAAAGATCAAGTGAGGCGAGGAAGTCTTCTGGGACATCCCACAAGTCTCCGGAGGAGGAATTGGGGGTGGTGGTGGTGGTTACACCTCTTTCGTTATTAACTGGGACTATTGACATGGTTCTTCTGTGACGAAGTTTCCTGCTGGGGTTTTGGTTTTGGGAAAGTGTAATAGCATAAGAAGGAAAAAGTAAGGCTCATTTTATTACACTCTCTTCGGTTCTAGAAAGTGCTTGGTTGTGGGCTGGGTTTTGGGATATACTAGTCTGGGACCAACCCAAGATCTTTTCTGAAATGGTACTAATTGATGATAAATTCACTAGTTAGTTAGCAATTTGGCTGCCTTGATCAGATGACCCCAACGCAAAAGTCAACTTTTTTTTCCCAGTCTCTTCCTTAAGCGTAAAGCCCATATAGACCAACTGCCTAGACAGCCGATATGGTTTGGGGCTATTTTCCGGTTCGGAGCCCAGCTTGAGTAAAATAAAATGATGGGCCCGTACGAAAGTTGAAACTTCAAAGCCTATTATATTATGGACTCCCATAAACAGATACATATTGTGTTTTATTTTGATTGAGGGCAGTCAGATAGGCCCCATTTTCACCCACTTAAGTGGGCCTAAGGCCCGCATTCACGGATCAGTATCGATCAATGTATGTTTTACGTTACCTCGTCGACATAGTCGTCTCGGACATGTCGTTGTCGTTTGTCTTGCCGGTAACTGAAACCTGAACCCTAATAGTCCTAATCCCAAATTTGCCCTTTTGAAGCAGTTTAAAGCAGACGCACGCACGCCCGCACGCAATCTGTCTTCCTCTCTCTCTCTCTCTCTCTCTCTCTCTATCTCTGGTCTCTGGTCTCTGGTCTCTGGTCTCTGCTCTCTGCTCTCTCTCTCTCTCTAGACAACCATATGCCCAAAACCCCAATTGCAGACACAGCGGAGCAAAGCATAAACCCAGCTCTCTTGGCGTTTAAGCCTCGCCAAGTGCAATTGGTCTCTAAGCGCACAACTATGAACCAAGAAAACAGCACTCAAAAAACCCTCTTAAGTGCGGACCAGAGGTCCCATTTGCTCCTCTCCGTAGCTCAGTATCTTGAAAGCAATGGCTTCTCCAAACCCTCAAGAAATTTCTCTCCGAAGCAAGTCTCCAGGTCTCTCTCTCTTTCTCCTTCTCTTTCTCTGCGTATAATGTATGCTGGTTCTGTAGAAATGCAATGTAAAGGTTTACTCTTTTCTTGCTGTGATTTCTCCTGCTTTCTTGCTGCAGAAGAATGATTTGGAGGGCTCCGTTTTCGATTTGGAAGAGGTGTTCTGCAAGTTCTTGGAGATACGGTAATGAAATTCTTTTGATTTCATTTGTTCATTGCTTCTCTTTGGAAATCTGTTTACGTTTGTCTTTTCTGTTTTGGTTTTCTTGTCTCAGAATGTTGTGTGACGTCTACACTTTTGGCTACGAAAGAGAATGAAAAATCGAACATTGCCCACTGATGCTCTTCTGTTTTAATCTTTTAATGATGTTGATCTGAGATTTTTCTTTTTTTCAATTATTATTTGCTTGAATGCCTCCTTTTTCTTTATTTCTTTCTTTCTATCTTTCTTGCCTTCTATGCCTCCTCCTCTCTTTGTTTCAATGGTGCTTTGTCTTTCCTATGGAGGTCCTCTCAGATTATATGACGATGTTATTGATGTAGTTGACGGTCGTCTCTTGGATTTGAGATGTACCAAATCTATAAGCTTTCTACATTGATGGTTCTAAATGGCCTTCCACCTTTGCAAAATAGCCGGTGTTCACATATTTTTCACATTTTATTTTCTTAATAATTGTTCTGAATTAATCATTAAAAAATCTTTTGGTTACTGTTCTCTCAATGCTTGAGCATTTTTATTTTGCAGTGTTCATAACGTCACAAAGTTTGAGAGTAGCAAGGTGCAAGGTGTGTCTATTTTGGAAAGGAGTTAGCTTTTTTCAACAAGAAACATATCCTTTTTTTTTTTTATTTCATCTGTATTTTTTTGTTTGATTTTACGCATCATTGATCTCCCATTATCCCCATTTCAAGCTCATAGTCTGATTCTATTTAATTGCAAATATACAAAATGAAGGGGGTCCTAAAGGAGATGGGCATGGTTTTGCTGTGTCTTCAGAAAATGTGAGTCAGAGACAGAGAAAGGAAAAACGGAGTGAGAAGAGGCATGATGATGCCATGGACAGAGAAGATAGAGCGAGTGATGGAATTATTGATTCTAAGAGTACCAAAGAGACAGTGAGGCTTGATGCATTGCCCACAGCCATAAAAACTAAGGAAAAGAAGAAAAAGAAAAAGAATTCTAATTCCCCTGACCGAGAAGAACAAGTCAAAGTAGAATTGCACAAGGAGCCTGCTCGTAATATAGTCTGTGAAAACTCCCATAAGAAATGCAAGGACAAGAAGAAAAAAAGTGATTCTGAACTACTGCCTGGGACAACTGAAGAGACACCTATAGATGCAGTAGTTTCAGAGGGCAAGAAAATAGCTGATTTTGAGATAGAAAACCAACCAAAGGATAAGAAGAAAAAGAAACACAAACTATCATCTGATCCTGTTGACGATGTTGGAGAACATTTGTCAGAGGGCAAGCGAGTGGGTCAGTTGAAAGAAGAGGAGTCCTTGAAAGATTCCCAAGTGGTTGATTCTGTTATTGTAAATGCTGATGATGTTCTGTTGGAAAACAGGAAAGCCAAATCTGAAGGAAAGAAGAAAAAGAAGGATCATGCTACTTCTGAATCTGTATGTGGTGGGGATTTGAAGGAGCTTGAAAGAAAATGGAAAGAAAATGATTCCACAAAAGATGATTCAAGGACTGCAAGTGAGGTTGACAAGCAAGCCAAAAATTCCAAGAAGAGGAAACGATTGGCTTCTGAAGAAAGTGCTGGTCAGTTTGCTGACAGAAAGGAATTGGAAGATACAAAATATAGGGAGACAGAAGTTTTAGAAGAACCAAATATGAGTGAGCGACCTAAGAAGTTGAAATCTTCCTCAAGATCTGGTGAAAAGGAACAGGGAGAAAAAACCAGCAGCATTGTTTCCATGGAGTCCCAGAAAACACCTGCCAAGCAACTTGATGGGTGGTTTGATGGCAACCTTGAGAAAAATGGAGAAAAATCTGCAATGCAGAGTACCATGATGAAGCAACAGAATGGTTCAGTTCAGGTATGAGATTTGACACTTCAATCTTGGGAAGTTTATCATTTGGCTAGTTCAAATTCTGAAGCACAAAACATAAACCCCAATTGTTTTCTCATGTTTGAACTGCTCCATTTTTCCCATCATGGTAAAGTTTCTTGCAGTGAGCAACTGCATTTATGCATCCACAGAAACTTGTTCTTATTGAGTAAGTTGCATATCCAAACTCCTCAAGCAGTCCTGCTCTGAGTTGGCAGTTTTAAATTGGGACTGTATAGTTATTGTTTTTCATTAGAGTAGGTGTTAATTGAAGTAGTATCCATTTATTGGCCACTAAATAATTGCATTTTGGTGACAGCATTAGGGTCAAGGTACTTGGGGCATGTTTTATGTTGAGGGCTTGAACAGTATTTTGGTTTTTACTGATCAATTATTTGTTTTACTTGTAATTTTTTTTTATATTAAGAGAACAAAGCTACAGTTATGTAGTGACACCATACCAATACAAGCCTTGATTAACAGCAACAGTGTATTCAGGGCTGATATTGCAGAGTGACATTGTGACTATCCTGACCCATCTGGGCAATGGTTAGTAGCTGGGCACACTTTTTGTTTTTACAGGCTATGTAGAGATGATTTTTGTTCAGGTCTTCTATGAAGTGTATAACTTAAACATTGATAAGCACTTCAAGTTTTTTAAACTGGGTTTCTGCAACTTCTGGAAGTTGACCCTATATGCACCATCCAATAATATAACATAATGAAATTCAGCTCGTCTTCTTTGTATATTCTTTCCATCAAAGGTACTCTAGAAAGCTTTTTTTTTTCTTTTTTTTTTTTTCTTGCATGAGATAAATGTCATTTACTAAGATCTATGTTTTTCTCAAAATTCTTTTCAATAAATTTTGCTATATAGTAATGAAGGAAAAACCTTGGTGTAACAGTGTGAACAGTGCTTTGTAAAAACAAGAATAAGATTACATGTATTTAACCCTTCCATAGACTGATAGCATTGGCATCTCATGCACTGGGAAGCCCTTCACTTTTTGTATACAAAGTGTAGGCTTAATTTGTCCAAACTGCATCTTTCTTCAGTCTAATATTAGCAGTCATCACCCATATACTCTGCTTTAGTGTAATTTGGTTATGCTGGTTAATGTTCAGTAGTTTTTAGGAGTTACCTTCAGTTAGGCTTTGTTGGAAAATGAGATTGTCAAAGTGACTTTGTTTTTCGGTTTTTTGGAAAAAGTTGACACCTTGTTAATAGGCTTGAATTATTCTTTGGGAGAGTTAATACCAGTTATGCAATGACTTCCTCTCTTTCTCTCTCTCTCTCTCTCTCCCCCCCCCCCCCTTCCCCACCCCTCCAACATGCAGATCATTAGTTAGGATGACAATACATTTTTGTCTTTGCCATAGGTTCCATGCTTCATATTTTGCAATGATTGTACAGTTCAAGAGGATAATTTTGTATGCTTAGACTGTATTAATTTATTGCAGCCAAAGTTGGTTAAGCATTTTCAGAGAATCAAAGTGGATGATGTGGTTTTCTCTGATGAGAGGCTTAAAGATAATTCATACTGGGCAAAGGTTTGTTAACCTAATTATTTTTGACTTTCTGATCCTTCCATCATATTTGTGTGTGCATCCATCATTCTTCTCAAGTTCTTGATGCTCTGGAAATTTTATGCAGGATGGTGCTGAGAATGGTTATGGTGTAAAAGCACAAGAAGTTCTTGGGCAAGTTAAAGGAAGGTACAATTTTTTAATATGGCTAATTTTGTTTCTATTTTACTTTGGGGCAAGCATGCTTGACATTTCTATATCTGTCAATCTTCAATGCCAATGGAACTCAGCTAGTTGCCTCTTCAATATATGTTTTTATATTTTCATTGCGAGCACATATTTTTGGCAGATAGTTCTGGCGATCATTCTGTTATGGACCACCCTTCTGGTTCACCAATTTTAGGAGAACTGATTTTTTAAAAAGAATATTTGTTTCAATACTTGGAGAAATTATCTGGAATACTTAGCTAAACTGACAAAAATGCATCCAACTCTGCCATTCACTTTCTTCCTGATGCCTGATATTAGAGTCCATCTCCACAGAACTGCCTTTATTACTCCTAAATTTATGGAAATGTGTTAATAATAAAAAATCTAAGCTTGCCTGGTAGCCAATTCTTGTTTGTTTATGGTTAGGAAAACTACAAATTCAGGATTGACATAGATTGCCCAGGATTATTAGGGTTTGTGCATGAAATTTGGGCTAAAAATTGAAGTTGAGGGATGAGGACTTGTTCAAGATGTGTAACTTAGAGATGGGAAGAATGAAAAGGAAAGAAAAGAAGGTGAAATAGAATAATGTGCTTAAAAGAAAACGGGGGAGAGAGAGGGAAAACTGGGCAAACTTGAGTTTTCCAAACAAACACATCGTAGTTTATCCTCTTCTCTGTAGTCTGGACTTGGTTCATACTCTTAACATAGATATGGGTTTTATATCTTTGTCAAGTCTGTTCTTGGTCAATTGCTGCTCTAACTCTCTTTCGCGCTGATCATCTCTCAGGGGTTTCAGACACGAGAAGACAAAAAAGAAGCGGGGGTCATACAGAGGAGGTCAGATTGATCTACAGTGCCACTCAGTCAAATTCAATTACTCTGATGAAGATTGATGGAGGTGGTTTTTGCTTGGTTTGGTCTTCTTATATACCGTTAATTGAGCAATAGCATAGTCTTTGCGCATCTGTCGTCTATCGTTTTGTACCTTTAGCTTGTGCGTGGCCATATGGATTCACCCTTAGATAATTTTTTGCTTTTTGGACATAATCCAACTCAAACATTGTTAATTTTTCTCCCTCTTGTGAAAGGAGAGGTCTCGTGTTGCAGTAGAAGCATTTTCTAGCCAATTTCTTCGGTATGTGTTGTCTCCATTGGTTTTCATGATTAGCAACATTGGAGCATGACAGAAGGAACGTGCACAAGTTTTAGTGTAATGGTAAAAATTACCTTATTTTAATTTGATAGTTACAATTATATGTTATAGAAATATATTTTTTGTTAGAAAAAGAAAAAAGAAAACCAAGAAAGTGACAAAGGGGTGCACATCAAACCCTTTTCTAGCACGCAACAAATGTAAGTTCTGTGGCAAGGCAGCAAAGAAAGGGTGTGGCTGTGCAGTAGGGGACTTGATGCATTCGTTATCATGCTGAATCATAAGCTTGTTATCTACCGGATGCGAAGGTGATGTTTTACTTGATGAAAGTAATGAATTTGGCACCCTTCAACTGTATTGAGTTAGCCCCTGGGTGGATCTTGTGCCCAAACCCAATAAAACCATTTGGCCATTGATCATACGTTGACATGTCAAATTGTCGGTTGAGAAGCCGTTCAAAATGGACCCAAATTGTCGGTTCGTAATTTGTGATGGCATGTAGTTTTAAAACGAATGAAAAACTTCCTTTAAATTCTCAGACACAGATATCCCTATATTTAGCACTTGGTCGTGAATTCAGAAAGGCAAAAACATTGGCTAGAAAACGAGTAATGCAAAGAACAAAAATCATATAAAATAGAAGACCTAGAAATACTAGATTCCCATAAACATTAGAACACAAATTCCACGTTTGAATCACCATGCCCTTTATTGTTTATTAGTTCAGCTCATTGCCTTCAGCCATATCATGAATCTTTAACAAGTACCAATCAATGTATCATACAATTATTTTCACATGTTGAACATTCAATTCAAAAATGGGAAGTCTTCTATACTCCTTTAGCGTGCACAGACTAACTGATGCCATCACCCAAACTTGAATGCCTCAAGAACAAACTTAAGAACTCATCAACAAACCAATCAAAACTGCAAGGCAATTCATCAAAACAATGGGGCACCAAGCCCTAGCCTATTAAATTATACAATGAATTGCCACTTACTGCTTATCCAAAATCGGCTCTAGGAATTAGCATGGTAAGTTTAAAGGCAGTCACATATTGTTTTAATTAATATGGTTCAACTTCTTAAGGCTTCACCGCTTCTTGTTTTTCTTTCTTCCCTTCACTTGCTTCTCTAAACTTCTAAGCCTTTGACTGATAACCGAGGATGAAGAAATCTTTTGATTTCCAAGCTTTGGTGGTTCCACAGGGGATGGCAAGGAAGGTTCCTGTCTCACTGCTGTTACTTGTTTGAGTGCCGAAAACAAATTAAAAGCAGATTGTGGGGCAGCAGGTTGTGGAGAAGCAGTTGGTGGTGCTACAGGAGTTTCAGGAACACCCAAGAACTTTTTCACTCCATGAACTCTGAGTACTGAAAAATGCAAGTACAAATGAGATGCTAAAAGCCACAAGTGCATAGTGGTGGTCTATGAAAATTTCAAAATCCAAATTCTTTGTTGAATTTGAACCCTAACTTAGAAATTTAATCAGAAACAGGAAAGACTTACCTAGCCCATAAGCGAGTGAAAACAGGTTGGATGTAACCCAATAACAAAATATAGCCTGAAAAACAAAATCAGAAATCAACATTTATCATTGGCCCCATGAAAATTCTTGTCAAAACTAAACTAAGACAGAGACCGGTATTCCACCCAATCCATGAAATAAACTGAAAAAGGACAAAGACAAAAAAAAAAGGGGGGGGGGGCCCACTATGAAAGACCAGAGTTGAAGATGTAACTCTTTATCCCATTTGCCACATGGGAATTTTGGCCTTCAATATGAAAAGGAACTTAGAATAACATGGAGATGTGGTTTATTCCTGAAAGAAACAATGGAGAAGAAATGAATGCAGTGGTGCAAGATTCACATCCTGAATGGGATGCCGGTGTCAGAATGTCAGAGGCTATGGTAAACAAAATTTTATCATTTTCCAGAAAGAATGTCGCCGATGATATCATGCACTAGCCAACTAGGCAGGAAGATTACCTTTGGAAAACTCATGGTCAAAGGAACCGTAACAAAAGCAAGAACCCTTGAAACATTCTTCATGGTGCCAGCAATAGGATTTCCTTCCATTCCTTCTTGCATGTTGTACTGGCCAGAGGCATTAATTTAGTCAATTAAAACCACATACATGAATTATAACCACATAAAAAGTTGCAAGAAGCTCATGGCGGAGGAATAGGATAACCAAGAACTGGCTAATTTTCACAGAAAAAAAAAAAAAATTACCTCCACATTTATCAAGAAACTAAATCCTGTCAACACTGGCAATATGTATAAGCTATCTGGGTTGTGAGATCTATGAACCAAAATGCTCCACCCGTCTTAAAGGATGGCACCTTTTCTACCATGTTGGAAATCTGAATGACAAAAGTGTGACGACATAAGGAAACTATGAAGAGCAATTGCAAGGCATAGGTACTGTGATTGAGGATAAACGTTCAGCTTACCGCAAGGAAAAAACAGACAAAGATAGGTCCTTGAATGAAGAGCCCTTTCAATGGAGTAAATGGACTCACACCATGTCTGCAATTTGAAAATTGTGATGAACTAAAAATTTATGTAAAAACAAAAGCCAAAGAGGGAAGAACAGAATATACAGTCTTTCAAATCCTGCAGCATGCCAAACTTCACTTACTCCTTAAAAAGCTTCTGCATTTCTTTTTGACCTTCAGCCACAGCAACAGGATCCATACCCTTTAAAGCAAACAAAATCAATGCCTACATCCTTCTAAAAAGAGTCTAACTGGGTTGCACACCCTTTAGGCAACCTTTTGTGCATCCATCATATCATTTGAAAAAAAGCAATACAGAAACAAATATTGGGATCTTAATTTTATTCATACAGGATTTATTTAGGTAAAGACGAATGTGAAACAAGACCACTCAACAAGCACCATGTAAAGACTATAATAGATGCTATAAAACACAGGACATCAGATAACAAATTCACATGCATTTCAAGATGGGTGTACTGCAAAGACTGCAATATGAGGACCTATCAGAAAGAGAAAGGTGGGGTAATACAAAAAAGGAAAAAATAGATCCTGAACTTAAGAAGAAGAAAAGGAAAAGTTTCATAGTGACAGGCCAAATGAAGTTGCACAAAAGTAGTCAGTGTTACATTATCTAATATTACAGATAGGTGGCTACTACAAAGCCAAATTTGCAAAAAATTTATTAACTTAAACACCAAAATGGATTGACATGTGATAAAATGAGGAATACAGATGATCAGGGACAAGAATTATGCATCTGTATGAGGTTATTGGTGGAGCAAGTGTTGCATCATTATTAATGACCAGGCGTCATACCCTATCTTGTACTTTCTGCTTAATTTCCTCCAAATGCGGTCTTATAATCTGCACATAACAAACAAATCCCAAAGAGTTAGGGATGGTCTAGCTTGCAATTATTATGTCTAGCAGATGGAAAATAAAAACCTTTATGGATGATCAAGTTAGTTGCATCAACTGTGTGGTCAAAATAGTTTCAACACAGCAAAATGGAAATTTTCATTTTTTGTTCATTGTTGTGCATAACCCAGCTTAATTGAGATAAATAAAAATTTCCAATGTACTAAATTTTCACTCATATGGTAATTTCACATAAGTATCAAGTACAACCAGATTAATATGCCACAGAATACTGGTAGCAAATGGATGTGACCCTTGGTGCCCCTCTGATACAGTAAAGTACAACCAGATTAATATGCCACATAATACTGTCAGCAAATGGACATGAAACAAAAGACTTCCAGCTGCACACTGGTTTGTCACACCCTTGGTGCCCCTTTGTTACCATCCTTTTGTAACAATACAAAAAATTGAAACATACATGGAGGTGAAGTAACAAGTAATAACAACATACAGTTAGTTTTGTAGTTGCTTTCAGTTGATTTATCAAAAGTGGAACCATTGCCCCTCTTATCAGAACTGTTGTTACAATTATTGCAGCCCACCTGGGAGATGAAAATAAATGCAAAAGATTAAAAAGAAGAAGAAGAAGAAGAAGAAGATTGCTACAATGTAAAGCAAACCAACAAGTCATGGTACCTCATATGTTTTTCAAATGTATTTATAATGAAATAAATGACAACACCAATTTTTTGGAATTTGAACCCCAAACCACACTGCTAAATGCTACCGTTGTGCATTCACTCTTGTTTCATCCTTTGGAGAAGTAACCATGCAATGCAAGTCACAAAGGAAAAACAAGTTAATGTATGAGAATTGATCCTATATAAATTAGGTTCATGTCAAATGGATAAGGCCCCCATCATCTCATGGCATTTTTTTGTTTACATGTCTTCAAAGTCAATCTTGACACCAAATTCACAACCCTAATAGAGGGATATGGTGCGTTAGTGCTCAATCACCCTGACAAAGTATCATTATTAGCAGGAAGAAGAACATTCAGCTAATTCAATTATTTCAGATCCTTAAGAGCAGATAGTCAAAATTTCCAGGTTCTATATATCAATAACACAATACCCACTGTCATTCCAGCAACCAGTCCCTGATTACACATTTCAGCAGCTGGATTAAGGCCTTTTTTTCCCCCCCTTCACTGTAAATTTACTGTCATCCATCTAGAGCATTCTATGAAGCATACAAATAAAGAATCTAGTATTGTAATCTACTACAAAGAAGGAATATATTATGGTAATCATGTAATTTCCTTCAGATTAACAAGTCAGAAGCATTGCCAAAAAAGATATATTTGCAAGTAGGAAGTCATAATTTCACATCATTGGATCAAAGAAACATGCAAGTACGAGAGTCTGGTTACCAGTTCAAGCCAGTAACTGAATGAACAGAATTGATGAAATGTTGAAGAGCTGCAATAGGAAAGAAAGAATCAGCAGCAGCAACGGCAACTTCATTTGCAGCAGGGGCCTGGTTAACCACAGTCTGCACAGCACTATCATTCAGGATATCTGCATGATCTGCAAGAACGTCTGCAACGTCAATCTTATCCGTACCGGCAGTCGTTGACATGTACCGCAGAAATGATGCACTGGCACTGGGTGTAACGGACCAATGCGAGCAAATTCCACCTTGGAAAACAGCACTGGGTCCAGCCAAAGTATTGAAACCCGTCCCAAAGGACCTATGTTGTATGTAACTACTAATTCCTTGCCTTTGAGATGCTCCTTCATCCATGATCGAGCTACGCCTCTGATCATCATCATGGAGAATGTAACTAAAAGAGGCACGGTATCTCCGACTAACAAGACTGGATCTAGTGGCAACACTACGAATATAAGCCATGATTCCCTCTTTTTTTCAGGAAAAAAAAAAAAAAAAGCTATTGTTGTTCCAATAGCTAAATGCTACTTGTAGCCACTTCAATCTTCATTGCTATCATTTTGAATTGCACATCAGCCCAATAATTCAATTCTGCATAATCCAAGACAAAATATATTTAAAATATAGTCAAAAAAGGGGGGGATCTTTGGACAGCAAAAATAAGTCCCCAAATGAAGGAAACCAGCGAATATCAATTATGGGAACATACAAAAGCGAAATTAGGATATTCTTCTAGCTTTTTTTTTTTTTGAAGTATAATAACGGTATTTAAACAGGGGTGATACAGCATTTTTAATATAGAGTGTATGATAGGAGATAAACCCTAAAATGAGAGTTGCAAAACCCCAACTTGTTTCAAGGAAATAACAAAAGGCAAGGAAATAAGAACAGAAAGACAAAAATAAAGAAGAACACATAAAATAAAATACGAAAAAGAAAAGCCATTTTTACCGACGCGTGCTTTCTTCTCTTTTGCCGCCAAAGACTGAAGGAGAGAAAGACAGAAAGGGAAGGGTTCTATGCTATTCTTATGCGGGAACCGAGCCGAACAATGGCGAGGCAGGGCGGGCGGAGCAATTAGGGTCTTCTCAGGGCTTATGGTTTACTGTCGGATACCTAACTCATGTTGGGTTTTCATGGGCTATATCGGATTTCGACGGGCCTCTTTGCCGTCCGCTTTGATTCCATCGATTGGGCCCATTTTCCACGAAAACATGTCACTCTTCGTTTTTGTAGGGTTTGCTTTTCTGTTAATTTATGATGAGAAATTCTCAAGCAAATACAAGTTGTAATACAAAATCCCCTGTTAACTGTTATAACAACCATTTTCCTTCTCTTCCCGCTTTCACCGAGACACGGGTCCCGAATTTCACTTAACCATAGTAAAATATGAAATTAAAATGTCACCGCCACATATTTAAATCCGATGCTTGAAAAGGTCAGCTAACTCCGCGTCGAATTGAATCGAACTTTATGAGGTGGTTCCGACTTGACCTTCATTTTCCCCCACTGGGGTTTACGTCAGAACGATCCCCAATCTTCTTGCCTTTTTCCCGGGCCGTGACTTTTTGTCTTTTCAAAAACTGAGACGACTGGTACAAAACCAAAATAATTTTTCCAAAGCTGGCCCCACAGGAAGAAATTTCAGTACTACACAATGTCAGTGCATTCCCTCCAGGAAATTTCACCGAACCAGGTTTCGACGCAACCTTGGAAAATGGTCTTCAGAAATATCTATCCTTTTGATGTTTGAATTATTGTCTCAGAGAACAGACACAGCTATGCCCACAAGTACGAAGCAATTCCGCGGCAGACTAGGACATTGTAGCTTGACCTTAACTTGTGATGCTTCTTCTTCACAATTACCTGAGTCATACTGCTCTTCTTCTTTCCTGCCCTTGCCATGTTCTGATACTATATAGTATTTTCCTGGTTTAATTGGCTGGAACTGTGGACAATCATGCTTTATTTTCTCCGTTTCTTTCCTTTTGCGATTGTTCAATTCATTTTTCAATTATCACTGAAGCACGGATCCTGCATCTGTGTGTCACGTTCAAATGAGTACAGAACGGGCTTAAGTTAAGATCATCATGGACAAGTAAGAAACTTAATTCAAATGGTTATAAATTCATACACACAGGAAATCTTTTTTTTTTTTTCTTTTTTTAAGTTTACTATCTACACAACTAAGTATTGAAAGAAACAAGCTCCTTGCCTCGTTTGTTTATTGCTGTCTTTATACAATTTCCACATAACCCAAACTACTTCCTTGACGCAGGGGCATACAAGCACTTGCAAGATTGGTCAGTTTCACTTGCCGAGTTGTTGCAACTACTTCTTTGTTTGGACTAAATGTCTGAACTTAAATTGATAAAATTTAAAATTAAAATTTAATTTAAAAATTAATTAATTTTAAATAATAATAATAATAATAAATTATAATTTAATTTTAATTAAAATTATAATTTTTAAATTTTTAAATTTAATAATTAATATAATTTTTAAAATTTTAGTTACAACTGCTAAATAAATGCGAAGGATCAAACTTACCTGCTGTTTTAAGGCCCTGGGTCCCATTGGAACCGGACGGAATAATAACATGGGGCGGTCAGAGGGGTCCACGATGGACGGTCCACTGAAGTTTTTCACTGCTAGAAGAGCTTGAAAACACGCTGCATGGGAGAGCCTCAGAGAGAGAGAGAGAGAGAGAAGGGCTTCCGACTGCGTACCCACGGGGGCAGGCTCCGATTTCCCATAGCTCACCCGAATGAAGGAGAAGCGAAGGAGCCCGGCGTCCTTCTTAAGCATGGCTCAATTTGAAAGCAATGAGTTTTACACAATAAATTATATTTTTTTTATTCTTATAAATTTTAAAATTTTTTTATAAAATTAAAATGCAATACTTTTAATATCAATATATAAGTAACTAATTATTATTTCAATGAGTATTGATCCTCAGTCTTCTCACTGCTGGCGATTATGCGTGCAACTTTAGCTTTCATGGTAGTTGTTATCGTTAATATAATATAATCATACTAATTTATTATATATCATCATGTCGTATTCTATCTATCAAACATACCTTTAAGTTCAAAGCTCAATTATTGAATCTAATCCATGTTGATGTGTAATTGGATGTAGAACACATTATTATTGTTAGAAAATCCCATCAATGACGGATTACGTTTTAACAAATTGAATCTCTACAAAACCTAATTCATGTTGGACTCTCAATTGGAACCGGGCACTTAATTTTACAAAGAAAACATTTGGACCCACGTCTTAGAACACCCGTGGATTTGTGCAATCCCGCGCACGTAGACAAAATCATTATAAGTGCTTTTGAACCATAAATTTGAAATAAAAAATTTTAAAACCAGCAAAGGAGAATTTTTGCATGAAAATAAAAAAAATCACAAAAATAGTAAATTATAGGTGAAATAATTATGCTAATAAAAGGATTTGTTATGAAAAATATTAAATTTGTTGATATTTTTATTACTAATTATTTTAAAGTATCAACTAGTTAAGAAAATAAATATATAAAAAAATTTTATATTTATTGCAGTTAATAATTATATATATATATATATATATATATAATAATTTATATATATATGTAAATATTTCACAAATAATTAATATAATTAATAAATATATATTTTTTTAACTAAATTATATTGGCAGATTGTAAAATAGATTTTGAAATATTCGTGAGATATTTCAAATACATATTTAGAATTTGATAAAAATTTAACATATTAGTTAATTTTATTAATTATAACTATTTTGTTAATTTTAAGAAAAAAAATTTTCTTATAAGTTATATATTTTGTATTGATAATTCTATTTTTTTAGTTGAAAAATTATTTTGTAACGTATTGTTGCTAAAGTAAAATAAATAATAGTAATTGATACTATCAAATAAGTTTTATGTTTAAAAAAGTTATATAATAAGTTTTTATTTATATTAAAATATTGTTATTATATATTATGATAGTTAAAGTGTAATATACTTAATTAAAAACCAAATTTATCACGAGCGAATAAAATATATTGATATGAAGTATCACTTCATTTTTGAGAAATAACTATCATGATAAAGGTTTTATTTCAAAAAATTAGTAGTATAAAAAATAATTTTGTGTATATATATTTACAAAATTTTTTTCAATTATTAAGTTCAAATAATACTTAAATTTAGTATAATGATGTAGGAGTTTGTAGAAAAAATAAAGTATTGTTACTATATCTGTATAGATACCTTAACCAAGATATAAATTTATTAAATTGGTAACTAAAATCTTATATTAAGAGATTAAATAAAATTGATTAATTTTATTTATAAATAAAAAATAATATAATTTATTTTATAATTAAAAATATAAAATTTTATTAACTTTTAATTTATTATTTAAATTTTTATTAATTAGATTCAAAAAATATTTTTTATTTTTTATTTTTTATTTTATTAATATTTATTTTTATTTTAACTTATAAATATAAATAAAATTATTTAAATTATATCAATTTAATATTTCTTATTTTTATTTTTTTTCATATGCTATTTTATTTTTATTATTACGTAGAACATAAGTTTTATTTCCACATCCACCCATCTCTTATTTTCTCATCCATCTAACTCTTCTAAATGCAATATTCCACGCTAGAGTTTGTCGGGGCGCAAAATGCTTCCCATTTCTATTAACAATAAATTTTAAAAAATAATAATAATAAACGAGTGGACACGTCTTCCATGCTTCGTTTTTCTAGCACCATGCTTAAGTTTCCATTTCACAATTCAACATATTTCATTAGTTATCAGTTGAATTTAATTGCCCTCCAATTAAAAACGTTGACGGTGGTTGCACGGTAGAAATGAATTTCAGAGGTCTAGTTATACAATTCTAGTATATAAACTAAATCGCCCATTCCCCGCTTTTTAATCACAATGCAAATTCGTGGAAATTTAACGCGCCCTGGAAGTTATTTATGCCTCCGTATTGTTTTATTGGACCCCTCACCAATAGTTTGACTCGGCAACTAAACGTAAGTCGCGTACAATGAGTAGGTCATGTTCGATCATGTTCGAGCTCCTTCCTAGAAATTTCATGGTGGACCATTCGCACATTCTAGCGTGCTCAGAAAGGAATAATTTAAGTGATTGATGAGGCAGCTGGCACGGGGATCGCATGTTCCAACAACTGATGGTGCGTTACTATCGATTTAACGCTCACGTCACGCCGAAGGCAACCAACATAGGCACTTTCCACATGAATTGCCAGTGAGCTTGGCCTTCAAGGATTACAGATTAGTAACTAATACTAATAGAACTGGAATCCTTTCACTTGAAGCAATATTCTAGCTAGCTTTGTTGCTCTCTTCTTCCATCTTTGTTCTTGTTCTTCGCTTTTGATGGCATCGCATCAAAAGGCTGTCAATCCATCTAATAAAATAATCTTCTCAATCCTCTAGTGAATGGCCAAGTGGCCTCTAATACCCTAAAAGTCAAGCCACTGAACTCAGCGCCGACTGCCGCGAAATTTCCTGGAAACTGGCTGATCTTGCTTCTGGATAAGGTAAGTGAATGTATAAGAATATATCATCATCAAGAAACTTCCGCATCAGCATGCTTATCCTAGTTGCCTTTCCTTCTTTCTTTTCCATGTTCTGTTTGTCCCAGTGCCAAGAAAAGAATCAGATTATATTACTTTTTTTGATCAACTACGTTCTGTGCTAGCTAACAAAGCGCAGTGTTGATGATTTGTTGCCCCTGCTCCCCTGTATATTCTTAGTTCTTTATAATAGCAACCTGTGATTTTATTTGGGACACTAGAGTGTTCATCACCTCTTATTTCTAGTGGTAATTGAAAAGCTTAAATAATTAAGTAAATCGAAGGCTGTAACTAATAGGAAAGGTTAAATAGATTGGGCTTCAAGAAAATGAAGATCGAAACTAGTAGGAGTCATGGCATAGATGATGATACTTGAAAGTCATTCTGTTTCCTTTTTATCTTCTCCTACATCTTTCTGCTAACTTGGTAGGAAATCATCAATCTTAATTACATCTTCCAAGATAATTTTTTAATTAGAATTAGTTGAGAAATCAGCTACGGAATATAATATATCTTATCAATCAAAGCGTGCTCGGCCGTGCAGGTTGTCGTTTATTATGATTAGATTCTAAAACAAGGGTATTAAATCAAAGTTGTAAAATTAAATTGATTATTGAATAAAAAAAATTAAAAATTTAAAATTTAATATATTTAATTGTTTTAACTAAATTAAATTAGTAAAATTAATATTATATATATATATATATATATATATATTAATAATGAAATTTTTATTTTTTAAAATATTAAAATATATAAAAAAATTATTTTTTTAATTTTTTTAAAATTTGAAACTAATTAAATAAAAAAATTATAACCAATTTAATATTTTATAGTATACTTTATCGATTTATTAATTTAACTATCAAATTTTAAAATTAATTATTTTTAAAATAAAATAAAATAAATTAAATTAAATTATATCACACCAATCAATTTAATTTAATTTTCAAAACTTTGCTGGAAATACTGTCTGACTCAACCAATGACTGAGCTTGGCGACCGACATAACATTGCAAGTGGAGGTTTCGGAGTGAAAGGTTTGTTGGCTTTAGTTGACAATTGGCGGCAGTATTTTATAATTGACAAATGGTGATTGGCGTTTTAAATTGGATTGTTTTGACAAATAATCAGGTTAGTGTGTGTATATATGTGTGTGTGTGTGTGTGTGTATGTATATATAATAACTTCTAATTGTTGTACCCACCAAACGAAGCACCTCTAAAACAATCAAATTTTTAGAAGGAACAAGTGCAAGGTGTAGCAGTTTAGATAGCATTCCTTTATTTCATTTGTGGTTCTCTTCAAGGATGACCCATCTCACCTGGTAATTTGTCGGTCAAAAGAACAAAAATAAAAACAAAAACTTAATGGAAGGCAAACGAGTACCACTCTCACGATAGACCTAAATAAATACTCCAAAGTCTGGCATGTGAAATGGCAAAACGAGTGTGTGTCTGCGAGGAGCAATAAAGTTTAATTGGATGGTACTGTATTTAGTAGTGATAATAGGCTAGGTTGCAATAATAATAATAAAGATTCAAACAATAGACTAGGTTGTAGAAAATAATAACAATAACAATAATCTTTCATCTAGTATTATTCGTATGGGATTTTTTAATAAATATTTTTGAAAAAAAACCTAAAATGATGAAAAAAAAGTTAAAAAGATAATTCGTCCTTGTCATGACTACCACCGCCCCCCCCCCCCCCCCCAAAAAAAAAAACAGAAACAAAGACCATCAAGCTGAGGCGCCGGATGTAGGAACAACATCCTTTCGATAAAGACGAACGCTCAGCAATTTAGAAGTATACAATTTGAAACTCATCTAGTCATACTTAGAATTTCTCAACTATTTTTTAGATTTATTAATAAAAGTCTTTCTCATTCTTCCTTCCATGAAATATACGATGGACTGCGAGCCGTTGAAATTGGTACACACGTTAAGGGGATCATTTTTTCGCACCTTTGAGAGGATAAAGTTTACTTTTAGCGATTTTGAGCGGTAGATAGGTTCCAAAACTTTACATTGAAACTGCCAGTTTCCACGGCAAATGAAGGCTACAAGCCAGAGTTCAGTGCTTTATCGGTGAACTGACACACGTACTTGTGTCCTCAAGGTATATTTTGGACCTTTGCCATTTTATTATCGTTCTTTCGAAAGCTTGATGTTGAGCTAATTAGTATAAGCTAGATATGCATTTCAAGCTTTTAAGTTTTGGAAAAGATAGAAGCTTTGCTCTCTTATTATAAATTCTTTACAATTCATAGAAGAAGAGGTTTGAGGAAAAAGAAAGAAAAAAGAAAAGAACGCAGTTGAAGCAAAATGCATTCATTTGAGGCATCTCTATACTCAAGTAAGAAGTACATCTTAGGAACGTCTTCTTCTTCTTCTTTTTCTTTTTCTTTTCTTTTTCTTTTTCTCTTTTGTACTTTCAATGGGATTGGAACTCGTGCTCGTAAGTCTTGCGAGACAATCCTCAGTAAGTTGATCTGTTCGTGCCATGATTTACGCTCAATACCCATGTATAGAAGAAAAAAGCGACATATTTGCAACACCTAACATTGAGCTGGTTTCACATGCTTACGCCATTGATACTTTAGGCCGGTAGCACGAAAGCAACAAACGTACGCCAACCGACAAGTTAAAGATAAGAAGAATATAACTAAAAGATACCTCAGGAAACCTCCACGAAACTTCCATACCGTGTTCAACTCCTCGCGGTCAAAGCATGGGGTTTGTAGGTTTTTTTTTTTGCTTTATTCCTTTATGACGAAAAATTCCATCTCTCTCGTGATCCGTAAATTCCAGCGAGATGCATAAAAAGAACCTTGTTAATTTTTATGAATCTCTTATAAAATCGCACACATTCACAACCCCAATATTTGAACCCTTGTAATTAAAGTGCAGTTTAGAATTAGAGTTTTAAATCTAACGATTATAAGGGTTTTGATATTGTTTATTCCTTTCATGAAGCGAGCGAGTAGAGTTAAGTGGGACTTGTAAATTGAGATGATTTTGATTCCCTTGAAAGGACCATGCATATATATTCCATTGGTGGCACCCCCTTTTATCTCTACCTCTCTCTTTTCCGTACTGAAATTTGGGAAAGGGAGGGAAAAAAAAAAACTTATATAGCAAATCTACATTTCTTCAAGAAAAGGATGATTTTCTAGGCACAGAAGAGTGCACTTACGAGGTCTTGTGCGATTTAGTTATTGCATTTAGTTTACTTGAGTTGATCGGATTAGGAGTAATCTAATTTTATAGGTCTAGGAGCCCAGTAATCTTATTTTATTGTTTATAATTGTCTTTTATAAGCTAAGTTGACAGACAAAGTTTAAACCTTGAATCTTTTCCTCAGTATTAGAGACAACGGTGTCATCTCCACTTGCTTCACTTGAGCATCAAGCATTTGAGTGGGGAAAAGTGTTCTCTGTTTCGGTTGTTTGTCGGTCGTTGAACAGACAATAAGCCCGTCAATTGTGAGCCAATGCTACTTTCTGTCATGTCCCTGTTTTTCTATGTAAAAGTCCCAAATTACATGAATGCTTGATTTGCAAGTGCATGATGGGTTTGGCGTGGAATATGGTTTAAGAGCAAGAGGAAAGCCAACTGATCATCAAGTCTCTCCCAATTCTTGCAGCTGCAGGCGTCCCCTACACGTTGCATTGTCATTTCAGTGAATCCAGGTACGGAAGTTCTTCACACATTTTTTACCTTTACAATGGTACCCATTTCTTGAGGCATAAAATATTATTGTCAGAAACTTCATATGGCCGTTAGAAGAAAGGAGGAGAAATTTTCAAGGTTCAAAATTAAAGAGTCTCCATTAAATCTCCTTATAAAGGGAAAAATGGATAATAAATAACATGACCATTCACATTATTTACAAACAAATGAGGAACTTAATGAGTCTGTTTATCACGCGTAGAGTCAGGTTGTTTTAGGTGAAATTGAAAAAGGCAAGCTAGTTTCCATCGTTCCACGGCACAGATTTACGTGACTCAACTACAAAACTACACGTCACTTCTTCACCCACCACCCACCACCCACCACTGACATTTGTGACATTTACCAACCTGCCTTTTGCTGTTAGGCAACAATCGACGATCTACTGGCCCAATTATCCACAATTACACATTTTGACAATAAAATTATATATCCATGAAATACAAAGATATTGGTTATTAGGCAATTTACTGAATATTGTTAATCTTATTTGCTATCTATTTTAGTTGCTGATTGAATCGGTATGTTATGGGTTTAAACGTACCATTTGAGTGTGCTTGGATGAGTCGAGGTTATAGCCATAAATATTAGGCTTACTTCATTCTGTGGGTAAGGTTGTTCTTCAATTTCAAGGCTATTGAGTAAACTCAATTAATAGTTTAAATGCATTGCTCTAAATAACAAAATAAGTGACATACTCGACTTTATTTAGTTTGATGACAAAAAGAGTTGAGGTCATGGGAGAGATGTCAATCAAATTTAAAATTTTATTTTATTTCTTTTAAAACAATATCTAGCTGTAAAGAATATAGGATATAGTTTCTATCGTTAGAGGTGTCACCCACGCACATTGATTTGTTCCATTATTTTTGCGGAGGGTGGGCCAACAGAAACGCAATTCACGCTATAACCGCGTTCTCTTCTTTAATGTTAAGTGAGATTTTGAAAATTAATTTGTTAAATTAATAAAATTTAAAATAAAATTATTATTTAATTTAATTTATTTAAAAATTAATAATTAAATTGATAAATTAATTATTTTAGTCATAAATTAATTATAATATTTTTAATTTAATTAATTTAAAAATATTTTTATATATTTACTATTAAATATTATTAAATTTTAAAATATTAAATCTAGTCATGCATACAAACGAAAAAGAGTTGCGTACAAACTTCAGAGAAAGAAAAAAAGAACGTGTAAACATAACTCAAAATTTGTTTTCTTTTGACCATCACGCTCATCACGTTTCGATATTTAATTGTTCAAGAAATTGGTCCCCTCAAATTTGAGTTCGATCGAATGGCCTGAATTTTAAGTATTTTAAATTTTAAATTTATTAGTAATTAATTCTCAAACTAAGTTTTAGATATATTATATTTTAAAATATTTAATTTTTGAATTTTGATTATTCAAATTTTACATTGTTCACTTTCATATTATTGATAGCCTTCTTATACTGATTGACGCCGGCATTGGGTTTTAAAATCTTGCCGTTGCATATGTTATTTTCGATTAATTGATTGGCCTGCTATTTTTTTTGAGAAAATAAAAAGTCATGTCGGCATGTTCGGCGAGCGAATCCCCCCTTTGCGGCCACGTGGAGCTTTTGCGTAAAACGCGTGATTCTAGCACGCACTGGGCAAATTGCCTCTGTAAGGCAAAATATTCCATTAATTGCACGTGATCTTTTGAGTGTAATGCTAGCCAAGTGCGATACTATATGGAAAACTGCAAAAGGTTGGCTATTTAGAAAGAATTAGGAATGAATCCAATTTTATAAAGCAGAAGACAATACACTTCATCTTTCCTTTTATATGATCAACAAATTGTTTTTTTTTTTTTTCTTATATTACATCCAACTGCAAAATTTTTCAGTTTTTTTTAAAAAAAATTTGATATTTTTTAATCTTATTTTTTACTTTCTATTTCTTCAACTTTTTTTAATTATTTCTAAGATAAGTAAAAATTTGAATTTTTGGAAAACAATTATGAAAAATATATTTACGAAAATATGAAAGAAAAAGTAAATTTAAGAGTCTTTTATTTTATCAAATAAAGCTGGTAATTTTCCTTTATTTTTATGCTTCTTTATAGTTTTAATCTTTTAGGGACTCTTAGGCCGGCTACTGTTACATATAAACTGTTGTAAGTGCCTTGAAATTTCGATTTTCAGTGTGAAAAAAAAGGGTTAGAGAGTAGAAAAGAAGAACAAATCAAGAACACAACACGCAAGAAGAAGAAGAGTAGCGGCTTCTTTTTCATCGCTTTTTTTCACTTGTTCCAGGCGATAAGTCTGGTAAATCCGGTAATGGCTTTCTTTAATCTCTCCATTCTTTCTCTCTGTAAATATGGTATTTACTTAAAATATATATATATATATATATATATATATATATATAATAGGACAAAGATTTGCAGTCATGTCGTGTAATTTTCATTCATTTGTCTTTTTTAAGATGCAGTGACAAAGGTAATAATGGAAAAAAAAAAACCCTAATTACAAAAATAAAATCTTAAAATATATAACAGTAGCTGTCAAACAAGAAAACGTTTCTCTTTTTTCTGTTGTGTCCTTCTCGTTTGATTTTGATTTTTGTCCTTTTTTTTTTTTTAAGAATAAAATATTTTCATAACGGTTGGGTAATAAGTTGATAACCGTGTTTCTTTAAGTAGGGGAAATCAAAAGCTTTTACTGTTTTTGATTTTTTTTATCCTCACTCTCCTTTCGGGATAGCTGTGTTGCGTTCGTATTTCTTCTTGATCTTCCTTGTGTTATCCTTCGATTTTCTTATTAAGTGATTTTTTTTTTTATTAAATGTCTTTCGAGTGGAGAAAATCAAGAGAGGTTTAAACAGTAAGAGTGCAGAGAGGGAGAGAGAGATCGTTTGGATGAGGAGTGAATATTGGTGGCGAGGGAGTGAAAAAGAAGAGAGACACTAACAGTGCCATCTCTCCTGCGACAGTAATATGACTAGCCTATTCAAAGGCTCGCCTTACCGGCGTCGACGCGACCTAGAGACCGGGGGCGGCCGCTCTTCCGACTTCGACATCTACTCCGGTGACGAGGAGTCCTCCAGTACTTTTTACATCCCGAGCACGAAAAACGCCTCGGTAGATCGCCTGCGCCGCTGGAGGGTATGATAATATACACTATAAGATCAAACTCTTATTTCTGTCAGTTTTTGTTTTTTTTTTTTTTAATTTGTTTTATTAGATGGATTTATATAATATTACGTTATTCTGGAATGATCTTAATAAGGAAAGTGCTCTGCTTTTGATCTTCTGGAATTTAACGAATTAACTTAGATCACAAACTTTCCTTTATGAAACTAAAGGCCGTCTAGAATGTTATTTACGATGCTTGATATGTCAATAATTTGGTCATTTTATTTTATTTTTATTATTAATTTTTGATTTAAAATTTAACTGCTGTTCGCATCTGATGATGTTAGTAGTGTGTGTGCAATAAATGGAGTTTTTATGCTGTAAACAATGTTTTGGTTTGAGAGTGATGAGAAATTAGGGCGATTTCTTTGAGAGCATCAGGATGTCTTCAAGGGGATTAACTTAACTTTCAATAAGTTAAAAGATTTGACATGTTTTATTACTTGAATGCAAAAATAAAAAATCATAAGACTTTACTTATATATGGAATTAAGAGTTTGACTTGACATTTTAAGTGATAGAAAATAAACATTAAATATTATTTTGCTGTAATTTTTGGGCTCACGGAGATGCTTCCATTGTAGCATGCTGCACTTGTTCTTAATGCTTCTCGTCGATTCCGGTACACTTTGGACTTGAAGAAGGAAGAAGAGAAGAAGCAAATACTAAGGAAGATACGAGCTCATGCACAAGCAATTCGAGTACAAGACCCTCTCTCCCAAATTTTTGAATATGATTTTTTTTCTTTTAATTTTTGGAAAATTTTATGCATTCCAATGCTTTTCTTTTGATTTGTGTCTTCTTCTGTATTAGGCTGCTTATCTTTTTAAGGAAGCTGGGCGACTAGTACATGGTATGGACCTTTGCTGTACTTTCTTGTGCTTAATGCAAGACACACAAGTGCACGTGCGCGCCCACACACACCCACACAAAGAGATATATGATATTGTTTTAATTTGTAAATAAAGAATACTAGTGTATATATTGAATTGTCTGTTTCTAATTTATGGCTATTTGTAGTATACTGTCAGCAACTTTGTGAAATTAATCATATAATGCAGAAACACAATCCAATACAATTGAGATGGTGTGACAACTTGAAGATGTGGCCTGGTGTAGCTATTTGGTTGCTTGTAACCCTCTTATTAGTATTTCAGCCATTCACTTAATGTCTCTCTGCACACATTATGTGTTTAAGGATCAAAATGTAGCTTTCCCTTGAGGTCTCCCATCCCTTTTGGTTTTTCTCTTAGACATTTCCTTCAATATTTTCCTTGATGGGGTGATCTGTTTTTTCTGATGATTCAGCTGCACTTCTGTGATTTCTTTATATTTCATGGGTTTATTTCATTTTCTTGTAATATAATGTTGCCCTGGTATTGTTTCTGTTTTCCCTTACACTCCTGAACTGTCCTTATTGTTTGTGAATGTTTTTCCTGATGTTATTATATGCTGCAATATTGGTTGTTGACACAATTTCCTGGTTACATAAAGCCAGAGCTCTTGTTTATTGTTTGCATGGTCCTATAGCATGATAGTAAAATGGTTATTTAATATGTTGTCCTTCTGAGTGGTCTTTGGTTGTTCTCAACTTTCTAAGTGCATTGTTAATCAGAATAAGTACTGTTTGAGAACATGTTTTTATCATGCTGGTTGTGTTGTGTTTCTAATCTCTGTCTCTTTATTAACAGGAACATCAGTATCACAGCGAATACCTGTCGGTGATTTTAGAATTACCCAGGAGCAACTTACCGCAATTACAAGGGATCACAATCTTAATGCCTTGTGGGAAATTGGGGGGGTAAGTTTCTACAGTAAACTGTTTTAGTTGTTGAAATCTTGTGTTAGGATTTACTTATTTTTTCTTATGTATTTTGCATATATTGCACTCAGGCTAAAGGGATTTCGGAGGCCTTAAAAACAAATTTAGAAAAGGGGATTCATGGAGATGATGAAGATTTACTTAAGCGGAGAAATGTTTTTGGATCAAACACATATCCTCAGAAGAAAGCAAGAAGTTTTTGGGTAATTGCTGCTACAAATTTATGAGTTATCTTGTCAACTAGGATTATTGTACTCTTCATTTATTATTTTAAATTTTATGCTTATCTAAGATAATAATCCAATTTCTGTGGATGTCATGGAGAAAATCATATTGACATTAATAATGTGATTTTTTATGCTAACTTTCTGTGTAGAGGTTCCTTTGGGAGGCTTGGCAAGATCTCACTTTGATCATACTGATGGTAGCTGCTGTGGCTTCTTTTGTGCTGGGCATAAAAACAGAGGTAACTGTCCATGAGTGTGTGTGTACTGCAGGAGAATGTAAAAATTGTAGTTATCCATTTTTGAAGCCTTAATTATTCTTTTTTTTTTTGTTTTTGTTTTTTTCTGTGAAAAGACTTAAATCTTTATTTGAAATGCAATGCATAATATCTTTTTAATTTGTCAAGAGCAGAGGATGCTTGATTAGTTTAAAGAGCTATGCTTGTGCATGAATATGCAAAAAAATGTGCCTGAATATTTGAATATAAAAACTTGCTTTCAATTTTCATGTTATAAAAAAGTATTTATTCTCTAATATTTCATAATCTGTGAATTATTGATAAAATAATTATCAAAAGCAATGGATTACATCTGGTGGATTGGTTGAGTGTTTTGGTTTGAACTTTTGATTGATATTTCAATGTGTTTGTAAATTATGTTACTTAAGATGGAATTCTCGGGATAAGTTTGTGAAGTATGGATATATTGTTGAGGAGTTCTAAAATGGCTTCTGATTCCTTCTGTTAAGAAGCATGTGTGTAAACGTGATTAGTGCAAGTAGCCAATTTTACTAAATGTGCTAATACAACATTAGTGTCAATCAGAGATAATTGCTATGTTGATGGGACACCTGATTGGTTCATATTCAAAATCCTTATGTTTTAGACAGCTTCTTGCAATATATCAGGGCTTTATACAGTGATTTTACAACTGTGAGTAACTTCTTAAATTGAGGATTGAAGGACTTCTTTCAGTTGGTTGGCGAGTGCTTATCATTGCTGTTATTTCCCTTTGATGCTATATCATTCTTTTTGGCATTTCATTGTCACTGTTACCAAGGGCTTCTAAGCCTTCCTTTACCTTTTTCATTGACCCTTCCTCAGATCCCACTGTGTGGGAGCCTTGTATACTGGGACACCCTTTTATTGTTTATCATTTGTTACTTGAGGCTCCAGTGCTATCATGGCTTCTACTTTATTTCTTCTGCAGGGTATCAAGGAAGGTTGGTATGATGGGGCCAGCATTGCCTTTGCCGTCATCCTTATCATTATTGTGACAGGTATTGACATGCTTCTACACCTGTTCTAAGTTTTTTGAAATGTTGAAGTTGATGCTGCACTGGAGTGTGCAATGCATTGAAGTAAATGTGTCCTCGAGTATATGACATTTCTTACTTAATTTTTGTTATTGTGGTAATATATGAGTTTATTGTGACAGGTATTGATGTCCATCTACACCTGTTTTAAGTTTTTGGATATGTTGAAGTCTATGCTACACTGGAATCTGCAATGCATGAAAGTAAATGTGTAATCTTTGGTATACCAAATTTTCTAGCTTAAGTTTTGCTACTGCAGCAATATATATGTGTTAGTCATCAGAGTTAGGAACTGTAGGGGTGGCCAATTAATGTTTAGTTTGTCAGGTATTAATGTTTGTGGATGTTAGTTTGTGCGTTTATTGGGTTATACGTTGTGATTTTAGAAATTTGTGGATTTGGATGTCAATTACTGTCAGGAATCACTTGGTTCATGCGTCTTAAAGCTGATTGTCTTGTAATGTCTTGCTGAGCCCTATGAAATCTAGTCCAACATAGAATTTCAGGAAGTGGCAATAGTAAAATGTGTTATTTGTTAAAAAGAAAAAAGATTAAACCATTCTCCTACACCTTTAAAAAAATGCAAATTGATTGGACATTGATTATTGTGTTGCTTCTTTTTTTCAGCCAATGCATAGGGAAAATGTAGTTACTTGTTATTGTCTTTAATGTCAACTGTTTAGGTTTATACATGGCAATTAAATATCCTTATAATTTGGTGATTTTTGAACTAAAGTGATGCATAAAAAAATAAACATTCACACAGAAACTTTTAAATCGTTATATTTAAGTTGACAATTAAATTAACTTAGATTGGTAAATTTAAGTTGGATGCAGACATGTAAAATTTCTGTTTCACTTTCCATTTTTTCATTTCCTTTGTTTATCTAATATTATGTGTAAATAATTGCCAAAAAAAGTTGCTTTGATTTCTTTAGAACTTTTTATAACTTTTAGTTCATCGAGCCTCTTTATAATTTTAAGTTATAGAGTTGCTTCTAATTCAAGCACAACATTTATGCCAAGAAGTCTCCCAATGTCTAAGAATTTCCGTTGTGCTTGGCTATTTGCATAATCCTGCACATGTATGTATGTTTTGCTGTCTGCTTGTGCATTTCTCTGCATGCTTGGATGGTAACTGTATATGTCATTTTGGCCTAATTGTTTCTTCAAGCTATGATTATGGTATATCTCTGACTGAATACTGTGATTGACTTTCTGAACCTGGGCTTGTATTTTTACCTCACATATAGTGTCTTCTTTAAATGATGTAGAAGTATGACTATCTGTGTGCTCTTATCTTTGGATGTATAAGACGCTATTACACCTGATCAGAAAGATCAGTTGGGGGCAATCCATGTGTCAATTGTGTTCATTCATGTTTTCTTTTGCATTTGTTATATTTTATTATTGTTTTTGTTGGTTCAAGCCAGCTTGATAGTGGTACTTTACATGTTGGATAATTGTTGTGCCTCACTTTCTTCTGATGGTTTGTTGTATTTGTTGTTTTCTTCATACACATTCCAACTCTAAGCAGCCATAAGAATGTTTGCTATGTATCATTCCTCCGTACAGAAGAGTGTACTTATTATCCTTTTTCCTTTTTCAGCTGTAAGTGATTACAAACAATCTCTTCAGTTCCAGAATTTAAGTGAGGAGAAGAGAAACATACATTTGGAGGTCCGGTCTTACACGAGAAAGTTATCTTTTTGTTGTGTACATTTTCATATTCTTATTGTTAGATACATGTGCAGGTTATGAGAGGTGGCAGGAGAGTCGGGGTTTCAATATATGACATTGTTGTTGGTGATGTTGTTCCCCTTAGCATTGGCGACCAAGTATATGCCTTGGTTCTCAAATATTATATTCTAGTTAACCTATATTTCTTGTGCATGGTATCAACATTTTGAAATTGATAGGTACCTTCTGATGGAATTTTGATTACTGGCCACTCTCTTGCCATTGACGAATCTAGCATGACAGGAGAGAGCAAGATTGTAAGTCTGTGGACTTTGTTTGAACATGATGCAAATGTGCAATTACATCAGTGTTCCTTTTTATTTAAATATGATTAATGTATATGCAGAGTTACAAGAATTCAAGGGAGCCATTTCTGATGGCAGGCTGCAAAGTAGCAGATGGCAGTGGCATGATGCTGGTAAAATTCTAATGTCTTTGGTTTTCCTGTCTTAAGATACAATGAGACACTTCCCTTAACCGAAAATGGTATTCATATTCCTGCGCATTTCCAATCAATGTCTTACACATTCTGGGGGGCATTTTCAAGGTCACGAGTGTTGGGATGAATACAGAATGGGGATTACTCATGGCTAGCATTTCTGAGGACACTGGTGAAGAAACACCATTGCAAGTGCGTTTTTTCTCCAGTGCTGTTTATAGTTTAGTGTTTTGGTTTACATGTTACCTTTTATCTGTGAATTGCTTCTTATAGGTGCGCTTAAATGGAGTTGCAACTTTCATTGGTATAGTTGGACTGGCTGTTGCTTTTGCTGTCTTGGCTGTCCTTTTGGTCAGGTAACTGTGAAGTGACTCTCACTGTCTTCCCCCACCCCTCTCCTGCAGGCGTGGTGCATGTAGAAGTCCCTTCGTTGGTTTTGACACAGCAATTTATTTTGGCAGATTCTTCACTGGCCATTCCAGTAGCCCTAATGGAAAATTTCGGTTTAAAGCGGGTAAAACCAGTGTCGGTGATGCCATTAATGGAGCAGTTGAAATTCTCACCGTTGCGGTGAGAAGATTATTGGCTATCAACTTGGTGACATGCATTCCAATATTTCTTTATTAGTTAATGATGTTTGTTTTGTAGGTCACCATTGTTGTAGTTGCCGTTCCTGAAGGGCTTCCTTTAGCTGTTACGCTAACGTAAGTTTCTTGTCTTATAAACACCATAAATATTTTATGGTAAGACATTTGATTTGGGTGTCATGAAAATAGAGATAGAGTGATTGCATTACTGGCCTTTTTTTGGTTGCACTTGTGGCTTCACTCTGGACATCAGACTACGTAGACTATGCATTATCCTTGCAGCATATCAACTCTGAGATATATTCAGTTTGTTTATTTACATTTTTTTCCTTTTTTCTTATATAGTCTTGCATATTCGATGAGGAAAATGATGGCAGATAAGGCCTTGGTATGTAAATTTCTACCTTATTATCTTTGCTTTTATCTGCCTGAAAATATGGTTTAGCCTCATAGAATTCAAATTGCAGGTGCGTCGGCTTTCTGCCTGTGAAACCATGGGTTCTGCCACTACTATATGCAGTGATAAGACTGGTACCTTGACCCGCAACGTGGTAAATCATTGTGCAGCTTTTGAAATACTTCTTATTGCTAGAGAATTATTCAAAGAATAAAGACAATGATTTTGTTCTCTTGGTATCTATGGCAAGGGATGATATGAGAATATGCCAACAGCCAGATGCTTAAATTGAATTATGATTTTGACTGATACATATCTTTGTCACTTTGTTTACTTACACTAACTGTTCCAACCATTCCAGTTGAAATGCAGTGGAACTGATCACCAAGAATATAAATCCCATGATCATAAAAATGTAGTTGGAGTTTCTAAACTGTGTTGTTGTCATATCACTTAATTGGAGTTTTTGATATTCAAATATTAGAGTGACTTGCCTGTTAATTTCATTAGAATCTACAAGTAAAGAAACATAATACGAATTCAACTATTGTGGGACAAGGTTGTGTAGTTGGATGAACTTCAATGCCTTCTCCTTTTTCCCACACATCTCAGCAGCAATAGATTTGTTTTACAGATGACTGTTGTTGAGGCTTATGTTGGTGGGCAAAAAATTGATCCTGCTGACAATAAGTCACAATTGTCTTCCATGACCTCATCGTTACTCATTGAAGGCATTGCACAGAATACAAATGGCAGTGTCTTTATACCTCAGGTGGTTCCTCTTTCTTTTTTTATTTTATTTTTGCTGAATTTTCTAGTGTTGAAGACAAGGTTGAGAAAAAAATCCATTTAAAGAGTCCAGTATATGGTGTGCTGCAATTATTCTTTGATAGGGTGGGGGGGATCCCGAGGTTTCTGGTTCACCAACAGAAAAGGCTATTCTGGCTTGGGGACTTAAGGTTCCTTTTCTAACTTATTCTAATATGTTGGCTTGTTAGGTAAGTTTAATACTATGATGAGTTTTGGTCATTGATTCCTTTCTCACAGCTTGGGATGGAATTTGATAATGTCCGATCACAATCTACAATTATCCATGTTTTCCCATTCAACTCAGAGAGAAAAAGAGGCGGCACGGCACTAAAACTGGTAATGTGGCTACCTGTGGAAATTGATTGTTGGTTTTATTTTTATTTTTTTTCTCTCCATTGATAAACACAAGGGGAGATTTTATAGCCAAATAACTAAGTCCACTGGAAACTGATTTTCATTAGAGTTTGGAGCACATCAACCATCACTATTTAAAACAACTTGTCATTCATTTGTTCACCTTATCGCTTTATAGTGTCATAGCTGATGTTGTGCTGATTGAAAGGTCATCTTTTTGGAAAGCCATGATTGAGTAGCTTGCAGGAACTGTATCCAGTTGTTTGTTGAACCAAGTCATTAGCATATTTTCTGGATGGCAATAGCGTAAATATGTTTTTGGTTTTTTAGTGTTTTGCAATATTGTGTTCTGCTCTATGTTATATTGGATGTTTGCAATCTTTTCCAGGCTAGTAGATTTCATATTGATTATATCAGAATCTGTAGCTGCATTTGTGATGACATTTTATTCTAAAATTTTCCTTTGTTATACAGCCTGACTCTCAAGTGCATATCCACTGGAAGGGGGCTGCTGAAATTGTCTTAGCCTCATGTACAAAATACATTGACGCAATTGGTGACATAGCACCTATGGATGAACATAAGGTTTGTCAAATTGCTGGCTTTGGAAGATGAATAAGATTATGAAGGGGTTCCTTATGGTGAAAGTGGTCTTTGTTTGCAGTCATCATTTTTTAAGAAAGCTATAGAAGATATGGCTGCTGTTAGTTTGCGATGCGTTGCTATTGCTTATAGATCATATGAGATAGAGAGAGTTCCGGAAGATGATGAACTTTTAACGCAATGGGAATTACCAGAAGATGATCTTATCTTGTTAGCCATTATTGGCATAAAGGTATGACATTCTGTTGAAATCATATCTAGTTTCTGCTATTTCATAGAATTCTGTTTTTGTTTACTGTGTTTGAACAAAATTGGATTTAGAATTAGGTATGTGATAGATATATTTCATGTATTTATGTGTGTTGCATCTGGGATGATGCTGGATGTGATACTTAGACAAGGCTACTGTCATACTGTCCTGTCTCTGTGCCTGCAAAAATAAAAAACTTGGATATGTGCCTGCTGGTCATCTTCTTGTGTGACTTTATACAATTTCCGGGGGACATGAACTGTCTTTTTATTGACAATTTGTCAAAGTTTTCTCTATTGAAAGCATACTTGGTTTTATAACTATTGCACACAGGATCCATGTCGATCAGGTGTCAAAGATGCTGTGCACTTATGCCAAAATGCTGGTGTTAAGGTACTTCTCTTCTTGTCAAGCTTTATTTTCCCGATGAATTGAGCTGCTCTGTTACTGTAGTTCTGCATTTTGATTTCTTTTGATGATATTTGGGAGCTATTTATAACTGATGCTTTGGCATGCTGAAAACCCCTATTGTTAGTATGTGATCTGGTGCCAATGCTGTTGTCAATGTTGCTTTTGAAGGAGATTTATCTGGGATCAATAAGTTTATTTTTTGAGCATGTGTTTTTAATGGGTTATTAACCTCACTTATTAGGATATGCTTTTAGTGTATTAATTTCATGTGTTCCATGTTGGGATGACAAATTGGTATTAATACATGTTGGATACTCTGGTTCATATGTACCAATTTAGAAAAAGACTATATGTATATATATATATATATTGCAAGTTTACCCGCTACGTAACTGTTATTTTGCATTTCGGTATTGTTATTTTTCCATGTTTTGCCACTTGAGAAGAGCTTTTATCAATGTCTCTTTGTTTTATTCTTGATCTAAGCTATGTGGAAGCAGATTTTGTTTTCTTTAATGTTTCTTATTTTTTGTCCAATTCTTTTAATGACCGTTTTTTAGCCTAATTGTTTTTTTCTATCATGTTGCATTAGATTCATTGATAATGAATATTCATGTGAACATTTTTCATTTTGCTTGTTCATGTCTCAGACCATTAAAGGTGCTTGATTGAAATTAAGCTCATGAAATGAAGTAGAGATGTGTGTTGCCATTCCTGTGAAAGGTGCAACAACTCTTATCCAGAGTTGCCTTTTCACACTGCATTATAGTGATAGTCCATAAATACATGTATTCAAATTGGCTTATTATTTATTTTATAACCAAAGATGGGTGCATTTTACTATCATGTGACCACATTAATCAAATTGAATCTTTCTCCTCTCAAAGGTACGAATGGTCACTGGTGACAATTTAAAGACTGCTAAAGCAATTGCTTTGGAATGCGGAATACTGCAGTCAGATGAAGATGCTGTAGAGCCTAATATTATTGAAGGAAGGATATTTCGGAGCTACCCAGATGAAGAAAGGGAAATAATAGCTGAGAAGATCTCGGTATGAATTGTGTGTCTGCTTTGCATTCTTTTCTTGTATATTTTGTATTTTTGCATAGTGTAACATCATCTCTCAGGTGACAAATTTGGAGAACAATTATATATTGGCCATTTAATGTGTAGGTGATGGGACGATCTTCTCCGAGTGACAAGCTTCTGCTTGTGCAAGCCTTAAAAAAGAAGGGACATGTTGTCGCTGTAACCGGAGATGGCACAAATGATGCTCCAGCATTACATGAGGTTTGGGTTTATTTTATTGTGTTTTAATTTTCACTGTCACTACATGCATTCCAAATTTTAGTGTTATCATGTTCTTCATTCAACATGAATATTTTCCCTGGGAGTACCTAACAAACCTTACTGTTTTGTTTGCTTCTTTCTGTACACCAGTCTAAAATAGAAAACCCTTGGGTTGGGTTTATGTTTTTCATATTGTTGTTTTCACTGTTAGGCATCCACATTTTAAACATTTGTCTTTTCAATCACGTATTTACAGTTGTACTAATGTGTTCTTACAATGTTTTTTTGACAAAGCTTAGGCAGACATTGGTCTTTCAATGGGCATACAAGGTACAGAAGTTGCTAAAGAGAACTCAGATATCATCATCTTGGATGACAACTTTGATTCAGTTGTAAAGGTTAGTTATGTGTGTGAAATTTTAATTTTAACTTATGAGGTTTGTTTCTTAGAGTGCATTCATGGATGTGAAATATCTACTGCATGTAGGTTGTCCGATGGGGTAGATCTGTGTATGCAAATATCCAGAAATTTATCCAATTTCAGCTTACCGTTAATGTCGCAGCTCTCATTATTAATGTTGTGGCTGCAGTATCTTCTGGCAATGTTCCTTTGAATGCAGTGCAGGTTTGCACCACTTCTTACCCTCCTTCCATCCCTACCCCTAACAAACTCTCAAAACAGTTGCTCTTCTAGGTCCATGCATTTTACCAACGGCTCTTCTTTTGTGTCTCTGTGTCCATACAGCTTCTCTGGGTTAATCTTATCATGGATACCCTTGGAGCATTGGCATTGGCTACTGAGCCACCTACAGATCACCTGATGCATAGGGCCCCAGTTGGACGCAAGTAAGAAACTCTGATGGAAGGCAACTTAGCAGTTTAAATGTCTGTTCCAATTGGGTGTTCTATTATTCAAGAAATCAGTGAATGTTCTTGTTCTTCTCAGGAAATAATTTGAAGTAGCTGCACAGCATTGCTAAGAAAATTAGGAATTCTGTTCTCTCTTGCCTTCTTTAGCCATAAATTTCAAGCTTATTATCCTAGGATTTGCTGATTAGACTAATTAGAAACACATGGATGTCACTGGGTTTCAGACAGCTGGCAGAATTTGGTGTGTTTTTAATTGTTATCCAGTCTAGCTTTGTTCAAAGTTTTGTTGTCAGACCTGATTGACAATATTTGCCATGCTTTAGCTCATAGCTGCCTGTCTCTGGAAGTTAAGCCTTCAGGAATTGCATGCGATGCCCATTAAAGAGGCTGGACAATTTTAAATCAATGTTTGGAGATTATTGGGTGACATACCTTGTTGATGTTTTTTTTTTTCTGGCTGTTCTTGGGTATTGGAAAAGCCAAAATAGTACAGAAGCCAGTACATCTAAAAGTACTGATGCCATTTGTATGTTTTCAGGGAACCTCTAATAACAAATATCATGTGGAGAAACCTGCTGTTACAGGTATAAATACTATCAAGCTTTTTTTTGGCTATTGTGAATTTTTAATGCTTTGGGTGTTGCACTTTTCGAAAAGATTGTCTCTGGTAACTTTACTTTTAGGGTTATTATTAATTGTGATTTGAAAATTTCAGGCAGCATATCAAGTGACCGTATTGCTTGTTCTTAACTTCAAAGGACAGAGCTTATTAGGTTTAAGTGACAAGGATCCAGCCCATGCAAACAAAGTGAAGAATACCCTGATATTCAATGCTTTTGTGCTGTGTCAAGTAAGTCTTAGATTCCTCTGGTTAGGAAACACGATTATGGTAGTTTAAGCTGTTTGAATTCAATTGTTGCATTTATTTCTTTTGAGCACAATTTTAAGTGCTGTTTTTCTTTCAGGAAAAAAAAAAAATCAATAAAAATTAATTTTACTCACAAATTAAATAATATATAACTTAAAATATAAAAAATTAAAATAATTTAAAATAATTTAAAAGTTAAATAAAAATTAATTTAAATAACTAATATAAAATTTAATTATCTTAAAAAATTAAATAAATTTAATTCAAATAATTTTAATTTTAATAATTCAAATTAAAAATTTTAAATTTTAATATATAAAAAATACATTAAATTTTTTTTTTTTAAAAAAATTGTTTTCATATTTTCCATAAACTTGGAAATTGGGGTTTATAAGTAGTAAGTTGGTTTATGATGGATCTCTTGGCTGTTTTGGGTATGTTACTAGAATTCCAGTTCCATCTGCATGGTTCAGTGTGAACAGAGTGAGTCAAGTACATTTTTTATTAATTTTCTTTAGCTCAATAAAAGGTTTTGTATCGTCCAACTTTTCATGCCAAAATCCTAGAGCTAGTCAACTTTTTCTGCTGCTGCATTGTCATTCATTACAAGTGCTAATTCTTGGGTTGCAGATCTTCAATGAATTTAATGCACGGAAGCCAGATGAACTGAATATTTTCAAGGGGATTACAAAAAACCACCTATTTCTCGGGATAGTTTCCATAACTCTCATACTTCAGGTCTGACATTCTCTCACTTCTCTGAGTTGTTTTTAGCTGTTAGTCATGCTCTCTGAAATTATGTCTTTCTTGCTATTGTGTAGGTCGTCATCATCGAGTTCATTGGAAAGTTCACTTCAACTGTCAGGCTTAATTGGAAGCGGTGGTTGATTTCAATAGTTATTGCTTTTATTAGGTTAGTGGCTGCTGTCCTTTAGTGAATTTGATATCAGCGCAATGAACTTTGGCTGTTTTTTCTCGGAACTTTGCTGTTCTTGTATATTATTGTAGTGGAATATCAGCTTCTTATTATTTTTTTTTTTAGGGTTTCATGGTACGGTGAACCATAAATGAATGTGTGTTCTGACGCATACCAAGTTTGAGGCATTCCATTACTAATGATGAGTTCCGTTTGTCTTCTTTTCTACCAGTTGGCCTCTTGCTTGTATTGGAAAGCGGATACCTGTTCCCAAAACTCCATTGCACAAGTACTTCATCATTAGGAGATAACGTGGACACGGTAAATCATCTCGTGAAAATAATTTTTTTAATCTCTACATCTTTCTTGTATAATTTTCCTTTTGATATGCACTAATCTGGCTCTTTTCATGATTTCTTTCAGGTTGATCGGTAAATAGCAGGAAGATAAACTGACGCTAACCTTAGCTCTATTAGATCCTCTCGCCCCAACTCCCTAGCCCCTTTTTGGCCTTGTGGGGGCACATGGGTACACAAATTTTGAAGGTTTTATAATACTAAATCTAGATTTTGGCGGTCTAACAAGTTTGTTAAAAGGGTTAGTGTAGTTCTTTTCTTTTTCATCTTTCTTCATACTTGCGTGCGCATGAATGCACTTCGTGTATGATTTTTTTTTTTTTTTTTTTTTTTTTTTTTTTGACTGAGCGTTGTCTCCAATTGAAAAGATTGATAGAGGGTGCAGTCAATTATATATTTGTGAATGGCTTTCAGTTGAACTATTATATCTTTCTTCTTTTGGAAATCCCTCGACAATCTATTATATTATATGAAATGCAAAGTTATGAACTTAAATTTTTATTCTTTTCCAACTTTATGGTTCTGTTCCAATTATGCCTGGAATGATGCATGGGATTAATCCTAAGTCTTTAATAGTTGAACTGAACTCTAGAAGTTTTAATTAAAAATAAAAAATAATAAAAATTTATTTTAAAAAATTAATATTTAATATAAATTTTAATATTCATAACATGATAATTACTTATAAAATAATATTAAGTTATATAATTTATAAAATTAAATATAAAGTTATATTTAAATTTAAAAATAATAATTATATTAAATATCATAATATTTTTAAATAATATAATTTATAATTTAATAAAATTTAAAATATTATCATACATATAAAATATTAATAAAGTTTGAAATAAAAAAGGTTTCCGATCCGCATTCCTTCGCATTCGCCCTTTTGCGTGGCCATTCTCTGAAACGAAAGTAGTCGTGAGGCGGATTTGGGGTCAGCATGACGATAGACAGCTAAATTATTCTTTACGCGTGTCACTTCAATGGAGCGCGCAATATCACCACGTTAACGCTTGTAGTTGTTTGGGTGGGGCCTACGGAAAACGATAATACAAAATTTAGCTTTCGTACCACGTCAATCCTCTGAAATATGGGGATTCTTATCCAACAAAGCGTACGAATTAATGTTGTTTTTCAATATCAATTTGCGGTGCCGGCCAAGTCCTGTTATCAAAAGTCGACGTGGAAAATCTTAAACATTGAACAAGGGCGTACCCAGCTGTTTGTGCGAACCAGATAAATTATTCAACACCTGCTGTGTGGGTGTCTCTGCCGTCTTTTTGACTTTTTTTTTTTTTTTTTTTTGGTTTTTGGTGGGTGAAGAGATTTAATTGCCACTTTCTCAACTGTACTTTCGCCTTATTTTCACGTTATTTGCTCTTGAATCACCAGTTTTCTTAGAGCATTATGGCCGCAGTTTCCAAATTACAATACGATCAATGTCGGGGTTGTCAAATAGTTTTACTGGAATTTGGTTTCATTTAAATTCTTTAACTTAAAATTTTTCCCTAACACAATTTTCATTTTTTCTTCAAAAACACTTACTGAATTGAGGCAAAATTTCAAGATAATAGTAAGAAATTCAAAAGCCTTTTTTTTTTTTTTTCTTCAAAAACACTTACTGAATTGAGACAAAATTTCAAGATAATATTAAGAAATTCAAAGGCTTTCGGATGAAATTAGTGCTTATACCACTAAAATATTTTAGAATTGTGTCATGAAATCTGCAATCGAATTTTACTCATAGCTGACATGAGCATTTATGAAACCGAAATGACCGTATGGTACGTACTGTAAGTATCAACTAATAGAACATGTTTTTTTTTTTTTAATTTTTTATTTTTTTGGCTGCAGTTCTATTTCATTGTGCTCATGCGTAGACCAACTATCGTTGCCAAATGGGAATTACGTGCGACTCAAATCACACCAACCTCTAATGAAATAAAAAGCTAAATACTAATTATGATTTTGCACTGGTAAACAAAGATTTTCGTCCAAAACAAAAAAAAAAAAAAATGCCCAAATGGAAAGCTGACTAGAAAATGGATTCCGTCAAAAGGGTAAATAATGACAACAAGAGTGAACGAAATTGGCGGACAGCCTGTGGCCCACAAAAGAGGAAAAAAATGTTTTGAAAAAAGGAAGGCTGATAAAGAATGGGTTGACTTTATCAAGTGGGACTGTGGAGATGGCTGGAGATACACGCAATCGTCAGTATACGGCCTTGTACTTTCAAGTTTTTTAATAAAATATGATGCCCCACTTTGATTTTTTTATTATCTTCTCATCCGTACGTCCTTCTTGATAAACAGCTCGTTCCTCCAATTGGCTTCACATTCGAATATTTCGTCTGCTTAATTGCTTTCTTATTACACCCATTGACCCAAAAAACAAAAAAAAATGGAAAAAAAAACAAATATAAATATCCAGATATTTTACTTAAATTAGTCCCTTTCTTTATTTTTTTTGTTTTGCTTGTTGTACTCTAAAGATTCCCACTTTATTTGTTTAAGACCTTAGGTTGTTGGTTGCATGTTGCCTTGGCCAGCTTTTATTTCTCTCCTCCTCTTCTCGCTGAATATTAAGTGGTGGTTCTGTGCTTTTGGAATCTTGAAAATATGATGTGTAAACAGCAACAGCAAGAGACGGTCAGGGTGGGTTCGGGGATGAAGGCTGCTGGGAGGAGAAAGGGCGCAGAGGAGGAAGAAAAGCTTGAGGTTGTTGATCTGAGTAGCATGTCTTTGGAATCTCTCCCTACTCCATTTCCCAACTTGGCCACCATTTGCAAACTTGACCTCTCCAATAATAATCTTCAGGTACTCAATAATATCCTCTCCATCCCTCTCCCATCTCCCATCTCCCTGTCTATCAGAAACCTTTTTTTTTTTTTTTTTTTTTAATCGATCTATTAAACAATTTTGTGTTGATGATGTTGTTATTTTTCCCTACTTCTTCTTCTTCTCTCTTGCACGCCGGCCCTCGAACCCTTGACTTATAGGATATGGGTATTAAAGTGTTGAAGCATACCAAGCCAGGTACAAAGAGGAGATAGCATCAAAAATTGAGGAAAAAAAAAAAAAAAAAGAAAAGACCTACCAACTTTTAGCTTTTTTTTTTTTTGGCTCTTATCATATTTCTCCATTTATTTTTATTTTATTTTATTTTTATGTGAGGGATATACAGTCAAAAATATGAATTTGGATCACTTACCTACATAAATAATGGACTGCAATAATGAGTGGTCCGCATCAAAAAGTCATTTCGCCCTCCTTAACCCAAGCGGGCGTCACCGTCTACCTTTGGTGCCAAAAAGCCGAAAAAGAAACAAAAGAAAGAACCTACAGAAAACATACGTCGAAGATTCGTTTGCATTGGTTGGTGTGAACAACTAAGAAATTGTGCTGTTTTTTTCCCTCGGAATAATTTAAGAATTTTTGTCAGTAAACCATGACAACACTTGTGTATTGCTTTCGTACAATACAATCAAATATTGGTGTATTTGAAGTTATTACAAATAAATGACGTGTGTATATATATATATATATATATATACACATTAATGAAAAATTTAATTATAATTGACAGAGTATACCAGAATCACTAACAGCTAGGCTGCTAAATGTGGTGGTGCTGGACTTGCACTCAAATCAGCTTAAGTCTCTCCCCAATTCAATTGGCTGTTTGTCGAAGCTCAAACTTCTTGATGTTGCGGGCAACCTCCTTCAGTCTCTTCCTAAAACCATCGAAAATTGCAGGTAGCGTTTCCTCTCATTCGTGCATTCTACCTTCCTTCTCTCAAATATGCCATATTTACAGAATATAGGCGTAGGCATTCTAGCTAATAATTTCTCTAGGTTTGAAAATGGAGGCCATTGCTTTGCTTTTTAGCTATTTTCCAAGCAGATGCAAACATGTTGACACGATTTTGAAGCATGCGTTGACTTCATGCTCCATTAGATTTTAGTCATGGAAACTGATGGCAACCGCGAGCGGGGGAACTCGTGTAAAGAAAAGCGCTGCCTCGGCAATACTAATAATTTGTCCTTTTTATCCTTTTGTCTGTTTTTTTTTATTTTTTTCGCTGGTTGGATTGAGCACTTGTATAGGGACTGTATTTCACTAACCCTTTTCTCTTCTTTTCTATCAGATCTTTAGAGGAATTGAATGCCAATTTCAACCAGCTATACAGGCTGCCGGACACTATTGGATTTGAACTGGTCAACCTCAAGAAGATTTCAGTTAACTCAAACAAGATCGTGCTCCTTCCTTACTCCATCTCCCACCTCACCTCTCTGAAAGCATTAGATGCACGTCTTAACAACCTGAGGTCCCTCCCTGAAGATCTAGAGAACCTTATTAACCTTGAAGTTCTTAACGTCAGCCAGAACTTCCAATACCTCGAAACACTCCCTTACTCTGTCGGTCTCCTCCTTTCTCTCGTGGAATTGGACGTAAGTTATAACAAGATCACCACTTTGCCTGACTCCATTGGGTGCCTTAGGAAGCTACAAAAGCTTTCTGTTGATGGAAACCCACTCATTTCACCACCGATGGAGGTCGTGGAGCAAGGCCTGCATACCGTAAAGGAGTACTTGAGAGGGAAAATGAGCGCAGCACACAGGACCCAGCCGAAAAAGAAGTCGTGGTTTGGCAAGTTGAAGAAGAATGGAACGTTCAATGCAAACGTAAGAAACGGGAGCCACGAGGAAAGAGAAGGGTTCATCATGTTCGACTATCACTCCATCGACGCCCTTGCTTCTCCCAGGTACAAGGGCATGTTCTCGCCGCGCCGTCTCTTTTCACCGAGGAATATGTTCACCAGATGAAGAATAGATTTCTCTTTGTTGTGTAGGTTTGGAGTGCTTAACCAGCTCCCACATTGTCGGGTGTGCGGTCTGGTAATGGGTCTCTGCATTGACATATAACAGTGGCTCTTAAATGGCTCCATTAGCGATAAAGAAGCAACCGTATTTTACTTTTCGTACTTGTATTGGCTATAAATATCAAGGTCTACAATGTCTTGTACATTTTTGTGTATAAATCTCAAGCGCTTTGTACATTTTATGTTGGGTTGCATTTGGCATTCTATATACACAAATGGCAAAATACATCTCTTGCAACCTTTCAAGGGCTGCTTTCATCGTGGTGCTTTTTTCAAGGAGTAACATGCAACACAAGACCCACCCCCATCCCCCAAAAAAAGTGTGAATACGTAGTTAGCGAACGGCCTAGTTCGGAATTTTGCTTAGTTACTGAAAGTGATCCTCCGTTCTACAATCACTTTATTCTGCCAATCCGCCTCTGAAGGAAACCCAGAACTATAGAATCTACTTTTAGGTCCAAATTATTGGTGCAATTAAATGAAAATCCCCTCGACTAATACGCTCTTCTGACAAATTTTATTACTTTCCTAAGTTTAAATTCCTGTCTCTCGCTTTCACTCGTTATGTTCTCTGATCCCACAAAATCTGTCAAAAAGAGACGATAGATAAACGAGGTACAGAATGCACCCAGCCAAGGGGGGCAAAAAAACAGAACGCAGACATAATGCAATGACATAAGAAAGAACAAAAGGTATGAGAAAGAATTACAAATCCAAACTGATTATATATATAGATAGATATTGTATTGATGGAAGCAGGACGAACATTTTTGTTTCAAACTAATAAAAAAAAAAAAAAGGATATCAAAGACATGCTACCATCTGAACTTGTCACAACAGTCTAAAAGAACATAGGCCTTAAAACGTCAATACAAGCAATGGTGATCACTGATCAAGATAAACAAGATAATGACAACAAAACTTGATGCTGGCAGGCTTCACTTCATTCAAAACACAGGCAACCGAGAGCTATTCAAAGAACTACTTAGGGGCAACTTTCAGCAATTATGAAGCAATCTCAGATTGGTGGCAAGGCATGCTTAGATTCTGCATGCAGACTTTTGGGTGGCTTCAGTTGCTTATAGCACACAGGGAAAAGATACAAATTCACGACTTCAACACATTCTCCAATCTACCAGTCCATAACAACTAGCACAAGACCATCCATGGCCAAGAGTCCAGGGAATGGAAAGAAGCATCACGATAATAGTTGTTACAATTTAAAAATATCAACTTTTCAATTTTGAGCAAAAGGTTTCATCAATAAAAGTCTTTTGTTTCGCAGAAACCATTTTCCTAACGTAATGTTACAATTTAAAAACGGTAACGTGAAGCCGATCTCGGGTGGTTCTACGATGGGGTGGGTCAACGATGACGTCGTAGACGATGCCGGAGACGACCTTGAAGTAGGTGAGTAGGACGAGGGCGTGGACTGTCATCGGGGAGGAGAGGGTGAGGGACGGCAGCTTGAGGCGGAGGCGCGACGGGCGGAGGATGGAGTATGGAAGGATTTTGAGAATGTGGAAGATGGGGTCCATGGAGGTCGTTTCCGGGTGGGATTATGGCTTTTGGGCCTCCGGTTTGGGAGCCAATTGTTTAGGGTTCCTCAATTCCGGTCAAAAATCGACCCGGAAATGTTAAGATTGCGACTTTTGTTTGTGCGTTTGGTGGGCTATTCCAATATCTTTGTGTTTCATTTAATTCGTGGGACAGATTGGAAAGCAGGGAAAAATTAAAAGCAAATAAATAAATAAATCTATATAATAATATAGAAGGGAAATTATATATATATATATATATATATATATATATATTATTTTTTTTTTGTGTGTGTGTGTGTGGGGGGGGGGGTAAAATTATACATTTTTTTATTAATAAAAATTACGGAGGTTAATAGCAGCAAATATTAAACTCAAGCATTAAATCTAATTGATTGAGTAAATGGGCTTATCTTTGCCTATGGGTAGATGTTTGACATGTGTGTTATTATACCTAATCCGGGGGCCGTTTCACTTTGTGAAGATCTCGAGAGATGTTTCCTTTGTTTTGCTGATTTTGTTCACCAAAATTCCTCTAAATCCCTTTTTTATTACATGCTCCATTCAAAAGGTAACTACATCTACTATTCAAATAATTAAAATAACAATCTGAAAAGTAGGTACAAAATGGGCCAACTACCAATTGTTTTAGTTTGTGCATTGAACAAAAAAAAACAAAAAAAAAAACAAAAAATTTGAGATTGATTTCAAACGAGAAACTTTTCATTTGATGCATCCTGATCCAAGCAATAGCATTCAATTGCAAATTCTCAAACTAATTAGAAATGTTTTAAATGGAAAACCTAGATCTAATAGCCTAGTTCATGTAAATAGGAATAAGTTGGTATAGTTTAGTAGACATGTTAAAAATAAAAAAAGAAAGAAAAAAAAACTAGAAATTGATATATTTTCCATAATTTTTGGGTTAATTACAAGTAAGTTCAGTAAAAAGTGAAAAATGCATTCTTGTATCATAAGATTTATTTTATCAACCAATTTGGAACAAAGATATATAGGTGTTATCGTATTAAAGTATAACAAATAATATATATCAAACTTGATTATGAGTATAAATAAATCTATTAATAATAATAAATAGTGGAATATAATTTTTTTTTTTTAGTTTAACACTATATATAAATAAGTATATATATATATATATATTATATTATTTATTTATTTCTTTCATTTTTAAAATAAATTTTTTAATTATATAATTTAAAATTATAATATACTTATTTATGTAAAAAAAAATTATAATAAATTCAGACTAGTCTAATCTAATCTTATATTATTTTTGCATCTCCCACATGACAAACTCCACCTAATAGGAATATCAAAGGATGGGTTAAGGCTTGATGATGACTATATCGGTCCACCGACTGTCGATTGTCCATGAATTGAGCAAACCAAACATCAGTTGCTTGGCCGACATGTCTCGTGCTGCCTACTCGTTGGGCTATCCGAGATTTCTCGGCCGAACGACCTGTCAGTCAGATTTCAGTCTTTGTGTGTTTTTATCTTAAATTTTTTTTTTCCTCCCTTTTTGCCATGAATTCTTCACTTGCAAACTTCCAGTTTTTCTTTTTTTTTTTTTAATCTTTTTGGCCCTTGGCCTCGTGGATTTAGTTGGCTTTTTTTTTCTTTCTTCATAAAATGAATTCTCTCATCGACCTGGCTTGTTAATCATCCAATTTATCGAGAACTCTGAACTATGAGCATATGTGTTTGGGAACGTGGTTGTCCTTTATCCAATTGAGGTGTGTCTTTCCTTCCTCGAATTCTTTTTTTTTTTTTTTTTTTTTTTACCTGCACATAATCAGGAATCTTTGATGAGAACATGCAAAATGTTGAGTTGTTCCAAGTATTTGCTATTAAAATTTGTCAACAGTGCTATCAAAACTATTTGTAGATACGAAAGGATCATCAAACTAAGGTTACTCCATTATGTGCCACGGCCCATATTGAATTTTCTTTTTTTTTTTTGTTTTTTTAGCGTTGATTAGCCCAAATGTGAATATGATAGAACTTGGGGAAGGGAAAGCATGGGGTATGTTAAGCTTCAGCTTCGGCCCAAACCATTGAAAATTTTTGGGTTATTTTGATGGTGTCGTTGGGAACTGCTCTGGAACAGTTAAAACTCCAAAGGAATCTGTCCACTTGTTCTTCATGTAAAGTGTACACATTGGTGGGATTACACCAAAATTTGATAAATTTTAAACAATCAGTTCGAAATTTCAGATTAAATAAATCTGTATATGACCTTGGAACTTGAAGCTTCAAAAAAAATCCCGATTATTAAATTCAAATAGAAACGTCAAAGAAAGACAGAAGCAAGCGAGAGAGAAGTCCCCACATGGGCAGTGTTCTTGTTGTCATTGAATGCATGTTGTCGGCCTATAGGTTTACAAGAGTTCTTCAACTTATTTGTTTAAAGTTCATTGACAGAGTTCGCCAAGTGCAGAATGGCAGCAAACTGAGAACAGTTTTCTTCATAATCATGTGCGATGCACGCAACCTCCCACCGTATCAATAATGATATTTATCACGATTCAATTCACTGACTATATTACGTGAAAAACTAAAAGTTTATGTAGCGTCCCTCCTTGAATCCCTCCCGCTAACATTGTTTTCTATATACCATGGTTATGAAAAATTGGCAGATGCAGTCGTGATATTTACTCTGACTTCCCAATATATCTGTATATACATGCATGCACCTTGAAAGAAACAAGACAGTCCCTTTTGCCTGCCCATGTGAGATGTACTATTGCCAAACACAGCTATATGTATATATATATATATATATATATATATATATATATATTGATTGCAGTACAAACAAATTAACATGGCTTTATTAATTATTAATCAATGTGTGGACTTAATTTAATTGTTCAATTCCTACCTTCGTAAGCATGCTGGCTACAGTTATTCTGTCACTTCTTAGTTATCATTATATAAGTGATTGTTGGGATCGTCTTGATGTGGTGGTAGGGAACCTAAACACATGCATTGTGTTCACAATAACGAAGATTCACAGAAAATAGAAAACCTCCCAACTTTACTAAAAAAAAAAAAATCATGTATAAGAAAAACCAAATTTAATAGTTAAGTATATTTTAGTTTTAATATGAAATAAATGGAGAAGTAATCTTAAATTTTTATAAATTTTTGAAATATATACATATATATTTTTTCAAATAAATTTTATATTTTCATTTATTCTATTTGAGAGTATTTTCACATAAAATTTGATCAATTCTTAAAAAAAAAAAATATTTGACTCATTGAAATATAATTTAAAAATAAGTATTTAAGTCAACAAAATATAATTTAAAAAATTTTAATTTTATAAAAAAAATAAAATAAAATAATATATATATGTGTGTGTGTGTGTGTGTAATATTCACTTGAGAAAGTAAAAAATAACAAGATTACGAGTTGAAAATAATTATAAAAGTTTATGACTAATTTTTGACATATCCTGTTCTAATACGGGCCAGATGTTGACTTTATTAAGTACATTCCCTTGTTTATTAGGCGGCTTGGCGGTGTAGCACATGCATGTCTTGTCTGTACATATACAGATATTCGTTTTAGATTCTAACAATCAGTAAAGCGTAGATGTCCATTCCTTTCTTTCTGTTCCTTCGTGCTTCCCAATTAGCGAATTAAGAAAACCATTTGATCTGGATTCGGCTACGAGTTTGTATATCTGTGCTGTTTCGTCTAACCCAGTAGTGGTCCAGACGAAAGCAGTCGAATTTTCAGAAAGATCCCTTCCATCTTAAGAGATATTTCCATTTAATTATGCTTCCAGCAAGAAAATAACGTTAGTTATCGTGATAGGATCAAACAATTTCTCACCCTTTTTTCCCCCATTAACCGCATGTAAGAGAGGTGTAGCCGGAGGCCTCTGACAGCATGGTCTATGGTAAAATTGTTGATTTTTTAGTTCCACCAACTAGGGTTTAAACCTTCACATCGAAGAAGTGAATATATATATATATATATATATATATATAGAGAGAGAGAGAGAGAGAGATAGGGAAAATGGCGTCTCCCTCATATCTTCATATAATTGAAATGGTAAAGAAGCCAAAAGTTGGGATGTTTGCATGAACTGTTTAACCCAAAATGAGCTTATGTATTCATCTAGAAGAATTAACAGCATAATCCCAATTTTCAATTTCACATCCCTTTTTCCTTTCAATATGTTTAATCTATTATGGAAATTCTCGTAGAGATTAATAAAGGAAACGAGTATTGCATTCCTTTCATGAATATTCCAATAAGAAAACAACTTTCTATTCCACATCCTTGCTGTTCTCTAGTTTTCTTGATCAAATTTCTAGGCCCCATACAGTCTGTTGCTTTCCAGCTATAACTTACAGGTCTAAGGTTCAATCCTTATTTTCCTAAAAATAAATTCTAATGGAAGGCGGTTGGGGGGGGGGGGGGAGAGGAGGGGGGAATAGAGATCCTAACTCACCAAGGGTCACGTGCAGGCTGCAGCTGATTGTAGAAAGTCTACTTGCTTTGCACCGATTCCAAAGACGAAAATTGATTAAGCACCTAATTTTGATTATATAAATCCGTCCACCTAATCCTGTCTTGGATTAATTACATCAGTTTGTTTTCTTGATCCCGTTGCCAAGTTGCCATAGCTTCCTCCAAGTTAATTAATTAAAGCCCGAGAAGTACATAATAAAGTATTGTGATAGGCAAGGCGATCAGCATTCCAAAGATAACCCTGTGCCAAAAAAAGAAAAAAAACAATAGCAATTTATCAAATCTCATCAACAGTTCCCACGTTTCGAGACGTAAAAGTCAAATTTCCACCGTGAAACCTTTGCATGTGGATCATTGATCTTGTCCATTGAGAAGTACATTGAGTCTGAGCTATACACATAATTTGAAATTCTAATACCTAACCAAAGTATAAATTCTTTGTAGTATCAACTGATTGTTAATAGCTTGGTCAAGTTGACCACGATTTATACGTAAACTTATATTATTATTAAAATTTATATATTTGTGATTTTTATTAAATATGTAACTAATTTGTATAATAGTACAATTTATAAATCTACATCTTCTGACATTCCAGTTTTTGCTTTTTTTTTTTTTTTTTTTTTTTTTTTTCCCTCTCTCTGTTTTCCTTTTTCAATTTTGAGGCACAAAGAAGACATATTCACGCCGTTACACCTATGACTTGTCGGCGGTCACCATTTTAAACCATACTTAATTGACATTTTCGAGTAATTGTTCAAAATTAAGGTGAATTTCCTTTTATTTTGTTAATTAAGTCTGATTGAGATTTAAAATTAAGGTGAAAGTGAGTATATAAACTTACGCGGTGCTGAGTATATCGGCGTGGACATTGTACTCCTTGGCAAAGACAAACGGAACGATCCCCTGAGGAAGAGCCGCCTGCAAGCAAGTGATTTCAATCAAGATTGATGATTCTAGGCTTTGAGGCATTTATTTAGGAGAAAATGGCAACATCTAGACGGCTAAATTTTTCTGTGTCATTATTCATAATTTAAAAAAAAAAAAAAATGGGGGGCCGTTACAAATACACTAACCTGCACTATTGCAACATGTAGGAGAGAGCCTCGAATACCAATGGCAATAGATGTTGCAGCAATCACGGCAGGACCTGTCAAGAACCTCACTGCCATGGCAAAAGTTGCCACAGATTTCCCACAAGCTATAATCTTTGGTTGTAAAGCCATGAACAAACCTATTGAATAATATTAAAATCATCAATGAGACAAGAAATAATAAAAGCATAGATGTGCATATCTTTTCAAACGGTTACTTAATTAAATCAAATGTGAGAAAATATGTACCTAGACTGAACATAGCCATTCCCAACCCTGCATCCGATAATATCGATACAGATCCTTTAACAATTGATGGCATCTCAATGCCCCACCTAGGACACAAAAATTGAAACAATTTCCATGGAAAAGAAAAATATAAAATTTAATGGAGATGAAACTAGAAATGGAAAATATTTTTTTTTTTGAAAAATGAAAATTTGAGAGTATACTGAATGAGATGAGAGACCATACGACGCCGAGGAGGCTTGAATAAGTGTTAGGGTTTCGTATAAGCTTCCTCCAAACCATGATAAGTATGAGCCTGGTCATGACTTTGATAGGGGGCATCTGGTGATGCTTTATTCCTTCTTCTTCCACATCTATTTTCTTTTGGCAACTGTAGGGAGAAGCACTTGCAGGAAACTTAGATATTCCATCCTCTACATCCATCTCTCTTTCCCCGTTGATAATTTTCCATGCTGGACTTCTATTTTCAATCTCCTGTAGTGCTGCACCAATATTTTGAATCGAATTTTAATTAATTCAGCAATGAAAATAATATTATGAGAATTTATAGAAGTAAGATAATGCAATTGATATTCTTGCCCCATAAATTTTACAAAAATTATACATAAGCACCATGGAGTTAAATAAAAGAAAAAAAAAATAAGAGAGAGATTTCTATTTTAATTTTTTTTAGTAAATTATAATATCATTTAAGGTCATAAGTAAAATATACTTAATATATTTATATATAACATGTAAAAAAATAATGTCATTGTAATTGTAGTTAAAACAAACCCATCATTATTTGATAAACTTGTGAAATAAATTCATTTTTAATATTTTTTTTTCTCTAATAACTGAATGAGATTTATTGTCACATGAAGAATGAAAATTCATATTACAAGCAAGACAAAATCCCATTTGTAATAAGGTTTATTTATATTTGTCATTTTCCTATTTGACCACTTCTAGGTCACACGATATACTTTTACAGATTGCACAGTGTGTAAGACCTTTTTTTTTTCTTCTTCTTTTTGTGTATAAAGAAAAATAACACAGCAGCGAAATTCATATCATTCAACTCAGACCACATATAAAATGGATTTTTTTTTTTCCCTTAAAAGAAGAAGAAATGCTGAAGTGTTAGTACATCAACTATCAAAGTTTACACCTTTAAATTCTAGAAGCAGGAGCTACGGGGACCAAGCCAGTTGAGTGCATGTGCAAGACATGGAAAATCTAAGAACTATTCACCTTTTGAAGCAACAGAAGCGTCGTTTGGGAAGGAAGCAGCAGCTTTATTATTACAAGAAGAGTCAACAGCACCAAAGTCAGTGGAGGCAGCCCTATTAACTGCATGTCTCATGTTCCCTTCCGAAACTGGGGACGCACTGGAGCTCCAAACAAACATGTGAAGCTCCTTGTTGTTATTGGCCACTGCGCCTCCACCGCTTCCCTTCTTCCGATGTCCACCGCCAACATCACCACTCTTAGGCCCGGAAAACATCGAATTCGGTGGGGGGTAAGAAGAAACCAGGCCACCGCTCCCGCTACCGCCGTTTAAAAACTCGGCGCTCATGCTCCTTGCTCCTCTCTTCTTCCCCATCCTCAACATTTCGTCTTCAAAATTTGAGGCCCTTGGAGTGGTCCCTTTTGAGGATTGCAAAGAAAACACATCGCCCCCAAATCCTCCCTCGAAGGTATTCTTGTATCCATGTTTCGGGCTGGCCGCCTTGCTGGCGAACATGGCGTAGAAATCTGTTTGATTAAAGCTTGAAGCTCTTGGGGTTGGTTCTCGTGAAGATTGCATCGAATAAATCTCCACACCCGTGAGATTAGAGACTCGTGGGGTCATTGAAGCTGGTGAATTTAATCCATTGTGAGACTTGTTGTTGGAAGATACCATGGAAGAAGCATTTGATCTTCTCACCACCACATGTAGCTTACCATCGTCTCCAATCTCGGCGTCAGCTTGTAATGGCTCCCGGCCGTTGAGGGAAACAACGTCGGAATCAACCCTGAAGGAGGTTATAGACCCGGCCGTCTCGGGGAATTGCTCGGAGATCAGTAACTTAGCCCCTCTGTATTCGAACATAAACAACATGAGAGTGTACCAAATGACACTTTGCAAGACCACAATCTGGACCATTAGACTCCCGGAGAAATCTCCATACATGGCTTTCAAGAGAGGGATTCCCATGACCAGAGTGTTGGGGAGAGTAGAGAGGGAGAAGAGAGTGATCATCCACTCAAAACTACCCCTCTTGCTGAAGGCTTGCCAGAGAAAAAGTGCCACGAGAATGACCACCTTTTGGAGTGAATCGGCGGCGATGAAACGGTAGTTCATGGCATAAGGGTCGTTGGAGGAGATGAAATGAAAGGAGAGAAGTGGAACGGCGAAGACCGCCACAAAGCGGTTAATCCCGGAACACTGATCCGGAGTAAATATTCTCCACCACCTGACGGAGCCGTAGGCCAATATCATGGCTACATAAAGAGGCACAAGCGCTGCAAGGACATCGTACATGTCTTTACCTGTAATCATGTCGTTTTGCTTTGTGAGAACTAAGGATTTTGGGGTGCTGGGACTAGCTGGGTCTTTTCTCGAATTTGTACCGGGAAAAGATTGCGAGTCTTGTGCAAAGAATAAAGGGTCTCTATGTAAGAGGTGCTCTCGTGAATAGGCGGGTAAAAGGAGAATGGCAGATTTCTATTCCTATTTTTATTTCTATTTTTTTTATATTTTATTACTTATATTTTATTATCAACTTATATTATATAATAAAATAAATTTATATGATATAAATTTTATCAATAAAGAATTATATAATGAGTATTTGTATAATAAAAATATATCAATGTGATAATAAATTATAAATAATATATATCTGGTAAGATTTTAACGACATTAATAAATAATAAATGACGATGCTTATTGCCACAAAAAAGGCCAAAACAATCCTAGTGCCCACCCCGCTTATTCATGCACATGCTCAAGCTAAGAATCGGGCAGGCAAACTCTGAGTGGTCCGCGGTGGCACTACGTTTCTCTCCATAAAATAATAAAAATAATGCCCCATGTTGCCGGGACTTGGGCCACGTCAGTTGCTCTGTTTCAATTTCAGGTAACCCATAACTTTTACGTCACTTATATTAAAAAGCATTCAAACGCTACCTATTACACATTATTAATTTTAATTTTGTATATAATTATATTTTATTTATTAATATATTTTTATATCATATATAAAAATACTTAAAATTTTTTATTTAATAATTAATTTAATTTTTAAAATTTTAATGTATTCACGGAGTTATTTTTTTTTTTGTGATGTCCATGCATTCTCTAGTTTGTAAAAGTTGTCTAACAAGGAAAAATCAATTTGAAGTGTTGCTTTTTTTTTTTTCTAATAGTTTAGTAAGAAATTTATTGTGTATTTTTTTAATTTTATAAATTTTATATTTCTGTATGAAGATTAAAATTAGTAACTTTTCAATAAAAGTTTAAATTGTTAATTTCTTTAGTGTTTTATGAAAATTAAAGTATTTTTTTATTCAGCCCCGCGCCTCATTTTGTACAGTGTTGGTCCTGGCCTTGCGTTTATTCAGCCTCTCTACATGCGCAACTCTCCGGAAATGATATTGGGCTTTTCCAAAGCCCACAGGGCTCTAGGGTCTTTTAAAATAAAGCTGGATTTCCAAATCGAACCGATAAATCCCATCCGAATACATTAAATCCGTATATTCTAACAGTGAAAAATCAAGTTTTTTTTTAATTAACTGTAAAAATTTGGTTCAAATTAAAATTATTTTTTTCTGGATTTAATTTATTTAAAAAAATTCATCAAATCTGAATTAAATGAAAAAATACACATTAAATTACAATTTAATTTTCACTTTAAATAAATTTAAACTTTATATTTTAACGCAACACCTTATATTATTTTCAAGAAGAGAGTACTCAAAAGATTCAAATATGAATTAAGTGCGTAAAGACACACTAAATTACTCCCAGACTCTCACCTCAAGTAGTGTTAAAAAAAAAAAACTCATTGACCTTTTATATGAACGGTAACAGTTGGTCCCCTCCTCTACCCTAAAGTTTTATTTATTTATTTATTTATTTTATTTTTCTTATCGCTCTTGACCCAAAGTAATCCACATGTGCAAACATTATAGAGTAACCAGCGAGTTCATTTTTGAATTCTAAAGATTTGTAACCAATTTTAGTAACCATACCATATCAACTAGTCCCAGTTTGATGAATGGTTCACTAAGCTGTTAGTTTTACGGTTGAATTTTGAAAATAAAACGGGAAGACCAAAAAAAAAAAAAAAATACAAAGGCCTCCACTTATCTGCTAATCAAAAACTGAAGATAATATTAATGTTTAATTTTCACTTTTTCTCGTCTTTTGTGGTGTAATTTATACTGAATTTTTTTTTTTTTCTAATTTGGTGGTTGAATTTATTTATTTATTTTTAAATGGTGGAATTTACCGTTAGTTTTCAAGCAAAATTGTACATTTCTAGCGCATCCACTTGCCGCTTACAACATTCTGCGGGTGGGCCTCAGCCAGTTGGGTGGGTGTCGAACGACTCAAAACACTGCAAGGCATACTTCCGCTGGACGCATTTGTGTTTAGAGGCCTCCTAGAGAACCTCAGAAATACTCTTTTTAGTTTTTATTTTTTTTCTCTTTTTTGGTTAAATCTTTGAAATACCCTGTAGCAACGTCTTCTTTTCAAGGATTTTTTCATCTATTTTATAAACGCTCATTAATTTTCTACTCTATCCTTGTTTGTGATGTGAGAAAAGAAAATTGTTACTTCTTGTGAATTGGGATTCAAGCTTTGGCCTACAAAGGAAAAAAATAAACTCACCCTATGATTTTGTGTTGTTTTAAAGAGTAATATCTTAAATTTTTAAGGGCAAGAAAATATTATTGTTTTTTGTTTAACAATTGTTGCTGAAGATTTCTGCTGATGGGTACATTTGAAATCTTCTGCAATGTTCTAGGAATCTAATCTATCACAGGATATTGACCTCTTGTCGTTGGTGATTGTGTTATGCTTTATAGATCTGCTTACTTCCAGATTGAAATGTGTTTATTGATAACAGTATGGCAATTCAAGTGGAATTTTGGATCCCTGATAGATCTTTCAACTCAAACGATCATTTTATAGCTTTTTGACCGTAAACTGTCAGAGATTAAACTTACAATTTGAAAGGGTGCAATAGAATCTGCAGCCTTAAGTCTTTTTCCTTGGAGCAACAGTTGTGCTCGTAATAATGCTGAAATCTGGTAGAGGGCGAGACAATTCTATGGCCAATGTACTTTTAATTTTCATCACTCTTTTCCATGGACTCTGAGTTACGATCTACTGAAGGGATTCCAAACTTTAGGCCTGATTCACTTCTATAAGCAAACCAGTATGCTTGAGAGGCTCCCCTCTTTGTATATTCTCTCGCTCTCTTTGTCAAAATTTATAGTCTTGGCGTTTCTGCTGCTCTCTTGTCAGGGGCCATGCAGCTCCTGAGTAGAATTGTCCGAGAAGGCAGACATTTATGGCTGTGGAGTGATTGTGCTCGAAATCATTAGCTGCAGGAAGAACACCGACCTGATGTTGCCATCAGAAATGCAATACCTCCCTGATTACGTGTGCCATTACCTTTCCTGAAATGCTATGTTAGTCTCTTAATGGTCTAAGGTTTTTGCAGCAGTATTATGCACCCATTAATCAAGACATGTTCTTTGCTAAGATCTTTTCCTCTTCCCAGGCATGGATATTATACGGGAGTTCAAGGATAATCGATGGAAAACTGATAGAACACGGTACTGTGGAGAGAGATGTGTCGCATACATTCCATATAGCTTTACTGTGACTTCAGCCTCACGCAAACCTGTGGCCGCACATGTCTGAGATGGTTGCTATGTTGACTTGCAAAGCTAAAATGGGTGGATCCCCATTAAAGCCAGCTTTCAAGGAGAGAAGACGTTGCCAGTGCCACTGGAATTAGCAAAAATTTTTTAAAATTAGTAAAAAAATAATTTTTATTATTTTAAGTTATAGGGGTGTTAGTAACATTTTAAGAAATTTTAATCACCAAATCTAATATAATACCTGACATGCCGAAAGTAAATGACAAGATAAATATATTTTAAAAAAATAATTCTGGAGTTTCTGGAAAATACGTTATTTTTAAAAAATATAAATTTTATATTTGAAATTTTGAGTTTTAATTTTAGAGTTTAATTTTAGAAAATAGGTATGAGGTTTTTAAAAATTGATATAATAGGTTTTTTTTTTTAAAAAAAAAAAAAGCCAATAAGGTTTTATTTAGATATTGAACATTGGGCCCAATTGATTGACACCAATGACGGGCCCGGCCGGCAGACTGATCATTGGGCTACACGAACCCAACGAACGAGCCTCGGAATGTGGAAAAAGGAAAAATAAAAAAGAAAGCCGTTTTCAATCATTCCCACAATCTTAAAAGCCAAAAACCCTCAAAACCCTAATTGTTTAGTTTGGTTGCGGTTTTTGCTACCATCAATCGGTTCAGGTATATTTCTCCGGCGAATTTCACCACTATCGGCCGTTAAACTAAAAAGCTCCGACGAAAATGAATATTTCGCATGGAGGTGTGTGCATCTGTATGTGCCTACGCATCGTCACGTTGTTTTATTAGTTTGGACGAGATTTTGAGATAGAGGGGGAAGTTGGTGTTTCGTTTCTTGAAACAATTGTTACGGTTTATCACAGTTAATTAGGTTTTTAATTTTTGAGTGGTCAATCGGTAAATGTCTAATCGGCCGGAATCACTAGCGCCGCCTGAGATATTCTACGATGACGCGGAGGCTCGGAAGTACACTTCGTCGTCTCGTATTATCGAAATTCAGGTATGTCCTACGTTTGTCTGTCTATTTCATTTCTAACTATTGCTTTAAAGTTTGATGCAAATGAGCTGACAAAAGATATTCAAAGAAAAAAGAATCATTATTTTTCTTATAAATAATGATACTGAATGATGATAAGTAGCTGAAATACTGGAATACGTGTTTGATTCATTTGTCTAACCTTTTTGTGTGTATTTTATTTTGTTTATAATAGGCAAAGCTATCGGAGAGAGCACTGGAGCTTCTTGCTGTCCCTGATGATGGGGTTCCCAGATTACTCCTTGACATTGGTATTATGCACATTTGGTTCGGCTGTTTTTATATGCACGTGTGCTTATGTGTGAAATGAAATTTAATGTTGTTGCTTGCCAAAGGGGGGGGGAAATGGGAAACAAAATGGAGGGAGGAGATGGTAAATTGGATGTTTATAGAAGTTTGAGTTTTGATAGTAAAATGGATTCTAATTTATTGAATTGAATGGATCTGTGGATTGGAGACTTTTCAGCCATGTGGGAATTGCCACAGCAGAGCTATTTTGTTGAACTTGGTTGAATTGAATTACAGTATGCCATTTGTAGATTTATTTTATGAACTTTGAGCAGTTGCAACCATAAGATTGCAGATTATGAGAATTTCCTGACTCATTAGTCTTATCTTTCAGTTCTTAAGCATTCAATAGGAGTTTGATATGAAGAGGACTGGGTTATCATGTGAGCTTCTAGGATTTTAGCTTTATCATTTTTTAATCTGTCTGAATGCTGTTTGAGATTTTGACCCTTGAACTCAGATATCATTTGCTTTCTGATGTTGTGGATCTGCTTTGACTGTCTTGGGCTTTTGCAGGTTGTGGATCAGGACTTAGTGGGGAGACATTAACCGAAAATGGACATCAATGGATTGGTTTGGACATTTCATGTTCAATGCTAGGCACGTCCAATGCTGCATCTAATTTATTTTCTATTTCTGGAGGATTGTACCATGTTATTTTTTGTATAATATTATTGATTTGGAATTTTTTTGGGGGAGCAAATATAGACGTTGCGTTGGAACGGGAGGCTGAGGGTGATCTTTTGCTTGGTGACATGGGTCAGGTATTGACTTAATCTTCAGTTTTGGTTTCTCTTTTTGTTGTAGTAAATGCGTTCGAAATGAAACCTAATCATACCTGTGTGCCACCTAGAAGGATTTTTTTGTTTCCTGTCCTTACAACATTTTTGCACGGTGTTGCAGGGCTTAGCAATTCGACCTGGAGTTATTGATGGTGCAATCAGTATCTGCCGTTCAGGTCTGACTTTGTGTTCACTCTTCATCTGTTGTGTATTGTTCAAATATCCAAGCATTTTCCTTTTTACACTTTTTCTACGTTTGGTTGAACCAATATTTCTGAAGCTATTGTGCTAGCGATGTGGTTGAGTCCTGTTATTCCATTGGTTCCTGAAACTTGGGCTAGTTATTTCTTGTTATTCTTTATGATTTTTCATTCCATGATGTCCTCAATAAGAGTTATTGGTGCAGAATGTTGTCATTTATGATATATTACACTCTGTGAAATGCTCCACCTTACCTTTTGGTATTTTTATTTGGCCTGGCAGTGGTTATGCAATGCAGACAAGTCCTCCCATGAGCCAAGATTAAGATTGAAGTATGCCCAGAGTTACTTATTCTAATTGCTTATGGCCTAAGTGTATTTGGATTGGTGAAGCCTATTGTTCCATGCAAATGTGAACTTATTGTCGGATTTTATTGCAGGGCTTTCTTTGGATCACTATATAGATGTTTGGCAAGGGGAGCAAGAGCAGTTTTTCAGGTCTACCCTGAAAATCTGGCCCAGCGTGAGCTGATTCTGAGGTCAGCAATGCATGCTGGGTTTGCTGGTGGTGTGGTTGTTGATTATCCCCACAGGTATTTTGGCTACTTATTGGACATTTCTTTGGATGTGTGCATGGATGAGGATATGGACCAGAGCGGGTAATGCCATTTTATCTTGTGCGGTGTGCCAATTAGAAAGGACTGGTTCTTTTCTGTTCTATCTTATTATTCCAATCAATTACCTTCCCCAGCCCTCAGCCAGAGAAAAGGAATAAGCTCTCCAATCTTATTGGATAGGTTAAGTATGTGTTTTTTGATGCTCCTCATGTATTGTGGGTACATATATTAATGTCATTTTCACATGTTGGTATGTTGCTGTTGGTGTTTTATGTGTAGATGACTGGGAAGGTGTGTTGCCTGCTTAAACCAAACATGAATTCACAACAATATTGTGCTGTGTTTACTGTTCAAAATAACCCCATCTTTATATCATATGTTCCAGTGTTCATTCCATAGGTCCTACTAGGTTTTTGGGTCCACGTGGTCTGTTTTCCAAGCTTTCTGCTACATTAGAGTGTAGCAAGCAGTGCTAATTATGTTGCTAAAGTGTTTACAAGTAAATTGCCATGTATTCTTAATTCTTCAATGTGTGCTAGTGTTAGCCTGTCTTTTGTGTCTTCTATCTTCTGTTGGCTTGGCCTATAAGAGGGTGCTGAAAATATTGTTATTTTTCCTACATCTATGGTATATGAGTTAATTTTTTCATGGTTATTCAGCCGGAGACTGTTAACAGTCAGCATTTATATTGTCCCATGACATGAAATCTTAAGATTGCAGTTAAGATTGCAACTCTTTTTGCTGAAATGTTTTTGATACTGGATTCACCAGGAAACTTTGAACTAACATTGTAAACAAATTATAGTTGTGTATTCCACCTGCTAACGTCATGGTTTGGTAACAAAATTCCTTTTTACAGTACCAAGAACAGAAAGGAATACCTTGTACTCACTTGTGGACCTCCATCATTAAGCACAGCTGTTCCCAAGGGCAAAGATGAAGATGGAGAAAGTGGCTCTGATGATGACATCAGTGGAGATGAGAATCAGACTGTAGGTGTCTCCCCCATAAACTTTTGTAGTTTCCTATGTAGGGGGTTTAATGGGATTATATGTAAAGGAGGTCTTGTCTTTTTTATGACAACCCTTGGAAATGCAGGTCCGCACTTCAGACAGGCACAGACCTAAGAAAAAGCAGAAAATGACCAAGAAAGGAAAGGGCAGAGAATGGATACTGAAGAAGAAGGAAAAGCTGAGAAAAAAGGGAAACGTTGTGCCTCCTGATACAAAATACACTGGTCGAAAGCGGAAGGCACGGTTTTGATCCCATATGATAGGTCTAAACCTGAGCTCTCCAATGCTAAGTTGTAAGCATGCTCCAGTCCCCATACTGATGTGTGCATGTTGCCTTTTACCGCTACAGCTCCGCATAGGCATGGTGAAAAGATAAGTTCTTCAGGGGGAACACGACTTGGAGGCATATGTTCTCGCAGCTAATGAGCTTGTAGACGATTGATAGAAAGATAATTATTATAGGCGAAATATAAATCTACTTTGCCACCCTCTCTTGACTACATTTTTTTTTCTTTTTGGTTCTCAGAATGTTAGCAAAAGCAGAAAAGCTTGCAAGTTTTGGTTTGCAGTTACTGTTTTGCATGGAAATTTGGCCCTGATGTCGTGCGAGGCTTTCGGGGTCTACATGGTATGGGTTCATTGCGCAAAACAATCACCTTATGTTCGGTCTTGGTTCACGGGAATGGATGGAGGGGCGTGGCTAACAAAATCACCAAGTGAATTAAATTAACCAAGCTTTTGGACTGCCCTGCTAATGAAGCTCTATTGTCTGCGGATGTAAAGCATAAAATGTTAGGATCTGAAGCTTTTAATACTCGATAATTAATGCATTGTCCATGTTGATGTAAAATGACGTACCAGCGTGCGTACTCAGTATCTAGTAAAAACCTGAAATACGGTGCAAGAAAGTTTGATTTCTATTTCGCAACAATACTAGAGAAATTAATGTTTGACTTTCAGACCCGGCATTTCACTTGGTAGGACTGGGTGTATGGTAATAAATTTTTCTTCAAATCTTGCTCGTGTTACTCATATCTGTCTTTTTTATTCTTTTTATCCTTTTTACTCGGAAAGAGGGTGACCAAAGAAATAGACAATTGGGGCAAATTCCATCATGTATAGAAAAAAGAAAGAAAATTATTAAAAAAAAAAAAAAAAAGTCCTTAAAAAGACCATCAGACCCCCCAAAAAAATTAAAATTTACCGAAGAAAATAAAAAATAATAAAAACTACAAAAACCTAAACCCTACAGCAATTACCAATCAATCGGATTAGAGTATGGTTTGCTCAGTTGTGTTTGGTCGGAGAATGGGATGGTCCCAAGAAGATTGCATACTCGTTGCAAGAAAGCCCAACTCTGGACTCCCAACTGCGTGCTCAATTTGCTTGCTAGTTTACGTATATCTCAAATTCGCTCGCTTCCCTTGTCGCTTGGACTTCAGTCCCGCGTACTCGGATTCAGGTTTTCTCCTTTCTCTGCACCCATTTTATAGTTCTTCTCTATCTATGCGTTCAATTTTTTGTGGGTGGTTTTTTTTTTTTTTTTGACATATATGGTCTGGTCCCTTTCTCAATGCTGTGCTTTGTTTGTGGTCCTGTAGTTCCATTTTGGATGGATTTGAAATTTATGATTTTCCGTGAGTGATTGTGGGATCATTATTTGACTTGGGTGTCTCATGGCTAATTTCTTCAAGCAAGAATGGCATTCCATTTCTTGTTTCTTTGAAGACACAAACCCTTTCCTTCTCTTTTGTTTTCTTACTAATTTTTTGTGGGTTTCTTTCTTGTGATTATGTTTCCCTTTTTCCTTTTTTTCTTTTTTTCAACAAGTTACAAACTTTTAGGATTTTCCTCTGTGTCGCACTGCTTTTTGTTCTGTTGGGGAGTCTAATTTTCCCCTAGTCCCATTGATTATGTGAATAAGTGCATTCTTGCTACTGTTGTCATATGCATGCTTAAAGCCAGAAAGTACAGCTTGATGAGGCAAAGTCAATCGTAGTAATAGACAATATCTGATCCTCATTCCTATGTAATCCAATGTTCAATATGAGGGAGTCGGAAGATACTATTTGTAGAGGACAGTGCTTGTTTTCCAGTATCTGTTACCTCTTTCTTTTAAGTTAGCTATGTGTACGCAAATATTTGTCAGTCATTGATAGGCATCTCTACCTTCCTGTGCTAGATCAAATTCCTTACGCTGAGTCTGGTACTTATGTGGCCTACAATAATGACGGTGGTGGTGTTTATTCAACGTTTGAAGGAAGATGATATTGTTGATTTGGACTTGGAACTCCAGTCAGTCCCAGAATGATGTTGATGAAAGCATTAGCTCCTGGCTCACAGATGCAATCGTGTATGAACTCTGCATGGGGTCTGATGGAAGTTATGGTTGCAACATTTATTATTCTGACCTTCCATGGTAAATAGAGAGGGCTCTGTTCATTAAGTAAGTCTATGTTGTAAAGCAGCACCTTGGGATAACAAAAGAAAATGCTGAGCAAAGGGAGGAAGAGGTTGCACTTCTATTTGATCCCCCATATATTCAAGTTTTTGACATGTACCCCTGCTGTTGCATTCACTCCAAAATCTCCCTCCCGCTTCTCTCTCTCTATCTCTCGCTCTCTCTCTCTCTCTCTCTCTCATGCACAGACAGGCACTGTTACACACATTGTTTTCTTTTCATCAGTTCTCTTGCAGTGGAGGGTATGCTAATTTTTTATTTTCTTCTTTGCTCAATTGTCTATTTTATTCTATTTTATTGATAGACTTAGATGCATTTGGTTTTTTGTGGACAGATTTACAAAAGAGCTAAAATGGCAATTGAAGCTCCGTCAAACAGGTTAGGGGATCAGGATTTTCTTTTTGACAGGTGAATCTTTTGAATGCAATATATTATTTGTTGCATTTCACTGTGAAGTAGTCAAGAATTTCTTGGTCAAATTCTTCATTGATATATTTCTTCAAGTTTGGGCTGAAGTAAAGATCAATTATTAACATTCCAATTACACTTCTTTATTTTATGCAGGCCATCAAGCTTGGATGCAAGTTTCCTTATGCATTTACTTTTTACTCTTAATGCTTTGCCTGTAAGTGACTTTCAAATTTTTCATGTGTACTAGTGTCTATGATATTACATAGCTCTTAAATGAAATTATTCTGTAGCTAGTACGTGCGCTTAATTTTCTTTAGCACAAGAAGAAAAGTGTATGTTTTGTTCGCATTCTGTGGTTGGATGAATTGGCAATGTGTTAGAACTTGCTCAAGCCATCATTGGCTGATTGGATATGGGTCAGCTACAGCAATTTGGACAAGATTGACTGGATGAGTCAAGTTACTTGTTTACTCTTTTCATTGTGCTTTTGGCAGATATTTCTGGTAAATTTAGAATCAGAAATGTAAGCTTTAGTAAATCTGTCTGTTCAACAATATTCTTTCCCTACATTCATAATGTTGAAAATCAGTGATCTGGCATGTCAAAATTACACATACATTGGGCTCATATTATCTTCCATTAAGGTTTGTTAATGTTGGGTGAAGTCCTTGACCAAGGATATTGAATATACAAGGCAATATAAAATGACTTGTCTACCTGCATTAATGTGTGATAAAAATAGTAGGTCTGTACAGAAAGAGCCAATATGGCATATTTGGTGCATAAATGACAAAATTTAGAGACTAAACACGAGTAATAAGCCAGCAACGTGGAGATTTGTTACATCAGCTTTGATGTTTTAGGATGGAGAACTAGCCATGGACAATTGAATGAGAAGAGGTGAGCATGATGAAAAGTGCTGCCTCATCACTCCATTGGAAGCATTTTGTCCAAACATAATACCAAGAACTTGATGATTACTTTTTTCCTCTTTTTGGGTTTTGTTTGTGTCATTAGAATTACTTCTTTATTCTTGTACATTAGAATCTTCAGTATCTCTAACGCTGTTTGGTCACTAGGAGACCTCAGGTTTTGTGGAGCACACTCTTAGAATATGGTAACCTATCAAGTTTTGCTGAAAAACTTGCAACAGAGTCCTCGGAGACCGCTTCATCATCTTCACCTATCCCCCAGTCTCATTCAAAATTTTCGTCTTCAACCCGAATAAAAGGCCATTCAAATTCAAATAAGTCATTCCTATCCTATGGATAGCATGTCACCTGTTAACCGAATCAAATCTGTCTGTTTGTTATCAAGTAAACACAGCATTGATAACATGGATCATAAGATGCTCGATGCAATTTTGAATTATTGATTTGTATTGCCAGGTTCAAAGCCAAAGACAAAACCCAAAAACTATATCTTGGGTCCTGCTTTTCCTGTCAGTCATGGGTGGATATAAACTTTCTATCTGAAGCAGAGGCTGATGAAAACATATGCTGATTTGTCATTTGTATTGTCATTCACTTTGCCCTTTTCTTCGTTGCTCATGAAGCCATCTTCATGGTTATCAATTTTGATGAGGGCTATTTTTTTTCTTAGTTCACCTCTGTATTCTCAACGGTAAATTTTGGAATATATTATCCACAAGAGTGAAAGGAAGTTACTTGTGAACTAGCTCCAACGTTTTTGGAAGGGAAGCTTGATGCAGTTTGATTCTGAGGGTGTTTTGGTTTAACCATACGGACCTTGGTAATTGCTGTTGGTTTGTTAACGGCGGTCTGCTGAAGTTTGAAGATGCTGTGTTTCCTTGGCATTTGGGAGATTGTGTTTCTGACTTAACGGTCGGGATATGATCAACGCTTGTAATGATTGGACTTGAAAATGATATGAGACCCCCATGATCCGTTGCTTTGAAATAATCTCGAGCCTGCGCGGCAACCCAAATATCGTAATGATTCAACCGGTGACCCAAAATGATCCAAGTGGGGTGACCTGATCTTGTCGCCATCTATCACCGGGTCATGCCACTGTATGAAGGTGCTTTTCATTTTCCACAGTTTCCTCCACTCGGCACAAGTTGGAGTGAGAGAGAGAATTCGAGAATTTGACGTCTCTCCTTCGTATGTATCTTTGCAGGAGATATACTACAAAAATAAATAAATAAATAAGTTTTTATAATTAATTTTTTCATATTTTTATAAAAGCTTTATATTTCTAAAATTTATTTTATTTTTTGAAAAATTGTTAAAAATTAATAATTGTGTTTTTTTAAAAGCAAGATTTAATTTAAAATAAATTTTTAAAAATATAGAATTCAAGTAAAAATATTTTTTTAAAAAAAGTTAAGGATTTAATTATAAAAATTTGTAAAAATTTAAGATCAATTTTTTATATATATTCTAATTCTTTTCGTGGCATTGAGTGACCAATCGTCTTCATAAAATGACTCCCATAAATGTATATATAAATGTCTACTCGTATTCATTATTTTTGTGTCTACATAATTAATTTCTTAATTGTAATTTTGCACATCTTGTTCAAATGAGTGAGGAGCAGTAGCCCTCTTCTTCGGATAAATACGCTTGGAAGATTTGATCCATACAAGAAATATATACGGGGAGTTGGTTGCTGACACATGCCCACTAACCTTGCTGTGCCACTTTAGACAAAGAATCCATTGATGGGTGACCTGCGAAACGAGGCATGGGACCGAGATTCACCAGTAATGCTTGTTTTCAGTGCTTTTTTTTTTTTTGACTTTCGGTCTGTCTACTAATCATGGACAATGATCCACAAGCATGCATGACAATGAGCCATAAGCATGCATGCCCATTGCCTCATTGTCAGAGTTATGGTTTCTTACGCAACAAGCAGGGACCCTGATATTAATTATAGACTTGATCACACGTATAGGTTCAAATCATGAGCCCCAAGTGCGCCACGGGGGTTCTCCACAGCCAAGGTAACGTTTTGGGGCTCCCCCCAATGATCAACTACTTAATTAAAGCACTAATGGTCCCTAAATGGTTTGTTTGTTTTATTGCGTCTAAAAATTTTATAATTAGTTTGCAAGTAATTCATTAATACATTGTATTATTTGTTAGCATATTTTAAATTTTTTTAATGAATAATTATAATTAACGATAAAAATTATAAGTATACAATTAACATTAATAATAGAGTAAAGTGGGTCTACCTATCTAACCTCAAAATTTTCAAGTAAAAGAAATAAATAAATAAATAAATATATATATATAGTTTTGCATGTGACAAATATCCGCATCCTTGACGTCCGAGGAAGGGTATATGAATCTTTGACTTGGGAATTCGTTGAAAAGATCACTAGCATAAGGGCCCTGTGGCCCCTCTCTCCATCGCTTTCACACTAGGCGGTGGATCAAATAACAATGTTTTGTACAACAACAACAACAACCCAACGTTGTTGTATAGAGAGATTGCAATGTTTTAAAACAACGATAAAGCCGTTGCAAGAAGGCAACTTCTCATTTGAGGGGCTATCCATCAGCACATGCAACCAATCCCTCTTCCCCGTGCGCAACAGATAATTAATTTGCATCCTCTCTTTTTGCATTTTCTTTTTTTGCAGAAATAAAAAAAGAAAAATATATTAATAGAATGGACTTTAATTAGTCTTTGTAGTCTAGATGGGATTTTAGTATATGATCCTTTTTTTTTTTTTTTAATTAGCTTAAAAAAAAAATTGGTCCCAAATTATCTTCAACGTCACTATATACATCTTTCTTCTGTTGTTATTTTCTCCTCCCACACAGCAATTTTGGCCCTGTTGAAGGCGACAAGGCGAATCGAGCCACTTTACAAGTATAATTTAGTTCTAATTTTATATTATATAATAAATAAATTTTAGATGAAATAAAAAAAATATTAAAATAAATTTATATAATTTAAGATAATAAATAATTCATAAATAGAAGATGTGGGCATAAATAAGATCTGCAAGATGTCGTCTTTATTGCATGATAGAACTCCTTTTCTCTCTCTCTCTCTCTCTATCTGCCTTTTGTTTTATTTATTCATTCATTTATTTATTTTTCAATTCTTGAGTGTAAAATGTTTGGTGACCAATGTAAAACAACTGCCCACAGACGCGTTGCCAGCAACAGATGTAGGTGGATATGCAGGTACACTTTTTACTTGTTTGTCCTGCTGTGTATTGGCGTAGCGTATATCTCAACTTAGAGTTTGCTAATGACGATTTAGGGCTGAGAGCTGATCATGAGAAAGACTGGTAAGCATTCCCAGCTACATGTAGAACGCAACCAAGACTTGACCCTTCGACACATTTTTTATTTTTATTTTTTTAATAAGTCGGATCAATTTTATCAAGAAAGTATAAGTGAAGATAGAGACAAATTCAATTCAGACATTTCGCCGAACTATCTGCAACGAACTTAGATGTCTTGGTAATAAAGCTTGAAACACCAATTATTACTAATAGACAAAAACGTGGATGCTTAAAACACCAAACATGAAATTTGATCTTCACCACGCAACAACAAAAAATAGTGCAAAAGCAAGAACCGTGTACGAATCTTGGTTGCAAGGCACATTTAGCAGACAATGTATATTGTTGGTTGCTGACATAATACCCACTAACCATGGTACATGTGCCCATTATTCAGTTCCAAAATCCTTAATTTGGTGGGGTCGTGCAATATCATAATATCACCATTACTGCGTTATATACAATACGCAAGCCCTCTTGTTCCACTGGCCATCTTCCCAATTAAAAAATAAATAAATAAAAGTAAAAAGGGGGCTTCTTTTCTTAATTTAAATGGCTAGTAAACTTCAAAATCATTACTTCCACTATCAAACTGAAATTATTGTAGCCACATATGACATTCTGAATCTGATAGTTAGTACCATTGGCTTTGTTTGTGGTTGGTTCCCACTCTCCCATCCACTATGCATAATAAATATTTTCCTGCTGTTTAAGATGCATATAACCAATGTCAATTAAGACAGTTATATATATATATATATATGCCATATTATCTCTTATCGTTTCAGATTTTAAAAGATTTAGAGCCTAGTGTTTTTTTATTTTTTATGTGGTCAATACTTTCTTTTTTATCAGGATGTGGCTCTTTCTGACTTTTGGCCTTCTCCCTTTAAAGATGCTTTAGCTTTACCGACCTTAAGCTATGTTATCTAGTCGTTCATGGATTTCTAGCAACATATCTAGCCTTAAAAGTCAGATTGCCACCTTGACACGCGCTAGAGCTGGCTAGCAACAAGAACGAATATGCTTAACAGGTTACTTGTGGTATTCATATACAAATCTCTGTGGCATACGAGAGAATCAGGAAATCTAGCTATGGAAATTAAACTGAGGCAACACAAAACAAGATATCGAAGTTAGAGAACTAACAAATTAACAGGAGTTGCCGGCACAAGATTTGCATTAACACTGGTTAGAAAAATGAAAAGAAACTTGTAGACTGCGCTGTTGGATGGTCAAAATGACTTGTGGATATTTTAAGACAACGGTCCCGATCCCTTCGATTTGGTTGTTAAATGAAGTCCCAGAGAATTATTATTGCCAGAGCTGAAACTGTTAAGGCAGGAGTAAATGGTTTTTTTTTTTTTTTCTTCTTCTTCTTTGATAAGGGGATGAGTAATTTTATTTTTATAAAAAAAAAATATGGTTCAAAGATTACAACAGTAACAACCGAAATCCTAACACACCAAGATAGTGTATGGGACAAACAAATAGATAATCAGATTAAATCTCAGTTTAACGATAAGCTAGGAATTTCGACCCACCTGTCAAGAACTATTTCACTTAAAAACATGAGTTTTTAAGGTGTTTAAGGCTGTTTCCAAGGCATTCCGGTGTCTTAGCAATGAGAAGAGCAGGTAGAAGTACGAAGTGACTGGAAGTGATGAGCCTGTAATTGAAAGAAGGGCGGCTTCTTCCATGTACCAATACAACGGTGGTCATTACGACGATTTTGACCCTGATGAGATTTTCAGGCAAGTCTTGCTTGAAAAATATTTTGAAACTATCTTAACTGTTTGAATTTTTAAATGTAATAATTTGTAATATGATATTAATATTTTTATAATTAAATAATTTTATATTTAAATTATATTATAGTTATATTTAATTACAAATCTTTTTTTTTTCTTTCAACCTAATTCAATAAATTTTGTAAAAAAGTATATTAAAATATAATATACAATTTATATTTTAAATTTTATTTAATAATTTAAATTTTTAAGTAAAATAATTTTTTAATATGATATTAAAATTTTTATAATAAAATTAATTTTATATTTAAATTATACTACTCTAACAATTAATTATAAATTTTTATAGGTATGATAAATTCACTTTTTTTATTTACACTTTTAATTTAAACAAATTTTCGGACGAGAGGGGATGTTGGGATTCCTTTTTGTTTGAACATCTTTATTATATATTTTATCAAACTCTCATTTTGTACATGCTAAACAGTTTATAAATATTTTAATTATATTTGTTGTGACATTTATGAATGGTGGAGAATATTAGAAGGATTTTAATCTTGGCACTTTTGAGAGTGACATTCCACCTAATAAGTTGAGCTTTTAATGGAATAATTCTTGACAATACTTTAACGATTTTCCTTTTATGATTCTTGTATTTGCTGGAACTTAAGGAAAGGATAGAGTAAATGTTTCTATATTTTTTTACAAGACAAAGGGATCCTTTCAATGCGAGGTACAAATTGCCAACTAATGGCTTGGAATTATTGATAATCGAAAACTGTGGTCCGACATCTCTTGTTTCTATTTAAAAACTCATATTAAATCTGAGTTACAGCTTTTAGTAGGCAATTACTGTATTAGATGAGACTTTTCCAATGTACCAAAAAAAATAAAATAAAATACTATATGGTAATATTTGATCAATTGGTTGATTCCTAATGCTGGAGGTTTATGTTATCCCCTGTAAATTTCTTGATGATACAGATGTTGGTCTAATCATTGAAGTATCAGTTTATTATTATTATATAGATTATAGACCTGTAATTTGTTGGAATTTCAAAGTTCTTCAATTTTTTAGGTTTAAGTATTCGATATTAGGGCTAGGAGAAACTGGAACAGAATAAGGAATTTCCCCATAACCAGAAAATTTAAAGGCAATGAAATAACTAGTAACGGAAATATTCCTTGCAGATCTTTCCACGTGCCTTAAAGAATCTTATATATTAATATGTAGATCAGAATAAGAAGAATAATTCAAATATTGGAATATTTGGTATAAAGATTAACACTGATGCCATTAGCAAAAATATGTGGAATCAATTATTAATATGATATGGTTATCGATTAGTTTTTTTTTTTTTTTTAAATGAGAATATCTAATTCTACCTAATAGATTTTTTAAATAACAAAGAGAGTGAGAGAGAGATTTAAGAAAAAAACAAAAAAAAAAAAAAAGAGTATATAACAAGGAGCATTAGAAAAAAGAAAAAATTATGATTCTGTGTTCAAGATCATCGAGAAGAAAGAGAAGCATGTACATTACTGCTTATTAAAAACGGACAAGGGAATAACAAAGACAGTGGCGTCAAAAAAACCAAACATTGCAGGAAAATAGTCAGTCGCTCACTTTCTACATTCCTTCTTTATCCATATCCCTAATGATGAACAATGGAATCGAAGAACCCACAAAAAAAAAAAAAAAGCTTGGAGAATTTCTTCCCCTAAAGTTTCTTTCGCATAGTTGTAAGCATATGATACTTTCCCGTGCAAAATGATTAAAGCTTCATGCATTCCTGCCCCTTGACATTTGTGGAACAGTCACCATTCCACAATTAGTCTTGCGTCTACTTATGAGCGCGATATTTTCAAAAGTCTTGTGGCTGTCTTGCATCGAGACTCACCCCCTGGATGTCATGGACTTAAAAATTCCTGATATAATTTACATTAACAGGGAGTGCATTCATTTAATTCTTTGATGACCTAACAAAGGGTTGCTTTCAACAAAATTTTATAGGACAATGCACCCCGCCAATGCATCTTTGAGTGAAAGCCAAATAATAATCCACTTTGTACATAACGATACGAGGGTGAGTTTTGATACAATGGTGAATGTCGTTTCTTCATGAGTCGTGGATTTAAGTCACAGAATGTAAATACGATAAACAATCTTCTTCTAGCCCTGGTAATTAAGGAATCACATGGACCATCCACCTCCAAGATTGTCTGTATTTTTTGGTTGATAAAGATATCAGAAGTCAAAGTCTAGTGAAACGACATCCAAACTGAGGTGGATGGTCCATGTGATTCCTTAATTACCCAATTTGAAGTTTTTTTTTTTTTTTTTTTTTATTTCAAACCCTCCATCTGATATTCTTGTTTATTGAACGTTCAAATGGGCTGCCTTAAACATATATACTTTTATTACCAATTATTACCAAAATTCCCAATGCCAGGATTATTTGGTAGCGATGACACGCCAGCATAACCGTAGGAGGGAAAAAAAGTTAATGATTATTTTAGGATTGAGAGTTTTAATTTTAAATTCTAATGAGATTCAATTGAGAAAAAGGCCACGCATAAGAGTATATCTTGACGCTGATTCAAGATTGATGGAACACAATATTGAATATCGCCATTAAAATAATTGAAACTCGATGGAGTCCAATATCAAAATTGAAAAGAATTCGACTTACGGTTGATATCTGTTTTGGTAGACAAAGTGTTGAAAGATTGCATCATTGAGACAGAAAGGTAAATTTGCCTCATAATGTAATACAAAAGCGACATGGGGGTTGACCCACATGTTGGTTTCACACGAAACAGGCGATGGAGCAAATAAAAATTGTTGTTACCTAAAGCTGGTTTCAATCTTTATATTAAACAACCCTCCATAAAAGTTATTGAAACCGACTTGACTCATACATTATTGTTTATGTATTTATATATATAATTTTTTTTTTAATCTGTTGATCTCGTATTATCTCTAATTATTAGAATTAAGAGTCTACTTCTAAATCATATAATTGATATTATATACATTTATATATTCTAATTCCATGATGTTTATAGATAAAATTTATGTACATGCATATGCATGTGTGGATAGTGCAATTATAATTGGTTATGGATTAAAATTGTAATGCAAGGAGTTACTTCCTCATCTTTTTTGGTTGCAAGTTTCACCTTTTTTAACTTGGCCTGATTGACACTTTATGTTGGTTACGTGTTCTTGTATATGTCAATGAAGACGAGTGTTCGATGCCAATTCTAACTTAATTAATCTTCCTTCTCTTTTATTTATTTATTTATTTATTTGAACGGCAAGCATTTTTATTTTTTGGTATGTCCAAAGAACAAAGGACACCAACAACATGACACCCGACAAAAGACCACGGCAGCTCCTAACATATCAGAACAGTGCTCCTACACCTCACCAAACATGACAATTAATCAATCAACCAGCTATCTTGGAGCAACTTCTACGCCCTCTTAAAGACAAAAAAGAGAGAAAATTCAAATACAAAATCATGTCTCGAGAAAAAAATCGGTAGCCCACACTGATCAATAGACATGACTGCTCCTCTCAAGAATCCAAAATGATCAATAGGCACCCAAGGAAGCCCCCATTCTGAATAGAGCCAAGAAAAATATCGACTGGAATTGAAATGAACTTGAAAACTTACTGTAAGCGTACACATTTTTATTTTCAAAGCTAATACGTAGAGAGAGATCTCTATTCTTTTATTTTATTTTTTTTTATTTTCCCTTTTTTGCCTTCATTTCCCGTCCGTTATCGAGCTCGAAAAATTATTGTTCTTGATTTGAGCCTCACTGACTCGAACACACAGCAAGGTTGTCACGAGTTTGTGATTAACATATGATGCAGCATAAACATAATGTAATGAAATTGAGTGACAATTTTCTAAATGTACGACACGATTCTAAAATTAGTGGAAGGTCCGGGACGAATCACTCTGCCAACATACTTGTGAATTCGCGACAACGAAAAATTATAGTGTTGCATCTTTGCTAGACACGCAAATTTGCCATTCTAGGGAGACAGGATACAAGAAATCTTCATCACCAATGTGGCAGCCTTTTGATCCTCTTTGGAATGCACATCAGGCTTGAATGCAAAAGATACATACCTAAGCATCCGCTTTGGAATGCACATCAGGCTTGAATGCTCCTCCTCGTACTTATGGATATGTTGGACACGACAAGATCAAGTATTTTTATAGTCAAATTGTAAATAAAAATTCAGTACATCTGAAAATGAATTAAGTTACATAACACTAGCTAGAGCGTTCCTAAAGAGAACGTCTTCATTTCTTACAATTTATATAACATTCTTTGTATTTTACTGATTTTTCCCCGGATGATACCATTTATTGAGCATCGCAGCGTATAATTAATTTAAAATAAAGGCCTTGTTGTACCCTAATTTGTATGCGATTCACTTTTTTGTTTTTTTTTTTTTGAACTGCATCCTCTCATCTTAACATGCCAACCGCCGTGTCCACTTCAACGACCTGTGGTAAGCTAGTTAATTATAATTAGACTTTCACCGATCACTTGGTAATTCTCATTGTGCTGTTTGTTAATATCTTGGCGAAAGATAAATCTTAAACCTAAGACATTTTAATATTATAATTTAACTGCAAATAAAATCATTATATAGTCACATTTTTATAAGACAATCATACACAGACACAAGTCATTTAACTATTAATTAAATTTTTCAGAATTTAGTTATTAATCCTTTTGATACTTAAATGATAACAAGGATATATGTAGTTAATAGTATATCAACACGTCAAAGATATTGTCAAAACATTGTATCTGTGAGAAATTCAAGTACCCTAAAGTTAGGTGATTGACTTAAAAGAGAAAAGTCATTAGTTAAATTCTAATGTCTTATAAAATTGGATTAACTAGAATCAAGACATATCACACTATTAATCTACTTGTTCCATTTAATTTTTTTTAAAAAATTTTATTAATGTCTTTTCTTATCTCATGTGTCGTGATATAAATTTTAGTAAAAAAATTTTATAGTTATTCGTAAAAATTATAATTTTGTTTAAATTATTTTTTATAATTTAATAAAATTTTTTATCTTTTATTTAATATAAATTAATATTATTTATTTTAATTAAAAAAAATAAAAATAAAAATTAAAAATTAGATAATTTTTTATATAAATAATATTAAATTATTATCAAATTATAAGATATTTAGTTTAATTGTAAGAGTTAATAGATTTTTAATACTATATATTTATTATTATAGAAATATAATGATATGTATTAATTTTATTTTATATTAGATATAAATAATAAAATTTGAATATTTTTTTATTAAAAATTATTAAATTTAAGAGATTTTATTAGATAAATGAGAATTTATTTATATATTTAAAAATTTATAAAAATTCCGAGAAAATGATTTCCGCTGTTTGGAATTCGAACCCCGCCTGTCAGTAAGTCACAAAAATCAAGGGGGTTATCGGGAATTTATTTTATGTCGAAGTCAAAATTATACCGTTAAAAAAATTAGTTAAATAACTCGACATAAATGAACAGATAACGTTTGAAGGTGCTTCACTAACTTCGAGGTGAATTGTGTTAATCCTGCAATTCGTTTAATGTCAGCGTTTAATGATTGTCAATAACAGAATCCCTGTCCAGATTTTTTGGGTGTTTAGGAGGACACACTAATATTTTCTACTTACTTTGTAATAATTTTTTTTAACTACTTTCACCTCTCTTTCCTTGTCTATTAGGTTTTATAATTGATATATATTTTTTTTAAATTTTCATACATAAATTCTATACTCTCTTCTTTTTTTTTTTTTTTTCAGAATTCAAACTAGAATTTAGAATAAAAATATGAACTTTTAATCATAAGAGTACTTTTTTAAAAATTTATTTTCAGAATTATCTTTATTTTTCAGAATTCTATACTATCTTACATACGTGAGATATCCTACGGGCAGATTTAATTTGCAATGACAAAAAGAAAAAAAAAATGAAAAAGAAAAAGGTGGTGAGAACCAAAATTAAGTTGCATGGAGTAACTTCTGGTGATTAACACTCTAACACAGTAAATGAAGTCAAGATACAATGGTCGTCACAAAAAGATAAAAGATTAGGCTGCTAAACATGAAAATTAAGGAAGATAAAAACAAGATATTAGCTTAAACGGAAAAAGTGTTACATGAATAAATACAGAAGATGGATAGAGCCGGGAAGGGGGAGGTGACAAAATGGATGCGAATTTTAATTTCCTAACACATCACTGACGCCTGGTCTGGTTAATTTCCCCCGGAAATTAGATTTCAGCACATATTCCAGTGAACAATAGCATGCCTTAGTGTGGATTCACACGTGGATTCCAATTCTGAACTCTAATTGATTCCCCACTTAATAAATCGTGGCTCTTTCTTTAGCTTTTGATATTCGTCGTGGTCATACCACATTGCATCTTGCCCCTTATTTAAAGCTACCTGCTTTTCCCCAATTCCTCATTGTCATAGCAAAGCTTGCAGAAGTTTTAACTTAGAGCCTTCTGTTTTCTATGGTAAGGTGTCCTTTCTCTCTCGTGCCTTTGATGAAATGTGTTAAGAAAGATAAAATGTTCTAAAATGTAAACACATACTGCATATACATATATATTCACATATTATATGTGTCCACAAATTGTGGCTAATTTTGCTGTTATCGATTTATCATTCTGGTTTCTTGGGGTTATTTAAATTTTTTTTTTTTTTTTGTTTATTTCGTCAACACATTTCTTCCATTAGCTCTCTCTGTCTCTCTCTGATAAAGCCAAAATATATAACAGTTGCGTAACCATATGCACGTATTTCATAAGTGCCCCCTTTTATTTTTCTTCTGCAGAGGTGATTAACTATGGCTTCCAAGGACAACAAGAAGGTGGCCAAAAAATTGCAGAAGAGTTATTTTGATGTCATGGGGTTGTGCTGCTCATCGGAGGTCCCTCTGGTGGAGAATATACTTAATTCCTTGGGTGGCATAGAGGAATTCTCTGTGATCGTCCCAACGAAAACAGTCATTGTGATCCATGACAATCTCCTCGTATCACAGCTCCAAATAGGTAACAATCCAACAATTTTTGCCTCCTTTATTTTTATTTTTTAAAAAATTAATTTCCAGTATATTCAACCAAAGAAAAAGAAAAGAAAGAAAGGGACATGGTGGGGGGCTCCGGCCAAGACAAAATTTCACTGTTACACGAACATTTCCGGTAGATAAAGTATTGATGATGACTTGCACATATCCTTAAAATTGGGTTGTCGTGCACGATAATGATTCTTGTGTGTTTTAGCTTCTGTGCCATTTTGATGAGATGTTTCTCGTGATAACATTCCTCTTTGTTGCATAGCTTTGTGGAGGGATAAAGCCACAATTTAGGCCAAAAGCTTGCAGTGCAGTTGATAAAACATCAGTGTCATTTATTTCGTGGGATTTTCTGTAGATAAATAGTTTCTCTTTTTGGCTCTTTCTTTTGGAAGCGGACATGGACGGTTAATCTTGAAGTGTCCCTCGATAAATGTGGGTTGTTCACGTCAAAACCTATCTTTAAAACTGATGTCAAGAAGCTAGAAGTAATATAATTTTTTGGGGGGTTAAACACCGACTGTCACTATGCAATCTTTTGGCTAATCTTAATTTAATATAGAATTGCAACGTGTAGTTTATGAATGTTAAAAGATGCTAGTGTCCCTCTCTCTCTGTGTCTCCTTCTCCAATCTCTTAAAAACGACGACCACAACTAGAATTACAAAATTCCCCCGAAAATAGAAAATGCTCAAATATCTTAAATTATTCTCTCAAGTGTTAATTTTTTTATTTTTTCACATTGGATTCCCACAAATCTTAAGACTGTGCATACGTTTAGATAAAAGATAATTCATTTTACACTTTTCCTTTAGTCTCTCTCTCTTTTTTTTTTTAGAAGTTTTAAAAAATTGTTATTTATTAACGAGTTAGTTTTTCAGAAAAATTAAAAAAAATTTAATGCACCCTTCGATTCTGCTACATAAAGTCTTGTTGGCAAGAGCGTACGCAGGCCCCAGAAAACGGGCCCACTTCCTAAGGGATAAAGAAAGCCACACAAGTGGCAGCCCTCCCATACGCATTCTCGAATAATTAAGAGTCCACTTTCATTTACCGGGGAGATGGCCATAGACAGATTATGTGGCCTCCGCGTCTAAAATTTTTTATTTTCTAAATATATTATATGCAATAAAATTATATAGAATGTGTAATAATTAATTTAGTTACAAATTATATAATAATTAATGTATATTTTATGTTTTTTTTTAATTTTTTTATGTACATTCTATACTGCTTGTTACACATCTTTTATTTGTTTTTCAAAATAAAATTAAAAAGTAAAAAAATAAAACTTGCTCTAGAGACTCACATGCTCTGTCAGCACCGCATGTACTATATTTTTCATAGATATAATCAGAAATTGTCTTATTTTTATTCATATTTTCTTCTTTTTTTTTTTTTTCTTCTTATTTTGTTGGTGATACAGTTAAGGCCCTTAATCGAGCGAGGCTGGAAGCAAACGTTAGGGTGACCGGTGAGACAGATATTAAACAGAAATTGCCAAGCCCCTATGCCGTGGCTAGCGGGGTCCTGCTGCTGCTAGCATTTCTTAAGTATGTGTATCCTCCATTAAAATGGTTGGCTCTCGCAGCAGTGGGTGTTGGCATTGTCCCCGTCCTCTTGAAGGGCTTTGCATCAATAAGAAATCTAAGGCTCGATGTCAACATTTTGGTCATCATTGCAGGTGACCTGTATTTCTTAACGACGATTTCGAATTCCATGTATCACCTCAAGTATAATATTTGCTAATCACTAAGCTATACAAAGTGATTTTTTTAAAACGTTATTGCGAGTCCTTATAATCAAACATATGTCTTGTCTCTTATATTTTGTTTAAGGTGGGAATGTGATGTTCAAGCTTTTGAATCTTCTTTTTTTTCATCTTTTGATTTTGCATTCATTGCTGGAAAAGGCAGTGGATTCCTCTACATAAATTGCAAGCCATTTGTGGCATTTATGTCTTTTGGGTGGCTAAACTTTTAAATACAAAAGGCTGATCAAAAGTCTCCTTTTTATCCTCACCATTCACTGTCGGATAGCATTTACTTTGATTGGCTTTTGCTACAGTACTGGTTTTCTCCTGCGTCTAGTGGGCTATTCTTTTTCTTTTCTTTTCCTTTTTTTTTTTTTTCTTCTTCTTTTTTTTTTTTTTAAACTTTGGCAAACCCCAAGAGCTTCCTTTTCGGAAAAAAAATATATATATATCTTTAACATTCTGATTTTTTAGTCACTTTTCTTTTTCTTTTTTTGTCTTGTTAAACATTTTCTTTAAGTCCAATTAAACATCCTTTTCAAGGGAATATTAGTTTAAAAAATAAAAAAAGCAACTCTACCAATATAAAAGTGGAAAAATTAGTCTTTTAGTATATAAAACTCGCATATTTTTGTGAAGTCTAAAAAAGATCATATCTATATAATTTTATTGTTATATTTTTTTTAAAATTTAGAATCATAATAGAATATGGAGACCAAAATTTTACAATAAACCTAGTCAGCTCAGAGAAAAGAGAAATGATTGATGGTGAAACTTTGATATAAGATGGAGTGTGCATGCATGCTTGCACTGTACAAGAGCAGTACTTATCATAATAACAAAGTTTATGGAAGAATCACACACAACATGGATTAATTGTATGTAAAATTAACATGGTCGGCTTGTTTGAAACTTTGAATCAAGTGAGCGCTGTGCCTATTGATTAAGATGTTACGAAACCAATCAGTAGAAGTCACCAATGAAAAATACTAAATGAAAAGGAAGTTGTCTTACAAAATGTATTACTTTTGACAGTTTTGGGAACGGTGGCAATGCGTGATTATATTGAAGCTGGAACAATGGTCTTTCTGTTCACTGTTGGAGAATGGCTTGAGTCCAGAGCAAGCTACAAGGTAACAGCAATTAAAAGCTAGAGAATATATCAGAAAAATGTGCACATGCTTGATTTTGAAGAAGGCATCAAACAGAGCATTTTATCTATTTGATATATATTGGACATGGTTTCAAATGGGAAAAGTCAGGATTGCACATAGATTTGGTATTAAAACATTGAAAATTCAATACCTCAGGCCAATGCTGTGATGTCAGCACTGATGAGTTTGGCTCCACAAAGAGCAGTCATTGCTGAAACAGGTGAAGAGGTGGCTGCTGATGATGTCAAAGTGAACACAGTTCTTGCAGTTAAGGCTGGTGAAGTTATACCCATTGATGGTGTTGTTGTAGATGGCAAATGTGAAGTGGATGAGAAAACTCTAACTGGAGAATCATTTCCAGTTTCCAAGCAAAAAGACTCCACTGTTTGGGCTGGCACAATTAATCTAAATGGTAATTAATGCTTTCCCTCACTTTTAGTCTAATTCAGGGGAGTATAGTTTCCTGACACTGTGAATTGATCCACTTTCAGGCTATATTAGTGTTAAAACTACTGTTTTAGCCAAAGATTGCGTGGTAGCTAAGATGACCAAACTTGTGGAAGAAGCTCAAAACAGCAAGTCTAGCACTCAAAGATTCATAGACAAGTGTTCACAGTACTACACCCCAGGTTAGAGAAATCAAAATGATTGAATATCATATGTCTTACAGTTACATATAAATCCTTGGATAGAATTTATCTTTGGAATAGAGATGTTTTCATGTGTGGTGCTTGGTTTCGATTCTGCAGCTATCATAATTTTAGCAGCGGCCCTTGCACTTGTTCCTTTTGTATTCAAAATTCATAACCACAAGCATTGGTTCTATTTAGCATTGGTCTTCTTGGTAAGTGGATGTCCATGTGCCCTTGTCCTGTCTACTCCTGTTGCAACTTTCTGTGCGCTTACGAAAGCAGCAGCAGCTGGTCTTCTGATCAAAGGGGGCAATTATCTTGAAATACTTGCCAAGGTCAAGACAGTTGCTCTTGACAAAACTGGTACCATCACAAGAGGTGAATTTGCTGTCACGGATTTCCAAAGTCTCGACAATGATATCAGCTTAGAGGCATTGCTGTACTGGTAAGGACGGTTTTACAAGTTTCATCGGGGGAATTCTGATCTTAACCGAAAAACTAATGTATGACAATCTATCAGGGTGTCAAGCATCGAGAGTAAGTCAAGTCATCCAATGGCTGCTGCACTTGTAGACTATGCAAGATCGCTGTCAATAGAGCCAAAGCCTGATAACGTGGAGGAATTTCAAAATTATCCTGGAGAAGGCATCCATGGAAAAATTGATGGGAAGGATATTTACATAGGAAACAGAAAGATTGCTCTCAGAACTGGAGCTGACACAGGTAAAATTTGTTGCTTCCATCGCTTCAAGTCATTCCACTAAAATGCATGTGTTGTCTCCTGCTTGTCATCTTCCTGAAATTGTTACTCAAATGCATTTCAACTCTTTGCTCAATTTTTCTTTCCTGGTATCTGTAGAGCGTAAGTATTGTTGCTTCTGAGATGTACTGATCATATCCTGCATTGATTGTATAGTTCCAATGGCTGATGGTGGCAAAAAAAGCGGAAAGACCGTTGGTTACATATTCCGTGAAGCAACTCACATTGGAATTTTCAGTCTCTCTGATACGTGCAGGACTGGAGCAGCAGAGGCAATCACTGATTTGTCGTTATTGGGCATTAAAACTGCCATGCTCACGGGTGATAATAAAGCAGCAGCAATGCAAGCCCAAGAACAGGTGCACATCTAATTCCCTATATATCTAGAACATTGGCTTTGCCATTTAATTTATGCCAACTTCAGCAAATTGGTCTTCCGTAAAGTTGATCTGCTTGACTACTCTTAGTCAACAGCAGCATCTAATCACTGAATGGGCTTATCTACGATTATTGGATTACAAGCATACAGCCTCATTGAATATTTGTTGACGAGAAGTAAAAATGAAATACAGCTAGGGCATACTCTTGAGGAGGTCCATGCAGAACTGCTACCTGAAGACAAGGCAAGGATCATTGGAAATTATAAGAAAGGAGGCCCAACAGCAATGGTTGGAGATGGCCTGAACGATGCTCCTGCATTAGCTACAGCTGATATTGGCATTTCAATGGGAATTTCGGGTTCAGCACTTGCATCAGAGACGGGGCATGTAATACTTATGTCAAATGACATTGGCAAAGTACCGAAAGCCATCCAGCTTGCACGAAAAGCTTATAGGAAAGTGGTTGAGAATGTCATTTTGTCAATAACTACCAAGGCGGCCATTATTGCCTTGGCCTTCGCCGGTCACCCACTTGTTTGGGCAGCTGTCCTTGCCGATGTTGGCACTTGCTTGCTGGTGATCTTGAACAGCATGACGCTTTTAAAAGGAGCCCACAGTCATACAGGAACATGCTGCAAATCATCAGGCAAACCGCATAATCATAAACATGGACATAAGCATTCATCTCATGGCGTCAAACACTGCTGCTCAAGCAAAAAAGTTGAACATGCATGTGTGCCTGAAAAGTCCAAATGCTGTTCCTCAAGTTGTCACTCTAGCCAGGGCCAAGCTCGTTCAAGCAGCGGTACTACTTGCAAAGGACATGGGCAAGACAAATGCAGAGATGCTCATGACGTTCATGAAGCTAAGCACTGCGGTCAGGGCGCCTGCAAAATGGATCATCATGAACCAGAAAAGACCAATCCCCGGCACCCATGTTGTTCAGGTCCTCACCATTTCTGCAAGCATACAGAAGGAGATGGCCTGGAAGATCATAAACACTGCCATGAAAGTACACATAGAGGTATCCATGATCATTCCGACCATGCTTTTGATTTGGAAGAATGCCAAAAAATATCAAACGACGGATCCAACCATCATCATCATCAAAACAAAGGGTGTTGCGATCATGGTCATCATATCCATATGGAGCTACATCCTGATAACCTGGAAGGGCACAAGCACAGCCACCGTTGTCATGATCATTCAAACCATTCTCACCATGATCATTCAGACCATGCTCATGATCATTCAACCCATATTCATGGTGTCCATGATCATGATCATTCAACCCATATTCATGGTGTCTATGATCATGATAATTCAGACCATGCTCTTGATTTGGAAGAAGGCCAAAAAATGTCACACGGTGGTCATCGTGAATCCGACCACCACGACCAAAGCATTGTTTTAACACACATCTTTATTGACTCACCAACCAACAATGTTCCACCCGGCTGCAGCCATGGGCATCATCATCAAATGGGCCATTCCAAGGAGTGCTGTAACGGCCATTAGTAAGCAACCTTTTGGTCAAGGTCATCTGATCTCGGAGTACTAATAAATCTGAAATTTTCGTTGACGCAATCCGAAAACAAGAATTATTGAATTTTGTTGTTGAATTAAGATTTTAATCAATAAATTTCCGGAGCATATATTTGAATCAAATGTAATGTCTAACCAGTGAATGAGGGGGCTTTGTTTTTTTCTTTTTTTTTTTTTTCCTGTTGAGAAATAAGCAGTGAATGAGGTTAGAGTGTCATTGTTATTGAATTTTTGTATCAATTTCTGGAAAATAATCATGGAAATGCAAGCATATCCCAAATTATCTTGACGCATAAGATCATTATTTCCTGCAAAGCCATTATCATCATGAAGAAATTTCAAATGTAAATATAAAGTAAAATGAAATAAAATAAAGTGGCCAATAATCCACATTTATTATAAATAATCTCCATTTGCCATTTTACCTTTTCATTTTTTGGACGATACTTTTTGACTTCCTTTTCCTTTTGCTGTGAGAAATAATTAGTTTTAAAAACTTTAAATTTAAATTGTGATGTTAATATTTTTATTTTATTAAAAAATCTATGAGACTTTAAATTATACTACAAATGTAATTTTTTTATTTTTATTAATTTTATATTTTTTTTTATTATAATTTATAACCTCAAAAATATATGTCTAACTTTTTATTAATTAAAATGTCAGACCCGATCCAAAGATTTCTCTGGAATCTGGACGTTGAGTTGATTTTATTTTCAAATATTTTTAACGGATTATTCTCAAAATTTTCCAAAAAGATTTCAGTCTACAACGTCACTGTCTACGAAGATATTCAACTGTTGCCTCGCAACATCCGCGCCACATAAAGACGCGTAACTCTCACGCGCGCTACACCGTAATTCTATATTATTATTATTATTATTTTCTTCTTCTTCTTTTTTTCCGAGAATGCGCTACGCCGTAATTCTCTTTTTTTCGGTTTTTTCCCATTCTACGACGTCGCATCAAGTGGTGTATCTTCCTCTTCTGCTGGCTCATTTTCTTGGACTTTGGTAACGATGGCGACTACTAATAAGTTGGGCTTCGTGCTCGGTTTACGTTGTTACGGCGACCCATATGGCTTGATCAGATATTATTCTTGATCCAAGATTACATTCCTGATGGAAATGGTAAGATTTAAGGCCCAAACCACTCAAAAGCCTTTGTATAGACATCTATTTATATGCGGACATTACAATATTGAATGAAAAAAAAAAAAAAAATATATATATATATATATATATATATATATATGTAGTAAGAATTCATATTTTTATTTTTGAGTTTTAGATTTTAATTTTAGAAAAAAAAAAGATATAAGGTTTACGAAAATAAACATGTTCTCTCTAACATGTTAATCAATAATATTAAAATCACAAAAAAGTAATTAATTGCAAAAAAATATATATGAACTAAAGTTATTTGTCACCAATTTTCAAGTAATTTTCTCTTTTTAATATTTTTGAATGCCATTACCGTCCATTCACACGACTAAACTTTTCAAACGAAAAAAAAAAAAAAAAAAAAAAATGTTATATATATTATATTTGAAAATTGGGCAAGTTTTTGCCTTCCAATATTCCCTTTAAATGAAATCTTATTCCCCATAGAGAAGTACTGAAGAAGTCACCATAAACTCGAGCAGGGAAAAAAAAAAAAAAAAAAAAAAAAAGGAGGAAAAAAGAAAGAAAGAAAAAGTTGTGTGTCCAACACAGCCGTCCGTTGAGCAAGAAGCATGCTCTCGCCAACTCTCTATTCTCTTTGCATTCAATTTGAAAATTTTAATAACATTCGTGGCTTCCAGTGCAATCACGTCATGCCCAAGTTTGTCCATTGAATTTTTCATCAAAAAAAAAAAAAAAAAATCTTCAAGAGTACACACAATATATATTTAATTCAAATAAATAAAAAAGATTATATTTGATGCATGGCATACGTAAGCCTACCAGTAGTGGGGAGAAACCTTCTCTGTTTCAGGGGTAAACACAGTTTTATAATTATATTTATATGTATGGCCGAATCGATTCTGTCAATATATTAACAGAACAAATCTGCGACACCACCATATCTCTGCCTTGAGATAATAAAAGACTTTAACGAGATTTAAACGGGTTTTAGCTCGTCGTTCTGCTAAATTGAAAAATTAATGAAAAAACTCATTATAGCTCTTCCACTAGAACATCCATATGGGAAGAACAGTTACATCGTTTTATATAGATAAGTTTTACATTTTTGTCAAAAAAAAAAAAAAATATATATATATATATATATATATATATATATATATATATAAAAAAAATTTTTGTTCTCGTCCATTGAATGTATACCATTACCGTTTAATGCATGACAGTGATAGTGTTTTTTTGGTAAGGAGTCTGTGACTCGTAAAAAAAAAAGAAAAAGGTATAAAGTTGTGATTTGGTGTCAGCAATTTGATACTTAAATCAATGAAAATTCTTTAAGAAAATAAAGAAGATGAAGATCAGAATATTGAGTTTACCTTATAAAAAAGGGTGATCATGGAATATTTATAGTATCACTGTCTACTACTACCATCAGGAGCAGTAGAGCAAGGATCTAAGAAAGGGTGACGAAGGGACGCCTTGCAAAGAGTGTAGCATTGGAGGCGACTGCATCAGGTACAGGATACGAGCGTCTCTTTGAGTGACACGTGTCTCGTCTTGGTCGTGGTTGGGGTGAGGTGGAGAGAGCAGGAGTGCGGTCCAAGCGGGTGCTAGGTAGAGTCTACTGGCTCGATTGGACTGATGGGTCTGCAGTGAACCCCACCAAAGATGAATATGGTGATATTATCCTTATCACATATTGCCAAAAAAAAGGGTGACATTTTTGATATGGGGAATATCGCAGATGTGGAGGGGTGCATGTGATCACAACCTTTGAGCCGTGGCATTAATGCACTTTCCCATTTTGGAATGAATTTCTAGCTATAATTACTATGTGTCCAGGCATGCACGATGACCCACACCACCAGGACCTTCCCATCGTTTTTCCCCCCTTTTATACCAGGGGCCTAGCACGTTGGAATATTTGCCTTTAAAGTGCATCCTAATAACAGTCCACAAATCTTCCTGGACGACTCGTTGTGGAAGTGGACTCCAGAAGGAATCGCATTTTCTCTTCCGACATGATATACAAAGAATCGACAAGCCTCTGATCTTCAGATTTATGTTGATCCATTTATTCCTTTTTCTTTATATTCATTTTCCTCTTTTTGACTTGGTAAGTTGGTACGCTAAAATCCTAATCAAAAAGTGTCTTTTATTTTTATTTTTATTTTTTTCCAAATCCCTTAAAAAGTTAATTTTTTTTACTTTGTTCATTAAAAAATTCATTGAATCGTATAAAAGTTTAAATTCTTAAAGAAGTTTATTGAACCATAAACAAATATTAAGAGGTAACCCTACTCTTTTATATATATTATTCATGAAAGAAAAAACCCTAGTCATTTTATATCTCTGTTACCGTTTGTCCTGTGAATTGTAATTGAAATCTCTAAGGGCTACTTGGCATGGTGATAGAAATGAAGATGAAAAGTTGAGATATTGCTTTATTACTTTCTTTAATGTGTTTTATGTCTACTATGTGCTCTTTTAAGTGACATTGTATAATGTTACTTAATCTCTAATTAGTTCAAATTCTGTGTTGTTTTCTATGCATAGAATTGGGCACATCCAGATCGCTCCAACAATACTTATAACGCAAAAGAGTAGTCATGGCCAGGAAGATGCTGCTTTGGTCATGAGATGTAACCTTTTGTCCCTGGAATTCAACTAGCAACAGAGCAGGTTCTTTATTCCCTTTCCATCGAAAGGGACATTACAGGCTTAAAGCTTGAACTCACCGGAAATGTCTCGTTTGTCAACGGGAATATGGAACCCGACATGTTGCTTAGTAGCAGTGTTATACCCTACTAGTTGGCAAATATGATGGTTAATGGCAACATTTTTTGATTTTTGGGATCGATTCGAATTTGATTTGATCCCTCAATCCTCATGGTCATGGCATATATAAATATGGAAACCACCCCAACGATCACCATGAATCGAAGCATACGGAAGTCTAAATTGAGATTAAAGCTCCTAGAAATGGCTTGCGTGAAAAAAACAGAGAGCAGAAAGTTAGAGCCAAGAATGACTTGCCGATATTTGCTGCCAGTGGAAGAAAATTTAATACGCTCAAATGGCCATCTCGGCGGGTTATTCTGGCTCTTCTTTGCTCTTTGCTTTCTCATGCCAGCCTCTCAAGAGCCTTCCCTGCAATGCTAGCCAAATCCAACCATAATTGTCTTTGTTCTTGTCTAGTGTGTGAATGGGTGTGTGTGTGTGTGTCTGTGTGTGTGTGTGCCTTCTCTCTTCACCATCTAATTAAAAAAAATATCCTTTTAATTTGTTTCATAGTTTTTTATTTCAATTTTTTGCTTTTTTTGATCCAGGGGACTTGAGAAAGATGGGTAATTTAGAAAGTACAAGTTTTGTAGCTGACTTATCAGAAATATGGATGTCTCCATACTTGAAAGCAGCCACGTTATAATCAGTGGCAAAAAACGAATTTACATATAATTTAGATGAAATAAAATTCCTTACCTCCACTCAAATTCTTTTCCTGCACCTATTTGAAATTTAAAATTGCAAGATTGACCTTAAAAAAAAAAAAAAAACTTCAACTAGTATAAATTATTAAAATTGTCATCATTTTTTATATATTTAATAAGTTATTTTATTATATGTATTACATATAAGACATATAAACATAACTTTAAAAAATTTATTATTATTCAATATAATTTGAATTATTCATATTTAGATTAGTATATATATGTATATATAATTTTAAATTAATGAAATGGTTGATATTTTTTATTATATTTAAAATTTGAATAATTCTTTAAATAGGAGTTTAGTAATAAAATAAAATTTTATGATATATTATATTTTTTTCAAATATCTAAATAAAATATATATTTTAAGTTAATGTGTAGATTTTGAGAGAACAAGTTCAATACAACAACAAAGTTGTTTCTTTGTGATGAAATGATTGCAAAATATAATTCTTTTTTAAAATGTTAAAAAAAATATAAATTCTTATTTCTTAATTCTCACAAAATAAAAATTTTTGTCTAGTATAATATAAGTAACTAATATATATGGAAACTTTGTTTCAACTAATTGATTTGAAATTTTCAGTACTATCTCACCAAAATACTTATGTGTGTGTATTAATAATTTTTTAATATAATTTTATTATATTATTTTAATTAGTATTTTATATATTATATATAAACTTGCCCCCATTATCTAAAATCCTGGATCCGGCACTGCTTGTGAGTATTCAGGGCAAGCTTTAGTTTCAGTTCATCGACAAAAGATCCACAGAAGCAAGATGGCAACGTTGACTAGGTCATCTTACAAGGAAGAGGTGGAGTTTCTTGGTACAAACATCATGATTTCTAGTTGCACCAGCGATGAAGCCCACGATGTTTAATATGATTTCTGGTTAATTAGCACGTACACATGTTGATAAATATATGGCGAGTGACACCAGCTTCCATTCAAGCTATGTGTTAGGTGTGCTCAATCCATTCTATTGATTTTCAATCTTTACGATGAAGTACATCATATTTGATGAATGAAGTGAATTTATAGTTCAAAAATGATTTGTGGGAGCATCTGATAAATTTAAACTAGGCAATGCCTAGACGTGCGAGAGATGAATACTGCGAGACAGCAATGGCACACCGAAATGAAATTCATCAACCAAAAAAAAGGGGGGGCGGGGGGTGTGGAAATCGAAGCTCCATTTCGTTTCACGAAACCTGACTACACGAGCCATCTTCAAGAAGAAAACGAGAATTAATAATAGAGCTTGAGAGGCCAAATAGCCCCTCTTCGTGCACTAATTGGAGGATGTCAAAAGGACAAAGCATTTTTGTACATTGGAATTACATCTTGTGAGAAAGTGGCTTTGCATGTATTGAGAATATCCCTACCCCATAAACAACTGCACCAAGACACGGTTTCAAACGGACTATTCATCTATTCCTAGAATTAAGCAGAGAGCAACGAACGGTCGTTAATCAACAAGCCAAGCTTGATCATCCGTGACTTGGTCGGAGAATCTAAGAAACAACTCTACGAATGAAGAAAAACACTTGTCACTGGCATATTGTTCAAAAACTCTGCTTTCCCCTCCCTTTTGACTAAACACCATCCGGGAACCAAGAAAATCAACAGCATGGAAGGAAAACAATACAGTGAAACCCCAAATTAACTAATGTGCCTAGTTACAGAATTACTATTGCCAACATGAGCTCTCATATAAATTGTTTTACAACCTGTCTTGAGTATTCTTACCAAATCGCTAATGTTAGCTCACTCTTGCTTTTTATGTGATTCTTGACTTGTCATCACCAATTCATTGTCTTTGTAATTAAGAACAATTTGAGAGGAAACGCACGATATTAGGATCAAGCATCTGCCATCACACCAAAAAATATCATGGGTTGGATTGTTAGACACGAATCCAAAGGGAATGTTGACATTTTTTAACCAACACAAAGATCTAGTCCAACCATGTCACCCCATATATTTCTAATTCAAATCAATTTTCCTCTTTAGGAAAATCTGAACAGATAACCATTCCCGCAACATACTGAACAAACCCAAAAAAAGGCCATTCCCACAAACACTCAAGTCAATGCTTTTTATATTCGTCTAGACAGAAAGTATAATTCAAAATTTTTTGTGTAAGCCCTCAAGTTGGCATTTCTCCAATTCACAATGAAGAAAGGCTTTAGAGGATAATAGAATGTGGTGCTCTTCCTTCTGATGCCACTTGCAGCCGCGCCCTTATTAGGAGCCATATATGGCATAATGGGCAACGCATTATCTTCAGTGGGGCAAGTTCCTTGAATTTGGAATATATGCCTGCAATATGTTTCAGTGACCAATATTACCATTTAGCCATTTTTGGCCCTATATGTATACTTCAACATTGTGGCATGAAATTTGGATCAAGAAGATTGCATACTCATAGTTCCATGTCCAGTCTCAAGCGGCCTTGCATGATCAGATAGGGAGTAGGGTTGAGCCAAGGATGACTTGCCGCGTGCTATCAGCTGCTGCGGGCAAGCAAAGCAAATGTGCCTCACTGGGGTTGTTTTGAGCTTCCTGGGAAGTCATCCTTGGTTCTAGCTTGTTCCCTTCTCTCTCATGCAAGGCTTTGGAGACCCACGTATTTTGTTAGTGCTTCTGGCATTGCAATTCTTGCAATCTAGTTCCAAGATTTGGACTAAGAACTTCGGTTCTAAGTTCATTTTGATATCCTTACACATGTGATAATTCGATAGCACAGACACACACCCCCCCCCCCGGCCCCCGAACCACCCCCTTTTTTTGGTTTTTGTTTTGGTTGTGAAGAATAATATTAAAGATGACCTTATCAACTAGTAAACTGCTCACCATATCAACCGGTAAAACTAGTGAACAACCTCAAAAATAATACAATGCACGTCCGATCTTGAGACCGTACCTGCTTGAAATGAAGAGAGAGAGAATTAAGACTACAGGGAGATAGAGAATTTGGAACACAAGATTGCATGAAAGAATCGCAACTGGCTAGACCTTTCTCTAATCCAGCAATAGATCTAAATCAAGGGTTCATCAAAGCACAATAAGTGTGGTGAATGGGAAGGTTAAATAAGTGGATTAAGATTATTCTGGTGGTTATGGAGTCCACCACATCTCAAAAGAAAAAAAAAACAAGAGAAGTTTCCAAGGTATTGCGGAGTCAATTAGGTGACACTGAGACAACTCGCCCTCCAACTCATCATTCTCCGGGCAATCGAGCCTCTTCACAAAAAGGGATCTTTTGATTGATGATGAAAAGCACTTCGTTTCGTTGTTTTCGTCTGAGGCTTGGTGGCAAAAGCAGTTGTGGGATTCAGGTACGAAAATTTGCATACTCAACTTCCATTCTTTAACATGAGCATGCAGAGGTCCCAAACACGTTAAAATACCACCGTGGCATGAGCATGCTCTATAGTAACTTGCACAGAAAAATGACACAAATTTATCTACACATTAGGTAGAATTGTCCCTCTTGGAAACCCTCGGCTTCAATTTCATTTTCGTGAACCCCATCTAGCTTCACCATCCACTGTCTCAAATTCATTGGAGATTGGAGGTTTCCATGCTATATCTCACAAGATCTTTGCATCTGAATTCTAGAAAATGACGAACAATTATCTCTTTGCAAGATAGGCATTGTCTTCCATTTGAATGCACACCAGTTTTTAATCAAAGTCATTGTAAGACCAAATGGTTACGACTAACAACTAATTAATTCACGTCAATTCATATCTTTTCCCCATTCCCTCAATCAAAGATATTTAGGTGACATCACCAGGAGCTATGCCTACTAACCATTTCTTTGAGGAGCTCTTTAGCCAGGTCCCCTTCTTGGTTCTTGCATAAACCGTGTATGAGGGCATTATAAGTGAGAAATGTAGGATTGAATCCTATGTTCAACATTTCATCACGAACCCAAAAGGCATCCTTTATATCACCTCTTCTACTATACCCACTGATTAAAGTATTGTAACTAATATGATCAGGTTTAATTCCCCTGCTTTTCATCTCTTCAAGAAGTTCACGAGCTGCCTCAACTCTTCCCTCCCTGCAATGGCCTTGCATTAGTGTGTTGTAAGTCACTTCATCAGGAACAAGCTTCCTTCTATCCATCTCCTTCAACAGTGCTAATGCACGATCTAAATTCCCATTAGCACAGTGACCATTAATCAAGGTGTTAAACATTATAAGATCTGGCAGCATTCCTTTACACACAATCTTTTCAAACAAGTCATCAGCCTCCTTCATTCTGTTCTGTTTACTTAAAACATAAATCAATGATGTATAAGTCATCCTTGTGGGCTGAATCCCTTGGCTTAGCATTTCATCATGGAGCCTAAATGCCTTCATAGCATCCCCACATCTGCAATAACCATTTATCAAGATGTTATATGTTATTGAATCAGGAAGCACACCCTTATCTCTCATATCTTTTACCATAGCATCGGCTTCCTTCATCTTAGCTTCCATAAATAATGCATGAATCAACAAATTATAAGTCGACACGGTTGACACTATACCCTTCTCAACCATCTCATCCCTATAGCCAAAAGCCATGTCCAAATCACCCTTATTGCAGTAACCATCAATCAAGATGTTATAAGTTACAGCATTTGGAAACAACCCAAGTTCTTTCATTTTCTCAAGCATTCCAGATGCCTCCTCAAGTCTTCCTTCCTTACATAACCCATGAATAAGTGAACCATATGTATAGGAGTCAGGCCCAACCCCCTTATTTTTCATGATATCAAAAATCAATTGAGCACCTTCAACTCTCCCTCTTGAACAATAACCATGAATTATTGTGTTATATGTAACAACATTGGGCTTAACCCCCAAAAGCTCCATAACTGAAATAAATTCCTTTGCTTTCTTTAGTTTCCCTTCCTTACACAAAACATTTATCATTATGTTAAAGGTGTACGTACTTGACTTAATCTTCAACTTAAACATCTTTGCATACAAAAACCACGCACTCTGTGTCTGATTCAACTTGAGAAACAAACTCAACATACAATTACATGTCTCAATCTTAGGAAGTACACCCTTCTCTGTCATCATTTCGAAACACGCAAAAGCATCATCACCTCTCTTCATTTCACAACAAGCCCTTATCAACAAATCAAAGGGCATGCTATTTTTGGTACCAAACTGATCCTGGGCACTTGCAAGCTCATAAAAAATCTCTCTAACACCAATAATGCCACCATTAATGATTTGTTTTAAGAGTTGCAAGGTTGCCTTGGGGGTTGGCAAGCAAGAGACTACAGAAACAGCAAGGCATTTGGTTTTGATATCGAGTTGATCATATCCAATGTGGGCTATAAACTTAAGAGCTAAATCAGGGGTTTTATAAAGATTAGAGAGGGTGGTGGAGATAAGCAGGGGAGTCAAGTTTGGCGCAAGCTGTTTGACAACATGCCAGTGAGAAGAATGGATTGAATTAAGAAGGGTTTGATATGTCGTCAACAATGGTGGTTCTAAGGCAGTGTTGGGGTACAAAGCTGGGATTTGAGGGTGATCGACATCTAGGTTTGCGACTGAAGAGAAAATTCTATATGTCAGTAGTTGGTTTGCAGAGGAGATGATTGCAGTTTTCAGCTTCTTGTGTCTGAGAAGTTGCAAACTGATGTTGTCAACTTTCATGTTATGACTAGAGAAATTATTTGTCCCAATGCAGGTAAGATGCAGCAAAGCAAGAGAGACAACAAAGGAGCATTCACTCTTGAATCTGCAAGGATCAAAGGGGAGATACAGCGAGCCAGTTAGACAGATTGCAAGAACGGCATGTCCCATACCAATGCACAGTATAACCACATCTAATTTAGTAATATTGTTTCATCATCTCCATGTTCTCTCATGGATTAGCAGAACTAGCAATCAAGTGGGGTTCCAAAATAAAATGTAGCAAAACTGAACCATCCAACCTTTTTTTTTTTTTCCAAAATGGAAATGAGGAATGCTAACCCTAAACCCACAGGCTCAATATAGTCCATCCCTTTGTTACACACTCTTATCTGATACAAATATTGATGTAAAGATGATAACTTTTTCTTTAAAAGCAAATAAAAATACCAAGAGAAATATAAACTAAATATAAAACATTGAGCTACAGCTCGCAGATAATACAGCTTAACACATAAAATAAATTCCAATGAAGGGAATTGGGAACTTGCAGTAGAGAGGTGGACATGGAGATGGATGGGTTTCGCAAAGAGCCTAACCTTTGGTGTGAAGTTCTGGCTACGTGGGTTCTCGAGTTTCCGTTAACAGCATGCGTCGGCGGCGATTAAAATGACATCAAAAGACCCACTTTTTTGTCGCACAAAAAGCCAAAGAAGCAGAGGAGGAGGAGACGAAGATGGGACACCGATCTCTGATCATCGATACTGACGAAGGCACAGGGGTTTTGGGGTTTTGTGGACTTTTGGGTTGGCTTTGGGCTCTGGGTTTTCCGGTTTGGACTTGTGAGTTTGTTTTTTATGGGTGGTGGTGGTGGTTAATTGTCCAAACTGGAACTGGGCTGAAAATAAAGCTCAATATAATTTTCCCTGAATTATATTTTGATCCTAAATATCAAAACAAATATGTTTTGACCCTCTAAAACATCTTATTCTCTCCTATTATTAGAAAATAAAAAAAAAGAAAATGTTCTATTCAATATATTCTTTTTCATTTTTTACAATTGGGGTAAATTTTTGATTTACAATCATTAAGAACACCCTAATAATTAAAAACTTAAATTGTTATAATAAAAATATTAAATTTTTAATACAATTTAATGAGTTTTCCTTTTCGATAACAATATATAAACAACTTAGAGTATGAAGAACATACATTAAAATATTTTTTATTACTCAATATATATATATATATATATATATATATATAATGGAAATTTAGCAACAATTCATTCATTTAATCATTCAATGATTCAATTAACAATAATTCATCTTGTTGCTGGTATTTTTTGCTATAGCAAGTGATCATGTTGTGCTGCATTTATGTGATTTATGAAAATTTTAAATTTTTGTTAGTGACATTTGCATGTATTAGTTCTTATTAATTATCAGCATCATGTCAGCTTGGGATGCCTTTGCATGCATAATAGACCTCCATCGTATACGAGACCAATGCACGTACCATATTTTTGAGTTTTATATATTGTCGTACTTTGAACTTTAATTACGTATAAATATTACACAGTATTCGATTTATCCATATAACTCTGTTTGACAGGTAGTGAAATCGAATTCAGTTTAAATGTTAGAAGTTAAAGACTCAGAATTAGAATCAGCAGGTTCGCAACTTGATGTTTTTTTTCTCAGGAAATCTGGCAAGAACATGTATACATTATATTTTCTCTTTTGGAAAAACAATGTACGAGACAATGCCCCTCTTCAAACAATGATCTGTATCCCGCCAACCTCATGATGTTCATTTTTTTGACAGAAAGATGGCGAAGAGTTTGTCACATATGACTATACAGCAAAATGGCATTACGACAAATGCACAAAACCAGCGCATCTCGGTCCCCCCCAACCCTGCCTTGACGTATATCATATGAAAATCTCTCTGTGCATGGGGCTCCAAAATGTAGGGTCTTGATAAGGGTCAGATGTGCGTTGTTTCCATGACTGATACCCAGAGTAACTTTTACCCGTGTACTGTTACACAAAGGCTCGATCTTGAGTAAAAGCACATGTAATTCTACAAGTCAATGCCCACTTCTTGTAGTGCAGCTGCCATGGAAGCTGATGCCTCTTCAAGGGTCCGGTTCTTTTGGACACTGTTAAAGACCTCCATAATATCTCCTTTCTCCCAATCACCATAGTCCTCCGCACCAATGCCACATTCTAGTCCAGCACTTACCTGTTTTCACCAAAACAAATGCCATGCGTTGTTAAAAGAAGCATCCATGATAGTACAAAGAAATTCACTACAAAGGATCAAAAGAAAAGGTAGACCTTAAGAAGAGTAACAAGAAGGACAAAGAAGGCTGTATTTGGAACTAGACAGCCATTTTAGCAGGCATCACAATGCCAGAGAGCAGTCCATAATAAGCATGAAACAATTGGAACATATAAATCCATTTTGACAGCCCGAGCAGCCATCATGTTTCTAAGTTTTTTGACAAATATCAAGATCATACATAATTGAGACAAAATGTTGAAATGTAAGAGGGAAGGATCATGAAAATGACTTCAAGTTTCAACAACATATATTAGTTTTGCTTATATAAAAAATATTAGAACCAATGTGAGCAGAATAGTTTGCAGTTATTCTGGTTGAACCAGCCAGTCTGGTCCAGGTTTAGGAACGTAGATTAAAACACCAAATTAGTCATCTCACATACAGATAGATGAGTGAGTGTGTGTGTGTGACCTGTCAGAAAATAAGTCTAATTAAGCTTCAAAATGTTACCTCCTTCACAATTTCCTTGACCCTTCTCAAAGAATTGAGAACACCAACATGGACCATCTTTCCCTTTCGAAGAACTTTGATACCACAACCTTCCATCACTTTTCCTTCGGTCACCATGCATCCAGCAACACAACCACTGCCACTACTAAACACAGCTCGAACTTCTGCCGAGCCAACTTGTTCTTGTTCCTATTCATAAATAGTAGCTGTCAGGTGTAAATCTTTACTAAAACACATTTTGTAGATATGAAGCAAAAGCAGCACATAGCTATAATAATGATCAATGTTTAACACAACAATAATGATAAGGCAGTCCATTGAATATGCATTGGAGAATGAAATCAAACAAAGTGGCAGGTACATGAAAGCAAATAGTATGCACTTCTTACATTGATACCATTAAACTAAATAACTGCAATTCCTGCATTTGCCACCCAAAATTAGATTAGGCATAAAAGTGGCGGACTGCCAATGGAACTTCATATTAACTGTAGCTAAAGCACTGTAAAGCAGGGATTTGAACAGGCCTAAAATACCACAAGATGAACACATGTCCAAGGAAGGAAGAAGGCCAAAAAAGGGAAAAAGAATGCAAGGCAGTTAAACTCTAGTTGGAACTTTCTTTCCTTTTTTTTTCCTTTGTGCTTTTTTTGCCAGATAATGCTTTATGAGTGAGTCCTGGGGGGAATAGATATTTGAATCAGTAAGCACATGCATTACAAGTCAAAGAACATGTTCATATATTGGCTTACAGATTGAACCCTCCTGCTTGCAGAGTTACTTTGATGGAGTAAAAAAGATATGTCGGTTTATGTAAATTCATTCTATGGTCCACCACATTCTCAATGGTAAACAACTCCCTCCTCCTCACTTTCCTTTCCCCCCTTACACACCCATCCAAAAAAAAAAGCTGAAAAAAAAGGCAAAAAAGAGAGAGAAACAACTCCATATATCTAAAACAACCTAGAATAAACATCCATGAAACAGTGATAATGAAGATCCATAGGAAATAAAGTTGCCTTCAACACAAAAAAAAAAAAAAAAAATGAATCAACCTCAACAGGCTCCAGAAGTCCTTCCATTGCTTTTCGCATATCATTGATAAGGTCATAAATCACTCTATAAAGCCGAATCTCAACTCCTTTGTTTTCTGCATAGCTCTTGACAGGGCCTGGGGCTTTGATATTAAATCCGAGAATAACAGCCTTACTGGCAACAGCAAGATTAACATCACCAGTGCTTACATCCTGTTGCTTGCCAAAGGAACTTCAAGGTAACATTGTCTTGAGGGAGCACCTGTAAGGCTTGTCTAACAGCCTCAATAGATCCCTAATCATAAGCAATATGATTTAGTATGCTATCAGGTCAAGTCTAGTCTGGTGGTCACTATGTAACCTTATTGATGGTCTAGTGCATCAGTAGAGACAAAAAATGGCCATCAATACTCTACTCAAGTTGATCCTAGGCCCTCAGTCAACAGCTTAAAATTCTAGCTCCTTGATATAAGTTAATTGCCATAATTCATTAAATGGTTTGGCAATTCTGAATAACTCAATTCCAAATCATCTCTTAAGCATGTCTCAATTATAATTCAAGCTTAACATGATGAACTAGAGTTATGAAAGTCTTTTATTTGCCTATGCAAATGGCATAAAGACTATACCTACCTGAAGATCTACTTTCATTATGATATTCAGCTGGTGCAAGTCCAATCCCGACAGCTTTCCAGCTGAAACAGCTGAAGCGAAGGAGGAAAGAGTAACCTTCCCATCCCCAGCTTTGGCTGTTATGAGCTCATTCCGTAGGGCTTCAGCACATGCTTCTGCTTTTTCACGTGCAATATCAAGGGAGGGAACAACCTCAAATTCATCGCCAGCAGATGGTACGTTACTCAATCCAAGAACCTGTAGAAAACAATGAAAAATATTTTGTCAGTGGATGGTACATTGCCAGTGTTTGAGTGAAATTATAAGAATATGTATCCTGTACACTTTATTTCATTTCCCTGGGATGGTAGTTCAATTGGTCAAAGCACCAACCTATCAAGATGGAAGCTGTGGGTTTGAGTCCCATCACAGAATTCAATAATCAGGTTCATTGGTATTCCTAGTATAGTAGATCCTATCCCACATACAATCATACTCAATTCAACAGAATTGTTTGATCTTAAAGGGGATCTTCTATAATTTTGCATGAGGGGAGGATGGTGGAATGACTATGAACTATTCTCTTTACAGTTGCAGAGAAATTTCTCCTTCTCTTTTGATTTTCTCTTACCTCTTATGTCCCTCTCATCCCTTATATATCTCAGTTTTTTTTCTCCCATTTGTCTCTATTCTCAACTTACACGTTTACATGTTAAACTTCATATAATATTGTTTAATTGGGTAACATGAGGCCCCAAAGTTGAAGCACTACTATAAATAAGAACCATAAGCATCAAGGATAACAGATAGAGACAGAGATACACACAATCTACCAGTATGTCCATACTGAAATTTTATCATTTGGTCAGTTTATAGTAGATAAAATATTTAATAAATCTTATTTAGACAAAAAAAAAAAGGTTTCCTGCTAGAAGCCATAACTAAAAAGCATCTGAAAAACAACTAGAAATAAAATCAAAAAAAGTTAAGAAAAACAAACCTGTACGGGTATAGAGGGTCCAGCTACATTAACTTGACTTCCCCTATCATCAATTAGAGCCCGCACCTGAACATTGCCACAGAAAAGTGAGCAACAATTTAGATAATAAGCATTAAGGTGGCTTAAGCAGGAAGTTCCACCTGACATAAAGTATCCAGAGTTTCAAACTGTAATTAACCAACCTTTCCAGAGGCTTCTCCACAAGCCACTATGTCCCCTCTTTTAAGCTTTCCATTCTGTACAATAACTGTAGCTACTGGTCCTTTAGATTTATGAAGACCTGCCTCAATAACTGTACCCTTTGCACTTCTATGTGGATTAGCCTTCAGCTCTTGTAACTGAAAGAATCCAACAGTGATTAAAAAATAGACAGAGAGAGAGAGGGTGAAGGAGAGAGAAGGAGAAGGAGAGAGAGAGAGAGAGAGAGAAGAAGAGAGAGGGGAAGAGAGAGATTGATAATCAAAATACAAAAGCAAATGCAGTTCGCATTAAAATGGCCTTATCAGTCTGTTCAGGTAACTTGGAGAAACAATTATATGACAGCATTTTTATAAGCAATAAAAGAAGAATGGCAGAGGAGTGTCATGAGGCATATTGTCACCATACATATTGTGAACCTGTTATCTGCCACTCCAACCTTCTAATTTAGAAAGATGTGGAATGGGTGAGAAAGAGGGAGCAAATCACATTCACACAGAAAACTTAGGCTAAAAAATTACACGGCAAAGTTCATCACATTCACATAGAAGTATCATATCTTTGCCTATAACAACACAGATAATGAAAAAAGGCTAATTAGCAAAGGAGAAAGTTTAGCTGACCTCTGCAACAAGCATAACTATTTCTAGTAAATCATTGACATTATCCCCCTTGAGAGCACTAATCTGTTATGAGGATGTAGGAGAGCATAAGAATCCGGGAAAGGTACAAAACATAAAGGAAAAATGCAAATAAAGGTGAAAAACCTTAACCATTGGGGTGTCACCACCCCAGTCTTCTGGCATAAGACCAAGTAAAGAAAGATCTTGCATCACTCTCTGTGGATTAGCCCCATCTTTATCCATCTGGTGGAATGAAAGAAAAGTAAAGCCAGGCATCAAAAGCACTTGTGTCAAAACCAAGCAAAAAAAGGAATTTCCATTTGCAGATGTTTTCTTTGCTTGTTTCTTTCTAATAACAAGAAGAAAATTTGATTGTGTTAATAGACCTTATTTATGGCAATCACAATCGGGACTCCCGCTGCTTTGGCATGAGCTATGGCCTCATTTGTTTGGGGGCGAATCCCATCATCAGCAGCCACCACAATAACAGCGATATCAGTCACCCTAGCTCCACGAGCTCTCATTGCTCCAAAGGCCTACAGGTACTAATAATTTACGTATCATCGGAAGCCAAGGAAAGTACAAGCACACTGCTGTTCATATGAGTACACGAAAGCATAATAGAAAAAGATAACCAGTCATTCAAGATGCACACACCTCATATGATCTGACAATCTTTTTTCTTTTTGGAAAAGTACAATGAAAGTTGGCAGTGATAATAGAACAATGAGGTTACCTCATGTCCAGGGGTATCAAGGAAAACACATGGTTGTTTCTTGCCATCAACAGATACCATAACCTTGTATGCACCAATTCCTTGAGTGATCCCACCAGCTTCTGAAGCAGCTACCTGTAAGCATCCAATTGTGAGGGACTAGTTTTGTAAATATCATGACAGAATCGACTGCATGACACATTAAAAGCCAATAAATTCATTAACCTCAATTTTAAAGATTAGAATTCTAATCAGACCAACATGTTCATATAAAAGAAATTCATTACAGTGAAAGGGTTTATCTTCACTGTGGTGGGCTTGGCGGGAGGCAGGAAGCAAGAAAGAGGGGAGGCAAAGGAGGGACATAAAGTAGAAAAGTAGTTAAAACTTGAAAAACCAATCAGATTTCAACTCTGCACAAATAGAAGTAAAAAGCATCCAAAAGTTTAAGTACATACCTTGGTTTTACGAATGTAATCTAGCAGGGTTGTCTGTCATGCAAAAACACCAAACTAGCATCAGCAAAATCTTTTACAAAGACAACTCTTTCTTCCAACATTCAAACAAAACCAAGCATAAGAGTTTGGACAGGAAGCAAACAAACCAAACAGAACAAACAGATAGAGAGGAAACTGCTTACCTTGCCATGATCCACATGGCCCATTATTGTAAGGACAGGAGGCCTCTGTTCTAGCTTGTCCAAGTCATCCTCATCAAGCATTTCTTTCTTTTTTGCCATTGTTTCAGATTTAGTTGGCTTGGCATCTATAACCTCCACTTCATGCTCCTTACATATCATCTTCACCATGTCTTTGTCCAGAGTTTGCACTCCATCAGGCTTAATCCCCTTTGAGTAAAGATACCCAAGAATTTCACCTTCGCTGATGGCCAAGTTGTAGGCTAACGCCTCAATCAACATGCCATTTTCTCCAACCTCTAAAATTTCAACTTTGACAGGAGCTGCATCTTTGGCAGCCTGAAGTCTAGCAGCTTTCCTAGAAGCTTTGGTCCATTTCCTTCCCTTCCTAACTTTCACTGCACCAGGAATGGAAATATTCAACTTCAATGACTCCTCATCAGGAATTTCAACATTGTCATCATCATCAACTATCAGCCTCTTTGGTCCTCCAGGTGAAATGTTTTTCCTGCGGTCTTTGAACTTCCCAGGAGCAGGTGCCTTTCCTGGTTTTGTAGGGGCTAAAACTGCCTGAGCAATCAATGGATCAATAAACGGTTTCTTGCGTGCAAAATTATCAATCAAAATTGGCTGTCGTTCGTTATTTTTCATAGTTCCTGAGTCAGTTTCATCTATGAGTGGCGGCTTTGGAGCTGCTCCCACATCCTTCAGCATAACAGGTTTCTTCAAAATGGATGGAGAAACAAGAAGTTGCTTTGCCTGTAACTTTGGTTGAGGTTTCACGGGTGGCTGCAAAGGCCTCAAATGAGTACTGGGTGGAGTGTTTGCCACTTTCTCAGTTTTGGCTTCTTCAATGACCTTATTATTGTTAGTCTTAGCAGCTTCTTTGGCAACCTTCTGCACAGTCCCTAAAGAGTCTCCTCTCCGCCATACACTCTTTAAAGCCTTGGTTTTACGAGTTGCTACTGAATTCACTGCTTTAGCAGCTCTTGAATTACTATTTGTGTTAATTGATGTCATATTGTTAGCATTTCCATTCTCCCTTTTACTAATAACAATATTACCCCTACCCAATTTATTTGGCTTAGATGTTTCAAGATTTTCTGCCTTCTCCAACACCTCACCAAGCAACTCAATTACATTATTCCCTTCTTCATCATCATTGGCATCTGACTTTTCACCACCTGAATTCCCACCACCCGCCAAAGGATCCCACCTGACAGGGTCCATCATTACAGGTGAATGACTTTTGGAGCCAAGGGCTGATTTTAACACAGGCTTTGGAGCAGGCTTAAGCATAACCTCACCATCATTGCCATCATCACTTCCTCTAAACATATTACTACTAGAATCAAAGGACACCACATTCCCTTGCTTGGTAACAAAATCTGTAGTAGTAACAGAGTATTTACAAACAGAGCTGGAAACAAACCGCCATCTCTTTGCACCACATCCACCGAAAGCTCTTTTGGACAAAGAAATTCTCCGTACAAGTGAACAAGATGTAAAGTCTGAAGAAGTACAGGCGGATGCCACCGCACCATGGCTTCCAAAACTAAATAAAGAAGCCAGAGGTGGCATGCTTCCTACTAAAACCACCATCGACACCATCCAGCGTCAAAGCCTCCCAACCAAAACAGATTAATAAAAGGGGAAAACCCCTCTACAATTCCAATCCCATATCTCTGAGAATCACACGATAAAAACCAAACCCTTTAGTTCCCAGCAATTGAAACCAAGAATTAAATTGTTCTCTTGCTGGCCATGTACAAGTGAACGAAAACTCCAAAAAAAAAAAAAAAATTGAGAACCTGCTAACCTCCGAGAGACAATCATGTAAGAATTAGACAGCAAAACCACACACGTCCCGAGAGGGATACTTTAAAAACATTAGAGAGCTAAGAAGAAATCCTAAACACCGAATCCGCGACCAAGCGCTGGTAAACAACACGCGCCTTCCCACGGGACCGTACCGTCGCCGCCCCTCTGCATGTTGGTCAATCAAAAGAGAATTTTAAACACCAAAACAGCGCTCGCCGTTAACGGCGTTCGCACCGTGCCGTTCCTTCGCCGGCTTCTCAATACCTGCCCCAACGGAGGTGCCAACCCCTGGGGCCCCCCAACCACCAGTCTGTCAAATTACTTCACTTCACTTCACTTCACTTCGGTTAATCAAATCGAATCAACAACGTTAAACCTAGCACTAGAGTTCCCAATTATCACTTTATGCGTAATTATCAGTTAATGTCTTTGAGACATAAAAATATTTTCTTGATAGTTAATCCCCATTTACAGGCCGCGCGTATCCACTAAATACATACAAGTCCTCCCGCACATTTTTTTTATTTTCAAACTTCACCTAATAATATATATTTTTTTATTTAATATTATTTATTTATTTTATTAATATTTTTTTAAAAAATAAAAAATATTTTTTTAATATATATAAATAATTACACTAATATATATGATTAAAAATTAATAAATATAATTTTTATATAATACAACAAGTAAAAATTAAATATTTTTATTTTTTCTTTTCAAAATTAAAAATGATCATTTACTTTTTTTTCTTTTGTGATTTTTATTGAGTATAATAGACACACTCACCTTATATCTCACAAAATAAAATTCATCTCAAATAATTTTTCAATCGAATTTCATTTTAATTTTTTCTATTTTTAATATTAAATTAATTTAATTATTTTATAAAAATTAAACTTAAGAAAATTAAAAAATATTATGAAAAATGGGACTCCTGACATTGAGTGCGGGAGACTTCAATAATTGGGTTTGGGATGAGGAGCGACTTAAGGTTTCAAAAGTCCTATTAACTGTGATCCATACCCCACTTAAATTAAGCCTCGGTTCACGATTAATTTAATTTATTTAATTAAAATTAAATTATTTAAAATTAATATTTAATATTAAATATATAAAAATTTTAATAACATAATTTTTAATTTAAAAAATTAAAAAAAAATTATTTAATTTTTTTATAAATTATTTAAATAATTAAAAAATTATAAAATAATTTATTAATTTAAAATTTTATTTATTTATTTATTATTTTTTAATATAATTTTTAATTTTACCAATCTAATTAATTAATATAATTTTTAAAATTTTACTTTAAATATAAAATCAAACTTGTAGAATTTTATTTCTTATTTGGCAATAACCATTAAAAATATACATTAATAATTTTATTATTAATTATAATTATTATTACATATTAAAAAATAAAAAATATATAATTAATAATTTATTTTATTAATTATTAATTTATATTTAAAATATATCTAAATATCAATATAACTTTTTAATTATTGTAACTTATTGAATTATAATGTTATTTCACCTATAAAATATTCAAATCACAATTTGGAAAGAAAAGGACATTAATGTGAAGAAATAGAGATTTATGGTATGTAAATCTAGAAAATCAAAAAGAATCAGAAAAAATTATAGAATTTAATTAATTCTTTTTTTGGGGGTGGGTTGGATTTAATTAAAATAGAGACCAAGGTTGATTTGGTATATACCATTTCTTAGTAAGCTAAGGTTAGTTCCCCAATTCTATATAAGTATATTTTATACACATTAAAAAATGTATAATAATAATAATAATACCCCTTAGATAATAGACTTATATATTGTGTTAGAAGGCGAGTGATAACGTAACGATCACTTTTAATTTTGAAAAAGGAAAGAGAAAAGAGAAAAAGAAAAGAAAAGAGCTTTCCCTCTCCCCTCCTATCCTCTCTTCTCCTCCTCCTGTTTGGTTTTTACCTTTTTTTTTTTTTTTTTGGACCTCTGCCATGCCATTCTTTTAATGGCGGTCGCAAGAAAGCCGTTGTTTTTCTGCGTTTTACTAGCTTTCATTTTGACCAAAATTGCATCCGAGCCACCGGCTGGCGGAGATGGCAGATTGGAGCAGCCGGAGGATCAAGAAGACCACTCTTTGGAAGTCATTCTTGATCAACTCAAGTCCAAGATTTCCTCTTTAGGTCTTCTCTCTTTCTCTCTCTCTGTCATTTTGTCTTGAAAAATCCTTTCTTGGACTGTTTTTTGGGAGCAATCTTGAATGTAACGTGCGGGCATGTGCTGTTATCACGAAATTTGGTATCTTGAAAGTTTTTTTCCTTTTTTGATTTCTTATCTCTAATTATTAATCTCTTTTATGTTCGATAATGTTGTTACATTGTATTTTGGGATTTGGAAATCAAAAGAAAATTCTTGAGATCTTGCTTTTTGGAGTATGAATGACAAGGAGAATGTACAACTCTAAAAACTTTTCTTGCCAAAGATTTGCTGGTGCTTTTGATTGCTTATTAGGTTTTAAGTTGGAGGCAATGCAATATTTTCAAGTGCAGAGATCAAGCACCCCCCATAAATTCAATTCTAAAAAAATACCCTTTTTTGGATGACAAGGAGGGTCCAAACGCATCTGTAATTCTAGTCTTCTAAGTAGCTGTTGGGTGTTTGGTTACTAATTTCTGTTCTTTCCTACCTCTGAAATTTTTTTTCATTTCAATGTGACTATTGAAGAGTCAAGTATTGATGAGAGAACCCATAAACTGAGAAGCCAGGATGATAGGATTAGACTGATGGAGAAGATCATTGAGGAGAAATCAAAGAGTATATCATTATTGCAGAGTGAGATAGAATCTCAGCAGGTGATTTCTGTTTTCCCTGAATCATTATTTCTGTATATGCAAATCTTTAGTTCTCGAGTCTGTCTGAATTGCATGTATATATTCCACTAAATTTGAGTAAAAATTAATTGAACCCTTTGATATGATAATTTTTATTAAATTTCAACTGGCGATTTCTTTTTCATTTTTTTAGTGGCTTGTGTGCAAATAAGACTGACACGCCTTCTGTTCAGCTAAATTTCGGTAAAAATTTCATCAAACCCTTGGATACGATATTTTTATGTCCATACTCCATATTCTGGAAATTTTATTTTCTTTATGTATGTCTTTGGCCTTTTATTCTCTGGAATGAATAAGGTGATGTCTGGGGGGTTGTTCCTGAACAGTTATGTCTTTAAGGTAAAGATAATCAATTTAGGCTGATCTTTTTTTTTTTCATTTCTGTTTCCCTGTTTTATATTTTTAAGCCAGATGGATCTATAAATGCTAAGGAGCAGGCACGTCTGGCACACATTCGGATCGCTGAACTTGAGAAGCAGGTTAGTTGCACAAGGACTGCTCGCGGTTATATCTTTGCAATTGTCAATTAAGAGGTTAACCTTTTGTGGCAGGTTGACAAACTTAGAAAAGAAATAAAATTGCAAAATGAGAAAATGAATGCTCTTGAAGTCCAGGCATATGTATCTGAGAAAAAGATCCAGGAGCAAAATGTCAAACTAGAAAAAGTAAGTAATGTGACTGGATTCCTTTCTCTTTTGCTTGGTCAAGGCATTGTTACCGGAGCAGTTTCAGTTTTAGGGCCATAGTTATCCACAAGGACCAGGAATGTTTGATTATTTCATGCAACACTTGAATCATTTCTTTGCATTGGCCTGAACGGAAGATTTTTCGTGGACTGTTTTTTTATAATTGGCCTGCTGACTTCAAACCTGCATGGGTTATAGTAATCAATGTCCAATGATATTTGTTAATTGACATCCAAAGTGGGGTCTTTAGAATGTTAATCTATTGTTTGATATCTTTCCAAATTGTACAATTGACCTTGATAGAGACCATTAGTGTGTTGATTGTATCATTATCTTTGAAAACTGTCCTACACATGTTTACATTTGTCATACACATGCAAGCATATAACTTTTGTAGATTGAAATGTGTATTCTATTTGTATATCATATTATTACATGTTTCCACCCACTTCTTGTTGGAATGACCTAAGACATTTGTGCACTTTTCAACTGATGTGTATATCCTGTTGGGCTTGATTAATCAGGTATTGTAAGGCTAACTAGGGTGCAAACAGCTATCTGTTTTAAGTACTGCCTCGGGCAGAATGAGATAAGTGTGGCATTAATTGTATGGATTTTTTCATTTCTCTCTTCTTATTTCAGCTTCAAGAGATCAATAAGGAACAGAAGATTCAACTGGGAAAAACCGAACATGAGCTTCAACTAGCACAGGTTTGTTGACAGTTTAGTAGCCGATAACAGTATTTTATGTAATAAATGATGTTAACAATGCCATAGTGTTTGTAGGAAGACATGATGAACACAAAATGGGGGATAGATTCTACCACAAACAAATTAGCAAAGGTGCTCTGTCTCTATGCTTTTGATGTTATTTTCAGTGTCATTAATCTTGTCCCCCTTCTGGCACTTCCAAACACCTAACCCCGCAAACCTCCTCATTCCACCAAAAGAGCAAATCATGCCTTGCTGATGTATCAAATACCCTCAAAATTTCCTAAAGGTGATATACATGTTCAGTTTCTCCTCTTTGGAGGTGATGTGCACGTTAGTAAGAGGTGTTGTATGTCTCACTCACGCACAATTCAGCCAACCCTTATTTTGCTTGATTAGTGCTTTTTTTCCTTATAGTTGCTAGAGTAGTTGAAAATTCAATTCAAAAAGCACTGTTGTTGGATTTGTGTAGAAATTACACCATACATGTCAGATCATTGTGAAAAGAAAATGATAGCATTTTTTTCTGATGATCTAGCAAATAATGCTAAGTGAAAAGAAAAAAACAAAAAACAAAAAGAACGTACTTCTCTGCATGCTGGACGACAACTTTAGTTTTTCTGTTTGGATAAAAAGAACGTACAATACCTGTGTCATCAAAAATTTCTGTTGTGATTTATGGTGACAATGTGGCTACATGCTGTAGCTATGAATTCTATGGATTTTTAGTTAAATTACTGATCAACAATAGGACTTATGGTGATGATGAGTTAGTTACTCATATATAATTACATTCAGGGAGAATGGCTTCCAAATTGGCTTGCAGTCCATTCTGAACATTTTCAGGTAAGCCACATATCTCTTAGTGCTTGTACTAAGGTTTTGTTGTTGACCTTCTTTCATTTATTTATTTTGATTTGTAAAAAGCAGCATTATACGGTGACTCTCTGGAACAAGTATGGGAGGCAGGACTTGGAAGTAACACTTCGAAAGGTTCTAATCTTGGATTTGTCAAAGTGAATGTCAGAATTAGACACTTTTCACTTCAGCTTATACTTCCTCTCAACAAAACATGTTTGACTTTTGGATAGATCTGGGGCTGAAGAAATCTGATAAAATGATTCCAAACTGATGAAATTTCCAATATTACTGTTTCACCAGGTCCTTAAAAAGAAAGCTCAAGTTGGTGAGTGGGTTGAGCATCACTTTAAAGTACTTGCTGCTGTGAGTAGTCTGTCTGCTCAATCATTTTTCATGTTGTTTTGCTAATAACACCTTCAAGTGCATTGAATCAAATGAACTATCTAGTATAAAGCTATTGGTATAATCTGATAAAGAAGGAATGCCTTTCTGTTTACCAACTATTAGTTGATTTCCTGAGGATAAGGTTGGTGCTTAGGTTCAGGATGAATCTTTTGCGGTTTGTGTAGGCATTGCCATTGAGAGGCTACTTTGAATAGCTGCCAGTGTTGTTTCTCTTCATGCTATCCAGTTTTTGGGGTTTTTAGATACTGTGAATTTTACATGAACTCTGTGAAGCTTTTGTTCCTGGGGTTTTGCTTCTTCTCTGGACAGTTTTAATTGTATATCCTCTTGCAGAATTTGGTCTTGGTCTAAAGTTTTAGCTTCAGGTAGGTATCTAGATTCTTCTGCATGAATGGTTACAATATTTCTTTCTTCCTATTTGGCAGATTAGTGGTCCAATTGCTATGTGTAATGTACTTGTTTCAGCGGGCAATACTTTGCTTATTATTTCTCAATTAGTATCTAAGATATATCAGTGGGAAAACTTCAGTGAAAAAAAGTGGAGAAAAACCTGTGGACATGCTCATATTAAATTAGGATTTCCCTTTGTTGAGAAAACTTAGTGGTCTGTAATTTACAGACATACTGAGTCTCTCATTCTTAGTGGCTATTAAAATGATCTCCCCATGTGCTGTTAGTAAAGCATTTTATACAAATAACTTTTGTTTCATTGACAATTTGATGCATTCATTTCTGCAGGAACTGAGCCTTTGTTATTGTCTGTTTTATTGATTCACTCTCTTGTTTTTTTTTTTTTCCACCTTCTAATGAGAAGAAATGGATCCCAAAGTTGAAGGAACAAGTCTTGAACTCTGTGACTGATCCTGAAGTGTGCATTCAATCACTAATTATGAAAACGGTTGAGCTGTACCATGAATCGAAGGGCTATGTTATTCGTCATGTCATCTATGCTCAAAAGTTGGTGTGCCCCTACATAAACGTAGGACACTTAGTCTGTAATTCACTATCTTTTCAAAACTTGTCTCATCTTATATACTTCTTGCATTGACTTTCTTTTTTCACAGGAAATGAAGAAGTTTGCTAAGCCATACATCATTCAGGTAGCAACAGTAATGAAACCACAATATGGTAAATTTATTGTTGTTTTGAAGGCGTGCACAATAAAAATATACCAAACATTCAAAGATTTCGTCAAAGCTGCTTCTGCATACCATCAACAGGTAACACTGCTGTGAGTTGGTTTTTTAACATTAGGAAGTTCGTGAAGTTTAGCAATGTTTGGTGGTTCTGGATCTTCTCTGAGCTTCTTACCCTGTGTACCAAAAAATGAAGTTTCTATTTTGCAATACTAAAGAAACATTTGAAACAAGAAAAAGAAAATTATTGAAGAAATTAAAAGGAGACTAATTAGATTTTCTTGTGATGAATTTGCCATCATAGTTGAAAACTTGCAAGGAAACATGGTTTGGTTATTCCAAGCGTTTCTGTCTATTGGTTGGGTGGGGGGGGTATGCAAAGGAACCAAACAGTGGATTGAGGAACAAATGCAGTGCAAGCAACAAGAACTTGGATATCATGGATTGATTAATTGCGTATCACAAAAGTATTGAAAAGTGCATGTGGCATGAAATGTGGTGAAAATATAAGCAGACATTGGTATTTCATTGAATAATTGACAGCATGTGAAAACTAAAGAGTAAAGCATAGTGACAAGGGATGTCGCTAACTTTCTCATAGAAGTACATTAAGACTCAAGAGCCAAAAGTTTACGAAGGCAGAGAATGTAATGGATTATATATGATTGTGCTTACAAACATCTGTATATTCTTGTTCATTTTTAAGGTCCAATGCATTCTTAAAGATAACGAGCTTACAAGACCCCTTGCAACCATGGAGCTTGCTTGGTTTCTGGTATGTAATCTTTAGTCATATGGTGCCAACATCTTCATTTGTTGTGCATGAGGAATTTGAGACAAACAATGATTTATAGAGACCCTTTGGATCTCAAACACGAGTATGATGCACAATAAGTGGCTCATAGTTGCATTTGTTCCATGTAGGCCGCTGCTTTATGTACCCTGCCTGTTATCATTGTGTTCAGGCTCTACTCCGCACTCTTCAGGTTAGTTGTAACCCTTGCATGTATGGACTTCCCCTTGGGTTTATCTTTTATACATTTTATAGCTTTAATCCGGTAATTGGTCCAAGGAAAATATTAATTAGTAAAATTTTGAGGAAACACCAGAATTTTTGGTTACTCATCCTGATCTACGTATCTAATCGGAAAAATTAGGAAGTGTAAAGACCTTGTAAAAGATGCGTAAAACCTATTACACTATAAGGTGTGGCAATGCATTTGTAGACATCTGGTTTATAAACTATAAGGTATGACATATATTATGCTGACCCTTGTTACAAATACCATAATGTTGATTTGCTGGTAGTTGTTTCTATCATACATAGACGTTGCATGAATTCAGAAAACATATTGGTTCTGGGATTTGCAGTAAAAGGGCTAAGAAGCGAATTCATGGTTCCCATATTAGTCTCTCCCATCGTAGGAAAAGAAGTCATCCTACAATGTGAGATCCAAGTGTCTGTGCACATGGGATATCGTCTTTGTGGTACGTTATGCGATCCTCTCTCTCTTTTTTTTTCTTTTTTATTTTTTTTCTCTCCACTTCTGGGCACAAGTATGATCGCCCAGTTGAGAATAATCAATTAATCACACACAAGTGCACGCACCCATAAGAGAGAGAGAGAGAGAGAGTTATTCAGATGTGTATGGATTATGAATTGAATTCAATCAGTAACATTCGACTGAAGTAATTACTTAAAAAAGGATGTTGGTTCTGATAGGCAACAGAGCTAGTTGACTTTGACCCGTTCGATGGTGCTTCCAAAACGACATCCAATTTGATTTAATTAGTATGATATAAGTGGCTGGAATTGATTTGCAATTCTAATTTTTATGGAATATTAATTTACAATTCTTAAGGGCTCTAAGTTGCATGGCAATTTCTTCTCATTTGTCTTTTTTTCTAATAATTTTAGTTAATTAGTTCATCTATTCATTAAATGGTTAATAAGGCATGAGTTATACAATATAAATACACAAGACAATTTTTTATTTTTCATAAATTTTACACTCATTTATTAGAATTTAAATATTAAACTTTCTAAAATAAATTTCCTGCCATTTAACTGTTAAAATGTCTTCCCTTTTAATTCATGGATACTAAGATTTGAATATATATATATATATATATTTTGTTAGAACTAAAAGTTAAGTTCGACTATTTAAAAATCTGGATTTTTTTTTTTTTTTATCCTTCCCTTTATTAAATCTCACGAATAGATCTTAGGTGACAGCAACAGAACATAACAGAGTTAAATTAATTTGGGATTCGCGTCATCGGTCTATTATTGAACAACTACCAAGACATTGTTTCGGGGGAGGTTAAGAATTCGACACACCTCAAATCTCCTACCAACGTAGGAATTTGGGTGCTTTTATGTTGTCACTCTTCTTCTCTAGCAGTCATCAGTGACCCCTGCTGTTGACCAGTGACCCCAGGCCAGCCTACCGTATGCTTAAAGACAAACGGCCCGTCTACGTTAAATCGTTCCTTTCAGGGCTCCAATCAAGTGTCAGCGAATGCACGTTTGGTTGCGCTTTAATCCGATGATAGTACCCCATTTGATTTTAACCTAAAAGCTCTAGAACACGGCTTTCGCATACATTTGCTGCCACCAAAATACTTTTGAACCGGAAATACATCGCACGGCGGGTGCCGTGCTGCTGCTCAATTGCATGGAACGCAATAAAGCTTCTCTCACGCCCTCTGTCGGGCGTGTCGTGCACGGTCGCCCAATGATGGGTTTCTGAGATCCTTTCTTTCTATATTAAAATGAAATAATGTATTTCCGTTCAAAAGAAAAAATGTGACCAGGCATTTAATGAATAAAGATTTTCTGATTCATCGGTACGTGCAGCATGCTCTGGAAAGTGGGAACTGCAATTAACGTAGTGGTGCTACTGGCACACATCAATAATAAGACAAGTACGTGAAACGCAGCACTTTGGAACAATGTTGTAGGAAGACATGTTTCCTTAATTAATTAAATATGCTGCGTCTGCATATCAATTACAAAACACAGCCCTGTATACCGACAAATGATTGGATCAACTGATAACTCACTGTGTTTGATTGCTGCGTCAGATTGTAGCTCGGAAAATGATTGGGGGGGGCTTAAAAGGGTTTCGATTGATAACAGAAGTATTGTGTCAACTTCAATTCGATTTTTTTTTTTTCTGATAAATGATAAAAAAATATTAAAAAATTCTTGAAAAGTATATATTTAAGCAAATGATAGGTTAAACTTTCTAGAATTTTATTTATAAATTTTATTTTTATAATGATAGTATTAATATTCTATATATTATTATATATAGAATATTCTCTTAAATTGTTTCTTGTTCTGGGGTGGCATTCGAAGGTCCGTTTAAGACAGAAGAACTGCAGAACTATGTCTGCTTTTATTGTCCTAAGCAGAACTTGGTTAAGATGTGAAACTGAAACTAGTGGGCTGTTTTGTATTTATATTATTTTATTAATTATATTTAACTATATTTATTATTTCTGTGTCCAGTTAGTATTTTGTTTTTTTTTTATTGATTATTAATTACAGTTAGCAGTGATATGTTGTCTTGTGGGCTGTTTAGTACACGCGCGTTCTAACTGCGTTTGGGAGGCATGCAAATTTAGGATCCAGAATTCGCCGGCCGAAAATGTTCGTTTATTACGTTTGGAAAACGGATCCAAAACAAACGATCCAAGTTCCAACCACTAGTCACATAAAAGGAAAATTGGTCCAAAAAAAACAAAAACAAAAATGAAGATTCCATCTCTCTCTCTCTCCCTCTCCCTCTCTCACAGAAGAAGACGAAGCAGATTGGTTTATTCAAATGAAATTTCTGTTTAATATTTTATTATTAGATAATTAAGATTTCCTATTAAACAAGGAGAGAAAGAGAGGAAGAGAGAGAGAGAGAGAGCGCTCCTACCCCCTGGGGCAACCAAGTGTAAAATGCTCAACAGCATAAGAATCGTCTAAAGAAGGAACTGAAAATTCAGTACACTTCGATTACGGGCTTACAAAGATTAATCAACTCGGCTTTCCCTTTAGATGCAATTTTTTATATTAAAGTCTCTCCCTCTCTCCGGAAGTCTCTCTGTGGGGGGTTTGTGTGGGGGTTTGGTGCTTCGGCCTTATTTGAAGTTGGGTCTGTGCCTTTGGATCTTGAATAGTAGCATTGCCAGAAAGTATCTTCTATTACAAAAGGCGTTTCTCTTTATAGATCTTTGAATCCGGGATTTGAATTGGAGATCTGGGTTTCAGCGTTCAAGCTCTGTTCCTCAGGTATTTGATTTTCTTCCATTTTCCTTTTCTTGTTTTCTGTTTTTTATTTGGAGGGGGGAGGTTATTTTGTGATAAAAGTCCTTTCTTTTGTTGTTTGGAGTGCTCTGAGTAATTTGTTTTGCAAGAATTGAAGTTGGGTTAGGCTGTTTAGATGATATTGTTCTTCCAAGAATTACATTCTTGGTTCTTTTTCTTTCTTGCGTTTTCTTGGAAGCCAAACAGCGGTTGACCTTTTGGGGCTGTCGCGTTGACTCGTGTGTGCATTTTTTGGTTTGGAATTTTGATTGGGTCTTCGGGTTGTTGCCGTTGGATGGGTTTTGACTCTTTGTCGTGATGGTTGTTTTCCGTTTGTTTTTTGTTTTTTTAATGTTAGTTTTATTGGTGAAAAAGGGAAAATTTATGTTTGGTTTTAGCAGTTGGGCATTTCGGGACTTTCAATCCCAGCGTTTGCTTATTCAGCTTCCCTTTCTGTCTTGAAGTTTCTTGATTTTCCTCCTTCGGTTGTATGCATGTTTGTCTATTATTTCCTTTTCCCAATTGCCCGGAAAGGATCTTTTATGCTTGTTTGGTTACTGAGAAAAGATGGGAACTTTAGGAGATTTGAAATGTCAACCAGATGAGCTTTGATTCCACCATAAAGGTTCTATTGACTTTATGTCCGTTTCTTTTTTCTTTCTTTTGTATCTCCCCCTAATTTCTGCAAGGGAAATGCAAATGTTTCTCTCTTCTTGTCTTTAATCAATATCTATGAGTTCAAGAAGTTGGTTGCTAATGCTTAATTATTTTTTTTTTCTCAGATTTTCCCAGGTACCCAGTTGAGAAATTTTTCTTGCCTGTGAAATAATAATCTTTTGTTGGAGGAGTGGTGGTGGATGTGGGTGGCAGGTGATGAATGCATTATCTTGAGATAAGGTTCTGATGTTGGTGTTCTAGATGAAGGCAAATCAAGTGTGGCGACTAGGCATGGCTGATATGCAAATCATGCCTGGGACTCGTAACCGACCTCCCTTGAGGAGGCCAATATGGATCATTGTCTTATTGTCAATGGTCAGCCTGTTTCTAGTTTGTGCTTATATCTATCCACCACAAAGCAGCACTGCTTGTTATGTATTTTCTTCTAGAGGTTGCAAGGCTCTTGCTGATTGGATTCCACCTGCTCCTGCGAGGGAATATACAGATGATGAGATTGCATCTCATATTGTGATTAATGAAATTCTGAGTTCAACTCCCATTCAAACAAAAAATGCCAAAATTGCTTTTATGTTCTTGACTCCTGGTTCATTACCTTTTGAGAAGCTGTGGGACAAGTTTTTTGATGTAAGTGTTCTTTCTTTCTTTTGTGCTAAATACATTTACACTTTCAAGATATCTGGTAACTTGTTTGATTGATAAATGAATTTTCATCACCAAGTACTTTTTATCATATTGGATAAAAGAAGCTATCGTTTACCATCATTGATGCACAAACCTTTATAACCAGGGATGGAACTCTTGCCTTCAAAAATGTCATTCATCTGTGCCCTGCTTGCTTGTGTCTGAATGACATCTCTACTTGATCAATTTCCTGAAACATCAATGGAACTTGAGCTTGTGGTGATTATATGAATTTGTGTAGCTAGGCTCTTGTGTTGTATTGAGTAATGATTCTTTATTGGCTGTTTCAATTTCTTTTGAAATCATGTCCATGTTCCTTAGTGCTTCTCTCAGGACCCATAAGATTGCAATTCCTACTGCTTACCACTTGCACAAGATTGGTATGGATCCTTATTGAGCATATAACTAATTATTACAGAGTCAAAAAAGAAATGGTTGAAGGATGTAGGTTTATGGGCAAGGTTTGCATGCATGATTGCATTTAGAAAAATTTGAAAAGAAAAAAGTTTCCATTTGGTCAATAAACAATAGAGGACATGAACCCCACATTGTATCAAAAATTAAATTTGGAAGTAGAACAAGGTGTCTCATGACCACATAGTGAGAATAGCTACTTCATTCTGGCATATTAGGAGCTCATTTTGTATCCTTTCTGCCTTTTTTTTTTCAATTTGGCATTTTCTTTATGCTTCTGATGTACTACGTGCTACTTCTGTGTCCCTGCAAGACCTCAAAATCACATCAATTCAGGGTAAGCTATTTAGTATTAATACATCTTTTCTTTAGGTATAAATGAGTGAGACAATGATATGTATCATTTACATATTCCATGTCTATATCATGGTCAACAGAAAGCTAGTGAAAAGGCAGGTCATCATAAATGTTGGACGTTTCATAGTTTTTTATTATTTCCATTAAATATGAATATTTTTCTTCAACTCTTGTCTTGAGCTGAAGCCAATTTTTCTTTCTTGGCAGGGTCATGAGGGAAGATTCTCTGTTTATGTTCATGCATCCAAGGAAAAACCAGTTCATTTAAGTCATTACTTTGTAAATCAGGACATACGCAGTGACAAGGTTTATAAATTTAATTTCAATGAGTCATATAAATTTATATTGACAGTGATGTTCTGGGAATTCTATTTCTATTTTTGATGTTTCACTCTTGAACCCTTCATTTTATTTTCTCCATTATTTTATGATTACTTATTGATTTTCCCATCTCATATTCTTACACTTGATGAAGATGGGACTTTTGGAGATATCTTTATTGATTTCTGATCATTCTAGTTTCAGGCTGTTGTTGAGCAGAATTATATGATTGGCCATGATTTATTGAAATGCTTTTAACACTTATGTGTTATTTTCCTTCCTTTTCTACTTTGAACCCAATAGAAAGTAAAAAAGAACAAGCCACATGGCAAAGTAGTGAGGGATTACTGGTCCTATAAGTTGCCAAAACCACAATGTGAGGCTGCGTAGACTGGACCTTTCCCAAATCTCACAATGTAGGAAGCCTCACAAACTGGAGTGACCTTTATAAGTTGACAACATTCAATGGGAAATGTTTTCTTGTTTCTTGCTTTGTGTGTGTGATTGGCCATTTGCTGTTGCTCAGAGAATAAGATCAAGTGTAAATCATTTGACTAGGAAATCAGATCAGTTTCTGATGTATTCTGGTGAGAACTTCTGCTGTAGTTTTGACCTGCTCTACTGATGACAAGGGAAGCCATCAATATTAGCACGTGCCAAAACTTTTAATGTTCAGAATAGAGTCATGAAGACAGATTTGTAAGACAAGAAATTGAGCAGAAAGACTGCTAAAACTTTCACATTTATATATTAATTCTAAACATGATTTCTTTTGTAAAATACTTTATTTTATATGTAGGCATACTTCCAAACAAAAATAATTGCTCTAAATACAGTGGATAACTTAAAAAATTGTATTACTTTGTAAGATAGAGTCTACCTAGCTTGATTTCCTGGATTACATTAAATTACAATTTCCTCACTATACATATATAAATACATTGCAGCCAGGGGGATGCAGATACTTTACATGTACCAATTTCCATCTGTTTTTTGTATCTTCATGATGTGTTTCCTTAGTGGTCAATCATCCAAACAAATTCCATACAACATTTGGCCTTGTACTTTAAGTTTTGGTGACAGCTGATAGAGTGATGGATATTATGCCATCATTCTTGATCTTAGCTGGGGAAATAAGTCTGTTGAAAAGCTAATAAAATTTATCTGAACTATATTTGCAGGTGGTATGGGGGAAGATTTCAATGGTTGATGCTGAGAGAAGACTTCTGGCAAATGCTCTTCAAGATCCTGATAACAAGCATTTTGTGCTACTTTCCGAAAGGTAACAAGAAAATAACTTGTCTTATCAATAATTATTCTGAACCATGTAGATTTTGCTATCCTTACTTACTGATCAATTGTCCTCTGGCATTGCAGTTGTGTTCCATTGTATAAGTTCGACTATATCTACAACTATTTGATGTACACAAATATCAGCTATGTTGATTGGTACGTTTCATAATCTAATTGTTATTGTCATGTACTTTGGGACATGTATCATTGATCTGATGCTGTGTTTATCATTAATTTAGTAGTCTTCCACAGTACCATTAACCAATCTGCTGAGCAGAAATACAGTCATATACTTCAAAATATGTTCTGTACTGTTTACCCATGTTGATGAACTTTCCTGTTGTTTTCAGCTTTTATGATCCTGGTCCACATGGAAATGGCAGGTATTCAGATCACATGTTACCTGAGATTGAGAAGAAAGACTTTAGAAAGGGTGCACAGGTATAGCTTCACTAGGTTCATGTAGGCATTGAAGTTACTGTGTGTGCATTATTCACTTCCCTCTCTCGGTTCTTTTTAACTTTTCATGGCAATCCTCTCTCTTCTATGTTTGGCTCTGTAAAATCTCATGCAGCATACAGTTGGAATTTCAACTTTTTTAGTTCCAATTTTTAATTACTGAATTTTGTGCAGTGGTTCTCTGTGAAGAGACAGCATGCTTTGATAATTATGGCTGACAGTCTTTACTACTCAAAGTTCCGTGAGTACTGCAAGGTAGTCATTATTGAAAATTTGCCTAATTCATTAAAATTTATTTTGCCATCAAAACCTCAGCAGCCATTGTGATGCTGACATTTTTCTTCCTGATACTTATTATCCTTGACTCTTTGTCATTTCTCAAATTTCAGTTCTTTCATAATTTGAGTTCAATTTTCTGTTCATTTTGTGATTCATGTGTGATTAAAATAGTGGGAAGGCTGCATTTTTTTGTTTGGGTCTCTCTCCTATTCTTTTTATAAATTCATTTTTAGTGTGTAGATTCTTTTCTTATCCAATTTTGATTTTTTTCCCCTTACATCATTAGTTGTATTCCATCTATCAAATTTCAGTGTCTTAAGTGCTGGGGGAAAAGTTATGTGCCTTATTTACTATCTTTTTTGTGGTCATTATGTGTACAATCATTATCAGATCTTATTTATTTGAAGAACCACTGTAAATGCTATAGCTGTAAAGCTGTTCTCTAAGCAATACACAAGTTTGAAGTCAGCATCTACATATCAGCATATAATGGCTTAGATGAGCTTATTTTGTGTCACCTTGATGTTGAACTCCAATTCTATAGCTAAGGTCAAGGAAGGGCCAAAGAAGCCATCTTGTATCATATGAGCAATGGGCAAAGAGTATTTCAAATTATGTGTCTAGATCTTCTACATTATGAAGTTTGTGTTTGATGTCAAGACCATAGCAAAATTGACATGGATATTTTTTTAAATTACAGCCCGGTCTGGAAGGGAAAAACTGCATCGCTGATGAGCATTACTTGCCAACGTTTTTCAATGTGAGCATCTTCCTCAACATTGAGTTCTTAAAACTCTACAATTTTTTAGCTTTTCTTGAAATTTATCTTTGTATGGGACTTCAGATGGTTGATCCTGGTGGAATTGCAAATTGGTCAGTGACACATGTTGACTGGTCTGAGAGAAAATGGCATCCTAAATCATACAGGGCTCAGGATGTAACATATGAGTTTCTGAAGAATATTACGGTTGGTTCTTGCTGCTACATTAGTCTTCCCTAGTCTTGTGTATATTGCTTTTTGGAGGTGATTGCTGTAATCCCCCCAATGGCCACTCCTCTCCTTGAAGACACTGTTTAGAATATTTCTTTTATTTCCCTTGGGGTATTGTGGCATGATGATTGGTGGAAAGAACTTAGATCACTGGCCCACAATATTTAGTTTGCCATGGTGGGCTTCAGGCTGTTAACTTTATTTTCACTTAGGAAATTATTTCATTTCTTGCTCATTGATCTTTTCTAAATGTGGCATCTGGATATTTCATTGTGCAGTCAGTTGATCTGAGTGTACATGTGACAAGTGATGAAAAGGTAAAATTTTGCTATTGCTACTCTTGCATTCTTTTAGAAGTGAGCTCAATTCTTAGCCATTATTGTGTAATTTCTTCTTTCCTATGGTGTCTCCAGAGGGAAGTGCAGATTCAGCCTTGCATGTGGAATGGTATCAGACGGCCATGTTACTTGTTTGCAAGGAAATTCTATCCAGATGCTCTCAATAACTTGTTGCAGCTTTTGTCCAATAATACACAACTTGAGTGAGAGATAATTTTGACTCCCTATTCTTTGGTCAGATCCATGGTTGCTTTTGACCCCACTCCCCCACCCCCCACGTCCCACGCCCCACCTCCCACTCCTTGGTTCTTCATATATCATACAAATTTGTAAATGTTGTGTCATTGAGGAGTGAATGTTCCCAGATGCAGTTTTTGCGTGCAGGGACATCCGGCGAGCAGTTAGGGTGACTCAGTTGAGCTGGAGGCTAACCAGTTGTTAGTGTTGCTTCCATAGGAGTGGGGGATTTGTTGTCCATTTTTTTCCCTCTGTCTTGGCCATGTGTTCTACTATGGTACAGAAAATTTTGGGAGAAGATTTGTTGCAGTGTAGTCAATGACTGGAACTTTTGTAAAAGAACAAAAACATGGCTCCCCTTATATTAAATGAATTAGGCATGAAATTTGAGAATTTATTGTAAATTTTAAAACTTGAAAATGTGCATTATTCTTTGCATTTGCCATTTTAAATTTTGTTGAGCTCTTATTAGCATACCTTGTTGCTATTTGATTCAACGATTGAATGGATAATGTAATAGCACAAGAGGCCTTTGGATGTGTGTATTGTTGCTGATGAGTACAGGGAGCCAATCCAACTTATTAAGAAAGCTTTTCAAAAAGTCATTCAAAAGGGAAAATTTTTGGTCCATAATATTCCTCTACTCAATAATGTTTATTTTTTCATTCATTGTTTTTATGATTTTCAATCTCATCCAAGAAAGTATCGCAGCTTGACTAGAAAAAAGAAGCATAATTGGCCATTTGTATGTGAAAGGCTACGAGTATATGTCAGAAATACTCGACTAATAAGAATATATGGTAGGAGATGCAAAATCATTGTGAATTCTGCAGGATTTTTGTGTGCATGGAGAAGGGAACATCAAAGGATCGTGAATGGTAAACATGGTGGTTTTCAACATTAGAAATTGGCAACACATTCTTGTCTGCATTCCAAATCTCCCAATTATAAACGTGCCTTATTTTAATTTCTTCTAGTTTGCTTCATTTGCCATTCTTTCTGGAACATACCCTTGGTGTGATTAAATCTCCAATTATCCATTGGCTGTTATATATGCATCTCTTCTTCTGTATGCAATACCGGGAATAGTTTTGCATGCATAGAAATTTGAACTTTTTGAGTTCTAGCATAACAGTGTCATCAAAAGAGGAGATAGATATAGAGGACCCTTGTGTCACTGCCCCAGAAAAGTCATGGACATGTTAAATTCTCTTCCATTACAGTATCTGTTTTTCTTAATTCTCATAGCCACCTTAATCTCACCCTCAATAACAAGCACAAAACCGCAGCGACTGGTCACAAGACTAATCCACCGGGACTCTGTTCCCTCTGCGTCCTACCTTAATGGCATCTCCAAAGACCCTGCCGAACGACTTCTGCGCTATTCAGATGCCCGCATTGCGTACTTGCAGGCCAAAGCTAAGGGAATTATTGCAAGCGAAGATGTCCAGGCCAATCTGCTTGCTAATATCCGTGGCCATTTGTTTGTTGTAAACTTATCAATAGGACAGCCACCTATTCCTCAACTTGCTGTCTTGGATACTGGCAGCAGCCTTACATGGCTTCAGTGCAGTTCCTGTGAAAGGTGCATGTCACAGGAAGGTCCAATTTATAACCCTTCAATGTCTTCCAGTTATGTCGATTTATCATGTACTGATTGTCATGATTTGCATAAATCTTCCCATTATATCTCATGCAACGATCTTGATTATTGTACATATAGTGTATCCTATGCTGATGAATCCAAATCAGAAGGTCATATTGCCACTGAACAGCTTATCTTTGGGACGACCAACGATAACACAGTGGTACTGCCTAATGTTGTATTTGGCTGCGGTGTAAACAATGTTGAGATAAGTCACGGGATGTGGGGTGGGGTTTTTGGACTTGGCAAAAATGCAGAATCAATAGTGAACAAACTAGGCAACAAGTTCTCCTATTGCATTGGCAGTATAGACGACCCTTCATACAGTTTTAATCGATTGACATTTGGTGGTGGGGCTAATGTTGAAGGCCTCTCAACACCTTTCAAAACTAGCAGAGGCTTGTATTATGTAACAGTTGAAGGAATAAGCTTAGGACAGGAAAGACTAGACATTGATCTCAATGCATTCAAGACGTCAAGAGGTGGCGGGGTGATCGTTGACTCCGGATCCATGATGTCCTATATGCCTGCTGTTGTTTATTATCAAATCAGAGATAGATTCTCAAAAATGTTGGACTTAGATGGATCGTTGAGGCGGTTTGTTCAGACACAACAACTGTGTTACTATGGAACAGTAATAAGAGATCTTCAAGGGCTTCCAGTAATGACAATTCATCTAGCTGAGGGGGCTGAGTTGGTATTAGATGCTGGAAGCTTATTTTATCATATAGAGCCAGAGGTGTTTTGCCTGTCTTTTCTTCCAAATGAACCAAGAGATGATCACTCTATAATTGGAGCGAGGGCTCAGTTGTACTACAATGTGGCTTATGATCTCGATGAAGAGAGAATCTACTTCCAAAGGATAGACTGTGAACTCCTTGATGATTGATATCATACATTGAATTATTAAGGAATGTTAATAAACCCATTAGTGAAAATTTTATGGCAGTCCAGTTTATTTAGACTTATGATCGAAGGTGCAAATTCATTGCCAATTGTGCCAAAATTTCTGCAGCATGAAACAGAGATATGAATACTAAAACTGGGTTTGCCATTTACTTGAAATTGGTAACACAATCTTGTTCACATTTCCACCAGTTCTAACTATGAACATGCGAACCTTGCTTTTCCTGTAATTTTTTTTTTTTAACCATTTTCTTCACTTGCCTTGCTTGCTTTTACATGCCCTTTGTGTGGCTAGATCTCCAAATATCCGTTGGCTACTATAAATTCCCTACTTCTAAATGACATGTAGTAGTACTGTTGTTGTCCAATTGTCTCAGGGAGTCCCCCCCCCCTTTTTTTTTTTCTTTGTAACTAGGAATTTCAAGTTAATTAGATACCAAATGTGAGGGGAAAAAAAAAAAAGAAAAGCGGAATCCGGTTAAAAAAAAAACATAAGTAGAACTGATTCTGTAGAACATAAAACCAGGTGTGTCTGCTTGAGAATGTCGATCCATTACTCAAAGCCTAAAGGGGAACAACAATGGGCGCTGGCGGGACCTTTTCTTCAATAGGTGAGCTGCTGAAGCCATTTTCCTTGCTGTAAGATACAAGGAAATGCTTAGGAACCCAAGTTTCACCTCCAGAGTCCCTGTCTCTAGCAAGTTCCCTTTGCTTTTCCTCCACCGCTTTCTTTGCTTCTCTAGCTTCAGCCCAGTTTTTGTTAAGGATCCCTTTGCTAACCTCACTCCACACTACAGTCGATTCACTTGGAAAAATTCCCTTACAGAACAAAATCAGAAATGTCAGGACCAAGCGTCTGGCCATTATACTACTAAAATTTCAAAGCTGTTGGTAGAGATAGAGGTGCAACTTTGTTTTCTTAAATCTTCTTAATAGCTACTTCTAAGCATAGAGAGGCTGCACCCCCGAACCGGAAGGCGAGACAAGTTATGAAGCAATTAGCAGTGTGTCTTAAAAAATGAAAAAATAAAAACAGAAAGAAGAATACCCGTAAATCCTTTATCTCAGGAGTCTTCAACCCCGTAATTACTTCTTTTGCATTGTATACAATTGTCTCCTTGCCATTGTCGATATCCTTCGCTGTTACAGTACTGCTCGTGGGAGGAAAAAAAACAGAAAAACGGAAGATAACTCAAAACCTGACATTTTAATCGAGATAAAAATTGGAACATGAACTATTTCCATTGCAGGAACTCAAGATAGGAAGTGAAACGGTGTAATAATTAAAGCAGGAAAAGCAATATAATTCAGCTGACTTCTGGTCTGTTTCTTTATTTCTTCAATTCTGTTCGACCATATGGTTGTTATTGTTGTTTTTGATTCGGTGAAGGCATAAATGTCAAAAACACCTCTACCTCAAACTTGTATTGCAAGCAATTACACCCTTTTGCTCGGCATGGCACGGTTGACCATACCATTTTGTCGTTGTTTTCAGCAATACAAGCGATCAGCTAAATCAAAATGGATACATAGCAAAATTGTTGTGATTACCTGTTCCAATGTCCATTAATTGTATAAAGGGTCTTCGTGGATGATGAGTGACGAATCTTTCCTCTAATGGAATAGCTTCCTCTAGGGTTGAATAAGGAACTTGTTGTGTAATGTAGCTCCGCTTCAAGGCCAGTCTCTTGGCAGCAAATACGTACGTCGCCAATCCAATCGACCCCAGGAGGAATCAATCCTATTAAGAGCTTTGGTGAATTCATCACGTAAGTTTCCCCGTGGTTTAGAAGCTTAAGCTGCCTTTTTCCATGTACCTCAGCTTCTATTTTAGTCCCTACATATGCATATTACATAGGGTTAAACATGTTGTCAAACAACATAAAAAAAAACAAAAACACGAGACATGTTCTTTTAGACGGTGAGCTCTACAACTAACTTTTGAAAAGTTGATTAAAATTCAAGAATACAAAGTCCACAATTTCTTTTTTTTTTCTTTGGTCCAATTAGATACTGGGAAGTGGGGGAGTGAGATGTAATTATCAGTAAAGTAATGTATAATAATGTGTAAGTTTTGAATCTCATATTTTACCCAAAATTTAAACTTTAGTTATTAGGCTAAAATTTATATTTTTATTTATTAAAAAGGTGATTTTTTCTTTTTTTCTCGGGTTTCTTTAGTTCCTCCTATTTTACAATTTCCCTTCAAAATTGGACCTTGCCACAGTTAAAAGTAAAGAAAAGGTAATGTACCGTTGAATCTGGGAACAGGACAATGGCACCAAGTTAAGTCGATATTTTCCTTCTCGTCTGTTGCGTGAAGGCTAGAAACCGGTGGATGATGACAAACCTGCAGGACCGTGGAGCACAAATGAAGTCTCATTCGTATATGATTGGTTCTGCATATCTAGCCCGCCCCGCGTCCAGGCGGACCAAGCCCATTAGAGCTGAATCATGGAAAAATTACCCCTCCAATTGTACCTTGTCCTTAATGCAATGATGAAACGCAGGTGACACAGTTTAAAATAAAAATAAATAAAATTTTTCATTTGCTCAAAAAAAAAAAGTTAAATTAACTTAATATCATATGTAATAAAAAAATAAAAATTTTAAATAAATTTTAATTAAAATAAAAATATATATAATTAAAAATAATAAATTTATTATATTTTTTAAAATAATAATAATAATAATAATAATAAGTATTTAAATTTATAATTTATTTTATAAAAAAAACATCGTCTTAATAGATTCAAGATAGGTTCAAGACTTTGACAAGTCAAAACATTATTCATAAATTCTAATATTTTTTATAAATTTAGCCTTGCTCCATCAAGTTGGTCATATTTTCAAATTGGCCCTGGATATTTAGTTAAATACTCATTGTTGTCAAAATACATTTTTTGTCATGGGCCCCTCAAATCTCATTATTTTAGTTCCGGGCAAATTACCTGCTCTAGTAGAGCGTTGAGACTTCCCCTAGAAACATGGTGAGTCTCGCCAAGAATTGGGTTGTAAGGAGAAACACCAAAAGGGCAAGGACGCGTGGTGGATATGCTCCATGCCACCACAGACATGAACCTATCCAGTGAGCTCTTTTGATTGTTGCACTCATGCAACATGTCTATGCCGGTGGAATAGACCGACTCGCCAAAACACTGCAGCTGTGACTTTGGAAAGTTGAATTGCGGCGGTAGCTGAACTTTCACAAATCAAACAATCAAACAACATTGTAAGTTTTGTTTCTGTTGGTAAGTGTGTGAAATGATTTTTGTGAAGTTTTGTTGCATATCATTGACTTGCCTGAAAATGAGTGAGGTCCGATCCTGGACGTATATTCTTAAACAGGCTTAGAATGCGCTGGACAAGATTCGGAGCCTTATAATCAGGTGTCTGAATCTCCATCCAATGATATGGGTTTGGTTAGGACAACCTTGCCTTGGGTGACCTGTGGAACACGCCCCAAATTCATCTTGTCAAAAATAAACAAATAAATAATTAATTTTGGAACTTAGTTTTCAGGGGAAAGAGAAAAGTTGTGCTTTTTAAAAATAATTTCCATAAATATTGAATGGGTTTATTAAGATTTTCTCCAACAAGAAAGTCAAATGCGCTGCTGGTTCTTGCTAGCTACGCAACAAAAATTAAGTGGAAAGAAGAAAGAATTCTCATCAAATAAAGTACGTTGGAAGCCAAGAACATTAAAAATTAATTGTAATCTAAGCTTTCAATTTGGTGTGGATGAGTGCACGTTGAAATCCACTTCCCAATCATGGATTATATGACTGTACGCATGTGGTCAACTGTTTACATTGCACCACATGATTTCCATAAACTTCACGTAAAAGCTCACATCGATGCAACCGGCATCCAAAATTGACACAAATTACAACAGAAAAAGGACAATCAAGGTGACAAAAGGGGACATCAACGAGGCAGCAGGAAAACGAGAAAAACTTAGAAGGGAGCGTCTTGTGCGTCGCATAATTCCACCTAATCCATTAAAAGTTTACGCGCTTTTACCAAAAACGAAAAACAAAAAATTAATAAAAGAAAGAGAAAGAAAAAGAAAAAGAGAGGGAAAAAGAAGATTTGGTTACTTTTGGCTAGATCTTCTTAAAGTAAAGTCATGAAGGTGATGATGTAATAATTAGGTTACAAAAAAATTATTTAAATATAATATATTAAATACGAATTATGAATAAAATTTATACATTAATAATCATTATTATTAATTATTTATTTTTAAACTTTTATGTATGATTAAAATTAATAATAAAAATCACATTTATACATCTCATAATCATAAAAATGCAATATAAGTCTGTATCTTTGACGCTTTAAGTTCACTCCGGCCGAAGTTGGATTGCTTTCTTAACTAATTTAGGAAAAAAAAATATGGATAGAAATTAGCTGTAATTGAAAATGCTACGTGGCGTATACAAAATAGAAAATGGAAAACCCGCGTCCACACGGGAAGGTCACAGAAGCGGCAAAAAATGGAACACACGACCTAGACCTAGACCTAGACCTAGCCTCCAATGGAAGAAAAGTTCTCGGCGTTGAATGCCGCCCATCATAAAAAATAAGGTGAAAATAAATAAATAAATATATATATATATATATATATATGCATGTATTTATTTAAATTTGATTACATAACAACAACACAATAATATTACACGGAAAATATGTTGTTTGTTTAATATATTTTTATATTTTTAAAATTTAATATATATTATATTATATTATATTATATTATATTATATTATATTATATTTATTACATCATTATAATTATATATATATAGTTTAAAAAAAATTAACTTAAAAAAAAGGACAACTATCGTAAGAATTACCTAAAAACGAAATCTACCAAATACGTTAACTCTCACATCATCGTTCACGATGAACTGTTGCTGAAGAACATTATGGGAATTACGTAAAAAAAAAAAAAAGAAGAGAAAATTTATAAATTTAATAAAACATTTGATCATTTTGACAGCAAAGACCGTGACACAAACGCATCGCGCGGCTGAAAGAGTGACAAAAGGACAGGAACAAGGGTGCTGCGCCACGAACACCAAGCAATCGCGTGACATATGCGAACAGAACATATGGGAACACATCCCGATACATTGTGTCCTGCCTTTTCTAGTGTTTGCTTGCCCTGCGGCCGGACGAACAGTTCAATTGGAAGTACTTTTCTTCAACATTAAAGAGACAAAACGAGAACAAGAAATTACATATGCAAACAATTGCACCCTACGGATGCATCCAATAAACGATCAATGAATCTAATTAATAATCAGTGCATCATGAATTCCTGCAAAAATCTCTTGTAGCTATAACTATACTTATTGTGACATCTTCAAATTAGTAAATATTTACGTACTCGCTATATATTTTTTTTTTTATTTGTATAATTTTTTCGTAATTTCATACACAAAAATTTATTTATTTATTGATTCATTTTTAAGAAAGATGTATGCATACGCACCATTTGAAGAGAAAGCCAGCAGATGCAGGGAGGAATGGAGAAAGGTATAGACTAAAGAGAACTGTTGCATTCAGATGACAGGCACCGCCGAGTCTGGAAATGCTGGAGATCAAAAAAACAAGAGAAAAGAGGGATAAGCACAATATTTATTGTGCACAGGAGAATACGGAGAGAGAGAGAGAGAGAGAGAGGGTGCGTGTGTGTGTGTGTGTGTGTGTGTGTTGTGGGGCAAGAAGGAATAAGAGGAAGGAGGGAAGCCAATCTTAAATAATGCAGAAATGGATGACTAACCGATTGATTGATTTTGATTAAGAGTGTGCGGCACTGATAAGAGTTACGTACAAGAATCATGATCGTCCATTTGAAAACAAGTTGACAATACAATCAACCACGCCAACGACATTTCAAACACGTCGCTGTCATATGAAATAATTGAAATGAACTCTGCCCCCCATACCATACCCGCATGCATTAAATAAGTGAGTGGGACGAGCTAACCAGAAATAATGTTAAATTTTGCGCCCATTTAACTTTTATTTTATTTTATTATAAACTTTAATTCATTTGGGAAGCTATATATTTATTTATTTAACACAAAAATAGTCAAGACTGAGGCGTTAAGCTGTTAACGGTTAGAAGAGGGACGGAGAGGGAGTGATGTTAAAATTTGCGCCCACATGGGGGTTTGCCTTAGGCTGCTACGTTGATGGAGGTTGTTTGTTTTGTTTTGTTTTTCTCTTTTTGGAACACAGAGGTTATTTGTTTTCGGTACTTATGTTTAGTTGAAATTAAATATTGCAGTTGACGACTTTGACGTGTTATCTAACTCTAATGAAATTATTGCACGAATGGATTTAGATGAAGGTCGCTTTTGATGAATTTAATGAAAAAGAGTTTTTTTTTTTTTTTCTTTTTTCTTTTTTTTTTTTATATTTAACTAAGAAAAATCAAAAAATGTTAGCACACATGACTTCTGACGGATAAGACGACCCCGCATTGAGAACGGCCAATATTTGTGTTTCTTGTCTTACTTTCACCCATATACATAAATGTTAAAAAAGATAAAAATAATAATAATAATAATAAAATAAGAAGAAGGAATCTTGAGATTCGAACTTTTTTTTTTTTTTTTTTTTCAGTTTTTGATATAGTTGTATGATTTGCAATGATGAATTGAACCCCTAAAAAAAAAAGTTTAGAATTTTGTTTCCAAAGATTTCCATAACCTCTCAAATTCTTATGAAATCTTATCCACCAATCGCAGTTTGTAAGAGTTTTATTAAATCACTGAAAAAATTAGCAAAACTTTTAACTGGAAATGACCAGACCAGAAGTCTCCCTGACCCCGAGTTACTTTACATACTTCACGTAGAGAGATACATAATTTCAAACAAGCACGTATCTAGCCTTTGTATCTTATTACCAAAGGTTACAAAGAATATTGAGAGTAAGACTGTCAAACCATGCTTCAGACGACCCATCAACTTCACTCTATCGCGGGTATCCCATGGCGACCACTGGGAACCTTACTATGTGTCCCCGGCTACCTTTCATGACAATTTCTCCAAAACTGTAAGTTCCAGTTACTGATCTAACAGTTAAACTCACCCTGAACTCCCGCGAGGCTCCACGTCTCAGTGTCATTGCCGGAGGGTCAGTTTCAATGGCAATGGCTGGTTGCATTCGAGCAGTGATCACATAGGTTTCTTCACCAGCAACATTTGTGACCGTGCGAGTGACTGTTTGAGTCTTTACCAAATGAGAGATTGTAATGGATGGGGTGTTGAGATTCCATGGGTGGCCCATGGTGTTGTTGCAGGGTGAGTTTGTATAGTTCCTTATCTCGTGGACGTCAATGCCAGGCGTTGTGCACAAGAAACCCAAATAATCCTTGTAACCTGCAGAAGATAAGAGTTAAAACGTGTCAAAGAAGTCATTCAAGATTTCTCTCAATAATGTACCAAAGTGCACTTTGTAGGCACATACAAAAATCACACTGTTCTGGAAACGCATCGGCCTCGGAACTGAGGCTTACTTAAAAACCAAGTCTTTTTATTCCTCACACTTCACTCTTCTCCTATTGTGTCTACCATTGTGTTCCCATTCCAGTTTCTTCCTCATGTCTTTTCTGCCAGGTTTCCAACTTTGGTTGTCATATGCAACCTTTTCCCATATTCAACTTTAGGTGGCTGTACTTGAAAATTGGTGCAAATACAGTGACTGTTACTACCACATCATAAATGGCTTACCAAAGTAAGATGAGTCAGTAACTAAAGAAAGAAATTTATTATTGTTTTAATTCTCAGCTAATTGGCAAAATTTTTCCCAGATATTTTCCATCAAATCAACCTAAACTTTGATGAATTACAGCACTTTTCTGGAAGTGATTTTCTGACCAAATCCACTAGGTCTGTTAAAATCTAACCAAAAACATAGTGAGTGCTATCAAGCTGACAGTTAATTTTCTACACTATTTCTGCTTGTGTTGTCTACTGAGGGTGTGCAAATTATATTAATTTGTCTGATTTAAGTAGGTGTTAGTTTTTTTAAGGCTCCCACTGTTGCTGTGCAATAACTACTAGTTCCATGGGCATGGAACGCAAAACGCCCCCAACCCCCCATACGCAATCAGGAGTGAAAAGCAAAATAACCTGCATAAAAGATTAGTCCAGGGTCAAGAGCAGCCCTTGGATTAACATGACCACTCCCATAGTCAAAAGGCGTGGCTGTGACTAGCTTCATGGCTTCAGTTTCAGAATACTGTTGTGCTTGAAGAGGACCTCCTGCTCTGTTCAGTGTCGTAGATGTTGTCATTAAGGCCGATTTTATTGCAGCAGGGCTCCAGTTAGGATGCTTCTGCTTTAGAAGCGCAGCTATCCCTGTAATATGTGGCGCAGCCATACTGGTTCCAGATATCATGGCAAATCCTTCTCCTGCTCAAAGCAAATGTGTAAGACGTCAAAACACCATTTCCCGAAGAAGAAACACTTTTAAAGATTTTGTATCTATCCAAAAGCTCGAGGAAATGAAATAGATCATTCAAAACATGTGTATCTCATACTCCATCGCACAAAAATGGAGCGAGAAATTTCATAGAAGTTCAAACCCTCTTCAAAAGAGATTGGTGGTCAGATGGCATCGTAGAATTCAACCACAACATTCTCCCTCTCACCTAAAATTACCCAAAAATGCACAACACTCAACTGAATTCCGGTGCTGGAGCAATCATGTTTAATGGGAAGTCGATTATTGGCAACTTAGACAAAAGTTTCGATGATCTATGGCTTTAAGGCATCTAACTGATATGTTAAATTGATTTACCAACATAATTTGCCTCGTCTGTTCCATTAGGAGACCAAGCAGCCCAAATGAGAGAACCAGGGGCCAGTATGTCTGGTTTGAGTAGATCTGCATCTTGGAAGCTGAAGTCTTTGATGTTGGGCCCTCGAGCAGAGAATAATGCAACTTGTGGTGCAGACCTATGGAGTATAGGCATCAAGCCGTCTCCAATGCTTCCCGTAGCTTTGAAGCTTTTCACCCTTCCAGTCCAGTCTCTTAGTGTAGAAATGTTGTAATACTGTACAAGATCCTAGAATAACAGTGAAGCACTAAATGACTTGTTATAGGGATCAAAAGCAAGTAAGAATGAGCATGATGTTGCTTAAAGGATATTAAGTTTGAAATTGCCAACAGGAGTGGCCAAAAGTTAAAAGGCAAACAGACCTCAAATGCACCTGAAAGTGCCAAAAGCAAATATAAGACGGATTAAGAGAAGCATCTGTGTTTTCAAGTATTTTGCATTTCTTATCAAACCTCTAGTCTTAGTTAACTTCACTTTGGACATATGACAAGCCTACTCTGGCCATCAGTCTATCTGACAGTAGTTATTTGGCACACCAAAAGCGCACTCAGTTTGAAATTCGTTAAGTTCCTGATGAAAAGCACATCAGAAAACAGAGTTGAGGATTACCATTGACTTTGTAACTTCTGTGATAAGAATCCCAGGTAGGCCAACTGGGACAGGGTCAAACTTTGTTCCAGGAGAAACATTTTCCACGACAAGAACAAATCCAGCTGCACCAAGACTCTTGGCTGTCTCTGAAACTTTCTTGATGGATGCCGTGCCCGAAATAAAATTGAAGGAATAACCGCAAAGAAGAATGTTCCCCTCAACCAAGTGCTTATTCAAAACTTCTGGTCTTTGACAGTCTGAAGGACTGTACCTCATCGCTGAAGAATCCAACAGCACATCATTTGCCGCAACAAGGGTATATGTGCGATTTACATGCGTAGAGGCTGCAGTAACCCATTGGACCAATTCAGCTTTCTAAAGCCACAGATAAAACCGAGATCCAGCAGAGAAAATATTGGCAGCAATGCGAGCACCACATGCTCAAAGCACGTGCAATCATTATTTATTAAATTTATCAAACGACTGCTGACTGCAAATTAACATTTCTTCCAAAATACCGTATGTTAGACGAAACAGACACTCAAGCTTGCCAACTTACGCGACAAACCGAGTCCAGGTAGCATCTTTCCATTCCCGAGGGTTAGATGGTTCTTATATCTACGGTCATCGAGTGCAGCTGCTACAGTTGTTATCCATGGGCTATAAGAAACCAAGGTCTTTGGAAAAGGACCTCCATTCCCGGCAGCTTGGGCAACAAACACGCCGGCTTTCACAGCTGCAAGAAGGGTAGCATCAAAGGGGTTTAAAAATGTGGTCTTGGTGGTTGCCGGGGGACTGTTTGGACCCACAGAAAGGCTGAGTATATCCACTCCATCAAGAACAGCCTGAGCCATAGAAAGATGACAAAGCTGATTAACAAAGTAGTCATTTCCCACATTAATTGAGGAGTAATGCAGCAATTATTATTAAAATCATCTGATAATCTTTGACATCCTTATTTTTACAAACAAAAGGCATTAACAGGATTCTGCACCACTGCTATTTCTGTAAGATAAAAGACAACAAACATGGACTGGTAATACTAGACTGCACACATTGTACCATTACATGAGATGATAATATTGATAAATCAAGCAGCAGATGTACTCCTGTAACGTTGATATGATGTATTAGCTTAGAAATAATAGGACACCTGATCAATGGCAGCTACAACGTCTGCAACAAAACCGCCAAAGAGTCTGTAGAGTGCTTTGTATACAGCAATCCTGAGCGTAAGGCAATCTTACTGGTCAAATTGAATAAAACAAAGAAGATGTTTCTATTTGGATAAGACCATCGACAGTTATTATTCTCACCTAGCACGGGGTGCCATCCCACTTGCTTTTCCAAAATCGTGGCCACGCATTCTCACAGGAATACCATTGTTTCCAGCTGCAATAGCTGCTGTATGACTGGCAGCAATTACAATTGAAAAGAAAACAGGGTATCAGAGTCCAGTCGCGTTCCAATCATCTTCAATCCAATGTTTAAGTTGCTTTAAGTAGAGAGTGAAAAAGAAAAGCTCAATTTTGAGGACTACCTGATTGGAAACAGAAGGATAGTGTTCACTGTTCAGCAAAAAGATGTTTACGGGGCTTAGCAGCAAATAAACGCCTTGTGCCTGATTGATTACTTTCCTCTCTAGCTTTTAATGGTTATCAGGACTAAAACTATGCATCACTAATGTCCCGTTACCTTTTCTATTTCACCTTGCGAAATCAGACCAGCTCTTAGTCCATTTCATAAGTTTTGGGTGTTTGTTTTATAGGTTCTGGGTGGCACTTTTCACACTAGCAGCAGTTGTCAAAAACTGGATAAACAGAAATAATATACAACCAGGATAGATTTCTGCAATGGAGATCGTGCTCCCATGAAGTTGCTACCGTGCAGAGACAGAAAGTAACGTTATAAGGTCCAGTCTGATTGCTATCCAAGCGAAAACCAAGTACAAAATTTTGCAAAAGATCACAAATCAAAAACTTTTTTTTCTCACTGTCTCAAATTCATGAGTACAAAATTAGAATGTGATTGCAAAAAAAAATTTAAAAAAAATAAAGCACTGAAATCTGTAATTTACAATGATGGTATGGGATCTAACCTGCCATGTCCATCGCCATCCATGGGAGAAGCAAAATCAATAGAAGGATTGAATGCCCCAGCTGCTATTGCAGCTTTAGCAAAATGTTGGGCTCCAATAATTTTTCCATTGCAAAAGCTCCTCTTGGTATCAGGATCAATTTCACATTTTCCTCTGTATGTTGGAAGAGGGCCATAGGGGTCAGTTCTGTGGGCTGCAAAGCTTGGATGGTGTGGATAGATTCCAGAGTCCACGAATCCTATGACAATGTCCTCCCCAGCCCTATCAAAGCCACCTCCTGTGGGCCAAACTTCAGTCGGAAGCCCCAAAAATTGTGGGGTGTGTGTTGTAAGTCTCCTAACTTTCCAATCTCTCTCCACAGATTTTACACCTGGGGCACTCCTTAAGGTTTCTGCCTACTAATAGATTTCAACAATGTTAGGTAATATCATTGCAAAAGGAGAACGGGACATTGACAATCAAGAGGAATGCAACAAAGAGAAAATTTCAAAGAAGGGTGATCGAAGGCTTCACCTGTTCAGGTGAAACATGAACTGCAAAACCATTTATAAGATGGCGATAGCTGTAGAGTTTCTGGTAAGTCCCACGTTCAAACAGCAAACCAAGAAGCATATCATGTTTCTTTTCAAGGTGCTTGGCATAGGATGTAACCAATTCACTGATGCAAAGTAAAAAGAGAAGGGTGGATAAGAGCAAGAAATCGATAGGAGCTTCCTAAAGTTTCAGTTTGACACTCCAGCAGCAAACATTTTCATCAGAGGAGCATAAGTTGCTATTGATAGGATATCAGACAAGTCAGATGTTAGGAACTAGTAATCCAACATCGATACCAGGCGAGACCCCATCCGAGAAAGCTACAGAAAAGTTAACCATGGGCTTGAAAGTTCAAAACATAGTAAAATGATTAAAACATCTAAAGCTGACTAGCATAAATTGTCATCAGTATACTACCCCCAATCCCGAGCAAAGAGAAGACGAACATATCCATTCATTTAGACCGACCTTTTATCCATACTCACACATGAGCCTACAAGCATGAATTTGAAGCATTTCTACTAAGAAAATTCGAAAAAAAAATACCTGCTGGCATCAAACTTCTCGTCAGATTCAGGGGCAGTGGCTGCAAAGCCAGGGACACCTCCACTATAACTTAATACAGGCTCCCCCTCCATTGTCACCATATAAATCTCTGCTTTGCCACAACCGAAGAAAGCCAACAAGGCTAGAACCGGAAACAAGAGTTTTCCCACCAACATTTTATCTTCAAAACCTGCTGCCACCCACAAAATTTTTGGTTCCAAAGAAATCACAAGCAGCTAACTTAGCTCTATCTATACACAGAAAACCATGCAAAACAATCCCACTAAAAGCAGTGTCATGCTGATCACAATCATGCAAAAAGCTTAATTATAATGGAAGCAAGGAATAATGAAAGCAAGTCGCATTTCGATTATACTAAAAAAGAAGGATGAAAGAAGATCTCCTGCTGCCAAAAAGAAGCCTGTTGTTATGCACTTGTTACCTACAGATACAACGATGGGGGCCAAAAGCAAAGCAGACACAATGCAACGAAGCAACAAAGTCGTGTAATATGCAAAGTGGATTTGGATCAGATGCGATACGGCATTTTTTGCTTTGTTAGATATTCTTTACCTGGGAGAGACAGAAAGACAGAGAGACAGACAGTATCTGTCACAGCACACGGGCTTTTACAGGGAGTGAAGAAACTAGAGCAATTAAGTTCACTACACCATCTTGTATTCAAGATTAAAAGTCTCAAATTCGAATCTTAATTACTACTAATTAAAAAGAAAAAAAAGACAAAAAAGAACGAAAAGTTGCGCTGTGCTTACCGTGTTTAGACTCTGGAGTAGGGAGCAAAGCAGAAAGCGGGGTTTCACTTTATTTTTATTTTTTTTTAACAGTTAAGTTAAAAACCATTATAGGATGTTACTTATTCCAAGGTCGGTTCGTGTTGGAGTCATCTCTACGCTAACTCACATGGAACGCTGAACTGAAACTTATGTAATATCTCGATTATTTGCTAAATATTGAGATTAACGGATATTATGTAATGATTCGAATCTCAATGGAATGTGTAGCTTATATAATATCTCCGTAAGGATGGTGGTCATGTAGAATGTTAATCCAGATTAGAAATCAATTAAATTGTAAATTTATTATAATAAAAATTTATATTGAATTCAATTTAAAATTTAATTATTTAGATAAATTTAAATATTTATTTTTATATAAAAATACGTTATATATATTATTTATATATTTTTAAATTTTATGTGAGTAAAATGTGAATATCTCTAAATTATTAAGTATTTTCAGTTATTATTATTATTAGAGTGTCCAATTATTTTTATAATGTTCGCCTGAGTTATCTTTCTAACAGTAACTTGTATTCCATGGGTGCAAAAGGAAGGGGTTGGAGCTCCAAATGCCAGACGGTCCAGGCCCTTCAGGAATTCTGATTAAGCCCTTTCTCTTTTTTTATTTAATAAATAGCTTGATTAAGGAGAGAATTTAACTACAAATAAAGTTTAGAATAGAGTTTACACACAGATTTTTCTTTCAAATTTTATATTTTGTAATCATTAGATTATACTTAGTAGCTAAATTAAGTTGGTTTGTTTAAATTACCGTTTGTAGACACATCCTAGATTGGCTCCATTGATTAATGAGTCCCTGTGTTATTTTCATATTTTTTTTTTATAAATTATTGTTTGAAATTGGATAATGACATTGTTGTTGAGATGTCAATTGTTGGCAATGTTTAGGGTCATACGCTGAGGGCCACCCCCTATTTTGAGTAAATTGGCCAAACTTTAATTGGAGGGGTCAGCCAGAGAATGATTATCCATAATTTTAAATTAGGGTAGGAAAAAGGGGGTAAACCAATACTGTTGTTGATTGTGAGGAGGGGTGTTTTAATGTAATTATTTATCCCAAAGTCAAGCTTTCTGCCAATGGCGTTTCCGTAGGCTTACGCGAGATTCCTCCTCATTAATTACCACGAAACTGCGGTGCAGACCCACGAATCGAAAAGAGATGGTAGCAATACGAGCTTCACTCCAATTATAGGCGTCAAATTATAATTACTTTTTTATTTTATTTTTAATTAATTGATTCCGAAATTCGAGATTATAATTTTTAAGAAACTCATTTTGCACGTCCATTAAGACAAAAGAAATCGTAAATCCACTATAATTAAAGAATTATGTGGGTATAATTGTGATCTAATCATGTTCTCTTCTATAATTAAGGTGGCATAATACGTTCTCTTCTGCAATATTTGCTTTATTTTCAGTTAAAAGACTTCTTCCCCTTATTTTCATGTTGTAAGATTTTTTTTTTACAGTTACAATACTATTATTTTTTTATTTTTATTTTTTAAAATGATAAATAAAATAAAATTCATAGTTCGATTTTTATTTTTATTTTTTGCGCTAAATCATATGTATTTTTTTATTTTTTTATTTTTTTATTTTGTAACAGATAAAAATTGGAGTAAAATCCTTGTTCTCTCTGCTTTGGGCGACAGACGTCGGGAGTCTGGAGCTTTCTCTATCGGTTGCATAGTAATCGCATGTGAATGTGGGCCCCACCGAGCTTGTCGCGTTGCAGGAACACGGCATGTGAGCATGTGACTTTTTAACTGTGACCATTCTGCAGCGGCCGAAATTGGCTCCGAGTTATCCACCAATCAAGCCAAACGGTACATGTCCATGTGCATTTACATAAATGACTCCATAATGCTTTTTAGTGACGTCTTTTAAAGCATGCTTGAGACGATCACATGCAAAATATATTAATTCAAAAATAAAATTATATTGAAAAAAGATAATTAAATATTTAAAAATAAAATCTGTCTTTATAATATAATCAGATTATAATAATTTTTTTTATAAAATAAAATATTAAAATTAATTTTTTAAAAAATATATATTCATTATTTAAAATTATTTTATTATACAATAATTTTTTTTATTTTAATTTAAAAAATTCTTACATATATAATAATTTAAAGATCATTTAATTAATAAAATTATCCATTAAATTTAATAAATATAATTTTTTTAATATATTTATTATAAAACGATATCATTTTATAATTACTAAATAAATTAAAAAATATGCCTAATTTTTATTTTAAAAATATTTTAACAAAACAATCATAATAAAACAATTTTAAAATTAAAAATTTAGATATAAAATAGATCAAAACTATTATAATTATTAATTATAATTAATTATCATATTATTTTTGAAAAAAAAAAAAAAAAGGGGGCAACCATAACTTGGTAAATTGTATTTATTTTGAGTCAAAATTTTAGGTCTCGTAATCAAGCTTTGATTATAGATGCGTGGATTACCTAAAGTAAGCATCCCATATTGTCATTGTTTGACATATTCATTAATTTTACTTATATTTTAAAGTGGAGAGAGAGATGCTTCGATAGATGTTCACCAAACAATTTACATTTTCCAATTGTGTGTGCTTGACAATTGACTCGAGAAAATGTTGACCGCTGGTAAGATATAATTCCTTTTTTATGGTAAGATACGAATAATTGCTTTTAATGAACCCAATTAACTTCTGCATTTGTTTTACATGGCCTACACGAGTGTCATTGATGGGCTCGTGCATTTTGTGTTTTGTTTGCATTTTAGTTATTTGATTTCTTTTTCCTTTTTTTACAAAAAAAAAAAGGGCTCAAAATTCAAAATTAAGTTGACAAAACGCTGTAATGGAGTATTATGAATAATTGAGAATCAAAGAACCGAATCATGTTGTGTGACTTAGGACGGTGGAATTTTTGAGACATGCTTTGCCATTGCCAGTGGGTAAAGAATTCAATGAATTATCATTACTGTTATGCTGGAGTGCAATTAGGCGAAGAGTTGAGAGGGACAAAACGGAAATATACATGGTTTTGATCAAAGGTTGTCGTCAATGGGACAAAAAGCTATGGGCTATGGTCTATACTTTTCTTTTTCTTTTTTTTTTTTTCTTTCTTTTTTATTTGTGGGTGATTGATGCTTTGATAGAGACCAGACCAGATCCACCGTAATCAAGTCTTCTGTTTTGCTTTTCACGCCCTTTCTGGGGTTTGATGAGTCACAAAAATGATCACAGCGTTCGAACGTTGTGAAGCATTGTTGTTTGGGTCCGTGCGGGGAATTGAGAAATGGTTTTGATGGAGTGTGTTTGATCAAGTTCTTCCCATGATGCTACCAAGACCTAAAAGGGAAAGTTCTGCCTAGAGGGACTGTAGATGTTCATTTAGCCTAATTGCATTAGCTTTTTTCGCTTTCTTTTAGTCTGTTGGGGCAATTGGGATTGAATGGAACCCTTAAGATTGGGCTTAAGAGCCCATTTTTAAGATCATGCGCTATGTAATTATTGTTTCTCAATTGATTATTGTTTTTAGTTTTTAGTACCCACACACACACACACACACACACACACATAAGACTGAGAAAGCCACTAGCAGAACTTTCTCCTTTTTTTTTTTTTTTTTTTTTCCCTTTTTTCATATTAATCTTTTATTATTATGTCAAGAATTCAAAAGGCAAAAGCAAAGAAACGTGACAAATGATTGTGTTTTTCCAGTTCATGGTAATGGTGACCATCACTAGGGCATCGTACATAATTTAAGAAAATCAAGTTGCACTTTTGTTATTAGTTTATAATTTGGCTTAGGTCCTAAAATATGCAAGATAGAGCTTTGCTTTTAGAATGTGGACTGCTAGAAAATACGCAATCAATTACATATAACTATAGTGGAAATTGATCATTACGTAAATGGGTTCTATAACTAGCAACCTTTTAAAATTTTAATGCAAAAGGCCTTTAAATTTTGACCAGACCACAGGGAGGTCGAAACAAAAGTGCATGCTGGATAGGGCCCAAGGCCCAGCAGGCTACGTGCAGGACGGACTCCAATTCGAGTAAAGCAAGCACTGACCGACGGCTCCAAATAATCAAATGGATTTAGCTGGAGCTACAACTGATGCATTTTTGGCACAGACACACGTCAGTTGACGTCGTGCCAATCAAAATTACGTAAACCTTGTCGTCGTCACAATTAAAGCCATAACAATCCAGAGCAAAAGTTAACGAAAAAAACATGAAAAGGTAAATAGGTTAACAGGTACTATGGTAGCTTGGGGATGTGAAAAATTCTGTAGTAATGGATTCCACTACTTTTCTGCTTACAATGTTACCATAATAACAAAATGTTTTGGTTCTGCTCAAGCTCCCTTCAAACAGCTGGGTTTCTTGAACCAAATGCAAACCTACTAGATTGGAGAATAATAAAATGAACGTTATCATGTTGGAGAAGTTCGATTAAATATTGTTCGGTTGAATGTCAGAAGAGATGCTCTGATTGTTTGTCACCCATCGCTGCAGAAACTGTAGCACTATCTTGTTCATCTTGCAGGAAGCATGAAAGGGTATATTACATGATTTCAGACACCAGTCTTTTCTTGAACGAATGCACTCTTTTAGAAACACTTTATTGATGGAGCCAGCACTTTCATCCTAGTATTCCGACAAAGATAATGCCGTAAGAGCTTGCCTAAGACATGCGAATATTCCTCAGGCTTTAGTGGTGAAGTTGAAGTCGGCGCAAGTTGTTTGTCTTGACAACAAGGAAGAGCTGAAGCCAAGTCTTTTAGTGGCATGAATCGGAGAAGAGAACAAAAGAAAGTGAAAACTGTCTGTAAGAAAGCCATGCTTCTCAAATGAGCTGTTAGTTATCAAATGCTTGAATACCAGTAGGTAGGTAATAAATTCATATATAATGTTGGTCAGCTGCAGTTACAGAGAACCCCCCGTTGTTTAGAATTCCATATGCGACATCATGCTATTGTACCTTGTTTTCCGATGTTGCAGGGGAATGGGTCGTTAACGACTGTGTCAGAGAAAATGATGGGTCTACACATGGGAGAGATTGACCTGTGAACCTCATTGAACAGCCCAATAAGTTAATTCCCTGAAGCCCAAGAGGTTGGGTAGGTAGACCATTGGTGGTCTACTTAGCAAATAGAAAAAAAGAGCAATGAACATTGCTGGTCAAGTTGTGACGGCAGCCTACTGAATGAGATTGTGACAACTGAAATGACATCCATTAATGTAACATATAAAACACACTAAACACAAGTTAAAATAGGGGCCCTAATGCCAAAAATTATTTTAGTGATGTTCAATCAATGGCCGGTGATTGTGAATCAGTGAACGCTTCTGTACTTTTTCTTCTTCCCCTTCTTCTTCTTCTTCTCAAGAAGAGTGAATGCATGTGTACTTGGTGACGAGGGACTGGACACAGAGTGAATGCATATGTACTTGGTGGGTGATGAGGGAATGGACACAGTTAAAAATATAAAAATAAATATTTATTTAAAATATATTGTGGGGGTGTGCACATCGGTCAAATCAGAAACTAATTTTGATTTTGTTTTTATTTATTGTCTTTTATTGGTCTACGTTCTTTATGGTCTCGTTAGGATCATTCGACTGCCATCGTGGGTCAATCTTTCTTTTCTTTTATTTATTTATTTTTTAACAGCTTTAAATTTTATTCAGAGCAACATCCCACAGAAGTTCAACCAGATCAAAAAGTATATACATAAAAAAAAAAAAATGGTCTATGTTCTTTCGTGGGTCAATTAGATGCTAAAAGTAATTTCAGTACAGAATTTTAAATTTTGCGAATTCAAAATTCAATTAATCAAAAAGAAATAATAGCAGATTTATTTCCCTTTTTTTTTTTTTTAGGGTCAAACTTGAACACAAACTTACTTTTTAAATTATTGTTCTAAACAAAATAAAACTTACAATCAAATGCAGCTTTACACTTCAAGTGAAGGATGCTTGTGAAAAGAAGCCAACGATCTTGTGACAACACATGCACGGAGCTTCCAACAGAGTAAACAAAAAGAGGAAAGACGGCGAAGTGCGTAAGAGATTCTTAACTTTGGGGACACGCGTCAAGGGAGTAATCAATAGATTGTTGACCCAAATGTTAAGATAACAACATGAAATGCAAAGCAAGCGAAGTTGTCGAGGAGGCTTGGAGGTTGACTCCAGGTGAAAGTTACAGCATGAATTGCAAAGGAAGACAAGTTACTTGGTTTGTCCTTTTGTTGCTTCTTTAATTCTCCATTAGCCCGTCGCCATCAGTGTCCGCCGAACCGGAGGTGGGTGCCCCAACGAACGTTGAATACTGTACATGTGATGCTATCCACCTAACACCCGGAGAGGATGCAACGTCATGGCTCCATTTTTTTTTTATTAAAATATTTAATAAGACTAAATATACATTTTACGTAAAAATAATTCCTGTGGGTATATCGATAGAAGTACATTAAAAATACTGGGCCCCAATGCCAAACATTCTTTAGTGGTGGTCGACCGATGGCCGGTGATTGTGAATCGGTGCATGCATTTTTAATTTGTGATAAGATTCGGCACCGAAATGAACACAGTGAAAAAATATATATAAAAAAAAAATTAATTAAAAATATATTATGGGGGTCTGTACATCAAATCAAATCAGAAACTAATTCGATTCTTTTTTTTTTTTTTTCTAAATTGTCTTTTTATTGGTCTGTATTCTTTACGGTTTAAGGTATTAAATTAAAATATAATATTAAATTTATAAATTTATTATTTATTTGAAATATATATATATATATATATATATATATATATATATATATATATATTTTTACTGCCGCGTTGCTTCCAAAAGAGTAAAGGTGCAACGCGAATTGCAAAATGGGAGAGGTTGTTGACGTTTCGAGGTTGACCCAGGCGAAAGATACATCAAGAAATGGAATTCAGGTTAATCATTATGCTTAATTATTCGTAGGTGTGAATGCATCTGAATAATTATTTGAGAGAATGTTTGTCCTTTCTCTCTTGCTTCTTTAATTCTCTTTAATCTGTCGCCGTCGGTGCTTGCTGGACCAGAAGAATGCAGAGAGTGAGAGGGAGAGATTGGGAGTAAAAGCAACGAGTAAGCCAGGCTAAATTAAATATTCATTATATAAATACTAATATAAATTTTGATAATTGACAATAAACATAAAAGTAATGTTAAATTATCTTTTAGTGTTGCTAAATACAATTTTTCTTTTTCTTTTTTTTTATCATGAGTTGGTGGAACTTCTCCGTTCTATTAATATTGAACGACTATACTTTCTTTTAAGAAAAAAATAAAAAAGGATAATAAGCCCAAATAGAAACAAAAAGGGAAAAAGACTCAAAGCAATGATTAAAAATAGGAATGCAGTCGGTGGGAGGGAGAGGCGTCCATACATATATATTTTGATAAAAAATGAAAGACCCAAATAAAAAAATAAAAAAAAAAAAAGAAAAGAAAGTAGGGGATGATATGATGTATCACATGCATTTGGAACAAAAACATTATTGGTTCAGATGCATCCAAAATACCCATAATGCAAAGCACTTTATAGCAATGGCAGTGCCATTCCATGTGCTCATTTGTGCATTATTCAAGCCCACCAAAGAATTCCAATGACGTTCGTGTCTCTCTCTCTTCATCCTCATCTTTTAGTGCTTCTACCCTACTAAGCACCAACCCAATTATCTGAATACATCAGATATATTTATATGATTTCATTGCCATTGAGTTGAAAATACATCCGTCGTCGTTTGAGTAGCAGTGACTTGTACCTACTACAAACAAACAAACAAACAAAAGCACCTAGCAACAAAAGAAATGAAAAGGTTGTTATTCGGCTACCAAAAACAATATAATAATAATTATTATTATTATAATAATTGCTAAACGTAAAAATACAAGTTAGTGGTTCCCAATTAATTAACAAACATGAATAAAAATAACTAAGTAGGAGGTAGAAATGAAATTTTAGAATTAAAAATTGCCAATTATTTTATTATTTATCATATATGAAATGTTGGTGTGGTTGATAGCAAAGCAAACAGCAATACATGAAGAGGACAGTTCAACTCTAACTTCTCTCTATCCTTCCATTTCCAATTTTCTTAATTACTGACCAGGTCGAGGGGGTCAAGCATCAACATACTCTCCTTTTGCTCTTCTCACCCCACGTCTTTAAAAAAAAAAAAAACATATATATATAAAATAATTCAGTACTATATTTTTTAACAAAATTATGAAATATAATTTTTATTTTTTTATTTTAATTATTATGAATAAATATATATATTTTATAGTTAATCATATTAATCATAAATATATAATTTTTATATTTAAATTTAAAATAAATTTTAATTTTTTTTTATTTTTTTTTAAAATTAAAATATATTATTAATCAAATTATAAACATAAATGTATTGGAAGGGGCCTATAAAATAAAATAAAATTAAAAAAATAAAATGTCACAGCATATCATAATAAATGCTTAACTCGTTGAAAGAGCTTGTAAAATAAAATAAAATAAAATAAAAATGAAATATCCACAAAAAGTACCATAACGTAATTAAAGCCTGAGAGAAAGTGAAATAAATACCCGATTTGTCTTGCCAAGTATATTTGACATTCCCCAACACCCGCTGTGATAACTTTTCGCCAATCTGACATGTCTTTTTTTTTTTTTTTTAAATTATTTCTTGTAACGCTCTTTTCTAAATAACCGACAACAATATATTTTAATTGAATACAACAAAAATTTACTTTAAATTATTATTATTATTGAAATATAAATTTTATTTTTTATTTTTTTTTTAAAAATATTCGGACAAATAAATAAATGAAAATTTTAATATTCTTCTGTGTAATTCCTCCAATCCTAGACACTCTCTCTCTATCTGCAGAGCTCCGTCTTCTGCTTCCATGTTAAATTCCTTCACGTTTCCAATTTCTCTATCTTCTTCTCCCTCTCAATCTCTGGCTTAATTTACACGGAGGGCTTTTGTTCAGGAGTATGATTTGCATCTAAACCCTACGAGTTAACTATATTTATACACGCCCGCATGGCCGCACAAGAATCATGGCGTTGTTGTTCTTCGATGGAGCTGTAGCTGTTGTGTGTGGGGGTGGGGAGGGGTTGGTTTTGCTCGGTTTTTAAGTTCAATTTAAATTTGATTTAATTTGTTCATCATGCCTCCGGCTGCAATTGAGAGGGAGGCGATGGAGTTGTCACGTTCCAAGTCGGGCGACGATGATCGGCGTCGTTTTCCCAATCTAAGGAGCGTTCAATGGCGTATAGATCTTGGGATTCTTCCTTCTTCTTCTTCTTCTTCTTCTTCTTCTTCGGTTGATGATCTTCGACGTGTCACGGCCGATTCTCGCCGGAGGTTACTGTTCTGGCTTTCCCTCATCCTCCTCTTTTAGTTTTCTTCTCTAAGGTTTTGTTTTTTTTTGGGGGGGGGGGGGAGGGCGGTTTGACTCATTTAGCTTTTTCGCTTTTCTTTCCATTATTATTATTTTTTATTCTTTTCATTTTTTTGGAAATTAAAGTGAGAACCCCAAAAAAAAAAAAAACTCATAGAAATTCAGGAAAGTTTTGATTTTTGATTTATTATTATTTTTTTAATAGCATGCATGTGGGTTCTTGATAATTTTGCTTTGGGGACCGTTCACTTTTTTATTTGGTAAATTTTTATTTTATTTTGTTTTTCTGTCCTATCTTGAGCCTGTTCTGATAGGGAATGATATTGAAGAAGCAACGTGATTACGTTGAAAATAGAGATTGTAGGTTTTTAATTTTGGATGGATTTGAATGAAATCCATTGCTCAGCCTTGTTTGGAGTGATGGCTGTATGATAGCAATCTAGCATGGCATCATCTTATCTGTTGGTTTTGTTAGATATGCTGCTTTAAGAAGACGTCTCCTTGTTGATCCTCATATTCGGAAGGATGGAGGCAGTTCACCCGATCTTGTTATCGACAATCCGCTTTCACAAAACCCAGGTGTAACCCCTTCTTCCTTTTTTTTTTTTTTTTCAATTTGGGTTTGGTTTATGTAGTCTTCGTACATGGAACTTTAGCTGATATTCTCGGAGTCAAATAGCCAAGGAAGTTGTTACTCTGTTCTGACTAGGTTGAATTCTATATGCAGATAGTACCTGGGGACGGTTCTTTAGGAATGCTGAACTAGAAAAAACAGTTGACCAGGATTTGTCCCGTTTATATCCGGAGCACGAGAGCTACTTCCAGACACCTCGATTTCAAGGAATGTTGAGAAGGATCTTGTTATTTTGGTGTCTTAGAAACCCAGAGTATGGTTACAGACAAGGTAATGTATATGTGGAAGCAACGCAATATTTCTGTTTTTATTATATTTATTTTGGGTCTATTTGACAGTCAGGGGACTAGATTGAAATATGTGATAGCACTATTTGCACTTTTTTCTGGCTTTGCATGCTTCTTTTGAAATGCTCCATTGCAATTTGAGGTTTTGAAAATAGAAGCTCAGAGGTTGATGTTTACATTGATATTTCAAACAATTAGTGTATTTGTCGCCATGCCATAATGTTGAAACATGGGACAAATACAGCAACAAAGAGGTAAAACCATGATAATTATGTAAACTTGTCTGAAATCTTAAACGAAGAAGCGAAATCACAAGCATGCTCATATAGCAAAGAAGCAAAATTGTGACTGATATTACACCAACATTTTGTTGTTAACTTAATGGCATAAATTTTACAATAACAGTTCAGGCAACTATCTTATGAAATTGCTTATGGGATTCTTTTCCCTTTCTGTCTTTCTTCTTTCTTCAACAGGAATGCATGAACTTTTGGCTCCTTTATTGTATGTTCTTCATGTTGATGTAGAGCATCTTTCTGAAGTGCGGAAGCAGTATGAAGAGCATTTCACTGACAAATTTGATGACTTACCATTGCAAGAAAGTGATTTTACTTACAATTTTGATTTCAAAAAATTTATGGAATCCATTGGCGATGAGATTGGGTCTCGGGAAAATGCTGTAAAAGTTAGGAGTCTATTGGAACTGGATGCTGAGATACAAACCATTGTACAGCTAAGTGATGCTTATGGGGCTGAGGGAGAACTGGGCATTATTTTATCTGAAAAATTCATGGAACATGATGCTTACTGCATGTTTGATTCTTTGATGAGTGGGGCCCATGGTTCAGTTTCCATGGCAGATTTGTTCTCTCACTCGCCTGTACTTGGATCCCATTCCGGCTTACCTCCTGTCATTGAAGCTTCTTCTGCATTGTATCATTTGCTGTCTGTTGTAGATCCATCTTTACACAGCCACCTAGTTGAGCTAGGTGTTGAACCCCAATATTTTGCACTTCGTTGGTTACGAGTTTTGTTTGGACGAGAATTTCCACTCAAAGACCTTTTGTTGGTTTGGGACGAAATATTTGCAGCAGATAATACTAATTGTGAGAGAAGTACTGAATATGATGCAGGCTCCAATTTTGGAATTTTTAATTCACCTTGGGGAGCATTGATCTCAGCAATAGCAGTTTCTATGATACTTAACTTGAGATCTTCCCTGCTTGCCACTGAGAATGCAACTATATGTCTTCAGAGACTGCTGCATTTTCCTGAAAACATAGATCTGAATAAACTGATTGATAAGGCAAAGTCTTTGCAGGTTATTGCTTTGGAGACCCATACCTCACCTTTGTCACCTTCATTTGATGGGTGGCATCGTAGCCAGACTAAATCACTGGTGATGAGATGCCATAGCCTTTCATCTGATGCTGTTTCCCCAAAAACTCCTTTAAACATCATTCCTGACAGCTATTGGGAGGAGAAATGGAGAGATTTGCATAAAGCTGAAGAACTCCATCAGGGTAGTTTAGAAAAGAAAATTCCAAGTGGGAAAAGCAGATGGTCAGAAAAAGGAGGATTGACTCTATCTAGAGCGGAATCTGATCCTTCCCCGGCAAAACTTGGGAGTGGAAAGAAGGATCAAAGGTCATCTGTTAGGCGCAGGTTGATAGAGGATTTATCTCATGAGCTTGGATTTGATGAAGATACTGACAAAGCAGGCTACCATGAAGTTTCATGCAGGGATAGTCTCTCTGCTGGAGCTGGGTTTGAAGGACAAGATGGCGTTAATAAGGACTATATCTCCACAGCTGATGAGAGATGTCTGAGTGGCAATGGTGGCAGTGAGAACTCATCTGTATTTTCAGACTCATCTGATCCTCAAACTGGTCTCAATGACTCAGAGAAAAGCAGTGTTGCCTCAAATTTGTTCATCAACGAAATTGAGGGTCATTCTGAGTCAATCCAGGAAGATTCAAATCTGCCTGTTTCTCTTTCCCCAGCTACTCCCTCTGTTAATTCTGAAAGCAACAGAAAGCCTAGTGGAAAACCAGTGACAGGTTCAAGAGAGCGGAGGCTTCTTTTGGGTAAATTCCAATGGTTTTGGAAGTTTGGGCACAATGTTTCTGGTGAGGAGACATCTGAAAGGGGAAGTGGGCTGCCTGAAGCTTCAATATCTGCCAATGAAGCCTCCATTCAGAGCAGTACTACAGGCTCTGTTTCTGCTGATGGACATCGTATATCACATGCAAGTGGGAAAGGTGATGCTGTGGACCAGAACGTGATGGGTTCTTTGAAAAATCTTGGCCAGTCTATGCTTGAACATATCCAGGTAGCATGCTCAATGCTTCTTTAGGATATACAGCTTAAGATTTGAAACAAATGATGGGTAATGCTCTTGTTATTATTGGCTAAACAATGGAGTTAGGCTGCAGCATATTTTATTTACCGTTGACACTTTTTCCCTTTTTATTTCTTCTACTGACATGTGAAAATAGCTTTTCCTGGGAAGTTATTTTTTTGGTGTTTTTCTTTTGGGGGTAAGGGGGGTTAAAGAAAAAACCATTGAGAATGAAATCTCATCTGGTCTTCGATGACTCTAAGCTTTATATTTATTTTGCAGGTAATTGAATCTGTTTTCCAGCAAGATTGGGATCGCTTAAGTTCATTAGAGAATTTCTCCAAAAAGGTTCCCATAGCCAAAGGACAAGTCACGGCTATGACAGCTCTCAAGGAGCTTCGGAAAATAAGCCATCTTTTATCTGAGATGTGAGTTGAACTTTGATCCTATATAACCTGTATATGCTTTTTACTTTTGTAATTACTATTCTTTTAATGCAGAATAAAGAAGTGTGAGCTCCTGGTCCTCTGTTTTTCTGAAATTTGTAATTTTTGATGTTTCAGAGAGTCATGCATGTAAATATATGAGTTTCTGTTACGTACTCAATTGAATTCTCTACATACACAGCGTACATGACTAGCTCACCCTGCCCTGGGTTTTTACTTGAAGAGCTCTAAGGTGATCCATCGCGTGCATGGATTAAGTTCACAGTGTGGACTTGGAAATATGCTTAATCGTGTACGCCTTTTAGTTTTACTTGGTTGAAGTTAGAGGATGCTTCCCCCGAAGGCTATGCTGAAACCAATTTAGATGCAGAAAATTTGTGATAACTGCTCATTCCCATCAGTTTCCTTCCCCCCCTGAAGTAAAATGATTGAAAAACAAATAGAAAGCATGGCTATGAAAATAATAATAATAATAAATAAAAGAAAATGGATTTCTTTTAAGCCAACATAATTGGAAAAAAAAAAAAAGAAAGAAAGAAAGAAAGAAAGGAAGGAGAAATTTGAGTAGAGAAGATTTTGATGGGAAACAAAAAGAAGGAATAAAGATTGTAAAAATCACAAAATATAGCCGAAGTCAGAAGGATAGAATTCAAATCGATAAAAGATACTAAGTCATTTGTTTAAAAAGAGAAAAAAAAAAAAAAAAAAAGGGAAAACGTTGAGAAAATATAGGACAACTTTGTGGGGTGCGCAGACAAGAAATTAGAAGAGAACATTGCAATCTTTTATATCTTAAACATAGAAGAGAACATTGGAGCTGAGGTTAAATCAAACTCTCGGTGCAGGAATATGCGTCTCTTTTATGCTGAAAAATTAAAAAAGGCATGCTGGAGGTAGTAACGTCGTTGTGTGTAGCATCCAGAGGACACCTGCCATGGGGGAAGCCTATGCCCGAGTGGGGGGAGGCATTGGGACATGGCACATGGCACATGGCACATGGCACATGGCTCATGGCTGGGGATCTATCCAGTTACAGCTACAGAGAGCGGTGGATCCAAGCCTAGCTCTGGGACATCGATGTGTAAGCCCAAACCCATTTGAAGAAATCCAAGACAACGTCGTTTAATACGCCCAATAACATGAGTGGGACAGCCGAACCTCCTGCGGAAATACTAGATCGGGTGTGGCATTCGGTAGGCCCAGTTGCCCACTAACCCTACCATTATTCCTGTGACATCAACCCGCATCAAGCAAATCTAGAAACCGTAAAACCATTTGGTAGATTGCAAGCACTGTTGATTATGCAAATAAAGTAAGTTAGAGGACACAATTAACTCATTAAAAAAAAGGTCAGTGAATGAATCACATAAAATAAATACGAAGTAAATCAGTAACTACAATTAATTATTATGTATAAAAAATATTAAAATTATAATTAACAATTGTAAGGAGTAAAATATTTATTTTATACCTATTTCATTGGTTTCCTAATATAAGTCAATAAACATAACATCTATAAGCTGTATTTAGTAGACCCACGTAGACTTAAGCAAGTCTTGTTTATTACGTATACGCATGTTGATTTTCCGCGGCGTGGATCAGCCAAGGGATCAAGGCGTGCCAGGAAGTCCAGCATCCGAATGACAATTTTATTTTGATTTTCTATACCTACCCGTCCATGATTAGGATTAACATTGTCACGTAATCGTTGCAGTCCGCGAAGTTGCAAGCATGAAGCATTGCATCACCTGAAGCTTTGATTAAAATACCCATTTGTGAATTGTCAAATATCTTATGTTCTTGCCCCTTCCCAAAATGGTTGAGTCATTGGGTGCATTATGTGCCACCCACCCCGGAAATGGACTGTTGCCGGGAGTGTCAATGCCGTTCATAGACCTGTAGAACCAAATATTAATGAAGCCGAGGAAAATATGGTATACAGGCTAAAAGTCTATAAAATGAAACTTTCCTTCTAATTGATTGCTATAAAAAGCAAATACCATTCTTAGAGAATAGATATAAAAGCCAAATTGGTATTTGATGATGTAAAAATTGATTATAGCTGAATGTTTGAGAACCCCATCTTTGACGTTTCTCTATATGAGTTTGGATTGTATTAAAAAACTCTTTCACAAACGGAGATGAATGATGATGTCTATGAAAATGGAAGCGAGGCACTCGTCACATGCCCCATGTTAGGCCATCCGAGAAACCCAAAAGTCAAAAAAGAAAAATCAAGTAAGACTTATATTGCTGATTTCTTATTTAATTTATTAATTTATGGAATAAGATGTCAAATGAATTTATAGCTCCAATAATCGGCCATCCCACGCAATTTCTTGTAAATTTTTTGACTTTAGCGTGAACTATCGTTCTTTTAACCTAGTCATAGACACAGACTTTAACTCATGATACCGTGCGATTAAAACATGAAAAAAAAAAAGAAATCCATGATAAATAGGGGGAAAGAAAAAGTTAATATGATTCATAGTTGTCTTCCTCAGAACATCAAAACCCAGATAGCTCCTACATCCCCCAAGTGCTTGATTACAACTATGCTCGCCTTCCCCACAAATTGCCTCTGAAGCAGCCATCAAAATCCACGAACCCAGATGGGGAATGGAATTTGATCATGTCAAATTGTAAATTTCCAGTACCGCCCTTCACAATTCCGTTTGTGATTCCCCTTCTTATTTCCTGATTTACATGTTTCCAATTCCAATTTCGGACTTAATTTCCTGAGGTTTCCAACGCGGAAAGCCAATTTATTTACGCCATCATTTGCACAATACAAGCAAGTAATTCAAATCTCAATCTTAGAATTGAATTCCCAGATCAGACGGCACAAAGACGCTAAGCCTACCTTCTGTTGTTAGCTACGCAAAAGAATCAAGTCTCCAATTTTTATGTTCAAGAAATTAATTTTTCTGGCAATGTTCAATTGTTTACCCTGCATTTCCTTTTATTAACCATCCCGGAATGCGTTGTTTTCTTCGGGGATGGGGACACTTACCAAGTCGGGTATTAACCGGTACACCTGAAAGAGACGTGCACTTCTTGTTTCCCATACACGTGATATAACGTTGAATCCTTTGTAACCTATTGAAATGAATTGCCCTTTTTTTTATATATATACGATAATTTAGTTGGTAATTTGATTTGTCTTCTTTCATAATTAGCCAAAAAAAAGAATCCATGCTTTAAATATTATAACAGTAAACCTGTCAGCAGTCAATAATACTTCTTTTTTTTATTTATTTAATTTGTGTGCTATATCAACTGCACCATTGGACCATGCCACAATGACAAGCACAAAGCTAATAATCTCTTGAAGCGCAGCCCCAATCCCGGCTAACTAGATGTCTGTCAAGTAATCATGTAGAGGCCACTTTGGGTAGTGGGTTTTACTGACTTCCCCTGTTGTCCAAGATTCTGAAGCCATGGTTGATTCGCAGCCATCCAAAACAGAACCCTTTTCAGGAATAAAAGAGCGTACTATTTCCAGTGCAGTACACAATGCATTTGATTTTGAATTGCACTCACTACCGAAAAAGAGGTGGTGCACAGAAATTTGTGGGTCTAATCACTGGCAGCGTCCTTAGGGAGAGACGCATTGCAATTGCCTCTTTAGTGCCAATAATTCCAGGATCCTTTTTCTTCCGGTCCTTCCACACTCAACTGTCGTGGTCTTGGTGATTCTTATTCTGCGCTCCCCCCCCCCTCCCTTCTCTCTCTCTCTCTGTATATGGGTATAGATTCCAAGATAGGGACAAGGCTAGGCTAGCTTTGCAATAGTCAAAACTAAAGACAACTTCGTGGGGCAATAATTCCATTGGAAAGTGCAATCGTCTTTTAAAGAACCGAAGGGGTCTTGGAAAAGATAAATAAATAAATAAAAAGTTGGATGGTCCAACGTTGCAGAGCAACGCACCCATTTGCGTTGTCTCTGCATGTTTGAGTCCCACATGCTTTCGTTAAGCCATGTTTTTTTTTTTTTTTTTAAAATATTTTGGTTCTAATCGCGTTTTTACAATTTCATTAAACAATTATCCGGGGACAATTAGCAAACAGACAAAACATTCTCATGGCGAAAATTGAAAATAAAAGGAAGAAAGAAACAAAGAAAAAGTCATCATTTCTGATTACACGCTTCTTAACGTCACCTTGATGGCTGGACTAATTGTAAAATACTCGGTGGTTTGTCACATAATGGAAATTAAAAATAGAATTTGACCGGAATTATCATTAAGGTCAACTGTGCTTGGTTTTTCATTAAGCTGTAAATTATATAATAAAATTAATTCTTCTCGTTTCTTAAACTTCAGACCTCATCCCAAAATTAATTAATTGTCATTTTAATCAACCTAAGTGATTAGGATGGCTTAGCTTAGTCTCCACACTGCTTTTTTTTCTCCGCCAAAGTCCCCCATGAATATTTAAGACTTCTGCTGCAGGTGGAGCCATGATTTCAGGGTCAAATGCTCCGAATTCATACGCACATGCACGCAAGGTCACTTCGAGGACACACGATATGTTGGAAAAATGTCATTCGAACTTCAAAGAACATTGCGCCGTGGCTGGAAATGCAGGACTTTCACAGCCTTTGACTATTCAATAATTGATTGACGGTATGATTTTCTCCCATCTAGAATACCAAAATTATTATTTTCCAACGGCATAATAGAAGACTTTGAAAACAGGAACCAAAGTCCAAGACAATGAATCGTGTTCCAAGAGTGCTAAAAATTATTAAAATACATTAGCTGTCTGTCCGCATACCAAGACCGGCCGCCTCTACTGCAACATGCCGAGCACGGCGGCTACCAACACCAACCGCGCTCGGTTTTTCGGACACACATTTTGACGGCAGCTGGGTTGGCAGCTGAAAATTTGAAAAAACGAGTTAATTTCCTCCCGTACCGATGAAACATCTTTATTAGAACGTTCTGATTCTCGATCTTGTATTTAAGCGATAATGACTCTTTTTCTTTTTCTTTTTCTTTTTTTTTTTAATATTTTGACTTCTCTTGTAACCAAAAAAAAAAAAAAAAAATAAATATATATATATATATATATATAAAAGAAGTTAATTTCAAGGAATTTTATGACATGAAGTTGGTAAGTGAGATTATAATATTATGATTTTTTTGACTGTATATTATAGTTCTTATCTTTATTTTTTAATCATATATTAAAAAAATTAATGTATAATCAATGATTATAATAAGATATATAATATTATTTATGAATTTATATCTGATTTTCAATATTAAATTTGTGCTTATTTGATTTTTTTTTTTAATTCGAATATGCATCTCAATCAACTACATTTTACTCTATATACATCAACGATTATTACTCGCTTAATTAACATCTTCAAAGTAATTATAAGCTTAATTCAATACTTTTCACAAGAAGGTGGACTCTAATTACATGGTAATCGTGGACCTTAACAAGAGTTAAAACACCTCAAACATAGACACTGCACCAAAACCGCCACTCTGTGTTAGATTTTTTTTTTTTTTTTTGTCCGACAACTTGGGTACAACAATTGTTAAATTTAAGAATGCTATTTGTCAAAATTCTATTGTTCTAGGCCTAATCGGGTGGGTCTTGACAACAGGAGTTGTATTTATACCTGCTGTCAGACAGGTAATTAAGAATCCGATCCATGGAGTCCTTCCCCTTTTCTTTACCTTTTTTTTTTTTGAATCTTTCCTCTTAACATGCACGTACATACAAAAACTAGTTGGACAATAACTAAGAAATGATGGCCCAGGATTTGCTGGTTCTAAAAATGTACAAGGAATCCAACGGTCAGGAGGTCACGTGGCTTGGTGACAGCCTCTCTCTCGCTGTCCGTATTTCGTTGGATGGGCTATCTGGTCCAAAAAGGAAGCTTCAATTATTTGCATTTCAAAAAAAAAAAAAAAAAAAAGCATGGAGTGGAGGATTCTACGTACCTTCTATATTTCTTTTTCCTTTTTTTTTTTTTTTTTGTAAAGATAAGTGCGGAAATGGGTTTAGGTTTGCAGTTGTGATTTTTTTTAATGTTTTATTTGCTTTTTTTTTTTTTTTCAAGAAACAAAAGTAATTTGCAAATTGTTGACTCTCCCGCTTAGGCTGTACTATGACTTCCCAATTCCCATTAAATTTTTATTATATAGACACATAAATTAAGTGTGTACATTAATTATAATTAATTTATTATTTATTAAAAAAATATATTAATTGACTCATTAAAAAATAATGAGTAAATTATAACTAATAATTAATATTAGTACACACGTTTACCTAACCTTTTTTTTCTCAAGGTCCACCACAATTAAAGTCAACCCCCCTCTTTTTTTCGTTTTTACATTTATATGGGTAAATATCATATTTTTGACAACAAAATAAAAATAATATTTCTCTCTTTTTTTTAAAAAAAATCTTTTTTCGCATCGGTGAGCAGTGAATTAGTGATTTGGTGGGCAAAGGTGCGTCTGGGATCGTTGGATCGTTTTACCATCCAGTAGAGTTGTCCCATGTAGAAATTATTTTTTTTTTAAATTTTCAAAATTTATTTAAGGAACTCAATTTACAACTGCAAGTTTTCAGTACCAGAGAGGACCCTATTATTATTCATTATCATTCATAAACTTTCTATTACTAGCAATTTGTTTAAGGCACTGACTGACACAACAATAATGCCTTTTGTTAGAGTCAAAATAAGAATTTTCAAGTTCAATTCTACACAGCACTATAAGCAATAATAATAATAATAATAATAATAATAATAAGTGTGTGGAACTGTGAGAACGAAAATACATTCTATTTTAATTTAAAAATTTGATATACTTGTTTGAGTTGTATCTCATATTTCAATTTTACTCAATTAAATAAAATTTCTTTTAATCCAAAACTCGATTCAATTAATAATTACACACTTAATATCTATAAAACTCCCAAAACCAAGCGTGATATATATATATATATAGAAAAATCGAAAACATGTTTATTATCCGCACAAATAGAAAAAATAAAGTTTTCTATTTAACTTTCGCTATAGGTTTGAATTATTATGTTGTTTAAGTCTATTGTTGTAATTTAAAAAGATGGAATTTTTATTTTTTTTGATATAATATTTCCATTTTTATGCTAGTAAACAAGTTCTTAACAAAAACATGTTTATAGCTTTTTGTTTGCATAGAATTTTAATAAAAAAAAAATTTCATAAGAAATTACATGATTTTTTTTTTTTTTGACTCGCATGAGCAATTACATGCTTTTTCCTGTGCAAAGACACGTGTAACATAGGGTGGTCCTTGAGGCTCAAGGTGTCGAATTAGGGTATCAATCTCGAGTTTCAACCCTTGAACCAAAACATTTCTATTGTGAATTGAAATAATAGCATTTAATTCCATAAGAAAGATACCAAAAATGGCTATAATTTCAATTTGTCTCCATAGAGTAGATGTCATCAAGATCTTACATTTTTAGTAGTCTAAAAACAATTCAATAAACAAGTGTAAATCCCACCCCCCTCTTTTTTTTTTCTTCTTTTTGGTGGAAATGTTATATAAACAAAACTTTTTTTTTTTTTTTTACTTGGGTTTGATATGGTTAATATATGAATATGCATTCAACTATGGTAATTGTGTATTCGAAGATTATAAGTATAAAATCAAACGGCTCTAGAAACATTATTGTAATAATAAATTGAAAATACACGGTCACAATTTTCAGTACATACATAAAAATTGTATACATGTATGTATATTTTGACATTTTTAGGAAAAAAAAAAAAAGTTGAAAATTTGAAGATATGTAGTCTTGTTAAAGTGTGGAAAAAGACCGAAGCCAATATTGTTTGATTTAGCTTTTCAAAAAAAAAAAAAGAAATACAAATTTAAATGAGAATCAATCCACATATCCGAAGATAGAGCCATATTTATCTCGTGCTCGTTTGTTACTTTGTTATAATCTGAATTCTAACTCATTTCAGCATTCGTCAACACGAACCACGGAGCAGCCACAGCCAAAAGAAAGACAAACGCATTCATTCATTACTCATCATACAAAAATGAACCTTAAAATAAAGACAACCTAGTCTAAAGAAATAAACACATCTGTCCTTTCATTCTTGCACCCTTAAAATGCAAACCCCATGAACATCAAAGACATTAAATATGAATTTTAATTTTAAATATATTATTATTATTATTTGCATCAACTCAATTAATTCCTTTACCTCTAGAGGATTTTCTTTTATGGTAAATTTGAAAAATAATAATAATAAAAAAGGGTGTGTATTAAAATTACATTAAAAAGGGTAAGCTCATGGACTCCGGTACAAAATGAACCGACCAGTGGGTACCAGTCGGTGGTGTCAGAGAAGAGATACGGCGCCACCCTCATATTGTGTCACGATGGCAATCTAACTGGTCAAGAGGAGAGAGAGAGGATAAAAAAACTTGTGGAGTAAAATAAAAATAAATAATTTTTTAATATATATATATAATATTTTTATGTAATATAACATAATTTATATATAATATAAAACTTTTTATATTTATTTAAATTTATTATTTTTATCATTTTGTAATAATTTTTTAAAAAAATAAGTAGAAATATAATAATAAGTTAAAAAAATAAAGATTTTTAAGAATATTTTTATAAGAAAAATTAAATATTTTAATTGATATTTAATTTAATTTATTTAAAAATTATATTATTAAAATATAAAATTTATTAAACTTAAAAAATCATAATAAATGTAGCAGTAAAGTAAAAAAAAAAAAAAAAAAAAAAAGAAAATTGTCTCAGAGGACAAGGGCCCACTTGAGGGGAGGTTTAAACGGCGGGGTCACATAATGAGAGGCAAGACCGGTGTAGAGAAATTGTGGAAAGTCCACACAAATACACGCGAACGAGAGTATAAAAAGAGAGGTAGGGATTGAGTGCAAAATGCAAGAGAATCAACCCTCTTTCTCTTTTTCCTTCTTAATAGTCTCATTTAATGGCCCTTTTCTCTTGCCTCCTTGTGTTTTCTCTTCTTCACTGACTGCTCCTCATAATCAAATCCTTTGTTGTTCTTTTCTCTTTAAAGATTGAAACTTTTCTTTGTTTTTGTTGCTGGGTGGGACAGTGGAAGGAGGAGAAAAATGGCAAAGGCGAATATCAGTCTTGAGGAAATCAAGAACGAGTCTGTTGATTTGGTATTTATTTCTTTGGCCTTTTTTTTTTCTGGGTTCTTTTTTCTTCTTGCTTTCTTTTTTTAGCTTCAACAAAACATTTAGGATTGTTTTGTATTTATTTTATATTGTTTTGCTTAATGTGCATGTGTCTTTTTGCATCAAGATATCAGGATCTCAAATGGGTTTTTGCTACTTTGACGCCATCTTTGTGTTTTCGTGTTCTTTTACTTCATTTGTTATTGATCTGCAAAGTCTACCAGTAGCAACCTCGTAGGTGTGTGATGGGTTTTGGTCTTTATTCTCCTGTCTTTTTCTCTTTCTTTTGTTTTTCTTTGTAAAACTCCTTTTGACAACTTTTTCGATTGTTCGGACAGAAACTGAAAGATTTTTAAGGAAAAAGATATTCTCAATTCAATCTTAATTTTTCTTTCATGTAGCAGTCCACTTTTCTTGAGTCCATACTCCCTAGTCCTCCAAGTGATCAAAAACTCAAAATTTTTAATTTTCCTTTCTTATCTTTTATTCCACTTTTCTTTCCCTTTTCTCCTACAGCCAAACGGGCCGTTTTGTGTGCTAGGCTTGGTTCTTGACAAGAGGATCTCAGACGAGTAAAAACAGAACAACACACATGAAACGAATAGCGACGAAGTGTGCGTTGGCTTATGTTTTGTTTCTTTTTTTTTTTTTTAATCATTATATTACAATATTTTTTCTATTTAAAAAAAAAAAAAAAAACTAGCCACCGGATTTTTTTTCTTCGCCAAACGAGGAATGGAAAAAAAAAAATATCTTAATAATTTTTTTTTTAAAGAAACTAAATGTTTGTAGTTGCGCATGATTTTCAATTAAGTTAAATAATTTTTTTAATACTTTCATGGAAAATTTTGATACCTTTCCGGGGCAGTTTAGCCTTTTCATTATACCAAGTTTGCGTCCTCTATCAAAGGAAAATTCCCTGTCCCTTTTTTGTTTTGTTTTGAACCGTTTAGCACAGTAAAATAAAATATAAAATCAACGGTGCCGATGGCGATTGATTCCTTTTTGTTTTGTTTTTTTATTTTCCTTAAATCCTGGGATTAATAGTTGCACACAAATCAAATATTTGATTGGACGAGTTTACCCCTTAATTGTCTCGGGATTTGCATCTCCGATCAATTTGCCCGTGAGTTACACGCTCTAACGAGCATGTCCTATTTGGGACCACAATAGCACCTCTTAAGCTTGAGTCAACGCTTTCTTGTGGTTAGCTGGCCGAGTGACACCAATGTCAGCGAGTTCGCCTGCCGAATCAGGACTCGCGAATCGGAGTCTATGACTTTATCCCATTACTATTTTTAATATTTATTATTATAATTGACGATTATAATTTATAATTTCGTACATGAGTACGTATTAAACTGTATTGTGAATAATAATTTAGAAGTTTAGACCCTTAAAATTCAAGGTTACATTGGTCTGACTTCACAAGCTCGTACCGTTCATCTGTTGCAGCACTGCATTAGCTGCAATTGGTTAAATTATTTTTGATGGGTCAAATCATAACGTAATTTTTCATTTGATTGCTACAATCTGAGTGGAATTAATGAATTTATACTAAATTAACAAAATTGTTTCAATTAGATATGTCTCCTAATCATGAATTTGCTTTGCAGGAACGCATTCCTGTGGAGGAAGTTTTTGAGCAATTGAAATGTACCAGGGAAGGTTTGTCCTCAGACGAAGGAGCCAACCGGCTTCAAATCTTTGGCCCCAACAAACTAGAAGAGAAAAAGGTGCTTACTGATATAGTATGATGGAGTGATGATTAACATTTGGAAGGGAGCATGCTGCATGTCATACCATTGGTACTCTAATACCATGAATGTTTCAATGAACAGGAAAGCAAAATTCTCAAGTTTCTGGGGTTCATGTGGAACCCACTTTCATGGGTCATGGAGTCTGCAGCTATCATGGCAATTGCATTGGCAAATGGTGAAGGGAAGCCTCCAGATTGGCAAGACTTTGTTGGTATTCTTTGCTTGCTGGTGATCAACTCCACCATTAGTTTCATTGAAGAGAACAATGCTGGCAATGCTGCTGCTGCACTTATGGCTGGCCTCGCCCCGAAAACTAAGGTAACCAATTTGCTGAAAAGGATCTTGATAGATTTAAGGACTTGGTCTTGACCGTGGAAGGTGGCCATTTTTCTTGACACTGAACATCAAATTCTGATTCTTTCGTGAGTTGGTATTAGTGTGTGGGTATATGCTCGTCTTCTTGTTTAATAATGCCCACAATATTATAGCCTTCATACGTGAATTTTAATGATTTTGAGTTGTTGCTGTTGCACAAGCATTCATATTTTTGGATGTCAGAGGAAAACAACACGAATCGAACTTCCTCGCCCCGACCCACCCCAACCCCCAAACCCTTTTAATAGTTTTCCAATGTTGCAATGGTTGCATCAAAACTAAATGCCGCAATAGTCATGGTTATTGAAGATTGTGAAGATGGATGTTATTTGAATACTTCTGTTTGACCGATTGTGCATTTATAAGATTCCTCGCATCTCTTCTACTGTCTGCAGGTGCTTCGAGGTGGGAGATGGGTTGAGGAGGATGCTGCAATCCTTGTTCCCGGAGACATTATTAGTATAAAATTAGGAGACATCATCCCTGCCGATGCCCGACTTCTCGATGGTGATCCTTTGAAAGTTGATCAATCTGCTCTCACTGGAGAGTCACTTCCGGTGTCCAAGAATCCAGGAGATGAAGTTTTCTCTGGTTCTACCTGCAAACAAGGAGAAATTGAGGCTGTTGTTATTGCCACTGGAGTTCACACCTTCTTTGGCAAGGCTGCACATCTTGTGGACAGCACCAACCAAGTTGGGCACTTCCAGAAGGTGCTCACTGCTATTGGGAACTTCTGTATCTGCTCCATTGCTGTTGGAATGGTAGTTGAGATCATAGTCATGTACCCAATTCAGAAGCGCAAGTATAGGGATGGAATTGACAATCTCTTGGTTCTATTGATTGGAGGCATCCCCATTGCCATGCCTACAGTCTTGTCTGTGACTATGGCTATTGGATCTCATAAGTTGTCTCAACAGGGGGCCATCACTAAGCGTATGACTGCAATTGAAGAAATGGCTGGTATGGATGTCCTTTGCAGTGATAAAACAGGGACCCTCACCCTTAACAAGCTCAGTGTTGACAAAAATTTAATCGAGGTGTTTACAAAGGGCGTGGACAAAGATCATGTGATCCTGCTCGCTGCCAGGGCTTCTAGGGTTGAGAACCAGGATGCCATTGATGCTGCCATGGTTGGAATGCTTGCTGATCCGAAGGAGGTAAAATTCTTTGCCTTGCATATTCTGAGAAACAAAAGGTAGTGAAAGCTTTGCTCACCTTGAAATCCATGCATATGAATGCAGGCAAGAGCTGGCATAAGAGAGATACATTTCTTTCCCTTCAATCCCGTGGACAAAAGAACTGCTTTGACTTACATTGATGCCAGTGGAAACTGGCATCGAGCAAGTAAAGGTGCCCCTGAGCAGGTAAGTTGCTATTCTGCATTTATTTGTCAGAAAATTATGTCATAAACCAAAAACATTATTTAATTTACCTGTGTTAACCGTGTTTTCTCCTTAAATAGATCCTTAATCTCTGCAACGCCAGGGAAGATCTCAGGAAGAAGGTTCATTCTGTCATTGACAAGTTTGCTGAGCGTGGACTACGGTCTCTGGCTGTTGCTAGACAGGTTTAATTTGTAGCTTTGATGCTCCTCAGTTTACCTTTGTTCTCTATCATTGAAAAGGACTGTCATCCTCTTACCATGCTATCCTGCTATGCCTGCAGCTAGTGCCTGAGAAAACAAAGGAAAGTCCTGGCAGTCCATGGGAGTTTGTTGGCCTGTTGAATCTTTTTGATCCTCCAAGGCATGACAGTGCAGAGACCATCCGCAGAGCTCTCCATCTTGGTGTCAATGTTAAGATGATTACTGGTAATTTAGTTTGTTTAACCATTAGTCTGTTCATAGAATGCAGCTTTTTTTGTTTTCTTACCTAAGTAGCTTACTCACATCCGTGTTAATTTCCAGGTGATCAACTTGCCATTGCAAAAGAGACTGGGCGAAGACTTGGAATGGGAACAAACATGTATCCTTCTGCTTCATTACTTGGACAGCACAAGGACCCAAGCATAGTTGCTCTTCCTGTGGAAGAGTTGATTGAGAAGGCAGATGGCTTTGCTGGGGTGTTTCCAGGTAAGGCCACTCATATGCTGGCTAATTATTGTTGATAGGTGACTTTTTAGGAGAGGTTGCACACTGGATAGTTGTGGACACTAAATTTTATGCATTGTGGCTCAGACGGAAATTTTTTTGAAACTTTTCTTCATCTTTTATGTAGAACACAAATATGAAATCGTGAAGAAGTTGCAAGAGAGGAAGCACCTCGTTGGAATGACTGGTGATGGTGTTAATGATGCACCTGCATTGAAGAAGGCAGACATTGGTATTGCTGTTGCTGATGCTACAGATGCTGCACGAAGTGCATCTGACATTGTTCTGACCGAGCCTGGATTGAGTGTCATCATTAGCGCTGTGCTAACTAGCAGAGCAATTTTCCAGAGGATGAAGAACTACACTGTTAGACATTCTCTTCTCATTAACACGCTTCCAATTTCCTTTTTTTTTTTTTTTTTTTTGGTTCTTTTTAACTTTTGGTAGCAGCAATAGACTTAATTTCCTTACATGCTGCAGATCTATGCCGTATCCATCACCATTCGTATCGTGGTAAGTTAATAGTGATTGATCCGTAAAATTCAATAACGTGATATTGCTATTATTTGCAAAGACTAATCACTTTCGATTTTCCAATTCTGCAGTGTGGTTTCTTGCTTATTGCTCTGATATGGAAGTTCGACTTCTCTCCTTTCATGGTTCTGATCATTGCCATTCTGAATGATGGTGAGTTGTTTAGTGAGTATGATTGTGCACACATTGACACAGAAGCATAATGTTGATGACTCATCTCATGTTTTTATCTCGATCCTTAGGTACAATTATGACAATCTCGAAGGATAGAGTGAAGCCCTCTCCCCTGCCTGACAGCTGGAAGCTAAAAGAGATATTTGCCACGGGTATTGCACTTGGTGGTTACCTGGCTTTAATGACCGTTATCTTCTTCTGGGTAATGCATGATACTGACTTCTTCCCGGTAAGATCTACAGTTGCTTTCCGACTTATACTTTCAAATGATTTGAAGATCCAATTTGTTACCTTGTGGCTTATAATTTTGACTCTTAACAACTGCAGGACAAATTCTCTGTAAGATCTATAAGGCACAAAGACGAAGAAATGATGGCGGCTTTATACCTTCAAGTCAGTATTGTGAGCCAAGCCCTCATATTTGTCACTCGGTCTCGCAGCTGGTCCTATGCTGAACGCCCTGGTCTGCTACTAATGTCTGCATTCGTAATTGCGCAACTGGTATGAATTCTACTGGATTCGTTCTTGTCCCCAAGTGCTATTTCAATGCAAAAGAATGGTGGAATTTTTTTAATTTGACACAAGTCACACTGTTTCATACTTTACTTAAAGGGGTGGCACCCTTACGCTTCGAGAGGCTAATCTGCTCTGGTTTGCAGGTTGCAACTTTGATTGCTGTGTATGCCGACTGGGGTTTTGCAAGGATTAAGGGAGTTGGCTGGGGATGGGCTGGTGTCATCTGGCTTTACAGTGTCGTTTTCTATGTCCCTCTTGACGTCATGAAATTTGTCATTCGTTACATCTTGAGCGGAAAGGCATGGGTCAACTTGCTTGAGAACAAGGTATGTCAGTTCCCTATAATTTTCTGTTTTCAGGACTTAAGACCTGTGACGATTAGCAGTTGGAACAATGTTCTGACCTACTTTGTCTGCTTTTAAAAGACGGCATTCACCACCAAGAAAGATTATGGTAAAGAGGAGAGAGAAGCTCAGTGGGCTCTTGCTCAAAGAACCTTGCATGGGCTTCAACCACCAGAAACCTCAACCATCTTCAACGAGAAGAACAGCTATAGGGAGTTGTCTGAGATCGCTGAGCAGGCCAAACGACGGGCCGAAGTTGCAAGGTTTGTAGCCAATCATATCGAACTTGCTAACATCAAACTATCGTCTAGAACTTTTGGAGAGAGAGTTATTTTCTTGCGCTTATCATTTGTAGCTGTTATCTAAAACACAGACTCAGCTGCCCTTGTGAATCAATATGCTAACAACGTTTGACCTGAACTTTGTGCTACTAGGCTTCGGGAGCTTCTCACACTGAAGGGGCACGTTGAGTCCGTGGTCAAGCTTAAAGGCTTGGACATCGACACAATTCAGCAGCATTATACCGTGTAAAATAAAATGCCAGATAAAGTAGCTTGGAGGAGGAAGGTCTGCGGTCCAATGCCGCAGTTATAAGCCAAGAAGGGTGAAATAGATAAAACCCTTTCTAGATAGGGAAAGAGTTCCTATGCTATTGTCCTCCTAGTTTGTTTCTTTTTCTCATCTTGTGTACTTGAACTGTTGGAAGAACCCAAAAAACAGACCCAAAAACAAAAAAGGCTGTGTTCAACTGCCTTTTGCTCGCTCTGTAAAGAGCAGTGCAATGTGACGTCGTTATAGAGTTCACTTGTTTTTATTGTACTTCTATTGCGTTTGTGCCAGTCTGGTGTTTCTATGCCTGCTCTGAGCACTTTCAAATCAAAGGTGAGGTTTTTCTCCCTTGTGGTGTTTTGGCATAAAAAATGGGGTTAGCTTTTGAAAACCGTAAGGAAAAAGGAAAAAAAAAAAAAAAAAGAGGTCCGTAAGAAAAACAACATAATTAATATTCATATTAATTTTTTTTATATAATACTTTATATTTTATAAATAAACTTTAAATTTATTTGACTAACAAAATATTAAATTATAAGAAAAAAAAATTATATTTTTAAAATTATAGATAATATAAATTAATTTTTTAATTAATTTTTAAATTAATATTTGTATAAATATTTATTATAAAATAAATATAAATAAAATAATAATTTATTTTTTTAAAATAAAAATAATTAATTTAAATATCATTACATACAAAAAGAGTAATAAATATTATTAATAAAAAACTGAAGTTAATTTATAATATTATATTTTAATTATTTTAAAATATACTCTATATTTTAAATATACGATAGAAATACATAATTTTTTATTAAATTATATATAACATTACTTTTTAAGTTTTTATATATAATTTGATGAAAAATTTGAATGTAATGTTTAATATTTATTTACACATCATATTAAATAAAATTTTAATTTTAATATTATAAAATTAAAAAAGAGTTAAATATTTGCGTCAACTTCTCTTTTTCTTAACTTGTAAGGATATAGTTTAAAGCATGTTGGTGGACGAGTTGAAAAAAGAAATCAAATAAAAAGAAGAAGAAAACATTGGAGTTTCATATCATGAACACTAATAACCATTCTTAATTCACTAACCAACTTAAGTTAACACTGTTAAGTTAGTAATTAAAGTTTTACGTAAAGAAATTGAGTTAAATTGACTAATTTTGTTTTTTATAAATAAAGAGTAATTATTTATTATATTAAAAAATTATTAATAGAGTTAAAATTTTATTAATTTTTATTTCATTATTTAGAGTTTTGTCAACAGGGGTTTTTGCAGTATGTGTCAGAGAACAGTGCGTCGAGGACTTCAATTTGGGAGGCCCAAGGTTGGGTTCAAGTTTAAGATTGAAAAGCTAAAATGATTCGTAGTTTTATGGGTGCCATTTTGAACCGAAGCCCATGAAAAATTGGAAGGGTCTGGATTAATGAAGCATGTGGGCTAGAAATTTCGAGTGTAGTGAGCTTCAAAAGGACGAGAAATCTACCGGTAGGAACTGACCCAGCTCGAGTAAGAAGAATAAGGTTGGTGCAAATTTTACTGAATGGGTCAGAGTGCCTTTTTGTGCATTAATAAAACTAAGACCAAGAGAAGCACTGGGATTGGATGTGGGCATTATACGTTGCATGAGATTTTGGACCTCTTGACTATTTTCATAATGCGCAGTTATCTCTCATTTATTTATAATACAATATTGTGATTTAATAATAAAAAGTCATTTATCATTATTAATTCGAACATCTTGGGGTTGATGTATGCTTTTTTCCTTAAACTTTCATTTTTTAAATTAGAATTTTATATTTTAAAAATAGATGTCACCTAACGTAAGGGACCCATTTCTTTAATACATAACACTTAACAAAAAGAAATTGTTTTTATTTAGATTTCACTCACATTTCTAAGGTAGTAAAAAACACATTGAATTATTTATGAGTTAATATATATGTAATAAAATGTTTTATCTAATCTTACTTGATGGTTGTAATATTCTAAATATAAAGACTCAATTGAAGAAATATAAATTACAAGAACTCAAATGGAACTTTTTTCTTTTGTTTTGGTTGGGGGGAGGGTGAAAAAAGAATCTACATGAAAAAAGTGTAACAAAACCAAACACAAGACTTGAATATGTCAATTGTCTAAATGGTGACACCCAATTCAGCAAATGGAGAGGCAAAGAAATGTTAGAAATGGGGCAACTGCTTATGCAAGAGGGATAGAGTAGAGAGGGGGATCGCAGATGGTTCCCTACCTGCCTACCCTTTTCCGCCTAGATTCCTCACAAAGCGGAAGTCAGGCTTCCCACAATCACCCAACGCCAACTGTACTAAACTCTCCTGTCTTTCCCGGGCCATCTGTTTCTCTTTGCTTTTCTCCTTTTTAATTTTCATCTCTATTCCATAATAATAATAATATTTTAGGATTGTGTGGATTAAATTTGTAAATCTCAAAATTCGATCATCCCAATTGCATCTCATGTTTCAAATAAATAGTCTCTACCGTGCTAACAACTTCAGAATTACTTGAAAAAAAATATCTTGTAATAATAATAAAAACATGTCAAGATTTTCAGAATTATAACCGTTAATCAATTTTAGTTTAAACCCAGAAACATCCAAATGAGATATCACATTCTACACACACACACAAAAGATGCCGGTTGCCGCAACAATGACAAGCAAGCAAATCCCACCTGTAAAAAGATTAATGAACTCATAATAATTAAAGTTTCAAACTTTTCCCTGCCATTTTCTCGTTCCCTTTCCCTACTCGTTGATTTCCAGTCTAATTTATTCCTTTCTTTGTTTAACAAGAGATGTCATTTTGTCCTAGAGATTAAGGGGTCAAAAAAAAGAAACAAGAGTAAGATTTATGGAAGGTAAAGTCATCTGGTAATTTGGTACTAAGACTAAACGTGAGATTACGTAAAATAAACTTAAAAAGTTTTGAGTTTGAATTCTATCGTTTTATATTTTAATGAGATGTCTTTCCTTCCAGATTAACCATTTTAAACTATTACGCTTCCTTTTGGTTATCTTTCCCGTTGACAGTAATCATGGGGTTTCCAAACTTGGGCTGTATTTCTTTGTTTTGATGGCATTAAAATGCTTTAGGATAGGTGGAGCGTGGACCAAAAAGGGAAGGAAATTAACCCAAAAAAAAAAAACCAACAAGACTAGATAGGAGAATTTAAGATGTGAGAAATATATTTTGTTGTTTGAGTCTTTATACAACAAAAGCCTGATGGTCATGGTTTTCATGATTTTATCGCTAAAACTTGAAAGAATGTCTAGATATCTGGTTATGGTGACACTTGTGTTTTATTTTTAAGGCAAACCTTAACAGTCAGTATCTGGCTTCGTAGGTTCTTGTGGCCGTGGGGATAGCCTTCTTTGTGTTGCAGTTAGTGATAGGCACGTCTGTGTCTCATGATTCCCTCCAAGCTTGACCCTCTCCCTTCTCATTGCCTGTCCTCCTTTTTCCATAATTTTCTCTCTAGCCCCTCTCTCTCTCTCTATACTTCATTTGATAGTTTGCTTTTAGGCCCACTTTCCTCTTCTTTCTTCTCTCTCACACCTTTTGTTCCTTTTACCTCTTTCGACGTTCCTTTGTCTCTGCTTTTCCTGAAAAATTGTAATTCAATAGTTTTCTTATAATCTTGCTCCTTGGATTGGATCTGGGTGCTTCTAGATAGAACTTTTTCATCAGAAAATAGGTACTTTTATCTCAAGATTGCATTTTTTTCGTTCACTTTTGATGTTTTTAGCATCCGGGTTTTTTTGAATTAACGTCTCTTTTGCGAAGTATAATGAGTTGCACATAAGGATGTTTGGTTCTTGAAGAATTGCCATGTGGGGTTTCCTTTCTTGAAAGGAACTTTTATTGAAAACAACAAATTTTGATTCTTTACGTTCACTTGGTGTGTGTTTTGGTGGTGGGATTTGGTCTGATTATTAGATTCGTCATGTGGGAGTGCGTTTCTTATTGATCCGGGTGTTGCTTCCTTGGTTTTCTCTTTTATTTTGCCCGGGGGAGCTGCATGTTGGTACTAAGATTGTCTTTTTATTATACGAATGATGGTATTGTTCTTTCTTGAGCCGTATGATGTATCGATTTGCTACGTTTTGAAAATCGAAATATCTGATTGTGTTATTTTACCATTTTCTTGTGATAAACTCTTCTCTTTTTCTATTGTGTAGGATTATTGGTTAGTGTGCCAATTACTTTCTGTATGTAACTCTATGTTAAAATATGTGGGCTGCCTTGTTTTATGGATTTCAAATATGTTTTTGATCATTGTTTGTATTTTGGGTTCTGTGCGTTATTCATCATTTATTGGTTAGTTGCTGATCTACACTAAGCCATGTGAGTTTCATCCAAAGAATTGTATCTGAAACAAAGCTCCCAATTAGATGGCAGAAAAGTAAGTGCTTCAATGGCATTGAGGAGACAATTAGATATGGGATGTACAATTGGCATTTTCTGAGGCTGATGTGAGGCTTTATCTTTTAGGCAGATTTGTATTTCTAATTGATGATCTGAATGGCACTAGCATGTCATACATTATTAGCAAATATTCAGTTCCACTATCCCGTTGGTTGTGCAATCTGCCTTGCTGAAAAATGTTCTGCTTCACTTTGAGCCTAAGAACTCTGGCATGAAATTTATGCTGATTGAATAAAAAGCATTGTGAGGTTGTTGAGAAGGATACTGGATTGTAATTCTACATGTCCTGATTATCTGTATTTCGCTCAATCACCAATACAAGAAATGAGAGGCATTGATGTATAATACTTTACAATTCTAGTTCTCATATATGGATGATGTCATGCTGTACTATAGCCTGTACCCTGCCATGAAGGTTTATGATAAAATTTATGGTTTAGAAATGATATTTGCACTTGCTGATCGTTAGAAGAGGTTCAGAAGCTGACTTTAGATGACTGCATAACTTGGTGAAAGTTCTGATGGTGGAACTTATCATATAGGTTGAAAAATATTATGTCAAATTAAGTTGAGTTACCCAATCAAAGAATTATTTGGGATTGGAATAATGATTATTGAAGATAATTTGGCACAACTGCATAATTTGCAAAATGTTCTGGCAGTTAGTTTTGTGAAAATTGTTCTGTTTGACTTTGTTGCCAATACATTTTCAGGTTGTTCTTTTTTTGCACACTCAGACCAAAAATTCTGGATATCCATATAATCTAATTGCTGAAACAGCATGGCAGTTTCCATGAGGGATCTAGATTTAGCTTTCCAAGGAGCTGGACAGAAAGCGTATCCTCCATTTGATGAAATGTGCAGCTTCTTTTGAATATGATATTCAACAAATGAATTACATTATACTGTTTAGTTTGACTATTATTTTGATCTAGATGCATAAGGTTTTGTATGGTTTCATTTGAATAATAATTTCCTTGACTTACCAAATAAAAAAAGTGGACTTGAAATTTGGCGGATGGAAAATTTTCGCCCAGTTCCTGTCCTAAAATCCTCTCATGGGAAGTTTTTCACTGGGGACTCCTATGTGATTTTGAAGGTTAGCAGTCTTCTCCTGGTTCTAAATTAATGTCTGCTGTCTCCAATTTCCTCTGTTACATAGCATCAATCTACATGCAACATCTTTGATACATAGACATGGTGATTTGATGTTACCTTTGCTGCAGACTATTTCCCTAAAAAGTGGTGCCTTACGCCACGATATTCATTACTGGCTTGGTAAAGATACCTCTCAGGTCAGTTTCTGCCTTTCTCATTTTACACTCAGCAAAACTAGGATCTCATTTGTTGCTTTTGTTCTTATGATCACAATTCTTCTTTACAGGATGAAGCTGGGACAGCAGCCATTAAAACAGTGGAACTGGATGCAGCTCTTGGAGGCCGTGCTGTACAGTATCGTGAAGTACAGGGCCATGAAACAGAAAAGTTCCTATCTTATTTCAAACCATGTATCATACCTCAAGAAGGTGGAGTTGCATCTGGCTTTAAACATGCTGAAGCTAAAGAGCACCAGACACGCTTATTTGTCTGCAAAGGAAAGCATGTCGTTCAAGTAAAAGAGGCAAGTCCATGGGATTAGCTCTTTTTTTGGTGACCAATAAGTTTGTTTAAATATGTGATAACAAAATTTCCAGTAATCACTAGGTGATCGAGCACACATTTATGCCCAGAATTGTGTGAATTTGGATAATTGATCCATGCAGAAAACCCTAAATTAGATTATTGCACTTAAAAGGAATGAAAGCCAAGACACTTGTGCCTATCCTCACATTCTTATGAACAAGTTTACCCCTAGGACCTAGGCCAACCTGTCATACTCTATGGGAATTGATGATGATGTAAATGATGAATTTTTTTCTCCATTACTTTGTTTGTGCTGTCATTAGTTCAAGCTCCTATTTTCTGTTGCCAAAGACAGGTTGCTTTTGCTCGGTCATCACTCAACCATGATGACATTTTTGTTCTTGATACCAAGTCAAAAATTTTTCAATTCAATGGCTCTAACTCATCCATCCAAGAGAGAGCCAAAGCTTTAGAAGTGGTCCAGTATATTAAAGATACTTATCATGATGGGAAATGTGATATAGCTGCCATTGGTAAGTGGATGATTATGTTTGCAAATTCCACAAATTATTGAACGATTGTCTCATTTGGTCTAATTATTTTTTTTTCCTTTGCAATAGAGGATGGAAAATTGATGGCTGATGCTGAAACTGGAGAGTTCTGGGGTTTTTTTGGCGGTTTTGCTCCACTTCCAAGGAAAACAGTCTCTGATGAAGACAAGATTAGCGAATCTTATTCCACTAAGCTTTTTAGGTAATATATTGTCTCAGGCTTTTTTATGTTTTTTGCCCCAGAACAGTGCTAATGCATGCTATTTTTTACAATACTACAAAATGATGTCATCCTTAAGGCTTTGTTGTTGTTGTATGGGTAAATTTTTGCTATACTAGGAAGAGAGTGAAAAAACGAAGATCAAAAGAATTTATACTATCTATTATCTTCATGTTAAAAATTGAAAATCGCAAACCCCATTAAAGGAAATCAAAGAGAATAACATGAACTAAGTTTGGTGTGACATCTAATTGTTTTAAATCTTTCCCAACCAAAGAGTCCCAACTCAACCTAAGATGTCATCTCCCTCTCTTCTCGCCATCCACCTGTATTTAGCCACCCTTCAAAACTTTACCCATAAAAGATCATATATCTATAGGTTTGATATTGCATTCTGCATTAGATTAAAATTTTGTGTAGATGGTAAATTATTGGATGCCAGTATAGTATTCTTGCAATGGATAGTTATTTTGTTTAAATGGAACTATGTTTGTCTGTTGAGCTTTTTGAAGGGGACAGTCTGTTGATGTTGATTGATGATAAGGATGAAAAATTAGAAAGTAATGTTTATGATTTGTTTTCTTAATTAATTTTAGATTCATTGGACATGGAGATTAAGAAATTGAAAAATGTTATAATTCTAACAGACATTTTTTCTTTCAAGTGTTGAGAAGGGTCAGGCAGAACCCATTGAGGCTGATTCTTTGACAAGGGAATTACTCAACACAAATCATTGCTATATTCTAGATTGTGGAGTGGAAGTGTTTGTGTGGATGGGGAGAAATACTTCTCTTGATGAAAGAAAGAGCGCAAGTGGAGCTGCAGAAGTAATTCTTAATCCTTTCATATTGGAAGCCTGCTTTGATGTAAATACTTAATATCCTTAGATATTATTGATTGCATTTTTCAGGAGTTAGCGCATGCTGGTGAACGACCAAAATCCCACATCATACGGGTAATTGAGGGATTTGAGACTGTGATGTTCAGATCAAAGTTTGAAACATGGCCCCAGACTACTGATGTACCTGTCTCTGAGGATGGTAGAAGCAAAGTTGCAGGTCAGCAACTGATTATTGGGTGCTTTTGTTATTTTCATATCTTGCTTCTTCCATGAAAGTTTCCATCATAATCAGTGTCACCAACTTCTTCATTGTCTCTTTTGTTGTTTTGGTAAGTACTATTGTAATTGGTGGCTCAGTACCATTATAATAAGTATTAAGGTTCTGGTTTTCAATGATTTTCTAGCTCTTCTAAGACGCCAGGGGGTGAATGTCAAGGGTCTGCTGAAAGCTGCTCCCGTGAAAGAAGAACCTCAACCTTACATTGATGTCACAGGAAATCTCCAGGTGCTGTATGTTTTTTTTGCCTGTACAAGCAATTCATTTGATGTAGGATTTGAAGGAGTCTTTACAGAAAGGCCTAAGGATTTATCTTCCCGAGTTCTTTATGATCAGACATTCGTTACATGTGTCTTTGAACATGGCATTGTTGCCTGCTCTGACATGGGAAACAGAAGCAAGAGGTGGTCCAAAAGCTATAAGAGATACATCAAAATTGAAATACTCCAAAATTAAAATGGACAAATCATGGTGGTAAAATGAGAAGATATATTTCTGTTGAAAATGCATCATTCTATCAGAAGATATTACAGCATTCTAATATACTGCTCATTATACCAGAAAAGGCCTCCTGAGTCCTATGGAATGAATAAGAGCTATTTAAACGATTAGCTACTTTTTGCCTTGTAAATTAAGTAGGTAAAGAACTGTCATATAGATAGATAAGTTAGTGAACATCTGAAACTAGAGGAGTTTCACAAGTGATTATTGCATCTAGCAGTCTTCTGAAGAATTTTTGAGGTGCATCCTTGAGTGCGTTTCCTCTCTAAACCCAAATTTAACATTGCAACATGATATAAATATTTTGCTGCCTCTTTGTCGTCATTTTGTTGATTATGGTTCTGTTGGCATACAGGTTTGGCGTGTGAGCGGCCAGGAGAAGATTCTCCTTCCAGCTTCAGATCAGTCTAAGTTTTATAGTGGGGATTGCTATATTTTTGAATATTCATATCCAGGACAAGATAAGGAGGAATACCTTATAGGAACATGGTTTGGCAAGAATAGTGTGGAGGTAAATTTCAAGCATCATAATAACTCCTGTTGCCCCACCTACCAAAAAACCACCCAAAAGAAAGAAACATAAAGGGGAAAGAAATGAAGATTGGTTCTGAAATACATAGCCATTCCAAAATAATTGGCTGCCGTGTATTCTAATTCTGGTTTTGTGTGTGCTATACCTGTATATATTTATCTTGCTTGTGATGATTGTCTTTTGAAACTTGCTATTACTCCATTGTGAAGTAATTATTAAATTTCGATCTCTTTAACCTTAAGTAGCCTATGAAGTGTTGGCATTAACATTAGTTTCTTGAAAAAGCATAAGCATACAAAATAAATGTCTGAAATAGTGTCACTTTTCACAGCTTTTGACACTTGAATGTTCTTTGGTTAGCTATGTATCCATCAAAACCTCGGCTTGATTTTTCTTTGCAACATATCTCTTTGCTTCTCTGGCCTATATGATTCATTGGAATGATGAACATAAAGTGCTGTTTTTTGCCTTTGAGAGGGTTAATTAACTTGTTATATGCAAGTGTGTTTCAGCTATTGGTTCTAAAGAAATTTAATTTTAGAGTAAGCTTGTTGAATACAATTAGTGGTTGTTGAAAATTTAATGTTAGGTTAAGTTTGGTCAATGTGGTAAACTTGTTGTTTTGCGGTTGTCTAGCTTTTGATGTTTGTCTTGTAAATTTACTGCTAGTGATTTTTATTTATTGGCATTTGGTTCATTTTAACTCATGATGAGCTTACCAGGACGAAAGAGCTTCTGCTATTTCACTGGCAAGCAAGATGGTTGAGTCACTAAAGTTTTTACCTGCCCAGGTGATTTCCTTCTGCTGGTAAATTTGTTACTGCAATGATTAAATTGCTAGTTCCTTGATGACTTCTTTCTGATTCTAAATGCTAATTATTCCCAGGCATGCATATATGAGGGAAATGAACCAATTCAGTTCTTTTCCATCTTTCAGAGCTTTATTGTTTTTAAGGTACGTTGGATTTCAAGGTATTGCAGGAGAAACTTCTTATTTATATTGTTGCAGTGTGAATGGCTTAGCCTTGATTGTTCTTTTTGTATTTTCAACTTCCACTAAATCAACTGGCATGAAATTAAACAGGGTGGCCTTAGCTATGGATACAAGAACTATATTTTGGAGAAGGAACTCCCAGATGAGACATATAACGAGGATGGGATTGCATTATTCCGGGTTCAAGGCACTGGACCTGAAAATATGCAAGCAATGCAAGTTGAACCAGTATGACTTACCTTTGTTATTGTCAATGCTAGAAGTTGTGAAGTGTTGTTTTAACTATTTAAGCTATTGCACTTAATGTCAGGGATATTATTTTGAAGTCGATATGAATATAATTTTGATTTGATATGCAGTTTTGGTAGGTTCAATGCTGCTGCTTATTACATAATATTTAGGTTTTTGTTTCTTTTGTTTTCATCTCTCCATTGAACTTCAATCAGGTTGCGTCATCATTGAACTCCTCCTACTGTTACATTCTACATAGTGACTCCTCTGTTTTTACATGGTCTGGAAACCTTACAACCCCAGATGACCAGGAACTTGTCGAAAGGCAGCTGGATCTGATAAAGGTTTGACATCTGTTTTTGATAATTGATTAAACAGATACAGATTTCTCCTTGAACTTCTTTTCTCTAAATCTGGCCCCTTTAATTAATGATTACTCACTTTTGTGTGCTTATGAAATTCCTACAGCCAAATGTCCAGGTCAGGTCACAAAAGGAAGGTTCAGAATCTGAGCAATTTTGGGATCTATTAGGTGGGAAAACTGAATATCCTAGCCAAAAAATTGGAAGGGAACCTGAAAGTGATCCCCACCTATTCTCCTGTGTATTCACAAAAGGTAAAAGACTTGTGTTGCCTCTGGCTAGTATGTTATTTGCATTATCCTCCCTTTTGCTTCATCTGGATATAGAATTTGTGAAAATCTGACGTGTTTTCCTTTTCTCCTTTTGGGTTTGATTTTCGCCTCACTGCATGCTGATATACAGGTAATCTGAAGGTATGTACTCCCTGATCTACTCATTGGATCCCATGATTACCTAGTTCCATGTTTTAAGGGAGTGTTTATTATTTGCCAATTGTTACAGATTTTATGCTGAAGCAACAATTGAATCATTGTGGACTGTTTTCAGATGTTCTATAATCTACCTGATTTCAGTAATTTCATATAAAAATTATTATAACATAATGTGACATTGCTATTGCAGATGACAGAGATATACAACTTCGACCAAGATGATCTGATGACTGAAGATATATACATCCTGGATTGTCATTCTGAGATATTTGTATGGATGGGGCAACAGGTGGACTCCAAGAACAAGATGAACGCATTAACCATTGGCGAGGTACTACTTTTTGATGCTCTTTCTATTTGAAAGATTGCATTTTGGTTTTAAGGCTTAAAGCTGGCTTTGGATTTGGAATGATTATATCACCAATAAGAGAGGCTGATAGCTATAAAATTAAAGTTGCCACTCCCCTAGTTGCATTATTTTTGTTGATTGCAATAGTTAAATCTCAATGATGGTTGACTTGGCTGGCTCCCTGGATTAGTAGTAGTGTTATTTATGGTTATTTGCAATGTAACTCATAGGTAATATTAATCTCATTTTCCTTCTTACTCTGAACAGAAATTCCTTGAGCATGATTTTCTGTTAGAAAAATTATCTCGTGAAACCCCAGTCTATATTATTATGGAAGGCAGTGAGCCACCCTTCTTCACTCGTTTCTTTGAGTGGGATTCTGCAAAATCTGCAGTAAGTTTATTTCTATCTTATGATTATATGTTTAAGCTTAGATTTCTGCAAAAGGCCCTAACATTTTGATTTGGATGCAGATGCATGGAAACTCATTCCAGAGGAAACTTGCACTTGTCAAAAATGGTGGAACTCCTATTTTAGATGTAAGATGTGTTTAATTCTGTCATAATTGCTTAAGCTTTTTGTGTAGCTGCTTTCCCATGCACCTTTTTATTATCCTGTTAGTTCTTGGGATCTTTTGAAAAGTACCTCATATTCAAATAATTCAAAACATTTGGTGGGTACCTAAAAAATCAATGTTGATAATTTGAAAGTTCATTCAGCTTCATTAGTGAATTAATTGGATACTTGGGAAATATGGGGCTGATTCTCTCTTCCTGATAAAAAGTATAGAAGGGATGAGTGCACAGGATGGCAGTTAAAGTATTTAAGAAAAATAAAATACATTGAACAACCATCAAACCTTGTGATTTCTCATCAAATTTGATTCTTACTAACATGATAGATGATTGAGAATCATACTACAGCCTTGTTTAGCATTAGCTCTAAACATGGTGTGATGCATGAACAGAAACCCAAACGTAGAACACCAGCATCTTATGGAGGAAGGTCTAGTGTACCTGACAAATCACAGCGTTCCAGGAGCATGTCTTTCAGTCCTGACCGAGTTCGTGTCAGGGGCAGGTCTCCAGCTTTCAATGCTCTAGCTGCTAATTTTGAGAACCCGAATGCCAGGAACCTTTCAACTCCACCCCCAGTTGTTAGAAAGGTTTATCCAAAATCTGTGACCCCAGATTCAGCAAAATTGGCTTCCAAATCTGCAGCTATAGCGGCAATTACTGCAAGTTTTGAACAACCACCTCCAGCACGCCAAGTTATTATGCCTCGGTCAGTCAAAGGTATATATTCCAGCTCTCTTTGAAGCCTAAAGATCTATTGCCTACTTCCAATGTCTTTGGCTGCTTAAATCTAACATAATTTGCTTGTCATTTCTAAGTGAGCCCTGAGGCACCAAAAACACCACCTGTGTCAAACTCTAAGGAGAATTCTATGAGCACCAAAATAGATTCTCTCACCATACAGGAAGATGTGAAAGAGGGTGAAGCTGAAGACGAGGAGGGGCTTCTGACCTATCCATACGAGCGGCTTAAAGTTAACTCAATAGACCCTATTTCTGAAATTGATGTGACAAAGAGAGAGGTGAACCACAAGTTACTGGCAATACATTATGTTATCATGTTCATGTTTTGGCTTTGTTCTAAGATCTTTTCTGATTATCGTTTGCAGATTTACCTGTCGTCAGCAGAGTTTAAGGAGAAATTTGGGATGGCAAAGGATGCCTTCTATAGGTTGCCGAAATGGAAACAGAACAAGCTTAAGATGGCCCTTCAATTGTTTTAAAGTCTCTATCATGCCTCTTTCCTTTGGCTTGCATGTGGAAGAAAGGTTGCTTGTCAATCCGTACGAATTTTTCCCTCACTGTAGTTCTATATTTCCTGAGTAATTGCCACTCAGAAAGTATTTTAATTACTCCACTTTCCTTCCTGCAGTGCATTTGGTTTCAGACATGAAAGGGACAGTATCAGTGCATTTTTAGCTGCTTCTGCTCCCAGGAAGCTTCCCCTTTCTCTTTTTTTTGTCCTTTGATATTTGATGGACGGATGAGAGTTTTTTGCCAAAAATTCCTTTTTTCATCTTATGGTTTGAATGTCTTGTAGTTGTACAAGTTTTTCTCCCTTTTATTTTTTTGTTTTTCAGGGTGGTTAATTTGATTATTATTATTATTATTATTATTTTTGTAGTCAGAGGGTTGTTGTGAGGGAGTGCGTTTTTAACATTCTCCTTTTTTTATTTTTATTTTTATTTTTTTTAAACATTTTCTAATTGATAATTGATTTTAGGAGTGATCAAGGGTCTGTAAGAAGGGAACAGTTTAGGATTGAACTGTACAATTTGGGATGAAAGTGTGTACAGCAGAGTGTACAAGTCAGTTTACTTGTGATTTGTTTTGAATAAAATGTGTGGTTTTAATTTTTCCTTTTTATTGTTATTTCCTTTGGTTCTTTGTAGCTTTCTTCTTCTTCTTCTTCTTTTTTTTTTTTTTATCTTATTTTCACTTCTATTTTAAAGTAGCTCAAGCTCAAGTACAAATAAAACAACACCAATTATCTTTATTCCACTAATAACCTTACCCATTATTTTGAGATGCATTCACCCTGATTGCCAACTTCAGATTACACCTAATTAATGGCTTGTTATAGAAGTCTTTGTTTTCCAAATCAACCCAATAAACTTCTCAGAACCCGTATAGCTTTGCATCATTCACAAGGTTTTTAATCAAATTTTTAGTTTGTCGGCATTGGGCCTAGACTCTACAATTGCTGGAAAAGCCCAAACTAGACGATAACTAGAGGCCCACAAAGCCTATCCGTTTTAAGTAGTTGGGTCGGTTTTGGTTGTCCGAGTGGCCCACGGGCCATTAGCCGTAACATCGGGAGAACTGAGGCTTTTATTCTAATTCGAAGAAGGAACAATTGGACTTTATGGAAATAAAATTCTAAATGGCGCCAAAAAAAAAAAAAAAAAAAAAGATATATATTAGCTGGATAAAATAAAACAAATAAAATTTTACGAGGAAATAAAAAAAATAGCTAGAAAAATATTAATATTCGATTAGAGAGAGCGAACGAACGAGCGCGTTTTCCACTATAACGGCAGCAAAAAAAAAAATTTTGTTGTGAGATTATTCGAGAAACAAGAAGAAGAAGAAGAAGAAGAAGAAATAGCTAAACCGAGAGAGAGAGATGGCGACGGGCAGCGATAGGGCGGCGTTTGAGGTTTGCAAAGGCATCAATGGCCTCGACAAGGTGGTTCTCCGGGAGGTGCGCGGCAGTTCCGTTGAGGTAGTATTCTCTCTCTCTCTCTCTCTCTCTCTCAAATGCATGTCGTCTCGTCCTCGCAGTACTCTCATTTCCTCTTTTCATCGCGCGATTTCAGTTTCATGTCTCCTTAATTTGTTGAAAAGGACTCACGATCTCATCATTGTTTGATCTTTCACTCGACGCATCTCCAATTCCGCTTTCTTTTTTATCTCTTTTTATTCTTCATATTTTTTAGGCACGCATAGTGTAAAAACTTGCAGATCTCTTGCTGGATTCGGTTAGTTTCTTTCTTCTTCTGATTTTGTTTTCCGTTTTTCGTTTGGATTTTTTTCTTTCCTGCTTGCTTGCTTTCTTTGCTTTCTTTGTTTTCTTACTTGCTTTCTTGCCGTTTTTTTATTCTTCGTTTGGCAAGTTTAGTTAACAACCTTTGGTTCCATGGCTAAAAACATAGATGCTTGAATATTGAATAATTAATCGACAAGGCTTCTTGCATTCTGCATTTCCATGCATTTTTGTACGGTTATGCCGGTGGTGTCAGATGTCATTTTCAGTAATTTTTTTTAATCGGTGTATAGAGATAATTTATTGTGTTTGTGTTTATAATGGGAATGGGCTTGTGTGTATTTTGAGATGGATCTGTTATAGTTCTAGGATTGTCATAAATTGGATAAGTTTATTGAGGCATAACTATGACTTGATTCCACTCAGGAGAGAGTGTTTGGAATTTTTATTTTCGTTGTTTATTGGAGAATTAAAAGAACAACTAAGGAAGCTGTCCTTCAAAATTAACCCAACACTATCCTTCTCCAAGAAAGTGAAGAGGGGCACATAGGCCTATTATGAACCCCTACCCCTGTATAGTGTCGCAATCTAGCAAGATGGTCTGCACAGTAATTTGCTTCACGATGGCAATGGAATACTTTGCAACACCAATTCCTATGAATGAGAGCACAACCATCCTGTAACAAAGCAGCACAAGGATGGGCTCATAAGTCCTGCATCCTCAACATTATGAGTGTTGGGATTTCAACCACTGTTAATGTAGCATGTCTAGTTCATGCTTAACTAAAGTGCTTGTGTGTGAGACTTCACTGGTTTTCTATTTAAGATCATCTTGTTTGTAAAAAGGCATATTCGGATTGTACATGCATCAATTCTATTTTGTTCTTTGCTTTTATCATTTAAATGCTGGATGTCACAAACATATTCCTGTTCATAATTTCCTACATATATTTCTTCCTGTTTCTTATTTCACGATTTCATCAATGCTCATCCACTTCTTGTTTTTCTAGGTGTATTTGTATGGGGGTCATGTCACATCTTGGAAGAATGACCATGGAGAAGAGTTGCTTTTTCTCAGCAGTAAGGTGCTATCCAATATTCAAATTATTTTGTATTGTTTGTGTTCATGAAATCCACTACCAAAATATTAATTACATGGTATTCCATCATGAAAACTCTTGTGCAATATGTAAAATAGAGAGACATCCCTTCACAATAGGAACTGACATTACATGGTCTGGAGAGGGTTAGATGCATGTGGCCTTCTCGCTGCGCCCTGCTTTATTAGAGGATGTTTCAATGGCCTAAGCCTGTCGCTCCTTGGACTGTTGGAGTAATTTTATCATTATACCAAGGCTTACCTTCTAAAATTCTTTTGCATTTCTAGTTATCAAGGAAAAGGTTGCATGCTAGTAGGTTCTTTTGCAAAATTGACAAACACGAAATGCATGCAAATGCAATTGTGCAGTCTCCCATAATATTGTCTTTTTGTTGGATTTGCTGTGTTATGAATACATACTGATATTCTGTTATTGACTGGTAGATGCAAAGGGAAGAATAATGGTTTTCTAGTAATGTAGTGCTACATAGTATCTTGATTTAAGTTTATTCTTTAATCTTTCACTGCATCTAACCTTTTTATGATCAGGTGATTTGTATTTCTTGTACTGTTGAATCCTGGAATGGAAGAAATTTAAAATAAAAAGTGTAGAAAAAGAGAGCCAACTTCAGTAGGTATTCATCTTGATGGAAATAGTAGGTTTAGCCTCAGTACCATTTGCCATGGGCTAATTGGCAGTTGATACATCCATGGGTGTGGGGATATTTGTACCTATTGCTTTCCCTAAATGGTTCTAAGGATTGGTTATGTTCTGCGGCGACTTTGTCCTTACTTTGTTAATGTCTTGTGCAGGCTGTATTTAAACCCCCAAAGGCAATCCGTGGAGGCATTCCAATATGCTTTCCTCAAGTATATAAATCTCCTACAATTCCTCATTTATTGGTTGATTGAAGTTTATCTTTTTGTCAAGAAAGTTTTTTCTGTAAATGCAGTTTGCTAGTCATGGTTCTCTTGAGCAGCATGGATTTGCCAGGAATAGACTTTGGAGCATTGATACTGATCCACCTCCTTTTCCAGTAGTTCCTTCTAACAAGACCTTCATTGATTTGATTCTTAGGCCCACTGAAGATGACTTGAAAATCTGGCCTCACAGGTGGAATACTTGAGTGTTTTTTTTTTTTGGCTTCCATATTTTAATCTTTCACAAAGAGTTATACAAAGACACATATTATGACATATTTTTCTTTGCCTTTAGCTTTGAATTCCGTCTGAGGGTAGCTTTGGGACCTGGAGGAGATCTGATGTTGACGTCTCAGATCAGGAATACCGGCAGTGATGGAAAGCCTTTTTCATTCACATTTGCATATCACACCTATTTTTCTGTTTCAGACATCAGGTGATAATTAATAAACTTGGCTCATGCTTTTTTCTTTTGTTTTTTCTTCTTCCTGCAGCCTGCTTTTCCAGTATTAATATGGTCATCCTACTATTTATGTACATAATGTGCAGACTTAAGCTTATTCCATATGTAGAAGTTGCTTTCTTTCCCCCAGTAACCATGTCTATCAATTCATCTAGTTGCATCCCATCATCCATATTTTATATACAACATTAACCTCCTAGCACTTTTTAAACCATGACCTGAGAACAGAAAAAGTGATGTAATTAATTCTGTTATAGGTTTGCTGATGCATGATAGAATCTTAGAATAATTTATTATTTTGTATTTGCAACAGCAACAGTGTATTCTAGTAAGTCAAGAACTATTGGCAGAAAATTCTGGATCATTATTTTGTAGGAATAATCTATTTGTTATACCACATCTACAATCCTTTGAATTCTTATAATATGATAGATTTTTGAACGGAGGGGTTTGAATATATTGCCTTGACTCTATCTTGAATGGTGAAATTTTGGGTAATTTAGGTATTGTTTGAAATACTCGGATTCTAAATGATTTCATTACTTTTAAATTAATGCATTTTCTTCTGTCCAGTGAAGTTCGGGTTGAAGGTTTAGAGACACTGGATTATCTTGACAATTTACAGAATAAAGAGCGTTTCACTGAACAGGGGGATGCAATAACATTTGAATCAGAAGTGAGTTAAGCATGCTAGGTGTTTCAGCATGTGCTTCTTGAAGGACTAAGGTAAACTGAAGATGTAACATTTCTTGTTTGTTCTTTTTTTCATAGATTGATAAGATATACCTCAGCACCCCAACGAAGATTGCAATCCTGGATCATGAGAAGAAAAGGACGTTTGTTCTACGCAAAGACAGACTTCCAGATGCTGGTGAGATTGACAATTTATGCTGTTCTTTTTCAGTACGTAAGTGGGCCTGGTTTCTATGGTACATAAGTGAGACTTTTATGGCTATGATGGGGTTGAACAGTCAAGGGAGATGTGCTCCTGTACCCAAAAGTCAAATGATGAAATGTTTTCTTCTTACAAGTTACACGAAACTCATTTGCATTTATTCTGGTCCTTCCACTCTCCCTGTTTCACTGTATCCCAAATTTGGACCTTCTAGATTACTGTTGTGGTGGTAGGTATTTTACTTTCATCTGAATGCTTTTCTGTAATTTTAGGCACTGGTTACTTTCCAAGTGTTACCATTTTTTTGTGGGATTTAAATCTGCCAACCTTTTAATCTTTTAACTAAGGAAAGCATTTGAACAGATCTGTACATATGCAAAGTTGAATCTGCCTTTGTGGGTTAGCTTTGGGTGGTTTAGAATAATGGGGAGACTTAAAGACCACTCCTTGATCTTTCGTTGGTTTTTGTGCCTTGATCTAAATTGTGAAGCTGGAGTGGTTTGCTAGGACACCTTTGCTTTATGCTTAAATTATGAAGTCTTCCGTCTAGTGTTTTTTAATATGAAGTCGCAAAGCATTTTGAGTTTATTTTGCCCTGTATTATCTTTCCTCAAGTCAGTACTCGAGTATTAATTCTGCGCCCTTTTTTCCCCATTCCTTTCCATCTCTTGCACGCAGTGGTATGGAATCCATGGGATAAGAAGGCAAAGGCAATGGCTGATTTTGGCGATGATGAATACAAGCACATGCTGTGTGTGGAGGCAGCTGCTATCGAGAAACCCATCACACTAAAGCCTGGCGAGGAGTGGAAAGGAAGACTGGAGCTCTCTGCTGTACCTTCGAGTTACTGCAGTGGACAACTTGATCCCCGGAGAGTTCTAGATAGTTGAAAGATCCATTTGTTTTGGTCTATAATTTCTGTATAGCTACACCAGCTGAAAGTATAATCGGGCAGTTTTGAATGTTCGGTTCATGAACTGGTATTTCACCTTGTCGTTGATGTATCGAGTATATGCTTTGCTTGGGCAGATGATCTTTGGATATTTGTAATTCTTGTACAAACACTGCTGTGGATGAGTCTTTTTCTATCTCCACTTTTTCTTTTTTTTGGACCTCTGAATTCATGTCCAGTAGATACTAATTGCGTGACGGAATCAGGTGAATTCAAGCCTCAACGCGTGCAATGATCAATAGACGCATTTTTCCTCTGGGTGCAGCTAACCCTACTCCAGGGATCAAGGCCTGTGATCTTTGATTTAAGTATGAGAAGTGGATGAACCATAAATAAAGAAAATGGTGGTCCTTCTTCAACAAATCGTGTTAGCGTTATAACGTTGTGTGAATTCTTATCCCAAAAAGAAAATATAGAAAAATAGTTTTTGAAGTCCGGCATAAATTTTGAACCTGTAATTAATGTGGTTTAATTATGGCTGATAGCTTTTTGTGACGATTAAAATTGTTTGTAATGGAGTCCGTTTGTTTGCTTCGATCGTAGTATTGAAAGGTATTGGGGGTAAATTGAGATGTTGAATTGTGAGCTAGAAATAAATTTGAAGAATCAAAATACCTGAGATCAAAATTTTAATAAATTAATCAAAAATATCATTTATACAAAAAAAAAAAACCTCAAAAAATTGAGTTTGTATGCTTGTCAAAATTTTTTTAAAAAATTAAAATTAAAATGTAACTGATTTAATTAATTTAATTAATATTAAATTAATAAAACTAATATTTATATTAATTATATAAAAATATTAATAGATAAAATATAATTAAATATAAAATTTAAGTATTATATATTATATTATATATATTTTATTAATATAATATATATATATATATAATAAAATTAAAAATTTTAATTAATATAATATATTAATAAATATAATTAATTTAATTAAATATATCTATTATTTATATTTTTTTTATTTTAAATAATTTATATAATTTTTTTTATTAAAAATAAAATATTTTAATATAAAATAAATAATTTAAATTAAAAAATAAATATATAATATAATATAATATATAAACTTCATATATTATAATTAAAATATAAATAAATATAATATATAAATATTTTTAAAATTTTTATGATTTATAATTAAAAAAATAAAAAATTATGAAATAAATTATTATTAACTTTAAAAAATTTTAAAAATAAAAAAATTATAATTAATGTTTGAAATTTATTATTTTTTAATATTTTATTAATTATTAAAGATAATCAAATTGAATATATATATTAATTATTAATTTTTAAAATTAATAATTTTTTAAAATAAAATAAATTAAGTTATAGTTTAATTTTAAATTTTATTAAATTAACAAATTGATTCCGTTTGTCTAAAAAAACCATGATGCACACCGATTTTTGTCAGCAACAGTGTGGGAGCAGGAGGTGAGCCGCAATCAGAACAGGCAACGCCAACGCAAGGGAGGCAGAATGAAGCTGCGGGGGATCTGCGCGATGGGAGTCAACTAAGGTCCACCACCATCAGGGCCCACGCCGGTGCACATGTAATGCAAAAATTCCCACACGCAACCATTTTCCTCGCCTGCACAAATCCAAGGTCCAAGGCCAGTGTGTGGACACGAGACCAAAGTCCCGCCGGATCAGCTTCGTCAGACTCCCACCAGCGTTGTTGTCCTCATGAGTAGACAATGAGGAAAAACATCATCCCTTTTTTTGTCTTTTATTTTTTGAGTATGTGTGAGTGCGTCTTCCACGAACTGGGAAAGCGCGGAATTCGAATTCCAGGTCTATCGTCAAACTTTGCTTGGATGACCATTGCGTTAGCCCCAACCAAAATTCCACCTGCTCTTTAAATCTTTTCAAATATATATAATTAAATATATAATAATAATAATAAGAAATTTTTTAAATCCATAACCCAACTCCCCTAATTCATTGGGCCCAAAAGAGCCTAATCCCACCCTGATGAGAGGAGAGCAGCATTTAATGTAGCATTTAAAATAAAAAAAAGGGGTAGGTGTGATCTTAATTGATGACGTGTCTTTCTAACGTCATCGAGATGACGTGGAGAAAAAGTACGAGTGACCCCAAGGGGAAACTTTTCCGTGTAAAGTTTATACTTTTCTTCACAAACTTAAGATGGAACCCCTGTCTCCGTCTCCTCCAAGATTCTTATAAAGATGTGCTTATCTTCTTACTTGACCCGAGCTTTATATCTCACTTAAGAATCTCACTTAAAATTAAAAATTGAGTTATAAAAATAAAAATTTAAATTTATTATTGAAGTGTTTCATAAAATTAAAAATAAAAATTTCAATTTTTTATTATTGAAGTGTTTCATAAAATAAAGTAAAAAACAAAATCTTTTTAGTTTTTTGAGCAAGTAAGGAAGAAGAAGAAGAGGAGGGGACTTCGTGCCTTTTGCTGCGGGAAACACCACAATATGTTGGTGGTGGACGCTCATCTTTTGACCCAACTTGAAAAGTGGACGCCCAGCTTTTGACCCAACTTGCAAAGATTTTCTTTTATTGTAAAGTAAGAGCCTTTAGTTTATCAAGAAGGGCTGTTTAAATCCACCTTTAAGTCGAATTGTTTAGAATATAAAAGTCTAGGTTTATAAAACACAAAGACTCGATCTGTTTACATGAACTTTATCATTTACAAGTTTAAATTTTTAAGTAGACATGAAGTTTTGTGATATTATTTTGACCCGGATGATCCAATGCCCTGGAAATTAGCATATCTCAACCACCATAGGAAGACAATTTTGTATCTGGAACAGAGGAAGGAAGGTACCTTTACAATTTGTCACAACCTGTCACCAAGTTTAGATCACAGAGAAAAGCACATCTGGGGTAATCCAGAAAGGGTTGTTTTGCATAATGAACAAACATCACAATCACGCTCCTGTAGCCACCAGAAAAAAATTTAAAAAAAATCTAAGGCCACTACATGAAACAGAAACAGAGTAGTCCATAAAGATTGCTCCATTTGTTAATGTGCTAAGCAACTAAAGCTAAGGTTTAAATCATTGGGGCGTCATGCAAAGTGTACGATTCATTCATTATAGGTCTCAGAACATCAAACGTGACAAGACAGGTCCAGGAAATCATTTCCATCATGCAACTCATGAAATCTTTTTTTTTATTAAGTTGATGAATGGCCATACATCCTTTTCACAATTTTCACACTTGAAGCCCTTGCAGTCTATGATGGGAGTTTAGACCCTCATATTTGGAGCAGCTCGTTGGCGGAGACCCAGAACCGATCCAGAATCCAAAGGTCAAAAATACCCGTATTTGCGGCCGAATAGCCCGAATGATGTTAACCCCTTAAACGTGACAAAAGAATTTTCCCTAAATATACGGATATGAAAACAAGCATGGCATCATAGCTTACACTCACTCTCTGGTCAAGAGCGTTGTCAAACACTCGGCAACACGAGTAAGCAGCCGCGGCCCGTGAAGCGACCAAGATGAGAAACAGAGCCGTTGTTCCAAATCACTGAAGAGCGTGAAAACACGCTCGATTGTGTCGAAGCATTCAAACGCCTTGGCGTTGAAAGTCGTTTTCCCCTGTCCCCCCACAGAGCCATTGAGTTTGAACGCCGCGTTAACTCTATGGCCTGTTACACCAACTCATTGAATAACACGGCCAATAATTTGATACCCTTCTAACATTCATAACTTTTCAACTGTTTTTTTGTTTTTTTCCTTTTTTAAAAAAAAAATTCCCTTCATCGAAAATCACAACGGGAATCCAAATATTTGTGAAAGAGGGTGAATTGGTAAGAACAATTTCTTTTGTTTAGATGTGATGAAAAAATGGTGCTTGCCATTTTGTAACTTGAAATTATAAATGAAATGGGGTTTTCAAAGTGAAAAGTATAGACATACACACAACCGTGTGAAAGAATGTTCTGTCCAATTTGTATTAGTAAACGTGTGAACCGCGTCCGAGAGAGTGCATCGCAATGAAGATGGCATGGGTCACTGCTAGCGGGTGAGCGGAAGGGTCAGGTTGAAGCAATAAAAAGAGACCTGGACGGTTGGGGTGATTCGAGGAAGCCAGCTCAAAAGGCAAAGAAACCCGAGACTCCACGTCACGCGGTTCAAAGCTGCCCAACGACGAATTGGGTCGCAGAAATCTCTCCCCACCTTCCAACTTCCACCTTCCCCGGACACTAAGGCCACGATATAAAAAGGAGCAAAATTGACAAAAACGAAACCCCACCACCGATTCAACAAAATCATCTTTCTTTTTCTTCTCTGTTCGTCTCTCTGTTCACAGTGCAAAATTTCAATGGACCACATGGAAAATATTGGCGATGAGTACCAGAATTACTGGGAAACCAAAATGTTTCTCCAAAATGAAGAGCTTGATAGGTTGTTTTATATTCCTGCTTGAACTTTTGTCTACTTTTTATGTTTTTTTGTATCTTTTTCCCGTCTTCTTGGTTAAGTTTGTCAGAAGGCCTTACTTGGGGGATTGGCGTCTTACAGAAAGTTCTTTTTTTTTTTTTTTTTTATTTCTTTTGAGGCAGCTGGGCAATGGAAGAGGCGTTTTCTGGGGGGTACGAATACGACTCAAGTTCTCCGGACGGAGCAGCTTCGTCGGCGGCCTCCAAGAACACAGTTTCAGAGAGGAATAGAAGAAGGAAGCTTAATGAAAAACTGTTTGCACTTAGATCAGTGGTCCCCAATATTAGCAAGGTGACGCAATGCAGCTTCTTCCATTCCTTCCTCTTCCATTATTGCATTTATTATAATTATTATTATTGTTATTATTTTGGTTATAAATTATTTGATCATATTCTCTAATTTGACTGCGAAAAAAGAAGTAGAAGAACAAGAAAACATTTGTTTTACTTTCTTGACGAATTATTTTAGATGGACAAAGCTTCAATAGTCAAAGACGCCATTGATTACATTCAAGAATTGCACGAACAAGAGAGAAGAATTCAAGCTGAGATTATGGAACTTGAATCCGAAAAATTGAAGAAAACCCCAGATTACGACTTCGAGCAACAGATGCCGGGCTTGCTGAGATCAAAGAAAAAGAAAATTGAGCAATTCTATGGTTCTTCTGGTGGATCAGCAAACTATCCCATTGAAGTTCTTGAGGTATAATAGCATTCACACACACACACACACTCTCTCTCTCTCTCTCTCTCTGTCGCTGTGTGGATTGATTAATGGTTAATGATTGATGCTGATTACCTAATATGATTAGTTGGTGATTGGTGGGGATGTTAATTTTAAGTTAAAATTCAATAATTGCAGCTGAGAATTGCTTACGTGGGAAAGAAAACAGTGATGGTGAGCTTGACATGCAGTAAAAGAACAGACACAATGGTGAAACTTTGTGAGATGTTCGAATCTTTAGAACTCAAGATCATTACAGCCAATATCACTACTGTCTCCGGCTGGCTCCTGAAAACTGTTTTTATCGAGGTCTCTCTCTCTCTCTCTCTGTCTCTCTCTCACATGCACACACTCACACACACATACACACATTCCAATAGATGCTGCTCTGGAAAACATCACTTCCCACTTTTGTTTTTGGGGTTTCACTAAATTTCTTTCGGGAAGTCTCTACTTCTTGGCTGCAAATTTGACTGTTTGAGCAAAGACTTGAGGCCTCCTAAAGAAGTTTTTTTGTTTTTGGTTCTTTATTTTTTCTTACCTTTAGTCAAAAAAAAAAAAAAAATATATATATATATATATATATATATTTAATAATCCCTTTAAAATTTGTTGGTTTGTTAATTATTTAAATCGACGTATGAAATTTTTAATCTCTCACCAGTAAAAACCAAATTGCATCTATTCACATCTTAGTTGCCGTACGACTGCTGGAATCCTTGATTTAACTTGTATGGTATAGGAAATCTTAGCACTGTGCTGAGGTCAATAACGAATTAAAGAGTCCATAACATATTTTTTATCATTTCGTTGATGTGTTCAAGTTAGTATTGAGATTTTATGCAGAGCTCTAGGTAGACTCTAAGGTGAGCGAATCATTTCCCATAAATTGAGAAATCGAGCGAATAGCAATTTGGGCAAAAAGCGTTAATAATTCTGTGGCTCAAACAAAGAAAAGTGAGAGGTAAGGACCCCATTAAAGTTTTGGACTTTACACAAGCATAAATCTTGTCCCCTTCTTGCAAAATCCGAAAAATCCAAACTTGCATTGTCCCTTTAGGAGACTAAAGTTATATAGGGTTTGAAAAGGGAAACAGCGCAAAAGCCTCATGGCCTCCAAGAGGAAATGCATTAGAAATGGACTTTAGATATAGATTTAATAAGTCACTTTCACAATAATCAATCACTCCTGCCCCTGCGGGCAGCCAGCATTAGAGCTCCTGGATAATGTACTCTCTAAGCTTGTCAGCCACCCGCTTGAATCTCATGTTGATGTATATATCAAAAAAAGAAAAAAAAAATAAATATAATAACTTAACGATTTAAGTCGAAATAAATAAAAATAGTAACATTAATTTATTTTAATAATACGTCATTAGTTTTTGCAAAATGCTTTATTTAATTGAATTGTGCAGACTTTCCAAGCGTTCAGATTGTAAGAAACAAACATTTAATGGCCGTTATCCTCTCTTGGTGTATTCCAACAATTTGGCACCTAGCAGAATCAATGCAAGATTGGTGACAATATTTATTTTGTTAATAAATACGCTTGCTGAATTTTTATTGACTGGCTTCTAATGAATTTTTCTGTGGCGCAAATGCTCATTGAATTTTAGGGTTTGAACTTTTGGGTCATTTACAATATTTTTTTTTTTGGCACAAAATGCGGGCGATCTAGAATCTTTGAAATAATGTCTCACAAGATAAAAGAAAGAGAGAGAGAGAGGGGAGGGAGCCACGTCGGGTCTAAAGAAGGCCAATGGGCCCGTGAGCCGTGTGGTGATGCTGTCCTTCAGTGTGTTAGGGGGCCCACAACTTTTCCGCTGTCAAGGATCTCTGGGTCACCGTGTCATCCTTCAAGATCTGACCTTTCGGTTTTTGGGAGGGCGGGGCATAACAATAATGAGATGAACCCCATCTGCTTTTAAAATTGTGCAGTTGCTTTGCTTTTGCAAGTAATTGACTTCACGTCGCTAACGATAAGAGTCTAATTATTGTCTTGCAGGCAGACGAAGAAGAGAAAGATAATCTGAATATAAAAATAAAGGCAGCGATTGCGGGCCTCACTGACCCTCAAAGTCCAATGAGCGTGTAATGTTAGCTACAATTAATAAACCAATGTGGATGGATGGTTGGAAGACCAATGGAGACAAGTGCGTTCTTCAATTTGTTGTGCTTCTTATGTTGTCTTCGGATCTTGTAAGGGACTGTAATTTTGGGTTGGTCTTCAACTCTCTCTTTCTCTATCTGGTTTTTTTTTTTTTTTTTTTTTTTTGGTTCATGAAAAAATGAGAGTTGTAATGTAGAAATTGTGTGTCACGCTGGCTAGAAATAAAAGGGACTTTTCTGCTAAGTCTTTGTCGAATCGAACCAAACCAATCGACCTTATCCTTTTGACCGGAAAAGACCGAACTTTGCTTTAAGCAAAAGTGACGCCGTTTTCTATTGGTTGTCTACGGGCCGCAGAATAGAGGAGGTGAACGAACGGCTCTGAAACGCCCAAATGGAATCTTTGATGGCTCTGGCCGTGCTTCTTCAGACGACGACGGCGATGAACAGAACGGCTGCCAACAAAACCACCACGAGCACCGATGTAGCTCGGCGGCTTCTCCGAAGCCAACCTCTTAACTGCCTCTGAGGGCCGAATGTTTATTGTCTCCAAAGCTCAGTTCGTCTCTATTTGCTTCAATTCCTCAACCCACTAAAACCCTTATTTCTAACGCTAATCCCAAGAAGGTCGTTCAATTCAGGCCCTATTTTTATACCTTCTACCTCAAATCCATCCAATCTCGACGAAGACGACGAAGAAAACGAGCGGCCGCGGCTGCCTCCGTCTTCTTCATCTGTCAATCATTCTTGTCCAGCCATTCCTCCTATGAGGCTAATCGTGTGGGTTATGAATTGGGTTTTAGATCAAAGTGGAGGGATTTATGATAGTTATGGTAGTTACGTGAGTAATGAATTGGCAATTGGCGAACACATTGGTTGGCAATGTCGGAACTTTCTGCATTGGGATGCTTTTTTTTCTTTTTTTCTTTTTTTTTTTATAAAAAAAAATCCAATTTTGATTTGCTTTGTGAAGATTAGTTCACTTTTGTCTGAAAATTGTGATCTAGACATTCATATATAATTTGATAGGTATGGACACATACTTGCCACCAACTTGCATCCACATAGAGACTGAGGCATTTGCATCCAAATTGGGTTTTCGGAATACTCACGAAAGCTCAAAACCATGCCAAATATAGAAGTTGATTTTAACGAGTTACTCTTTTTTGATGAGATGAAACCCCCTGCTGCGAATTCCTACTCTGTTCGGTTCACTCTCTTTTTGCTCTATTGTGCTTTTTTCTTTCCAATGGCAGCCTTCATTCTGTTCATTATTTTTTTCTTGAAAAAAAAATAAAAAAAAAGCTTTAGTGGTATTATGCTACATTATTGGGCTATGCATGTGCAAATTGACAGCTCGATGGCATTTAAATGTGATGATTGCCTATGGCACATTGAAGCTCGTGTACTCGGCAAAACTACCCAACACATTTTTTATTCCAAAAGCAAGTCTTTTGGGGCCTTGATACCGTATACCCCAATTGCCAGCTAAAAAAATTCAATTCGTCATATCACTCTCTGTGAAGTGAAATATTCGGCAGATAAACTTGCAAATAACTCGAACAGATTAAATCAGTTACCAGAATGTTATTACGTGATAAATATTTTAAAATGTATAGAAAACTGGCATCCAACACAAGAAGTACATACCAGGTCACCAGCAAGACTGTCGGTCAATTTTTGAGCAGCTCACCAGCAACATCCTTGTAGCTGACTTTCTTCTTTTTCACAGGCTTGGAATCGGGCATTTTATCTGGATTTTCATTATCAGGAGTTGGACTTATAATTTCTGCTTTTTTCATTCCAAGGCTTGGAATCATATCAACCAACATGGCATGAACTGGATCAACCATGACTTCAAGTTTCTCAGGCTTTTCAATCTCCTGATCACAAAACTTTTCACCCATTTCAATATCAGGAGCTTCCCCAATCCATTCTTGTTGTCTATGGCTTCCGCCTGTTTTAAAACCAGTAGTATTAATGAATGCTTCTTTTATTTGATCTTCAGCAACCTCTTCCTCAGCAACCTTACCTTTGTGCTTCACCATTTGGGTTTCTTGAGGTTCTGAATTGTCCTTAGAAGCCTTCGAAGCCATATCGTAGATTCCACAATCTTGTTCGACCGTTTCCCCTCCTTCATTTGTCCTGTCATCAGAAGAACCTGTTTCATCTGATTTGTCCTCACATATTTTAGCAGGCCTATTTACAACCATTGCCTGTGTTCTTCGAGCTTGACTGACATTTGATTTTCCTCTCTTCATACTTCCACTAGGTCTCCCTCTTTTCCGTTTTCCACCTCTCTGTGATGACAACAATGTTTTGGAACCTTCCAACAAAACATTTCCTGCTCTCTTATGGGTTATATCATCATCAGATAATGGTAAAATCGGTAATATCTGTTTTGTAGCACCAGCTGCAGCAGAGGGAGCTGGTTCCATATCTAGGTCAGTTTTGCTGGAACAAAAATAAAAGGAAAAAAGGAGAGTGATGAAGCAGACAATATGAAATATTAGCAGTAGTTAAGGCATTGTCGTTGAACAGATTCTAACAATAATTTCCAGGGTGAAAGTATCAAAGTCCAACTAAAGAAATGACCACATACAGGTGATTCTTTCTACGATTGACTCTTGTGTCACCATTTTTAATCTCCAATATCCAGCTTGGAAACAAGCATTGCATTCTTCATGACAATTATCCATAAGAACATATTTCATCCAAGTTTAAAAATTGACTCTCACATAAGTCACAAACTAAGACTGAAGTAATGGTTGCCATCCAATTACACTGTCATCATAGTTGAGAGGACTACCCACCAGTCAATGGTCAAAAAAGCAATATATATAGAGGGAATTCTAAATGTGCTTTAAGATGTGGGAAGGGTCATAGAAGGTAAAGACAGCATTCTAGCATATTTGTGTTCAAGTGCAATAACTTATTTCACTTTGGTTTTATTAGCCACTATGTTGACTCTCAACTTCAAGTTCTGGCTAGCAATTGATTTTTCTTCTCTTAGTAGTTATAAACAGAAGACCTCAGTTTCACCTCTTGCACACCAAAATGATTCCTCCAGAAGAAAAATATCATATTTTCCAATAAAATTCCTGCACCTGCTTTTAAAGAGCAAGGATCTGGATGCAACAATATCTGCAGGACTCGATCGATAAAAGCTTAGTACCTTCAAACTCAGAATGTCAAGCCGATGCCTCTATTCAAAATTCAACATGCAGATAATTTCTTTTTTCTGACAGAAAAGGCAGAAGAGTCTCCTACAATTTATCAATGTCTTTAATTCCTTTCCATCCACCAAGATATCACAAATAAATTTCACCATTTTCTACCATCCAAGTTCCTTTGTCTGCAGGAATTTTTCTAAATCAAACCTTCAATAACATACCCTTCAATATGAGATCCTTGTAAATGTCCAAAACCATCAACATTCTCTCAAACCCAGCTCCACCTCTTCCAACATGTTTGTATGCAAAACACACCAAATTACCGGGGAATCGGTACCACCAATTATTAACCCTCTGGCAAACTAACTCAGTACTTCACCCCAGGACATTTACACCAACTAAACTGCTAAATCCCTAGCCTAATTTTGTTTCCCAAAAAGCTGGAAGAAGCACTCAAGTCCAAGGAATCCTAAGACTTGCTCTCAGAAAAACAGTGTAGCTTGAAATGCATGTCAATTCTCAGTCTAAATCTTATTAATGAGACTCCAGAAAAAGAGTAACTTTAAGCATAAATAAGAAGTGTAGAAGCAGAAGTTTATTCAAGATCTTAAAATCATGGAATCCAGGGGCTGTTGGAGACTGATTGATCTTGTAGAAACCTCCACATGATCTTTACAAAGGATGCTAAGGCCTTCCTCCTGTGGAGAGCAGCATTGAAAGCAATGTTGTTTGAGATGGTAAATTATTTGTGATGCAGCTGTCTCAATTACATTTGGTAAAGGAGAGATGGTTTCAGGCAGACATAATTCACTCTGAAGGGAAGAAATTGTTGACTGAATGATGATTCTTTGCATGAAAGTATTTGCACTGTCAGCAATGCTTTCCTTACTTAGAAGTTTGGCGATACACAGTAGAGCATTAGCTAAAGGTATATAATAAACAAATGCTGGATGCAAATTCTTATCTGAGTAAAAGCATGCAGCATCCATGATTATAGGACAGTAGAGCATTAGCTAAAGGTATATAATAAACAAATGCTGGATGCAAATTCTTATCTGAGTAAAAGCATGCAGCATCCATGATTATAGGAGTACATGAACATTTTGACAATCAATGGACAACCTTTGGCTGCTTGTTCAAATTGACAATAATGTTGCAAGAAACTAATACCTAGAGCCCAAAAGTGTACACAGAGCCCAAAAGTGTACATACCCCATAAAGATAACTATAATTATCAGCAGCAACAACATAACAGCAACAAAAGCTATTAGTGCAGTAAGCATGCAGGAAACCACACATGTAGTTTATCAGACACAACTATCTGAATTAGATGCATAACAATGTGAAAACACAGGCACACACACATACACAGCTAACTGCTTTCATGATATGAAATTAATGGCACTTTTGAATCTCGCATGCTTCACCTATCAAACAAGTTATCTCATATTAATTGAAATAAAACTAAGACTGCCTAACTAAGACAGAATAGCAACTTGCTATGTTCCTGAATAGCAGCCAAGACAGACTGCAACATCAATTAGAATTAGATGCAAGACTCAAAATTTTATGTTCTCCAAATATGCAAGTTCATGAACCTTTTCTTTTTATTTTTGTTTTTGAAATAAGAGAATATTTGCCCTCACCATTCTAATATTTCTAACTCTTTAAATCCGCTGTGCTTCAAGCTATATGTGTCTTCTTGTAACTTCTGCTCTGCTTGCAAGCAGTCCTCCAACCATTGAGATCCAATCACATGCAACCTTGTATCCCAGAGAATATGTTTTTCTGCAGCAGTCAAACTTCACAAAGAGCATACAGAATGAAAAAGATCTTTATACATTTGAAATTGTGATTCACTATAATTAAGTAACCTGACAATGCATGAGACTACTGGTAAAAGACATGATGACATGAAATACCTCTTCACAAGAAAATTAAAATCCACAACTGATCCTGGTACCATCAAGACAACCAAATGAGTGGCATGGGCAAGATTATTAGTGACATTGCCACCACCCATGAGAACTTCAAGCTTTAACCTCCTCAATGCAAGTCCCAACAAAGATTCCCAATCAGGTGTTCTTCATGGAGGGAGTTTACAAAAAAATAACTCTTCAGGTAACAGAATATTTTTGAACAATTACCGCAACTATGCACAGAATAATTTAAAGTTATGACAAGTGATTGTCTTACAAAAAATGTCTTGAAATGAAGAAGTATATACAGCAGCTGTGAAAGCGACACCATTGATCCTTTGGACAGTACTTCTTCATATAGTCAACAGTGTTGGCACCTTCAGATGGACTTATGTTGCTTAAAAGCTGGGAATATTTATAAAAAAAAAAAAAATCCAGTCAATTAACCTTCTTTTCTCCAAAAAGATTCCCAATGTGCATCTCCAGCAGTTCCAACCAGCAAATATAGAAGAATCACATGAGACCAATGGCCTTCTTATGATTAGAACTTCCTCATTCACGTAAATGGTACATAGACACAAACATGTAACTATTTTCCATTATGATTTTCATAGATAGTACAGCATTAATGCATGAAGTACTGAAAATATGTGTGGAAGACCATATAACATTATACCTGTTTGATATCTCCAAGGTCAAGATCCCAGTAGTATGAGTCAGAAAATTCATCTATTTCTTCCTGTAACTTATTTCTAGATGCATCAGAAAGGAAGAGGAAGTACCTTGCAAATTTATTTGCAGTTAAAGTTACTGCTAATTCTTGTCATAAAAGGGACTGAAAATTATATTAAAAAGAAAATAAAGAAACAAAGAAATAAATCAGAGGAAAAGAATGCAAAACCAACTTCAGCTGTAAAGGGAGTAGCTTCTTTTGTGAACAACAATCCTGCACCCAAGAGTAATGAATAACATCTCCATGAACCTTTGCAGCCTGAAATTTAATCCCTGAGGTATTCATAATGATTATAAACATTTTGAGCTGTAACATATGTATGCAAATAAATGTCATGTGTTCTCTATATGCATGTGAGTGAGCATGTGCATCAACATGCGTGCATGTATATATGAGAGAGAGAGAGAGAGACCTTTGCTTTCAGCAGCAACACAGTGGGTAACTGAGTTATTTAAATTCATTGAGAAAGTTCCTCCATTCTCAGCAACCATTTTGTGCAAGGATTCAAGAGAATAGCCTGAAGGCACATTAACAAAGTCTGCCCAAGTTAAGGAAACCATTGATACACCATGTATCAAATGAAAACAAGCATACTATTAGGTGGTATATGATGCTTTAGAACTACAACATTTGAAGCTGGTATTGTTCCACATCTTGGCATTGTTGAAGCAAAGAAAAAACTGATACAAAGCAAGTTATTAGACAAATAAGGAAATGAGAAGTAACAACAATACAGTGTAAAAGCACCATCCAGTATCATGGGTTGAAAGACAAGGAAAAGCATTTTTATACTAGAATCATGAAATTGCAACTAGATAAATGGAAACAGGATAGTATGGGAGGTTGATATAAAGGCTCCATAGCAGAGGCCAAAGAAGCTGAAATCCAACACAAGGAAATTTTTCTCCAATCAGGCTTGTTCATTTCAATATGGAATTCAACAATCATGAGACAAAACAATACAAACACGAGGGAAGATGTGCCTAGAGGAACTGAAATCAAATGTCAAAAGGTATGCTACATACAATTTGAAAAAGCCAATACGGTATTCCAGTAGGCAAGAGAAATGAAGCAAGTAATTCAGTAAACTGCATGGAGGATACAGAACATCATATTTGAAAATATCAAGGTTTCCCCTCTAACATCAGAAACATCTGTCTGAATGAAATGTGATAGAACAACAGATGCATTCTGTTTCTCTCTCCTTTTAGAATATTTCACCTGTGTTGCTATGTTATGTTGCAAGCCTCCATACTCTTTCCCTTTTTGAGTGGTGCCATTACTCGAATGTACAAGTTCTATAAATGCTACATTAAGGAAGGGAAAGAAGTAAGCAAAAACTAATTAGAAACAAACTGTAGCTCAAAGCTTTGTTCATTTGGATGGAAAAGAATAAAAGCAGTAGGGAAAAAGAGAGGAGGGAATGTGACAGGGAGGAGGTGAGCCCTCCTTTCCTTACTCTCATTGCCCTTTCCTTTCAACCATAATCCTTCTAAACATAGGATAAGGAAAGTGTAAGGGGAAATACAAAGTCAGATAAACTCAAGTAAAATCACTTGCAGAGAGTATATTCTTACACTGCACATCAAGACATTCATGCCAAGGCTTGTCATATCTCACTCTGTCAATACGTGGAAATCTAAGGCTGTATGGTGCAGCAAACACCTGGAAGAATGGAGCAGAAAAAGACAAATCCATACCCAACACACATTGAGAGAAATTCAATCAAAATTACAGTGACAAACTTGGAGGCAAATCAAAGATTGATAGCTCTTGGTTGATAAATAAAATCTAAGAGCTGAACCTATGGATTGATTTTCTCCACATTTATTCTTGGTTTTTCTTCTGCATGTTGTTTTCAACTATTGGTGCTCCTTTGATGGCTCAAAGCTCCAAGAGATTCCACAAAACATCAGCACAGTCTATGCTGGCCCCAATAACATTTTTTTCTGGGAGGGGTGGTGGTGGAGGGGGGGTGTCCTCTTCTACATATCTCCAATATGTTTTTATTTTTTATTAGGTGCTGTGATTAAAGGGTATATCTGAGAGCGGAAACTGTTCTTAATAGAATGAACAGCAACATCAGAAAGATTAGATTAGATTAGTCCAGGTTAACTCTTACTCCATTTCACTTCTCTTCTACTTCATTCTTAAATTCCCAGAATTGTGTCCTACAGGTGTAAGTGGGCAAGTTGCATAGCATATCAGTAAACATGTGGTTCATCAGTATAATTACTATATAAAAATATCTGTTTCTTAGCATCAGTTGAGATAAAACAAAATATGACAGAAATAGAGGCACACCTCAGACCTAATAGTCCGAATATCACTAGTAATGGTAAGAATTACCGATCTGTAAAAAACAAGGAGCAAAAGCAAAAAACGTAAGTGAAAATGCTTATTATAAGTTATGAGAGTAGCAACAGTTATTCCCATCACTTTTTCTATGAATATAATGCCAAAAAATTAACAATTTCTTACTTCTCAGGGCTTTCAATCCAAACATCTGGTCTCTCTTTTGAATTATTTGTAACTTGGTAAAAACTTGGAGGTGCCTTCTTTGGGTACTCATATTTCCTGGAAAAAAAAAAAAAACAGAGAGAGAGAGATCATGCAGTAAATATTTTCTGTGGTGATGTAGAAATGGATGGACTCTTTGAGATTGCACAGGTATAAAAATCTTGCCTAGTGGCTTCTGCATCATAGAACTGACATAATGCTGCTAGGTATACTACTGTGGTTTTTACTTTTAAAAATATTCTCTCTTTTAGCTCAAAACCACAATTAGATTATATTCATGCCCAAAATCATAAAGCAAGCAACCACATAATAAATCTTAATATCAAAGCCATTTCAGTAGTGTTTAAACTTTCTAATGGGAAGTCATGGCATATGCCAAAGAACATATGGAAGACACGAACATATTGTAAAATCAATTTCCATACCTAAAGTAAGGCTTCAGCTTGGTTAGAACAGCCTCCAGCTCATCATCAGATAGCCCAGTGCCCACTCTGCAAAAGGAGATAAACCTACAGGAAGGGGGCAAAGGACTCAATGAAATAATGCTCTAATCACCGTTGAGCTTCTTCAACCTATAAATTTATACAAGGTGAATGACTTGAAACATGCCCCACAAATAATGTGATAACAAAATAAAAAATTTGACAAGCCACTTACTACTGAGTATTGGGTAGATTGCACCAGTCAACTTGGGTTCACACTAACAACAATTTAGTTTTTAGTTACGTAAACATGGCATACCCATTTAATCAGTAAATTGCATGGACAAGGACATGACCTATAATCTTGTAATAAACACGAAGTTAAGTAGGATTAAATTTGACTGCCAGAGATACTTGAATCAAGAACTCCCCCTTCCTAATTTCCACCAATACCATGTTGCTATGATAACAATAATATTGGCCTTGCTACCAAATTGGGATTCAATCCCTATTAAAACTTAAGGCATCTGTTAATACAATGAAGTAAGAGTAAAACAGACCCAGATGTGCACACATTTACCACAAGGTTATATTCCATCCGTTTGTCTATATTTTTGGAGGAGGGGGATGGGAGTGTACTAAGAGAAGTTGCCTCCATTTACTGAATTTTTTATAACTAATTCTTTCACTCAATATTTACACATTTTTAAATTTATGATGTCAATTCTATACAGAATCTGAATGGATAAAATGCAGTGAGAACTTGAGAAGATCATTTCATTTTCAAGGATAGAAAAGGAAGGAAAGAGATGAATTACTAAAGTATGTAGAATTTTAGATATCTAGGCAAATAAAAGAGCATGGAATTTATAAGTTAACAGCTCAATAGGTGGCAGATACTTGCCGTCTAGGGTATTCATTTGCTGAAGGATGCTCTGCTAGGCCTACCAAGAATTGAGCCACCTGCAATTTGAGAGAAACTCTTATCTCATATTTTTAGAGAGGGGGAAAAAAGAGTAAAATGCTAACACTCTGCCAATTCCTAGAGAAAATCAACAAGCAGTCCCATCTACAACAACTTTGCATACAGCAGTAACAAGGCCACCACACTGGACAATAGCTTGCATATTTCATATTTATTACACACACAAAAAAGAAAATTATTAATGGGAAGACTTAGGAAGAAAGATGGCAAACAAACCTCTCCTCCATGACGACCAGAGCCATAGTATCCTCCTACCAACAGAATATTGAAAGCAGATCTTTAAAGAAAATAATAAATTTCTTCAATGAGACAACTAAGAGAAGCAATTTCATACCTATGATAAGAACATCTAAGTCAGAACCAGCACGAATGTACTCGGGCTTCAGTTTCAACCACTTTCCACTCCGATCACTAGGTTCCCATTTGGAACCCAGGTCCTTTAACACAATGCCTTCATCTCTAAAATCGTTAAATAAAATAAAATAACTTCCAGAATATATAAAAAATAAACATTAAACACATGCATACATGCATTGCTAAATAGGTACAGAGAAAAATGTTACAATTTCCAAATATTGTAATTTGCTGCTCTGATTCTCAAGATTGCAATTGCAAAATACAATTTTGACAAAAGAAATGTCATTGAAGGACTTGAGAGTAGCACTAACTGATTGCATAACAGATATCAAAGAGGGGCAACCTCAACACATACATTCTATATATGTGCTTACATTTTCATGAGCCTTTCCGCACTGTCTCCCTACATGCACACCCAACTCTGTTCCCCCCACACTTATTCAATGTCCTTTGTAAGCAATGCCTCTAATTTCAACCAATGTGCATTAGTCAATCTCCACACACAATGTATCAAATGCAGAGCACAAGTATAGCTGTCAGTTTTTGCTAGTATTAATTATTAAATTCTTTATGCATGATAAATCAGTCACTTTTCCTAATTGTCAATTAATGTATGCAAAGAGTAAATAAGATAACATGTAAGGGGAGAGAAAAAGAGAGAGCAAGATAAAAATACAAGACGCAAGAAAAATCCTTGACAACTGAAGATTAGTCACTTTTCCTCAAAACAGAACAAATATTGTAAATCAGTGTGCACAAAGAGTTAATAAGATGATAAGTAAGGGGGTGAAAAAAGAGAGAAGCAAGATAAATAGAAAGACACAAGAAAACCCCATGACAACTGAAGGTTAATTATGACTCATTCAGCCAATGACATTACATAAAGATAACCAACCTGTTCTCAATGGTTTCCTTGAAAAATTCCTCAACACCATCAACATTGTGAGCAATAAGTGACCAACAAGGTTCTCCTGCATTATTTGCACAGTTGCCAATTTTAACATTACACAAAACCTACAACAGTTGTAAAGAAATTTGGTATCCTGATACCTAAGGGCTTGAGGAAATACATAAGCAATATGATAACTAGTACATACATTAGCAATAGAACCAAATTAAGCATGCAGTAGGAATGAAAAAGGGAAAAACAAAAATAAGATCTCAGGCCTTGATCTGCTGGAATAACACTGAAACATGCTTTAGATGATGGCCTTAATTTTTCTAGCCACTTACTGACAACAAGGTTTTGGGCTTTATGTCATTCTTCGGGCTTCATTTTTATGATTCACTTTGGTTTCAGGTTTTAATCGCATTAGCTAAAGTGTATTCTAAATTAGCTGTTCTAGCAAAATCCAAAGTAACTATTGTTAAAGTGAAAAACAAAGATGTAGGTTACTGTGTCATTATTGTCACATCTTGCAACTGGCCACTCGTCAAAAAAATTAAATTTCAGCCATCGCATCAATCTCCAAGCCCAGAGATTGATATTTTTCTTTCCCTGGAAATTTCATCTAATACAACAAACCAAAATAAAATGATCTCATTGCTTTATTATCCAACACCTCTTTAAATGCCCTCTTATGGTCACTGGTCAAGCTTAATGGCCATTCTACTAGGATAGAAATCTTTGAACAATTTGTGCTGAAGTCGTCACAATCATACTAATATCAAGGAAAATAATCAGTTAAAATCATTTAACAGAAAGAATCATAAATCATCTGAAATGATTTTGACTGAGCTCATTAGAAAATATTAAGTGTGTGCAATAGGACATATATAATCTTTACCAGGAAGACGATGGGCATTAAGACCTCCATTAGGTACTAATACCTCCAAACGACCCTTCAAAGGCTTCACAACTTTTCGGAGCAGCTCATGCCTTTCCTTCAAACTTTGGTGAATGACACTGGTATCTCTGAGATAAAGGATATCAAAAGCAACATCTAGCAGTCATGTCAAGGTAAAAGCTAACTATAACAAGGCTTATATGGGAGGATGTATTGAGCCACTGTGTGAAGCACTTGAAAAGCTGGATCTCAACTCGATATTAAGTTAAGGGACCCTGATGTACAAAGGATACAACATAGCTGCATAAGAAGAATATGTATTTTAGATTTGGAGTAGTGATCCCTGTTAAACTGAAAAGAGAAAACCCTGACAAAATTAAAATATCTGAAACAAAATGAAATACAACCTGTCTATCACTGTCAAACCCTTCCTTTGCTGCCTTCACTGTAAAAGGATAGTATGGAGCTATAAGTACCTAGTGCCGCAAAATATGGAAGAGAAAAAAGAAAAAGAAAAAAAGAAAAAAGAAAAAAAAAAAAAATAATAAAAAGAAAGAAAGGATAATCAGATGTTTAAAAACCTATTTCTTGATTTGAGCCAAAGTCGGCAAACCGATTCATAGCGGCATCCCAGACCAACATTTCACCATCAAGTATACACCTATATAACATTATAATGAAATTAAGCTTAAAAGAAAGAAAGAAAGACTTGCAAGACACTTCTGAAATTTTAAAAACATGTTATGAATGAAAATGTCTTAATCACAAGGTCATAAAGCAGCATACACTCCTATAATTTATCTGGAAAATGTTCTAAGTATCTGTTTTAGGTCTATGTCCCACCTTGCAAATCCCTTGGGAATGAAGAAATGTCACCTAGAGCTGTATTGATTCCAGTATGTACAATCTAATACAGTGTGAAACTGGAGAGACAATCTAAGAAATGAAAAACCAGCCAAAGAATAAAAAGCAAAAGAGTACCAGCATGACAAATAGAGATGGAGTCTCACCTATCAGCCAAAACATTTTGCACAATAACATCTGACATTCCATCTACATATTCAGAGTGATCAAGAAAATTCCTGCATAAGTGACAAATTGAAACAGAATTTTGTGCCAAAGTAACCACAGTCAAAAGAATTTCCAAATGAGCAACTTAAAATAACTTTTACTTCAACCACAATCATAGCCCATGCAATTTCAAATATAATTAAAAAACTTATGCCTTATCTTATTCCAGAGTACTTGTTCAGATTTTGAAATAAAAGGATAAGAAACCAAGATAAACTAATGAAATTTAAATGACCAACTACAATGAGGACATTAGGATCACTCACCTTGAGAAGTAGTGCACCTCTGTACCATTCTTATGTATTTGGATGCGATCACCATCAAATTTACATTCTACAACCACTTCCTTCCCATGAAGCTACATTATTATTTTTTTTTTGTGGGGTGAGCAGATGAGAAAAGAGACAAGGATATGCAGGGGCAAAGCTAATTCAAAGAATGTGAAGATTGTAGACAATTCATGTTCACATATGAATATGCGTTTATGCATGCACACATGTGTACATATATGTATAGAGACACACGAGCGCACGCGCATGCACACATGCATACATACATGCCCCTCTCATTCTCTCTCTCTGTGTACATTTGCACTTGAAATTTCTTTTTTTCTGGCTATTACAATTTAGGGTGTTATTGAATATTTAACTAAGCGTAAGAAATCAGAACAGATAAAAAAAACAATGATAGAACAGAACCTTTTTCCATGCAGCATGTGCATCACTGACTCTCATGGCTAGTTGTGGGCGAACAGCCTTTCCAACTTCAATATCCTGAAAGGTAATGAAAAAATGTCAAAAAAATGAATAACCTTTCATTAATCTGCAAGGCTTCTCATGGCAAGAGCAGTGAAGAATTGAAAGTTATTAAATTGCTGATAACCAACAGCCAAGCTAAAATTTCAGCACTAATAAACACCTGCCTCCGTCCCACAACATAAACTTACAAATGATTACTATCATTCTAGCACAAATAACTGAACTTCTTGATACCATGAAATCTTTTACATCACTCATTAAACTCTCGAAACTTGTTTGAATGCTTAGATCAAAATCAAATCAAATCAAATCAAATTAATTATATCATACATGGTGCCTTCAAACACCAACTAAAATAGATCTTAAAAACACAAATACAGAACTTACAACTCAACAAAATGTGGAAGAGTTGTACATATGCATTTAATGAAACAAAAAGAAAGCATCACTAAGCATTTCAGATTCTCATTGAATGAGTAAGAGGGTTTCAGAAAATCAGAAAAATTGCATCAACATGTGTAGCACACCTGGCGTTTATGCCTTTGACTTCGATCCCACAACTTCTCACATACTAATTTTAAATCACATGTTACATTAAACAAATCTTCTGCATCCGGATGAAACTCATGAAATATGGTTTTTTCACTGACACCCAACTTCAGATCTGCAAAAGATTTAATAAATGCAGTTGATATTTACATTCTGATATGGTAGAGTATTTAAGGAAGGGAACAGTGGAATGAACAAGTAACCAACAGGCTTGCTGTCATTGAAGTCAACACCTTTAAGAATTATCATAATAATCCACTTCATTTCCTGTGCATTTGTCTTGTTAATCAGAGTAGAAAGAATTGAAGTCTTCTCTGCCCTGTTCTTGTAATTGTCGAAGATAAAGGGAAAATAAAAAGATGACTGCACATCAGCAAAGCAACATCCATAGCAATCAACACAAAAACCAAATGCAACCAATACATTATGTTTGGAAACTTAAAACAAGGCCCAAAGTCATTCTACTTTAACCTCAGAGACAAGGGAAGCAAACATATAAATTTCAACAGTTCAAACTGTTCCATGTTTACTTAGTAGGAAGCATTTTAATATAAATGAACAGAAAAATAAGAATTGTGTAAACCGACTATCGTCATGAAACCATCAACTGGCAAACCTATTTTCAGCTGAAGCCAATCGATCCAACAAGTCATTTAGTTCCTTGATTGATAGTCCACCTGAAGCCATTCCTTGCCTGCGCTGGAGGACCTGTTTCACATGCCAGCATTAAAACGTATTACAAAAGCTTACCGCTGGTATTAAGTATGAGCACTTCCAGTTTCACCAAAGATTGCATAGAAATAAAAAAAAAAAAAAAAAGAAAATTTTTAAAAAATAGTAACAAAGAAAGGAGAACATGAAACACAAAAATAATAATAATAATAATAATAAATAATTGAATGAAAAAGCGCGCCTCAGCGGCAACGAGAGCAAAATTGCCGGCGTTAGCGCCGGTCTTGGGGCCGCCTTTGCGCCAATTGAAGAGGCGAAGGGCGTCGGGGGACTCCCTGGACATGCCGAGGGCATCGACGAGGCAGGTGGCGAGCACCGACTCCTTGAGGCCGTAAGATCCCCTCTCGCGATCGAGGCCCGGAAGGACCAGCCGGATGGAGCCGAAGTAGTCGTCAGGCTTGCAGAAGTTATCGAGAAACTTGCGGAACTTGGACCGTTTCTTGGACGTTTGTTTGGTCTTCTGTATCCACTCGAACATGCTCACCAGCACGCTCAACTTCGTTTCCGCGCTCATTTTTTTCCCTTCCACCGCCGCAAACGCCACCGTTCCGCTTCTGAATACAGCAATAAATATGATTCTGCGTTTGGTATAGACCACCGCAAAGGCTTGCGGTTTCAGGGGGAAGACGGTGGAGGGGCAAAATTGATTTTGAAATATCGAATCAATTTTTTTATTTCTCAATATTAATTTTTAGGACAGCGGTAAAAATGTAAAACTAAAAATAGTGCTGAAACTTTTTCTGTTCTTCTAATTTGGTCCTAAACTTCTCCTTTGTTCTCAATTACGCCCTAAAAGTCAAAAGACTAATAATTTCTCACAAGCATAGTCAACGGGTCAAAGCAAACAGAATAAATTAAACCGTCATAAATTTCGCTCTTCTAGTGAAAATTAGCGACAAGCTGCAATTTTCTTTGAAGCCACTGCTACCAAATGTAAATTAAATAACCTCAACACCCAAAGTTTAAACCTCAAATGCCGCAGAGAACACACCAAGAGTTAGAGAGAAGACAAAGCACAAAGGAAATTGACTGAGATGACCGCGCAGGAGAGAAGGGTCGAGTTAAAGAAGCAACACTTACCGAAAGGTTGCAGCTTTCTTTCCCATTTCTCGGATATTGGACCATGATAAATCATTGCATTCCATCTCAGATTCTCTGAAGCCTTTGATCCAAATTACTTTCTTTGACCAAAAAAACAAGAACCTTCCCTCTTGATGGAATTGTGTTCTTAGGCTTCTCCTTCGTTTTCTTCTTGGGATGTTATATCTTCTTGGACTTGGTATTCCTGTGCTTGGTTTACAATCAATGGCGTTTGTCCACAGTTGAAATAATAGAAACAACAATTAATGCAAAAAAAAAAAATAATAATTTTAAAAAACAAAGAAGAGAAAAATGAAACTTAAAAATCAGCAAACATTAGTCCTTTTGGATGAGGAAAAGAACGCATCTTTTTACCTTACCAAAGTTCAAAACTTCTCGCTGTCATCATCTTCAGTCCTCCTCCAAGCGAAAAAAGAAAAAGAAATGCTCAACATAAGTGATCAGTGTAAATTACAGACAAGAATTGCTAAAACATTGATAAATAGGTTAAGTATTCCAGCCTTCAACAAAAATAAATGGAAGATTAGGTACTGCCCTTTCGGACGAAGATCAAGAAACAGAGACAACGAGAAAAAAAGATATACCCACTCGAACGCACTGACGCCACCGGAAAACCACCCCACCGGGCGAGAGGGGTAGAGTTAAAGAACCAAGAACCGTTGTTTTCTTTCCTTTTTTTCTCTTCCTCTGTCTGGATTCTATTCAGCGTGTCTTAATTATTTTCTTGAGATACCGTGGACAGGAATTGGTTTTCTTGGAGGGCCGCTGGAGGAGGTGGAGGGGAGAGTTTTCTAGCCGGCAGGAGTTTTATGGAGAGAAGGTGGTGGAGGCCGTGGTTGCGGTGGTGATGCTGGTGGCTGTGGCGGCGCTGCCGTGGAGGTGGGGAGGAGGATGGATCACAAAGTCAAAGAAGGGAATAAGGTAGCCAACAGAGAGCGAAAAAATGGACATGAGATGTTGTTTCCAAGCAACCGCGCCTGGAGGCCCTTTATACGCAACGGCCAACTGTCCCGAGGGCAATTTTGTCATCACAAGTATTACAACGGTTATTAAAAACCTCACCGCTCTTTAAATTTAGTATTAAACAAACCAAGGTATGAATGTGTTATTAAAAACCAAGGATGTGTTAAGAGCACAAAAGAAGACTAATAATAGTTCAAATTCATCCAATCAAAACACCTTACCAATCCGAGTTACCTTCTTTTTCTTTTCTTTTCTTTTCTTTCATTTGGCCAGGCACGCCAGGCAGGACAAATACGGAAGCTTCAGGCAAATTACACTTTGATGGCTCCCAGCGACCTGCTGCAACAAATCATTAGTTTTCCTCAGTTTGCTTTTAAACCCCACTTAATAACTATTGAAACTAGTAAGTGAAAGATAGAGAAGGAAAGTAAGCACCCGATAAAAGCAGATTGCTTTAAGGTTCTGGAAAATGTGTACTGTACTAGAATGGCTTGTGTCCCCTAATGTAAAAGGTGCAGAATAAGATGATGGCTCTTGATTGTTACTTTTGTTCACAGTGAAGAGACCAATGTGTGTCAGCAAAGACAACAACTTTGGTCAGTCTTGGAGACGGAGATTCTTATAAGAAAAACTAATTGCATGATTCAGTCTGATTAATACCTCATCTGTAGCCCTGCATTATTGATGCAAAGGAGTTTGGATGGCTTTTGTGGTGTCAAAATCATTGTAAACTGGGGCTTTACAGACCATTGTCTTCTGTTTGGCATCTGATACAAGACAAACTCCAGATAAAACAGAAAATTGACCCACTGCTGTCAAATGTAAATTAAATAACCTCAATAGCCAACGTTTGTCCCCAGAGAAGGGGTTGGTGGGGGGGAAGCAACAGAGAAATAAACTTTAGACCTCTCTGGCCACTGTTCTGGAAATGCTACCATCTTCTTCAATATTCAATCATTGCCTAGCCAAACAGGAAAAAGAAATCCTCAAATTCAGTCACAGCAGGCACAGAATGTTAAAAATTAATGGAAAAAAAGCAAGAAGATAAAGTTCAATATGATTTCACCGGCCACTATTCTGAAAATGGAAGACCATGAGTTTAGAAAAACCAAAGATTCATGGAGTGACTTTGAAAGCCATTTTGCACGCGACTGAAGCTTTCCACACAAAGATCATGACTTTAAACCCCAAATGCAGCCACGGATTTATCAACAAGTTGAATTTTTACAAGGGACAATCTCAATGTTGCACAAAGTTAAACAGTCACATTTTCAAAAGGTACCGTTCAGCCATTTTCATTAAGATGACTCTCGTCTTTGAAAGGACAATCATAGCCTTCAATGATATAAGAATTCATACCTGAGAAATTCACCTTTCTGTGCAGAACTGATTATAGATGATTCACCTCAGTTGTTAGTTGTGCAATTGCGAAGCAATACAAAAATATTCTGAACATGTTTCTCGCCAGCTTATAGATTATTACAAAAAGAACTAATCATCCATCTCCCCAAAACCACCCACGAAGTACTATAATCAATTTGCCATGGCAGCATTTTTCTTTTTCTCTGGCACATGCACTATCAAGATAATAGTCTTCCTTCTCATAATTGCAAGGCCGCATGTAGCACACATATCTTTTCTACCCACGTTCAATTTGCAGGACATAGGAGTGAAAGATAAATCATAACGCTACAAGTATCCAAAGCCAGCTTCATTTTTGCTTAACCATCATTCTGCTAGAGCAACTGCTTGGGTGAATTCTGCCCCACTGGCCTGGCCCCAAAAATGCATGAAAAGGGAGAAAAGATGTACAGATCAATGCACAGACAGTACTACTCATAGCGGACAGGTAAAATCACCATGAAATCAAAAACTGAAATCACTCTACCTTAAACACATGCAGATCCACAATCCGACTCGGACATCTAAAATTCATCTCTAACTTTAGCAAGCACAACTTTAATTTCTCCGCAAGAGCCACTTTATCGGGATGGAATAATGCTGCACAATACATTCAGTATCAGAACATCAAATTGCAAATTCAAAAAACAGAACGGGTCTATGTGAAGCAAAAATGATCAGACAAGTAACTGTCAATTAAAGAAAAGTTAGGCTATGTGCTACAACACTAAAAGCGTCGGCTTAAAGAACCAATAACTAAAAGCTGCCGCTTCCTTTCCCATTTCTCTTCTATTGGACCATCATAAATCACCACATTCCATCCCAGATTCTCTGGGACTTTTGGTTTTGACAAAAAAAAAAAAAAAAGAACTTTTTCTTAATTTTATTCTCGGGGTTTTCTTGTGATTTTATTTATAATCAACGGTATGATCCGTCCTATCCGGCACCTGGAAAAATAGAAAGAACAAGTGAATCAATTAGCAGCACAAATTGCATCACCCAGAAAAAAAAAAAGAAAAGAAAAAAGAAACTTAAAATCAACAGACACTTAGCCTCCGTGGATGGGGAAAAGAACGCATCTTTTTACCAAAGATCAAAACTCTTCGCTGTCATCATCTTCAATCCTCCTCCAAGAACAAAGAAAATGAAAAAGAAAAAGAAAGTTCGACATAAGTGACCAGTTCAAATTACAGACTAGAATTGCAAAAACATTGATTAAATATGCCAAGGACTGTAACCTTCAAAATAAATGGAGGGTTAGGTTCTGCCGTTGAAACCTCGAGTGTCGACCAATTTTACTGTCTTTTCAGAAGAAGCTAAAAGAACAAATATCAAGAAACTGAGAGAAATAGCAGAAACAACGGGAAAAGAATACAAGACATAGAGAAGTAACGACCCGCCGCCATGGCTTCAGTAAAGATATGCACACGTAAACGCAAGAACCACGGCAAACCCACCCAGGCCAGAGGGGGTCGTGTTAAAGAACATAGAAACGTTGCTTTCTTCCCTCTTCTCTGTTGTTGGGCAATCATCGACACAGAAACTCAAGATTTTCTTGGTGGTTCCGATCAAGATTTGAGGAAAGAATAGTTTCTTTCCCTTGGCCAAGCGCGTTCTTTCCCTCTGTCCAGAATTCTGTTCTTGTGGCCAAGAATTGGTTTTCTGGAATTTGGGTTTCTTGCAGGGCTTATGGAGGAGGAGGAGGGGAGAGTTTTCTGGCCGCCGGATTTTGATGGAGGCGGTGGTTGTAACGACGCTGGTGTTCAGCGAAGCGGAGGTGGGGAGGACGTGACAGAGTGAGAGAGCGCGCGCGTGAGAGAATGAGACGTAGTGTCTGAGACGACAGGGCTAAACACCTTTTTATAGCCAACTGCTTAAGGGCAATTTTGCCATCACAATGTTACAACGGTCCCAAGAGCTTCACCTTCTTGTATTTCAAGTAACAGATAGTAAACAAATGAACGCGCCAATAATTTGATACTTATTTAAAAAATAGTCAAAAAAATTAATTTAAAAAAAATTAAAGAGATAAATATTATTAGATGCACTTTAATTATTTTTATATAAAAAATTAATTTTAAATTTTTATTAATCATTTTCATTTGAAATTTATATTTTTTTAAATTATTTTTTAGATAAAAAAAAGTCAAAACAGATAAAATTTGTACATTAACAAATAAAAATTATCATTACTTGATTTTTTTTTTGTTAAAAAATGATTGATTTAAATGAATTTAAAAAATATAAAATTTAAATAAAAATATAAAATAATAATAATAATACAATTATTAAAATCTATTGAAGTTTTAAGATCAATTTTTTACCTATTTCATTTTTTTTTTGTTATCAAATATTTTGAAGTTTTTATAGTTTTTGACAAGAATAAATGTGGGCAATTTTTTTTTCTTTCTTTTTGTAAGCTGTCAAGAGCTAACAACTTTTAATATATATATATATATATATACCCGAGCCAACAATGTTTTTAGGAATTAAATTAGTGGCATTTTTGTGAATATTGAAAGGGTGGGAAAAGAATAAGTAAGATTGCTATTTTTTTTTACCATCACATTTCACTTTAGTTGGGTTGTCCTATTAAATTCCATGTAATAAGTGCTTAATTAAACATTAAGACTCAACTAAATGTTGGAGTTGTGCAACCTTTGGGACTTTCCCCATATGGAAGAGGATGCAAGCCGAAGAAGAATCAGAGCAATTTTCGGATTACCCAACACGAGATGTTTATTGGTAGTCGTGGCAGGCTCCAAGTAATCAGCGCTTCAGGTGTCCTTAGTAGTAAGAATACTTTTTCAAGCAACGTGGCATGTGACACTAGAATGATAAAAAAATTGATGTAAATTTAATATGCTATAATTTTTCCTCTGTAACAAGGAAAGGAAATGTTGAGGGAAGTAAAAATAGAACTTGTTAAACAAGAATGACAATCGAATCAATATACGGATTGCAGATGGGAAACAGATTAAATCGCATGAATGCATCCCCATTTTATATAGTTGATTGAATTCTAATGAGCATTTTTTTTCTCTTTTTTTTATTTTTATTTTTTTGACCGTCAATACCAACATTTGAACCCTGATCGCTGGAACCAAGGGTCCAGCAGCTCTATTTCCAGATTACATGGCTGGTGGCTCTAATGAGCACCTTGGGCGGATGAAAGCCCGTGTTATTGCTCTGCTACCCACAAGGAGAAACGAAAATGGTAAAATTCAGAAGTTGAAATCAACATTCTACCCCACAAATCCCCAAGTCTTTTTCATGCTCAACTTTCTTTTTCTCGTATCCTTTTCTTTTCTTTGTTGGGTGTGTGTTAGTATTGCGGTGAGCATTACTGGTCCATCTCTTCTGCTATATACGACAGTAACGGAGTTCAGTATCCGCCTAAATTGCAAATCAAAGTTCTGCACTCTTGTAAGTCCAAGCATCAAAATGCAATAGATTCAAGGAAAAAGTACCTCTAGATGCAGTTAAACATAAGGAACAACAAGTCACATAGAAAAATGGTAACTTCTAGGCAAATGTTACAACGAACCAGCGCTACCCCTTTCCACATGTTCTGGAGAAGACTAGTCTACCAGTGGAAGCCGTTAGAAAGTCGACCCGTTGAAGCCAAAGAATGATCGCTGGGAAACCAAAGAAAAAGATCGTTACGAACCAGCAGAGCTCCTTGATAATCAACAAAAAGAACTGGCAATTGAAAGAAGAAAACCATAGAATCCCTCCATTTTGATCATAGTAAAATCATGTGCAAGAACCGGTCTCCTCCATCGTGCATATCCTTGATTAGCCCAATCAAGCGAATTAAGTTAAATCTAAATGCAAAAATCACTGCACATTTGATCCTATGTTGCACATTTGGTTTCCATCCAAGACAAGACAAGACAAGAGACGAATGAAAGATAAAACAAAAATCATAACAATAGCAAAGCAGAGCTAATTTAGATTACCTGCACATCATAAAATTTGATGTAAAACCTGGAGCTATCAATAGAAAGCTTGGTTCGAAGAATATCTGCAATAGCGGAACTCAATTTCCCGTTGACACTCGGTCCAAGGCCCCCAATGGATATCAATTCTCCATATGCAGCCGGCGTTTCGATGCCCGCAAATGCAATCGGCACCCTTCCGTTCAGCAAAATCATCACGTACTGAAAAAGTAAGGAGAAAAACAAGTCAAGCAAGTGATGACATAAATGAAAAACAAAAGGGATGTTTGGCACATCAGGTTCAGGTTCACGCGGTAATTTCGTCGAACAGATAAGCAGTAGCGTATCCTTCCGTCGCCAAACGAAAATGTCAAACACAAATTGGAGAGCCTTAGTTAAAAAGGGCGGGTACTCAACAGATTCAGGCTTGCCGATGATTTTGGAAACGACTTTGGTGGCGTCTTTGAGAATATCAGAGGAGGTAACTGCGTCTACAGGGACATTTGTGTAAAGGTTCAAGGTCGGCATTCTTCTTCTAATCTTCTTCTTATGGCTACGTGGCCCTCTCGTAGATGGGATGAGGGTGGGTGGCTCCAATCGTCGACTTCCAACTTCCAAAGAGAAATTTAGTTATCGCCTCCCAGCTTGCTTACACAATAACTCGGTTTCTTCCCTCACTGGGCCTTTTTTATTCTATTCTTTTTGTTGTAGATTTTTTCTTTTAATATATTGAAAATTACATTGCCGATTGAGGTCAGAAAACCACCCCCTCCCCCCGCATTCAAAGGCTTTTAGACTAAAATTGGCTTTCCACTTGAATACTTTAAAGCTCGAAATGATTTTTTTTTTTAATATTAATGATTTTAAAATTTAACATTATATTCTTAATATAAATTTTTATTTATTAAAAAATAAATAACAATAAGAATATTTAAAATTAGATTAATACAAAACAAAAAGAATATAACAACAGATATCTCGATCAAGAGTCACGTAAACGTGACAATTGATACCCTAGTTCCCCTACACACTAAGGTCCCTGTTGGCTTCCCAATAAAGAGGTGACCTACACACAACTGCATTCAGAGATAAAAATATTTGATTCCAGAAAACACTGCACGGTTAAGAAGTTTCTATATGAATACAGGACAGGAAAACAGAGGTACAGCGCCACAGATTGATCACATTTTTCTCATGTTATTTTCCCAGATGGGCTACCTCAAAAAATTCGTCATCCTACCAGATAAACAAAGCAACATCTAGTTTTGATAACTTTACAAATATGACATTCCACAAGGTCTCATCATTTTTTTTTTTTTATCCCCTGATTCTGAATGATTGGAATTCAGTAAAAACCACAAACTCTCACACAGTTTGAGTTAAGGTCTATAGCTAGTGTAGCTTCCTACTCTGGGAGAACCATAGTGGCCATATGGTTCGCCAGACAATGACGATGGAATATAAGGTACGTTATCCAACTGTGAGTATACAGATCTCAAACTGCTTTCATACTTGCCATAGCTGCTCCCAACTGGCTCTTTGTGATCGCTTAAGAATTCCTGCAAAGAGAAGGGAAAGCATACTGAATGCTAGACTCATTCACATAGAAAAATGGTGTAATATCACAAACTTTTGAGGAGATCCACAAGATCTCTGCATATTTTAATGGGGAGTTCTACAATCCGCTTTTTGAATTACATCCTTGTACTTATCTATTGCTATCCTTTGAAGAACTGTAAATTAACTTGCAAAGTAGATATGTCTATTAGCTTTGACCTACTTCCATTAAATTCAATCAAACTTGTATTAACTTTGTCCCAAGATGTTCAATGTTTTGGAAGCAAACTCACCATTGCTGAAAGAAAGATCTACCTTACACTACAGTTCCTTAGAAAGAAAGGTGAAAGACGGTAATGAGTTTGACAGAAAAACAATTACAAGAAAGACGACAGTTCATTTGATTGCTGAATTGCAATTGAGGGAAGAAAAGAAGTTGCCCACCAAAGTTTTTCTTTTGAAAGAGAAAACAGAAATTATTACTTTTCTGAATTTTCCTTTCTCACTTGATCATAAAGACAAATTACACCTATAACATAACTTCTTTTTCTTCAGGATTAAAGGTTTTAATGCAACACAACATAGACTACAATTTCAGCTGCCAAGTACTTGAAAAAAGGCAGAAAAAATTTTTGGGTGGTGAACAAAATTCATGCACAGAGAAACAAATAGAAGAAAAATAAAGATCAAAAAGCAAAGGAGAAGATGATGTAAGGTTAAGAGTCTAAATGTACCTTGAACCCTAAATCTTTCCTAAGCTTAAATTCTTGCAGTAAAAAGCTTTTCACTTAACAGTGTACTTTTTAACTGAATAGCATGTCTCACTTAACAAGCAATTAGCTTTAAAAACAGAAAACTTTCTAAAAGAAAAATATATTCTTGAAAGTCATCATCCAGAGCATAATTATAGCAGTGGTTTATGTGATCTTGAGAACTCAAGAAAAATGAGAGTAGAAATGTCCCACCTGAATGAGTTGTTGCGCTGTCTGAACCTGTGATGCGGTACCTTTTATCTCCACAGTAATTTCATCTGGCAAACCTCTTGTTTCTTGAATAGTTATTGCAGCGCCACTAGTGTGACGAATATATGCAATGTTATTCCCTTGAATCCCAATAATATCCTCAGCATAAGAAATTGGTACTTGCATTAATTGTGTTATCTGTTTAGATGAAGCACCAAAGGAATTGTTATACTAGGCCTAACAATAAGAAGAAAAGTATACTAAGGAACTTAAGAAGGTGGCACAGAAATGTTTAACAAAATGTTATCTAAATAATGCAGCAGGGCACACCCAATTCTTTTTCCAAGTAAACAAATTTTGAACACATCAAATGGCAAAGTTTATGCATAAGGAACAATCAACATCTCCACAGATAAAAAACGAAATTATAATAAAAAAAGTGTAATGACAAGCTTTTTCCTCTTTTTACTCCTCATTCCAGCTGGCATAATTATAAAGAACAACAATAAAAGCAAAGAGCCTCAGTATGCAAACATGGTATAGATAGATGCAAAAGCTTGGAGAAAAAATGAGAAATGTTAAAACAAGTACAAAAACTAACCTGAGTAACAATGGGACCACTAGGGCGACTAAGTAATGAAGAACGAACTGATGAAAGTGTATGATCTTGTCCATAAAGTGAAATTCTAGAAAGAGGAATCTGTGACTCTAACTGAGTTTCACGTTCAAGGAACAATGCCTCTCTCTTTGCTGGGAGAGGATAATCAGTATCAATCCTGCCCTGAGAACTATTGGCAAACAATAACTTGTCAGCCAAGGGCTCACCTTGACGTTCTTGTGAGATTAATGCATTATACTGCAAATAGCACAAGCAAAACTTAGTAAACTGTAGCCAATAACATTACTAATCATTGGTAGAAATCATACTTACATTCTTTTCAAAAAGAGGAAGAACACTGTGATCAATCAAAAACTTCCTCAAATGACCCACTATTGCTTCTAGGGCTTTAAGAACCTTTAAGGCCTCTCCTTGCAACTCAACAATCCTCTCATCAGCAGCAACATAAAATGGTGATTCATCTGACAGTAGAAAATTTTTCACTTTTTATTTTTAAGGCTAAGGAAAGGATAATGTGGAGGCAAAAGGAGGTTAAGAAATGAGACAACCCCAAAGAAAGGACCAGATTAATCTAGGGACAAACAAAGAAACAGAATCTCATAGTAGCTTCAAATGGGTCAAACAAGGATAGTAGTACATCATTTCTAAGAGAGTAAGCACAAATACAAGAAATCTATGTTCCTAAAGAGCATAAAATTAGATCTCTAAAGCATTTATCCATGCTATTTTTCATTATTCCAAGTTGCTTTTTAAGTTTTCTACCTTTGATGGAGCGTCTAAAAACAATACATGCATATGAAGATAGACAATGCTTGTCCATGCAGTGTAACCAACCTTGAACTGCCTCTTAGGGAAAATTCTAGCAGCTTTCCATGGTTATAAAAATACACCAGATTATGAATCTTATAGCATTCTTTACATAAGCACAACTCAAAAGTTTCCACAGCATTCTTTCCATGGTCACCTTGCAAGCATATTTGCAGCATAAGACATAGGAAAATTAAATAGTAGGAAATATTAAAGGCAAAAGCATGTAGGAAGTCTCAACCTAGCTTACCTAAGCCTATATTGGAACAGCTGAAATTCATTATTTATAGGAACCAAATATAAAGAGCACTAGCAAAATATGAGTAATAAAATAGATGGGCTTCAGGATTGCAACATCTACTGGCCATCTGTTTCCAAGGAGAATGAATAGATTTCCTAGGACTAAGAGTGATTCCCTGAAACCATTAGCTTGATGTCAGTTATTCTTCAACCTAGTTCGTGACACGCTAATAACTTACTTTCAAGTTTCAATCTTGAGTATCCTAGTTCTTTATTTTCATAATCAGTACTAGTTCTATTTTTTCATAATCAGATCCAGAAGGCAAATTTCACATCCTAAGCTTAGATCTGTTGAGCTCTGCTCTGGTAAACTTTAACACCAAAAATAATCAAACTAATATTTCTCTTGCTCCTCATCCTCAAAGGAAAAGATTTACACAGTTTTCTTAGAAATGATGGCCTGCCTTGATGAAGAAACATTTAAAAGATGATAGAATTCTTAAAGGCATCAGAGATTTGAACGGCAAGATGATATGGCATGTTTAAATCTCTTTTAAGGAATCTCAATTTTGTGTCTAGCTTAGATGCAACATCTATTTCTCTTACTCTGATTTACAGACCTTATTTTGGTGAAAAAGTTTATCAGTTAATAGCTTGATCTAAATGATAATATCTGGTAGCCATCCAAATTTCTTTTCCCTTGGATGCATCGTAAACTCCTACGTTGCAGCAAAATTTAGATTCAAGCAACAGTAAAACAAGTCTGTAGACTGAACTTGTAAAGAACAGCAACACGGGTGCGCATTTAAACTCTAATATTAAAAATAATGCATAACACAACATCAAAAGCTTACCTTCTGAAAGTATCCTCACAGATGCACCAGTGCTTTCCTGTATTGACTTGATTAATGAGCCTTGCTTTCCAATCAAATTAATGGCTTGTGTGGATGCCACCAAAAACCGAATAGAACAGAATGCAATTCCAGCAGCTCCATACATGCTATCATCACCCTCAGGTAGTCCAGAAACACGTTTAAAAACTCTAATTGCAGCATCCATTGCAGGGGATAAAGATGCCTCTGGCTCTTCCTTCCCAGATATCAAGACCTAAAATATAAAATTATTATTATTCTTTTTTTAAGGGGGAAAAGCACGTATCAAATTGCAAGTAAAATTCAATCCTACTCTATCATCCACTTTCTACAAAAGGCAACTATTTTAGCTAACAAATCCATGTTCTCTACCAACAAACATTCTTGATCGGACTTTTCTTTAAACATTCCTTTTCTATAAAAAAAAAATTAGTAAACAAAGAACTAAACTTCTACAAGATTACAGAAATCTAGAAGTATTCCTTTCATAAACCCCAGCAAAACCTATGGATTTAAACACGGTTGCATTTTCAACATCCACAATGTCCATTGCCCAGTGAGCGAATCCCAAAGAATTATTCCAATCATTATTATAAAAGAAAAGAAAGTAAACCCTAATCAGAGAAGAGAAGGAGAGACAAGCTATAATAAAAGAAACACGTACAACGCGGTCAGAAATGCCAACAGGGGCATCAAGAACGCGGATGCGAGCCCGAGTATCCTCGCACATCTTCTTAATCAGGTCACCCTTTCGCCCAATAATACTGCCCACTTTCATCACTGGCACTATCAGCCTGAACACGCAGTACCCCGGCCATCCCGGCCACTTAGCCATTGCAGCAGAGCCGGCAGAAGCGGAATCAGTCTCGACGTTTTGGGCTAACTGTTCGGGCTCCGCTGCTGTCGGCACCGGTGAGTCAGCCGCAGCGGAGCGTTGCTGGTCGGATTCCGGGGGATTTGTGGAATCTTGGGGGATGTAAGATTCTGGAACAACTGTAGAACCATCATTACTAGGGCCGGACACCGCTTCAACAGTGGCCATGTCACAGAGAGAGAAAACGAGGTGGGAACGTGGAAAGAAATTAGGGCTAGGGTTTTGGAAATCAAGAAAATCGGGGTTTAATCTAGGAGAAGGCCCGTAGGAGAGAGAAAAACAATTTGCAAGGTTAGGGTTACAAAGTAAATGGGATGCCCATGTGAGGTACACGTGATACGACTCCTAGAGCAACAAAAAGAGACGGGTAATTTTACCGCTCTACCCCTTCCTTTTCGGTGCTTTTCACCATAGATTATCTTCACCTCGAGATTAAAGTTTTAGCCAAGAGATTGTGTAACAATTTAGATTGCAAAGATTTTATATTTGAATTACAATATTCCTACGTTTGATTGTAATTTTTATAAATAAAACGATATAATTTTTAAATTTATGTATTATTTATTTATATTTTTCCTCAATAATTTAAATTAGACGATTAATTTTTGTTTTCATACTTCAAATAAAACGTTAAAAGAGAAATTATAAAAGTAATCACTCCAAAATTGCAACTAAAATGAAGAGAATGATGGTGAAAATGACTAACGATTTTGAAGATCTTTTGGTCCCATGTATATGCTGAAATTTCATGCCATAATATTTGACTCCGAAGACAAAAGAAGATAACAAAAGAAAAACCACCGGGCTGGTTAGCCTTGCCAAAAAGTCACATGCACCGTGAATTTCTAGTCCCACAAAGAAATCCCCTTCTCCTGGAGATTTATCCGGTTTTTAAGGCCGCGAGAGGTCCACCCCACCTGCCACCGGATAAGGCCTTTGCCAATTCGTCGTTTGTGCTTTTGAAAATGCAGCTAGGGGATGTACTTCTGTAGCCATAACGAAGGGATATGCCCGTGCCAAGTCTTCAAATTTCCAAAACTCACGGTGGCCTCTAATCTTTGGAGGAGTCCATGCTGACGATGATGGTGATAATAAAAATCTAATCTCTTTTTTCTGCTTCCTATATATATATATGTTTTTTTTTTTTTCAATTGCACTACAGAAATTCCCATCCTCCCCCGATAAGGACAATTGAGAAAAAAAAAAAAAAAGAAATTTGTACTAATGCTCGAGGAGAAACTATAGTAATTGAAAACACAATTTACAATTTAGGTGGAGAAAGAATTTCAATTTTCCAATTATACTCAAAATTTAGGAATATTCAGCCAAAAAAAAATGGCATCATTTTTAGTTTTAAAATTTCACTGCTAGTGATCAAAATAAAAATTTTATACTTAAGTACTCCTATACTTATTGTCGGTAGCAATCAGGACCATCAGTCAAGTTTCAGTTTCATCTCTATTCAACCCACAAAAAATAAAAAAATTAAATATATGCGATAAAATGTTACCTGAAAAAAACAAAAAAAAATCTGATATTTTCCATTTGCCAAAAGTTAGCAAAAACAAAAAGTTAAAGGACTTGAAACGAAAGAAATAAACCTGTAAATATCATCGTGCGCGATATCTGGGATATTTTTTGGGAAGTGAAGCGATATTATCCCATAAACCTTGGAGTCGTACGGCACCAAAAAAAGTGCGTTACTTTTCATGAATGGCTCTTTTAAAAGGAAAATTTCTGGGTCCCACATGCAACGCTGACATGACGCCATAGAATCCACTAGAGCGAAAAGATGTAAGTATTCACATTCCCCGTCCCCAATTAATGAGTTCTAATTTATTAATATTGGAGTAATAGTCCTGAATTTAAATTTTATTTAAAGTTAATTAACAAAATAAATAATAATGACTCTCCAAAAATTTATTATTTCTTATTACACCTAAATTTCATATTTATTACACTCTTATATCTTTAAAAATTTTAAAAATTAAAATTAATAACATGTAAAGTAATTAAAAAAATAGTACCTTTCTATAAATTAAATGAAGTTATTTTATATATTTTATTTTTATTTAAAAATTATGTATTTATTTTTTATAAAAATAAATAATTAAATAAGTATATGTTTATAAAATTTACTTTTTTAATAAATATATTTTTTTTTTTGAAAAAATTGTGAAGATGATACCTTATTTTTTCATTTCGTTAGCAGAAAAGAATAAAAAAGAAAAAGAAAAAAAGGTGTCCATTGTGCCGTAAAATGATAATATCTCAAAATAGCAAGAAACCTTGAAATGGACTGCTGAGTTATTTAATCACAAAGCTATGAATCTAATAAGGCCAACGTATGATTGCCATCTGCCACACAAAAAAGGCAAAAAGACACCAAAAAGGCTATCTATCGGTTGCCTGGATCCACACGATAATTTCTCCAACCAATGAAAAACATGCCGAATAAGCATTAAAAAATCCAAACAGACCAATGAGATCCCGACACTGTAGCAGATAAGGAACCTTTTCCGTAAGATTGCAGGTGGTATTGCCACATGGGCGACAGAAATTTAGGGTTATCCAACTAAAACTATTCATGCCTTTCCATTATAAGGATTAGATTTCGTATTGACCAATATGCCCCTCAGATATGCCTCCTATACATGCACAAATACATTTTTAAAGAAATAAGAAAAAAAGAAAGGTCACAGTAAAGAAAATAAAGGTCTAGAAATAGAGATCTTAACAGTTAACTAATTTTTCAAATGAGAATGTGTATTAATATGTAAGAAAGAAAATTATGAAATTAATTTTTTTTTACTTAGTTATTTAAATAAAATAAAATAAAAATAAGTTTTTAGTGGATTAAAATAAATAAAAATAAAGCATTTGATTTTTTTGGAAAGTAATAAAAAGTTAAAAAAATAATTTTAAAGTAAAAAAATTATTAAATTATTTATAATACAGAATATTGTGTAAATAATTTTTATATTATATTTTTAATTAAATAAATAATATTTTATATAAACACATTTTATTAATAATAATTTTTTATGCAACTCCTTTTTACTATTTATTTTGAATAATAAATTGACAAAAGGAAAATAAATAATAAAAAAATTTAAAAATTTAAAAATTTTTGTAAGACAAATATCAAATTTGAATAATTTGCCAACTTTTTTTTTTTTTTCTCAAAGTTAAGACTAGAAATTGATGGATCCCACAAAATATTATTTCTCATTTTCCTCGTATCCCTCCCTTTTTTTTTTCTATCGGGTATACAAACAATAAAAAATTTCTTTCCCCTCACTCTCGTCTCCCCCCTTATGCCATTTCTTTCTCACAAAAAGTTAATCAAGAGAAAATGGAAGCTGGAAACCATTTGGCCAAGCAGAGGGCTAATTCCGTAAATGACAAGTTCTCATAAAATAATTCAACAGAAGAATGGAGAGAGATATAGAAATCTAGAGAGTGGTCCCACACCAGAAACTAGTGCAAAACCCAGCATTGTCTCTTCCTCTGGTCTCTATCTCATCTCCGTGGCAGCCTCTTCTCTGTCCACTCCATACAATCTGACAGAGAGAGAGAGTAATGAGTTTGTCTGTGCGTTAATGTCTCAGCCATATATCCCCGTATGTACAGTGCACTCAACGGATCTTTTTTCTTTTTTCTCCCTCTACCCGTGACACAATTTGCCCGTGCCCACTACTCACTTCTACTTAAGCTTACAAGCTAAGAGTTTTTCTGGCTTTTCCTTCATTGGATGACTTTCCTTTCTTACATGTTTCCCCCATTGTTTGTCTTCAATTCTGGGTTTTATCTGGGGTTTTGGTATTCCTTTGTTCTTCTGTGGGGAATAGTGGAGTTGTAATTTTTAGAATCCTCTTCGTTGAAAACGAATTGTTTGGGGGGAAGGTTTAGGTGGGTTTTTAGAGGTTTTGTTTTCAGAAGGTTTTTTTTTTTTTTTTTTCTAAAATATTATTGAGCCTTGGCTCTTTCTACTTTTCTTAAGTTATTGTTGTGTAACATTTTTCTTGGTTGTACTTTTTCAGGGTTCAGGGTTTTACTACTTTCTGTGTATGGTCTATCCTTTCGAAATTCACAAATAGAAAATGAAAATTTGAGCTCTCCTGTTAATTGCATCGCAGAATTCGCCTCTCAATTCGCGAACTCTCTGTCCACATCAGAAATGGGAGTTCACTGAGAATTGCAGGTTCTCTTTGAGTTTCACAGTTTTCTTATTCCTCCTCTTGTTTTTTCTCATTCGTCAACTCTCTCTCTCTCTCTTTCTCTCTCTTCTTTTTTTTTTTTGAACTTTTGTATTGACATGTTTTACTCTTTCTAATCAACAACTCATTTTCTTGAATCCGAATCCAACTCCAATCTAAAGTCTCAGAAGGATCCAAGTTCTCTACAATTTAAACTTTACCTCGTTATCCCCATTCGCTCATGGTTTTGTTCTTCTGACTCTCCTTTTGACTTATTCTCTCTGCAGAATACAGGTCCTAGACTTTCAAAATCCATTCAATTCCACTCTTCTTTTAGTGCCACCATCATCATCATCTCCAAATGTCTTCTTCTTGTCTGAGTGGAGGTGGCAGAACCTACAGATTGGAATTGGAAATCGTTAAGTCCCCATCTACCTCCACCAGAACCTCACATACATCATCTCCATCTTCAACTCTCTCTGAATCCAGCAATTCCCCATTAGCACTCTCCACAAGAAAACCACGCACACCTCGAAAACGCCCCAACCAAACCTACGATGAAGCAGCTGCCCTTCTCTCCACCGTTTACCCCAACATATTCTCCAACAAGCACCTTACCAAACCCAGCAAGTTCACCAAACCCCGGGATTCTCTTCTCCTTGACGAGCCCCCAGAGTTGTTCTTGCCTTTTCGTGTGTTTGACAACTCTGGTTTCCCACTCCACCAACCCGTTCCACAAAGACCCAATTTCTCAAACGAGCCAAAAGTTGCAAACTTTAGTGGCTTCAGTGACAGGTCTTGCCAGACCAGTAGTGGGGAGGTCGATTCACAATCGAATTCCATGGAATTGTGTGATGAGTACGGGGATAATTTCGATGCTGAGTCGATTCTTGACGAGGAAATTGAAGAGGGTATTGACAGTATCATGGGGAATTTAAGTGTTGGCAATGAAGTGGTCGATGGTGGCACTGGCTTCAGTAGTATTGTTGCTACTCCAGGCTATGGTGTTGGCCAAATGAATCCAACTTGGTATGGGAATCCAATTGCAAGGACTAGTGGGGTGAGAGCATTTAGAAAGGCCAATGAAGCTACTTGGTGGAATTTCCCAATCGTCGATATGCTCCAAATCTCGCCAAGACTCAGCTACAAGACTCCCAATTCGACTTCTAAGTTGAGTTCAGCAGATCCGGAGGCCAAGTTGAAGTCTAATTCTAAGCCCAAATCGAGCTCTGGCGAGAAGAAGAAAAAGAAGATTGTGGAGAAACCAAGCGTCGAATTGAAAATTTCGGACTCGGCAATAGAGAAAGAGAATCCGGTTCCAGCTCCAACTTCTGGGTTGCTTCTGAAATTAAATTATGAACAAGTCTTGAATGCCTGGTCCGACCGTGGGCTGCCCTTTTCCGATGATGTTTTGCGGTCCGTCGGAAATGACGTATCTGTATGTCTCTCGTCTCTCCCCGGGCAATTTTAAAACTTTGTCCAGACTTGGAAAACCGGCCGTGTCATACGGTTATGTTTCGTTAATCATGAACATGTTCGAATCAGTCATTTTTTCATGTTTGCATTTGAACCCTCCTTCAACATGAGTCGTTGTTATGGCAATAAACTAGTTCTGCACCATAATTTCATAACTGGTCCGAACTTTTTTAGACATGCCAACAAAGGTAATTTGACTGTGTATCTGTTTCGTTTAACTGTTCCTATTTTGCAACATTTTTAAATATTTGACTGTTGTATAATAAAAAAGATACTCAATTAGCTGTTTCTATCGTTAAGCAAAATCAGCTCTATGAGGGTTTATTTGGAAAGTGAATGGCTTGTACGTTTTGGCCTTTCAGAATTGTTGTTTGATAGTAGGACCCCAGTAACTTTTTTTTGTCTTTTTCTTACATCTTTTCTAAGTTACATTTTTCCTGCATTTGTGTGGAATTCTAGTTTGTTGTCATGTGAATGTGCTTATTGGCTGTTAGCTCTTATTTATTTATTTATTTTTAACCATTAGATACTTTTTTTTTATACTATTCTATAATTAAAATATTCTGATTTGTCTGTTGTTCTTTGGGAAATTTTTGGGGCAGGCCAGGTTGGCACAAATTGATTTGTTCTCGGAAAATGGCGGAGTGAGAGAAGCTAGCGTGCTGCGGTACAAGGAAAAACGACGTACACGCCTCTTCTCTAAGAGAATCAGGTACGAGGTCAGAAAAGTCAACGCTGATCAACGGCCCAGAATGAAGGTAGCTTTATTCCTCTCCTTTCATTTTCTTTGATTCTTTCCCACCAATGGAAATTACTTGTTTTAATCACTTTTTGTGGTTGTGGGGATTGTTAGGTCCCACTTCGTGGGGTCGGCCATTACGATTTCCTCACATTTATGATATAATGACCTTCTTGATTTAATCATCTCATTGTTCATTATCTAAGAACATTTGTTGTCTTTTCCCATCTAACCCAAAAAAAAAAAAAAAAAAAAAACAGAGAGAGAATCATTATTGTCACAATGATTAAAGTTTTGAGAAAAGCTGATTGGGTAACTTTTGATCGTGATTTTAATGTAGCACAATAATCAAATTATATAGGTGATAATTAAAAATATATATTTTTAAAAAATTAATTTTTTTATTTATTAAGTTATTAGTTATACAATAAAATTTTAACATATAAATTTAAATTATTAATTACTAAATATCTTTTGACGGATAGAGAATTAATTTTAGTTCATGTCATGGCTGAGAATTGAGTCATTTGCCTATTAACATGTTTTTTTTTTGTTGTAATTTTCACAGGGGCGATTTGTGAGACGACCAAAGTCGGGCACAAGCAATCAAAGGCGAGAAGAATAGCCGTCCATCTACTCTACGTATCTCTATGTCTTTTTGTTTGGTGCTTGGATCTGCTGCCACCGATGTCAAATGCAAAAAAATCTCTGGTAAAAAAAAAAAAAGAAAAGGAAGAAATTGCAAATATGTAGAGTGGACCGCTTCAATTTTGGTTTATCTTCCTCTTCTCCTCTTGTTTTTGTATTTGATTAAAGAGTAATGAATACCATCTTACAAAGCAAGAAATTGCTTTTCAATTTTGTAAATCTTAAAAAATTTAAAATAAGTTGTATACATTTAAAGACGACGTAAATTTGTATTATTAAAATTTAATTATTAATTATAATTAATTTATTATCAATTAAATTAGCTCAATATAAACTAATTGTAAGTAATGGTTAAGATTTTTGTATATAATCCCGTGTCTACGTAATTTTTTCTGTATTTGTAAAAGAAATTTTTGAACGCCATAAGTTGATGATGACCAACAACTTTCGTCTACAAGACGGGCTTGCAGTTCTATAACGTGAATTGGGCCTTGGTATAGTTGGACCAATCCCTTGAGGCCAACACAATGGGCCCACCATTCGTAAATCCAATCCATTGTAACACTCCATAATTTCTTAAAATTTTTTAATTCTTGGACTGCAGACCGGCTTCGACGTCGTATCAACTCGAACTCATTTTTCCGTATCATCAGCAGTTCTCTGACAAGTGTATAAATACCTGTCTTTTTCGGTTTGCTGGCCTAATTATCAAAGACAATCTTTCCCAAAGCCTTCCCAATCACTCCTCTCCAACGGCTCTCCCGCGGGGCTTCCTCTTCCTCTCTTATTTTTTGTTTCGTCTTCTCCTCGGTTTGATCGGTTTCTCTCTCTGAGACTCCTGCGTTGCTTTAAAATCTATAACTTTAACTGAGTTGAGCATTGCATCGTTTGTTTTGGGCTTTAGTTTTGTTTTGTATTTCTTGAAAGATCAAGGATTGGTTTTTTTTTTTTTTTTTCTGTTTTTCTTTCTCGGATTCTTTATTCTCACATTCCTTTCTTTTGGTTTTCAAAGAGAAAAATTAGGATATTCGATTCATTTTCCTTGTTTCTTGAAAGCTCAAGAACTAGGTATTGAACACTCCTCAAGATTTGCCAAACCCTAATGTCTAGCCCTTAAGATTATCTTTAATTTTCTCTCTTTTTTTTTTCCCTCTTTTTCAAGAAAGGAATGATTTAAATCGTGTATCGATTTTCTTTTTTCTTTTCTTTTCTTTTCTTTTCTTTCCCTTTCTGTATGCGGTTTCTCTATCCTACATTCTTTCCGAGGGATCAGTGGGTTTTGAATATGGAAGTTCATCTAAAAACTCCGCAACTTTGCTGATAATATAAGTTTCATTGGGCAATCTTCCTTGAGAAACTATGAAATTCTTGTGAACAAGATATAGGAAAGTTACCATGTTCGTTACTTCCCCTAATATTCAATGCTCTGGGAATAGGTTTTTTTTTTTGTCTATGTGATAATTATTATAGAAACTGCTAGTCTTTTTACTGGTGTCTACTGAAGGAGCATATATTCTCACACTTTGCAAGTGTTCTGTGAATACTGGAAGACTGCCCGTGGGTTTCCATTGTCAGTATTGATAGGTATAACCCTTTTAAATATGGTAGTTCCTGTGCTTTTTGACTTAGGTGTCTGATCACACTTCATCTGCTCTTCTGTTGTTCTTCTTGCTTGTGAATCCAATCAAATTGTACCTTTGGAAAGTAGGGTTTATTTCGAATTGGAAATCATATCCACTTTCTAGTTTCTTCAGGTCATATGCTTTTACATATCATGAAGCATAAATAATCTGTGAGACTACTGCATCATACTGCTCCGTTCTGAGGGTCCATTGTGTAAAAACCCAGATTAAATATATTTTTTTCTTTTATTCTTTCTTCTAATTTATTTATTCATTTATTTTTTAAAGATACACAGTATGGGTTTGGAATAGAGTTGAAAGATTTTTTTTTTTTTTTTATATGGTGCCTTACTTTTTGGTACAAAGGCATTCCCTTACCCTTCATTCAACAATCAAAACTGTTGCATGCTATGCATTTGGCATTACCTTTGTGAGAGAAGGGATTATCTAATGACATGTCTGTTCATTTAATTTTGTTTTTGTCATTAATAGATGGATTCTGCTGGGGAAGGGCATTCATCTGAGATGCTTGCATATATGGAACTTGCAATGGAACAGGTAACACTCAAAATTTTGATTAAAAGGACTGAATTGGTAATGATAAATGACAGCATCCTCGAAATATTTCATTTATTTTCATATGGTTTTACTCATGTTGTATGAGATTTTCCAGCAGTTTGCTGTCCATAGTTGCAAAGAATTGCGATTTATGTAATGGAAACATGAAGTTGGTTTTTCCAGAAACTGTGTATGAGATGAGTTGAAACTTGGATTTAAATAGAGATGTGACAAGTGTCATTTTTTGTCCACTTACAGCCTATTTTCTTTTGGAAGCCTTCCTTATTTTGTTATTTTTAGCACTCTTAGCTGCTGCTTTCTCTTTTTCTGTCAAGAGAACTGTTATTTTTATCTCAAAATTAAAAATTTCTAATACTATATGCAAGGAAAAGTGGCCAAACTGTTTGTTTGCACTGATTAATTCTCTCTTCTTCCTCAGAAAACAGACCTTGTTGCATTTCTCTTCTTCATATTGCATAGACTACTTGTTCTGACGTTTCAAGAACAAAAATTATTGGCATAATTATCAATTCAGTCTATTATCAGTATTATGGTCATATGTTAAAAAAACTGACACTTTAAGATTTCTTTTCTGATGATTCCTTAAAGCATCGAGATAAATTCAAATCTTTTATCTTGATTATAGTGATGGCCTTGTTAGTTCAATTTAGAGTTATCTGTCAAAGGATTGGCCCTGGCCCTCTGGTTTTGTCACTTGCCACACTAGCACATTAGCTGCCTTTGAAACTTCCTTTGGATTACTCTTCTTTCTTATCTCTCTTATTGCAGGCAAAATATGCTTTGGAATGCCTTGAAGTGCCAGTTGGGTGAGATTTTCTGTCATTCTACCATACCTACACAATTGTCATTGCATAGATGCTTTATAAATGTGAACTTCTGCATCCGTAGCCCCATTCAAAGTGTTGAGAATTGTTGGCTGTTACCATTTGCTTGCATTTTAGCTACCACACATGGTAATTCTGTAAACAGCATTTATAACAGGTAAAAATTTTCTGTTCCACTTTTTAAATCTCCTTGAGGACTGATAAATCAAACAATTAAACAAACTTGTTAGGATTATATGTCTTTGCTTTTAATCTTGGTGCCATAGCTTCAAGCTTTAGTTGGACTATGAGATACAGAACCTTTTTGAAGTCATTGATTCATTCCACTACTCCATAGTGTCTTTAGTTTAACAGCATGCAACCATCCCTTCCTCTAGCTTGCTGGTCAGGCTAGTTTCTAATAACCAAAAGGTTAGGAGTTCTAGGGATGGTATAGCCAGTTCCCAAGAAACAAGCAGAATCCAACAGCATGCTTATAGTTGGTTAATACTACTATTGCTATTGTTTTAATGGTCATGGCTTGCTAGCTGTGGAATTCTTGTTTTTGATAGAAAGGTAGTAAATATTATCTGTGTCAGAAGCTTGAAAAATGCTTAACAAAATCTTTGGGTTGCATAGTAAGTCAAAATTCATTATTACATTTGCAAGCTTATGGAGTAAATCCTACAAGTTCCAAGGTTAAATTCTAGTTGGATGATGTTTACAGCCCACTACAAAAAAGTAAAGATGAGATTTCTATTTTGAATTGTAATTAGTAGAATCTTTATGTTATTTTCACTGTGAATCCAGTGTAGATCCACAATATCCGTTACTGCCCAGTAGCCAGTGAGTGTGAATATCACCATCACCATATGGAAAACCATGCTTTTGTTGCTGAAAGCTCTCTGGGCATCCGTTCACGTGTTTGTCTTTGCTCTTACTGGCTTTTGGTAACTTTATTTCTGGGCCATCTCCCAACAATATTAAGATTGGCTGTTGAAAGCCAGAAGGTTACAATATTCCATGAAAGCAACATGGGAAGATCGATGGGACATCTGGTTTGTAGTTTATCAGATCTATTTGTGTACACATTTGAAGTGATTGTCCCAGATTTGATCAAATAATATGGTTTCCTGCATGTGTAGGATAACCTACTTACAGCATCCCCATTCAACATATTTTCTTGATAAAAACGTATATGTTCCAGTGAAGTTTTGGATGATTCATTTAGTAAAGTCCTTTTCATTTTAAGTTTAAAATTTGTTTCATTGATCAGATGTGTGATCATTGAAGATGGGAAGGTCATTGCATCGGGAAGAAACCGAACTACAGAGACAAGAAATGTAAGTTCATAAACTCATGGACCTTTTCCATGTTTACATCATCTGTGACCCATCCATGGTATTGTATCATATTTTTCACTATTTCTAGTCTCTATTATTGGTTAGTTTTCACTTTAATCCAGTACTTTTTGCTATCTTGTTGTCCCCTTCAAATCTTCATCATTGTGTTGCATGGTTGCATGCCTACATGTGTTGTTCTTACCAAGATCACCTGCTGGATATTTGCTAATGGTACTAAATTATTTAGTTCAATTTAAAACAATTTCTAAGTAACCCTCATCCCTGTTCAATTGAAATTCAGTTCAATTGATCCTGAAGATGCATGTGAACCTCAAATATATTTCAAAATTGCAACTGCATTTTATGAGGATCCAATTGCAAGAAATTGGATGTTGAAATATGTTATTGCTTTCTACTTTGGCTGTCATTGAGTGTTTTGTGGAAATCCATGGAGATTTATGAAACTGAAAATTCATTCTGAGAACTTTGATCTTATTCCTCTGGATGTTCATTTTGAAAATTCTTTAGAAAAAAAAAGAAAGAGACAACCCCAAAGCTAGCATGCACAACATGCATGATCATAGGAATGAAATTCAGATGTCCCAATAGTAGTGGGATTTGGCAGGTTGTTAAAGAATATGAGGGCCATGGAGGTGTTTGTCTGCTGCTGCTGTTTTCTTGTAGAAAAAATGATGAGAGAGAGAGAGAGAGAGAGAAATGCAGAACATGTCTGGCTTCTTGATAGTTTGACAACTTTTATTGGGCGTGGTAGAATTTGGAATAGAGGGAGGGAAAAGTTAGATGCATACAACACATTGTGCCCCTGGACTTTCTCAAGCATTTGAATGTGCCTTTTAAATACGGAAACTAACAAACAATTGCACTTTTGTCTTGTTCACTCTTACTACATTGTGCCTGCAGTCTTTTTTTGCATGCATATGCGTCTTTTAACTATGGAAGCTAAAAACCAGTTAGCAATTTTTTCTTTCTCATACTTTTTTTTTTTCTATTTACTGTCTTTTAGGTATAGTTGGCAATTTGGCATGAAGTATATCTGTGTTGTTCTCTTAATTGCATTGAAGGAAAGATCCTAGTTGCTTTGAACACAGCTGAGAAAGGTTTATAATCCTTTGTCTGAAGCTTGGATTCATGTTCATGTGGCCTTAGTGTTCCTAAAGCTAACACTGTCTGTCTAATGTCGCGATTTGGACTAAAAATGACATACATGAGCAGCAGAACTATATTCATGAGTTATAGGTTGTTTTGGAAATTTTGTAGCTTTGGATTTTGTTATCTAATTTTTTATTCTCTCTTCTTCTTCTTATTCTTCCTCTTAATAACTTCTTCCCAACATTCATTTGGGCTGTGGGCGTGAGAGTGGGATAAGTGTTGTGATGTTGTCTACTTCAAAGGAAGTCTCCAATTATAGTAATACAAGTATGCTACCCAGTTTGAGGATCCCTTGTATCAGTAATAGCATAATCGCACTGTAGTATAGCACACCAGTTTCCAGTATTGAAAATTTGTTCCTAAGTGCCCTGAAACACATACTTAACATTCCATTACTTCTAATGAAGGTTGAAATTCAAACAACTGCGAATAAATCTTCAAAGAAGACATGTCTCCAGCTGTATATTAGAATTGTTCTGCAATATTTTCATCTTAAAAACCAAATATATGGACTTCCATGCATATTACAAAGTTTATTGGATATGATTTCCCTTGGCCAACATGTTTTATTGGCAGCAACAGTTTAATTTAGTCTGTTTTAGCTTTGCCTTGTCTATGTCATGCAATGTTCAAACTCATCAAGATTGATAATCACATGATATCATTAGTTTGCAAGAATATAAAATTGATAGCATTATGTGCTAGATCAATTCTATGTAAGAATATTAAATGAATAGCAATCTTCCAAATCAACATTGAAAATTTGACAAATTTTGTGCATTCATCTCTTCTGGCAGGCTACAAGACATGCGGAGATGGAAGCAATAGATATTCTTCTTGAGCAATGGCAAAAAAGTGGACTTTCAGTGTCAGAAGTTGCAAAGAAGTTTTCAAATTGTTATCTCTATGTTACATGTGAACCATGTATTATGTGTGCTGCAGCTTTATCCATTCTTGGTATTCTCTTTTGTTGATAATCTCTAAGCATTGTGCCAAATCTTTTACCTGGTTACCATTTATTGGTCTGATCAAGGGCTATTTGACTTCTTCTTCTTATGTAGGTATAAAGGAAGTATTTTATGGCTGTGCAAATGATAAATTTGGAGGATGTGGATCAATATTGTCACTGCATTCAAGCTGCTCTCAATCACTTGATAGGTTTTTTGCCCATCTATGCGCTCTTATCGTTACATATTAGATAAGTGGATATGTGCCACTGGATGTAGAAGTATGGCTTATTTGAAGATTTTGGGTGATGGTCAATTAAATAGGACAGAAGCAGCATAATGTGTGTGAATATGAACATGAACTAGGTGTAAGAAAGCAATTGTATTGTTTTAATATATGGCCTATATTCAACAAAAGCAGGACATTGTCCTTCTGAAGTTTCCCAATATATAAATTAATGGCAGGAGTCATGCCTTCCATCACTTGAAGTATATGCTTGCCAGAAAAATCATGCATCCTTCTCTTGCAAGTCTTACACTTTTTTTAATTTGTTAGTGATAATATTAGTTTTTTCTGAAGTTACCTAGCTTTGTTGAGTACAAAAGCAAAATATTATTAGGATTTGACTATTGAATAATTGAGACATACAGTTTACAGCATTTTTGAATTAGTTAGTTGCATTTGCAGTGTTTTGTTTTCTTCTTTTTGGTGGGTTGAGTGGTTGGGAAGGCAGAACTTCATCTATCAGCTTACAAAATAGAAAGTAATTCATTGAGCTATAAATATAGTGAGCAGGATGTGTTTAACTATGCTGTAATGATAACTCCAAGTGAACTTATAAATCTCATGTTATTGTTAGTTGTTCTGTAGTAGAAGGTGAAGCTTCTGCTGTTATCCTATTAGGATGACTTTTTAATTTAACTTTTTATCTTTCTTGAGACTAAGTATGGAGTGTATGGTTCCTAGTGTCATTAACTGCTGCTCTTTTGCTCTAACTTTTTTTTTTTCCGATTACTAACTTGATAAAATTTTCAGCTGTTGATTTCTAAACTTTTTGGAAATGCATTTCCAATAATTCAACAGTTATTTGCTAAATAATTTAGTTTATGCAGTTGCAAATGTACTCATACACCCTGTTATTTGATTAAAAAACTGTCTTCTTTTATAGTGAGGAAATTGCACAAGGTAAAAGTTTCAATTGCACTGGAGGCATCATGGCATCTGAAGCAATCTCTCTCTTACGAAGTTTCTATGAACAAGGGAACCCAAATGGTATGCCAGCTTATCATAATTTAAGCTTTGTTTGTAAGTAGTCGAATATTATCCATGTGCCTTCTTGGACATGTGCACATTATACCATGTGCTGACAAGCGTTCTGTAATATTTACTCCCTAGCCCTACAAAAGTACCAGTCCTACCTCATCTTTAAGGATCTTCTATTTCCTTTTCCTTTTGGGATCTTTCCTTATACAATTCCTTCACTCATCATTATTCATCAGTACTTCTGCCCCCAAGATTGCTTATTACTCTTCTCATTCCCTCTCTAGCCTAATAAAGCAAGCAGTACAAATTTATGAGCCTCTTAAAATCTGTGATCTTTATAGCATTTGTGATATTGTAGTCCAGACTGATGCATATTTAGTCAACCTACTCTCTACGTGCTTGGCAGGCCTTTGTGGCAATGCAATTGAAATGGAGAATTATCCTAAATCTTGTTTTTTGCCTCCAAGAATTTGTTCACATCCACAGTTCAGGGTTTTTAAGATTGGCTTCAGCATCCTCGAGCAATTAACCATCCATGAGCCATTGATTGCTTGGATTTGTTTGCAGGGAACGTGTGTGCCCAAAAAACCATTATCAATTTTCATAGCTTGTTTATTTGAATTTTGACTAATATTAACATTAATAATTGGATGGTTGTTCAGCTCCGAAGCCCCACAGGCCAGTGGTTCCCCAGAGTAAATGATCAAGCAGTGATACGTCAATAGAACATTCCATTTGTAATACTCAACTACTTGAGTAGGCAGACAGATGTCAAGTTCAGCGTTATGGCTTTTAACTGTTTGGAGCTAAAACATTTCTTAAATAACTGCAATTTTATTTATTAATGGCTGCACAAACTCTAGGCTTGTGATCGGTCCAGATCTATTCTTTTGGGACCCTGCCGAAACCATATGAGAAACCGAAGACTTTGGCTTGCATAAATGAAAGCCGTACATATTTCACCAGTGAGTAAATGTGCTCCCTTTCCCATACATTTTTCTTTTAATTTTTAACTTTTAATTGATTAATTAATTTTTTTTTTCTATATTTGGATATGTAATGGGATGTGACACATTTGTTAATTGGATTGTATAAAAAGCATGGGAAAATGAGTAGTTTAGTTCTTCGTAAGGAGGTCAGATTTTAGAATGTATTTGGTTATGAGTAGCAGAGAAACTCGATGGATATAAGAGATCACCCTGGAATCTGTTCGATTGAGTGCTATACTAACAATATTGTAGCAATTAACTACAACTAAAGATGTAATATATAACTCACTGGTACTTGGATTGTTTTCCATGGTTGAAAGATGTTGAGTTTGAGTTTTAATTAGTGCTAATTAAAATAAAATATATGTGACATTTAGTGACAATATTGTAACATTAAAATATAATGTAAGTTCTGCTACGACAGGGCTGTGATGGGGTTTCCCTAGGCATATGTGGGAACGGAGCATAATTTTTTTCTTTTTACTTCTCATTTCGTGTGGCGAAAAATGAGCAAATATTGGTGTCACACATTAATCTTATAAAGTGACCTCCTTTTCTTCCTGATGTATGGTTTTCTTTTCTTTTCTTTTCTTTTCTTTTCTTTTTTGCCTGATTAGGCTGTTATACTGAATTATGAAAGAGAAAATTTCAAAATGCTTAATAAGTTATTAACCATTTCTAAAACATGTGTAGTTCTCTTTGACACTTTGTGTAATCCTTTCAAACAAACAACCTGACAGAAGTCAAACTCATGACCGTGTGATGCCAAACGAAAACTTCTAATAATTAAATTGGAACGAGCAGTGTGGCGAATTATAGTTTTCTTTTTAGTAGCCAAAATGTTTTTTTACTCTTCAATTGTTTTTTTTTTTTTCATTTCTTTTGAGTTCACGGTTAGAAGGTGTTTGGTCTAATTTACTTCATTTTTCTATTATAATCAAAGATAGACAATCCACATTGAAATTAGAGATGATCCAAAAATCAATCTCACAAGCCTGACCCAAGATTCAAATCACTGTCATCAACTTTTCAAAACATTCCAAATATCAAAAAGTGAATAACATTTTTCTCAATCAAATGTTCTTACATTAGACAAACAAGGCTAATTCAAAATTCAGGTGAAAAAAGGCTTTTAGAGAAGTCCCAAAAAAGTCCCCAGAGCTTTTAAAGAGCTGTTTTGGCTTCTAAAGCTGTCAAACGCTGCGCCTGACACAAACAAATAATAAGTTGGCCAAATCCTGTGTTAAACACAAAGCCACACTTTCTCTCTGTCGGACTTCAGCCGCAGGGGACTCAACCTCTTGCCGCAGCTGCCATTGCTGTTCTGGTAACCAACCTCTCCTTCCTTGTTTTCTTGTTCCTTCTTATTATTGTCAAATTTTATGAATTTTTTCATCAAATATCACGAAGACCCTTGAAAAAGAAACAAAAGAATATAAATTGATTAAGTTTTCAGGTTTTGAAAACTATGGCAGCCAGGCACCAAGCCAAAAAGGTGGGAGCTTTGTGCTTCTTTGTATCTAATGGTTAGTTTTATTTTTTCCCTTGTATAATGCATTTGGAAGGATGATAAATAAGAGGTTATTTGTTTACTGTGGATCATAATTTAATTCTGCATCGAGGGTTTTAGGCAACACCAGGTACGAGTTGTATTGTCAATGTTGGTTACGCCTTCAGTACTGGTAGTGTCTTTGAGGGGGGCTTTAATGGGTAGTATTGGGCCAGAAATTATGTTTTCTGTCTCTATTTCCTGATTTATGCCTCTTTTTTGACTTTTATTTGTGATGATTGCCTTTTCTTTTTTTGGGTTTTTGTGTCATTAGCTTAGCTTACGCTATATGCTCCAGTTGCATTGTTAACCCACAGTGCAAAATGGCTCGGTTGCCACAAAAGTGAAAGTTCATTATTTGATCACAATTACTGTCAAGGGGCTTTGTCTCTTGCAAACACATAAATTCTGTGGTATGTATGCGTTAATGACAATGTATTGATACCTAGCCATGTTTCTGTTTATTATATTCTAGAGCTGGAAATTTAAATGTTACTGTTTCAAATTATTTTTCTTAATCTTTAGAGATGTCAATTTTCAAGCATTCTGCTATGTATTTGTTGGCTGTTTTATGTGGGTGATGCTTTCTTCTTGCCCTTTGTTGTTAGCATTGCAAAATCCCACAACTTGTGCATTTTGTTTACTGACAACTAAGAACAATTTGAATGGGCACCAAATCAAATGTAGAAGAAATAATTCTGCTCTGTGTTTGGCAGATGTATTCAGAATTTCCTGAAGGTTGTAGAGAAGTTGCGTGAACCACAGAGGAAATAAAGAATGCTGATTACTGCTGAACCTCCAACTTCTTGAATAGGCCTCTGCTGTCGACTGTCAATATAATGTCTGATAGTTCACTGCCTAAGTTTGTATACAGCCGAAGCAAGCTACAAATAAACTCCATTGTCAATTCCTCAGTACAAGATTGTGCAAGCACAACAAAGAGTGAAGGGGCTTATCCTTCTATTGCAATCTACAGTGCTCCTTCTGTTGGAGTTCTTGAGCAATGCGAAGCTTCCGAAGATACTGCAAGCACAAAGAGAAGTGGATTCGATTACTTGTCTAGTGTAGGCTCTGATGCTCCTTTTTCAGTTGGGGAGAGACATGTAGTTTCTGAGTTGGTATACAAGCGAAGGAAGCTACAAGGAAACTCCCTTGCCAATTCCTCAGCACAAGCTGGTGCAAGCACAACAAAGAGTGAATGTGCTTGTCCTTCTATTGTAATCTCTGATACTCCTTCTGTTAAATTTCCAGAGCGATGTAAAGCTTCTGAAGATACTGCAAGCACAAAGACAAGTGGGTGGAATTACCTGTCTATTGTAGGCTCTGATGCTCCTTTTGCAGTTGGAGAGAAACATGTAGCTTCTAACTTAGTATACAGGCGAAGGAAGCTACAAAGAAACTCCCTTGCCAATTCTTCAGTACGAGCTGGTGTAAGCACAACAAAGAGTGAAGGGGCTTGTCCTTCTATTGTAATCTCTGATGCTCCTTCTGTTGGGGTTCCAGAGCAATGTAAAGCTTCTGAAGATACTGCAAGCATAAAGAGAGCTGGATGGGATTACCTGTCTTTTGTAGACTCCAATGCTCCTTTTGCAGTTGGAGAGCAACATGTGGTTTCTAAGTTTGTATACGGGCGAAGAAAGCTACAAAGGCACCCTATTGTCACTTCCTTAGGACAAGCTACTGCAAGCACCAAGAGAATTGGAGGGGACTGTCTTTTTGTAGTAAGCTCTGATGCTCCTGGTGCAGTTGGAGAGCAGTGGAGAGTCTCTGAAACTGTGGATGATGCTAAGGGTGTGGGGGATGCTCTCATGCCTCTCCTGGTGTGCCATGGAGGAGCTGATGCTTTAAAGTCACACTCGATTGATGGATGCTCATTTTCTGATGGCCTGCCTCCTAATGAAGCTTCCGAAAAATGCAGACAGAGCATAAATGAGGTTGACTGTGCAAATGAGAGTTGCTCATCATCAAGGTCAGATATTGAATCTGTTACAGCTACTATGAAGACAGAGTTGCTTAGTGGTGAATGCTCCTCATCCAGAGCATTGATTGTAGAGGCTAATTTATTAGGAATGGATCATTGCATCTCAAAACTTAAGGGTTCAGGAGTACGTGGACTAGTTTGTCCTAGCAGGTCTCATGCTTCTGCTAAAGTTTTTAGTAATAACAATGCCAGCAGCAATTCTCAGTTATGCAAAATTTGTGGTCATATGGAAACCACGTTGAAGATGCTAGTCTGTGATAATTGTGAAGAGGCATTTCATGTATCCTGCTGCAATCCCCGTATAAAGAAAATACCAACTGATGATTGGTTTTGTTCTTCATGTTTGAAGCATAAGCATACAATTCTTAAGGAAACAATTTCTAGAAAATCTTCTAATATCATTAATGAGAAGGGAAGATCTGGCAATGCTTCAGCAAAGGGCCAATCAAGTCCTATAGAATTGATGTTGAGAGATGCTGAACCTTATACAACTGGTGTTCAAATTGGTAAGGGTTTTCAAGCAGAAGTTTCAGAGTGGACAGGTCCAATTAACGAGTACGTTCCGGGAGTACTGATCCTCTCATTTTGTTTTTTTTAGAGCAGATGGTCAGTTGGAGCTGTTTCCTTCAACCTACATGGGAAATTTTATCTTATAGATGTTTTTTTTTTTGTGCTAATTCTCATATAAGTTAAGTTTCAATGGCAGAGTAAGCTGCATTCAGTGCATGAATTTAGTTTGCTTGGTTGATATCATGCAGAGAGCTCTATGTTTTGGACATTATAGGCTATTTCTTCCCTGCATGCATGCTTTCTTCTGGTTAATGTAGTCTAGAATTTTGTATGCCTATGTTAGGCATGTTAAATTCATCCACCATTGTTGGGAGTTTCGCAGGGAAGGGTGGGGTGGGGTGTTGAAGGTTGCCTTGAGATGCATTGGCTGTATCCAATTCAGGGGCATGGATACTCCTATGGGAAAGATTGAGGGGATTCCATTGATAGAAGGGAAAGAGGTAGACTCATTATATATGAGGAAAAGTGGTAGCTTATGAGAAGCTTGGCCCCAATCAAGTAGAATAAAGAGAAAGGACCTTTTTAGTCCGCTTAATAAGTTTAAGACTGAGCCTTAATTAACTTATAGATTATTTAATTGCTTGAAAAACTAATTTGATCTTCTTTTGAATGCTTGATTTTGATTGATAGCCTAAGATTTATGGCATTATGAGGGATACTTATGGCTTATTTTGCCTTTTGTATCTAAGGCATGAGTAACCTTGTTACAAGAATAAACAAGCTGGCTTTTTGAAGGCATCTTAGTAGTTGATATCCCCTCATCAACATGCGGATGGTGCAATCATTTGTTCACCTGTTCTCTATGCTTGATTTTGGGCTGTCAGGTTAAGGCTACACATTTTATGTCTAAATTGTGTGATTTGAGGATAAAAGGATCCACTCCTCAGTAACCTTGTTGATAGTTGGCTTTTCTAGTATCTTAGAGCTAACTTAAGCCTTCTTTCTGAATACAGTTCCTTTTCCTGATGGGAGGAACAACGGGACTCTGATCTCTACACTTGTTTATGAGCCTTCAGGTTAATGTTGAAAAAGATCCATCTGGATTTTGTGTTTGAAACATGACAAATCCACTCTTCAGCAATTATGTGGTTACTTGGCCTTTTTATGTGGTCTTTGAGACAGTTACATAGGCTGTTGTGGAAAAATGAGATTCAGAACTTATTTAGCATTTTTTATGGTAGACTGAATATATTTTTAGAGTAAGACATCCCACTGAGGTGTATTAGGATCTTTTTAGACTACATGATACTCCCATTTAGCATCTTTGTTAAACTCTTTCAATACTAGACTTCAACATGGACAAAACAGTATTAGATGATACTAAATGAGACAAGGATTGTGGACTGTGAGACGTCTAGTCAAAGGGGGAGCTGAGGGACAAGAACACAATCTTTTTGAATTAAGGATGCAATAATGGATTGCAAATGCATGGTTGTGGGATAGAGTGTTACTAGTGAGCAGTTTTGAAGTTTGTCTGGCATGATGTCATGGCCAAAATCTGAGTGGTACCACCCACCCTACCCTACCACCTATAGGCAGCTATCTGTCATACAGCTGGCCAAAAAAAGAAAGCCCTGTCAGTCCCACAATTAGTGTCATTCTTCTACCATTTCCTGGGAGTCAATGGCTATTACCTTGAAACCGAAAGGCTTCCAAACCCTTAACTACTTAAGTCTTTCACTTGCTTTCATAAGGGAACTGTCCACTAAAAGCATATTATCTCCAGTAAAGTTTGTCTTAGTTGCTGTGCCTGTATTTCTTTATCAATAATAATATAGTCCCAACAGAAAATGCGAAAAGATGCATTGGGGGAGGAAAATACAAGAAGCAGTGGTTGACTAAAACTAGGCATTTTTATCAGGTGAAGCCATGGACTTGTTTAGACCTGTAATTAAGACACTGTCAATGGTACAGCTGGGTTTGTACAGTTGGCAATTGATTAGAATTAAGACATGGACATTCAAGCTAGTGTTGTCATGGAGCATTTTCTTGACAATTCAAAGCAGAAGTGGATCAAGAACCTTTAGGCAAATTTTATAGCAATTTGTGCCTATTATATTTGCTGGTTGGACCTTTGCTTGCTAAGAAATCATTGCTATTAGAAGGGCATCATGGTGGCAATTGATTAGTAGTGTACTGTGATTACTGAAATGATTCCTCCATGTTGTTTCACAGGTGATGATGATTCTTATGGAGTAGACAGTAAGGAAAATAAATTATAGACTTTGGTTCTTGATTCTTACAACAAAGGCTTTATTAGTCTAGTAATAAAGCAGTGTAATGCTTTACTGGGTGGCAAGTTTATTGACTTTCCTATACTCACATATTTTTGGGTTTTTTTTTTTTTTTCCACTTCAATTAGAAATTACTTTTCTAGCAAAATTTTTATGTCTTAAAGCATGAAATGGAAGCCAACATTAATTAGCTCTGATATGTCTTATTTTTCTTCACATAGTGATCTAAATGCTGCTGGTGAGCCATTGGAAGTGGACACAAGAGACATTGATTTTCATGTAAGGCTGAAGTTTATATATCACTTTAAAGGAAGCATTTCTAGGAGGTAGACTAGTGGAAATTTTTGAGAAAACTGACATCCTTTTATTTAGGAAATGAAGTCCAATGAACCCTCTAAACTTGGCTCCATTTGCAATTGGCTTCAGTGCAGAGAGGTTGATGTTGGAAATGGAACTATATGTGGAAAGTGGCGCAGGTAAACTGAGTGATGTTTCTTCTTGCTTGGGTATTCTGCTTATTGTCCTATGTTGCAGTACATTCATTCTGATGGAAAATATCCTACATTTTTACAACATTCATAATGGATGTAAAATCTTAAGGCCATAGATATGCTTGTTAGAGCAACCAACTGAAAACTTTATGCCATTGGTTGAATAGAATGCATAATATCAGGAATTTCAGGCGACTGACTGGCAATTGAAAATCCCCAATTAGCCTTGACACAGAGATTGTTAGCCCTTACAACACTTCAGTTAACATGCTTTTCCAGAAGATTGCTCAACAACATAGATGTTTGTGTTACGAGGAATTCAATTACCAAATCAGGTTAAGGGTTGTAAATCTTTTCAATATTGGACCCCTTGTGTGAAGCAGTCACTAATGCATTGAGAATATGGAAATGTCCTGGTTGGATATAAAGTACTGAATCTTAATACATATATTTTGTGTAGTCCTATTCATTTGTCTTGCAACATGTCTCAATGTAGAAACTTCATTTTTTTTGAAATATTAGGAAATAAAATTTGTGTTGAGACCAAATTTTTTCCTTGGACTGTAATTGAAGAAATGGTAACCTTTTAAATCTAGCCCATAATTTCTTCCCACAATTTTACAAACACCTTTCAAATATACATTAACTTCATGAAAACTTCTTTTTTTTTTTATCCTTTTTTCGTAAAAAATAAAAAAAGAATAAGAAAAAATGATTTTAAAGAGAAACAGAAAAGAAAGAAGCAAGCATGGCCACCTTAGAAACCAGAAAGCAATATGCTAGCATCTGCAAGTTGAACAAAAAGTTAGAGAATTATAATCATTTTCCAAAGTTCATTAGTAATTGGACTTAAGAAAACAGGGAACAATCTTACTTTTTTAGTTAAAACACACAAATATCTGTGAAGTTTTAAGATAAATGAAATTTTATTCACAAGTAAACACGCCCTAAAATTTTATTTCTGAAATTTTATTTACTCATTTCTTCACATCCCATTCTCTCTTATTGATACTAGAAACTGACCAAACTTTGGGGGTGGGAATTGGGACTTGATGGTTTGATTTCACAACTTGAGCTGGCATATCAGTGGAGCTGCACCTTTGTTCGTCTGGTTTTTGGAATACAATGTAGGATCGACCATTCTGTTGTTTGGAATACAATGATAACAGGGATCCTGACATGAGCTAACTGACTATTAGTAATATAAGAGCTAAAGGACTTACATATTCGTGTTGCTTTTGAAGTTGAGATGAAGACTTCACTTTAGACAGATATGGGCAGTTTCCTTGTGGATTAAAGAAAAAGGAATTTTTTTTTGGTTCCATTTTTTTTGTCCTAGGTTAATAATCATCAACATAAAGTTGCTAAGAACCTCCTTGAGGAAAGAATGAATCCTCTCATGCAACATTTCCAACCAACTTTATTCTTCATTTCTTTGCCATGTAAGTTGCTCGTCAAGTTGACTGTCAGCTTTCTAGAACATTTTTTGAAGGGCCTAGTTTGTAGGAATGGCATTCAATTTTCCTTTGCATTGCTCCTGCAAACAGTTCCTTTTTAATTAAACAAGAGGGCAAATGTAATTGGCAAGAAAGTATGTTACAGTTGATTGATGGGAACATACTGTGATGTTTCTGATGACTATTGTTATTTGAAGCTTGATATGCTGTCAAGTTGAAGTCACCGATCATATCAGTTTTGCCTAGTTAAGATATCCTAAACATTATTTGCTATCAAGGTATTAGCAGACATGGACTTCTTATAACTATTGTGATTACAGGCTTAATATTCGTTTAACATTTTTTGCTTTATTACTTTGGTTCCAACTCCTTTCTCCTGCTTGCCTCTATTGTTTTCTTAGGCATTATGGTGGGCATGGGCATGTGCCTTTTTATGCCTGCATGAGAATTGATCTTCTTGATCAGATTAGTTTCTCCTGTTCATGCCTGAGATCCTCAAACTTCTAGTTTCTTTACGTGGCAGAGCTCCACTTTTTGAGGTTCAAACTGATGACTGGGAGTGCTTCTACTCTGTCTTTTGGGACCCAAGTCATGCTGATTGTGCTGCAGCACAGGTGAATTAAATTTTATGCCTTCTCATGTCACTTTTAAGTTATTGAATATTTTTATGTAGTGAAAACACTGTTGACAGAACTATTAAGTCTGTAAGATGATTATGATGTGCAGTGCTCAAGGTGTGCCCAATCCTTGATGACTGGAATGAAACTCACATGCATGAGCTTGCAGTTTTGTTTAAAGGTGGCTGTGGAATAAAAATTTTCAGTTCTAAATTAAGTTGGTTCTAGTCCAAACTACATCAAATTTGTGTTATTGGGATTTGTCTTATAACCTCAGCTTTGAGTTTGATTTCAGGATCTTACCTGCTTTATCTTTTAAGTGCATACTTATGCGTCAAGTATTGCTATTCTTCCCCTTTGGTGGCATGAAATTTTGAGTTGAAAGTGCTACATTTATGGGACCAAAAAAAGAAAAAAAAAGGGTGCTATGATTCATTATTGGTTGTGCATTCATCAGCATCTTTAAAAAGTTGTTGAAATACTTGTGTAACAAACTTTTTCTTTTTTTATTTTTCTAATTTATCAATTTTTGGGAAGAAGACAGCCTTAGCACTGAAAGAAACATTATCCAATTAATCACATTGTTTTTAGTTTGCTGTTGCTTAAACATTTGTTGTGATTGTTAAGTACTATTTTGATGTTAATGGCTTGTAAATAACCCAATATCCTAAGGCATCTTTTCTTTTTTGTTCTTCATGTATCTGCTTCAGGAGCTTGAAACAGATCAAGTTATGAAACAATTAAAGTGTATTCAGATGGTATGCTCTAGAATCATATGTTTCGTCCCCATTAATTTACTCTTATTGCAACAAAAACTGTGTTTACCCATGCACCTGTACATGTTCCTTTTATTTGTTTGTTTTTATAATTTTTCGTTTTCATGTTCATCTTGAATCTGTCCAGTGAGGCTTGTGTCTATGCTCATTGGGTTTCATGTGTGTTGCATCACATGGGATTTAGCATGCTCATACTTTTCCAAAGTATGCACTGCATGGGCCATTAGCCAATCATGAAAATGTATGTGCTCCTAATTTCACTTGGTTTATGATGTGTTTCTGGTTGCGCATGGTTAGATTTTGTAAGGGAAACAAACCATGTGATATGTTAATGCTTATAATACGGGGCACTTTTCTAAGCTCAAGTAGCTGAATTGCCACGTCTTACTAATTGATACATCCAATAAGAATTCTTAATTTGATTGGTATTAGACCTGCTCTATTTAGTACAATTGTGACGATATGATTTTAGCATAATCTTTTACATGCATTTGATCATACATGCATTTTGATCTTCCACATAGTTTTTACATAAACTTATTCTAGATTTGTTTCCATCTTCCATGCAGTTTTTTACTTGCATTAATTATAGATTTGTTTCTGATCAATCTTATAATTCTGCAATTCACAACTCAACTTTTCATGCTATCGCGCAGCTGAAACGGCGGCTAGCTGCTAGAGGGTGTAAATTGGATCGGAATGAGAAGGCTGTTCTTCTGAGCACTTCAAAGAATGTGAGAAAAACACGGAAGTCAATATTGAGCAGAGATCGGTGATTAGTATTAGATTCCAGGTTCACAGAAATGCATATGCCTGAATTTTGGACTATTATCATCTCGTTTTTGTTCTTGTTTTCCTCGTGACAGTAGTTTAATGTACGATGCCATCAACAAAGAAAGTATGATGTATGTATATTTACGTATACGTGCCACTGCCCACTAAACTTTTGCATGTGTTTCATTTTTTTGTTTTTTTTTTCACCATGGAACTTACTTGCTGATTATATTTTACACTAGTTCCGAGAAGTAACTATTGGTCTACCTCCCTTTTGTGATGAATGACTATGGTAGGCATTGATAGATGAGAAACAGAAGATATTACTTATCAGCAGCAGCTGCAAAATATGCATACAAAGAGCTGTGCAGGGAGTTCAATGAGTTGAGCAGAGGTCACACCTTCTCTCTTAGCTCTGCAATGGGAACATAAATAACAGACTCTTCAAATAAATGAGTTCTGCTAGGTTTCCTCGCCTTGCCACTTTGTACTTTCATCAATGTCAGCTTCATATTTTCTAGCCTAATCTTGGCTACACAAAGCCTCTTCAACTCAGCCTCGGCTGCTTGGGTTTCCCATGTTGAATTAGTGTCAGCCCTGTTCCTCCCTCTCTTTGCTTTTGCTTTTAACAGCTTCTTCAAGCTCACATCATCACTGTACTCACCATTGACCTGCACATGAATAGAGCAGTTGGAAAAAAAACGAGGTTATTAGTAGACTTAAGTGCCAAAATTTATGCAATTGCAGCCTCAAATTACACCAAACTCTTGCTCCATAATAACCACCCCATTAGCATATCATTACATGATATCAAATGAAAAAGCATGAGCTCCCAAACTGAGGTTTGAAAAGAGGTCAGATGTACGCAACATTACATTTGTTTTCACAACAAGACTCACACTTGTGACTTCTAGGTCATAATAGAGAAATCAAAGCTTGCCCTTATTACATTGCATACTGGCATCAATCTTAAACTCTGTAGCTTGTATGATTGCAGCTGGTCAACATGAATCAAACTAGAAGGTGATTTGCATGAGTCGATAGAAATCCCCTGGAGACTTAGAGGTTGGTGTTTAAGTCAAGAAATTATCCTCTTCATGAAAGTAGGGCTGCAACATGTGACCCACTTTTTTCAAACCCTACAATGTGAGAGTTTCATGTACAAAGGTACCCTTGATAAAGACTATTCTCTAACTCTAGTTTGGTTAGCTGAATTTAGAGGATGACTTTAGCTCACAATGTGTAAAAAACCCAATGGAGTATTAAGCTATGATGGTGGATTCAGTTTTGGCTCTCTAAGCAAATAATACATAGAAAGATGGGGAAAATATCTAAGCAGATACCAAAAAAGAACAACTTTATATGGGATAACAAGGTAAAGAAGGAAAATGCCAAAAAAGAAGAATGAACATAATAAGAGATGGGAAATAGCTCTTGAGCAATAACACATACCTCATTGGATTTGGCAGGTGACCTGAGGGAACCTCTTTTCAGTTCATTTGTCTTCGCACTGCTGCTTATTGACTTCGGTTTCTTCCTTTGGATAAATCTTTTCACATTATTTGGTCTATGTAACCAAGCTTCTGAGGAGGAATCCTTCAATGTAGTTTCATTCTTCATAGAATCAAGCCTAGATTCCTCAGAGGTTTTAGCTCTAGACAAGTGATGTTTTGTTTTTCCCGCCTGCTGTATCAGAGAATGGAGAAACTTATAATCTACACAAATAGAGTGATTACACATAAAATTCACAACTTTCAAACTTTAAATCAATTGAACCGGAAATAAAAACAATTCTATCTCAACACAAATTTGTAAATTAATAGTTAGCAATAAGCAAGCATGCAGAAGTACATCTTTCATCAGCTACAGAAAACATAGCTTGGTAAATTAGAATATCTGTTTGCTATCAGGAAACCAAAAGGCTGACGTTAAATCTTTAAACTAATGCTCACATACAAAAACATTAATACTGAAGGCCAAAAACTAAAGTGCTGACCACAAATATTAGTCCTTTCTCCCAGACTAGAAAACTAGAGCATAGTGTGTAAAGTAACAGCTTACCTTTCTGGATTTTAGGGCTAAGTAACGTGCATTCTTGAACCATTTGCTAACCTGAAAATGCAAATGAAGTGAAAAAATGGACAGAATAAGTTAAAAGTCAACACTTAAGAACAAGGTGCTAGATTGGAATAAAATTTCCGACACGGTAATTTGGCATCTTCACTCAAATTTATCATCACGCACATTTCCATTCTTATGGTGCTCAAAAAGATGTGTCCATACAGAACAGATTTCATAGGGCCCTTATACATCCAATAGTTAATCTATTCAAAACATATCAACTTCCATTTATGTGCCAAGGAAAACAAATACTAGAAGTAGAAGCAAAAAATATCTTAATCAGTTTATCAATGATCAACTAATGATCATTAAAGGTAATGAGATGAAAGAGACAGTATGAAGTAATTTCTTTTCCAGAAAACATACGTGCCGACTAACTATTCAACCCAAGTTTGAGCTAGTGAATGCCTGGGATTGGTTCACATACTAAACTGTAACAATCCAATTTCCAACCTTAAAGCTATTGAAATTAGTCTCAAATTTAATATCCAGTATTTCAGGCACTAAATCTCATTGCAGTTATACAGCACTTCTATAGAATTCCTGTGAACTGATATTGTAACTTACCTTGCCTGGTTCAAGACCCAATTCTTTTGAAAGGCTCTCCTTAACAGATCTAGGGGGAAGTTCATTTTCAGCAAAAACTTGCCTAAGCTTCTGAAACAGAACATAAAAAGTAAAAGGATAACATGAGTATTGCAATAATTACCTTCAGATATCAAGAAGCAGAACAAAGAAGACATCTGAAAAGAGATTTCATGTCAAGAGCAGTCACTACCTCAACTGCATCAGGGGATATTCTAAAATACTGCCTCCTTGATTGCAGGTCTTGAGGGAGTTTCATTTCCACTCCCATGGTATCAGCTTCCTTACAAGTTTCATAGAGGGTCATAAGGGTGCTTGCTGCATCTGACTCCTTTTCTCTTCGCCTTCTTTTCCCAGGACCCCAGTCTTCATCTTGACTAACTTGCTCATCTGCAGGAGCATCCTTTCCAAACATTTCCTGATTGCAACAAAATTCACATAATATTACAAAGGGCAATCTAACCTATCTTGCAAAGAATAGGCTAAGTTAAAATTGTTTCCATGACAGAAATAAATTGCGAACAACAATTAGTTTCTATGGCAAGAGGTGAATTGAAACCGTGCTAAATCTTTAATCATTTGTTGTCTAATTACAAAAATTGTGTACTAGAAACACATTGGGAGTTTGCAATGTGCCTCTCCTACAGGTCACCTTGTGAACATGAAATGCAAAGATGCATATCCAAGTGCCTACTTCAAGGAAAAATGCCTTGGAAACTTGCCAAGAACAACATTAAGAAATTATCCTCACATAACAAGAAGAAAAGCAAAGATCACCAAAAAAAAGTGTAATATGACCTTCCTATCTTGTCATAAGCTTCTATATGCAGTTTGAAGATTAGAAATATATTTCAGATCCCAACTCAAATATGGTTTGACCCAGAAAACCAAATTTTTACCACCGGGAAGATTAGGCATTCCATAACTATAAAATGCTCCATTACTGCCAAGTAAAAATTATCCCTAAGGTTGGTTCTAGTAGAGTGTTCCTTCATTTATCAATTTTCAATTAATAAAGACTCAGACAAATAAAGGGTATCTAAAACCGAGTTTTGCACACCCACATCATATAACTTTTTGTAGTCAACTGCTCGTCGCCTCCTATGGCCATACATGATTTCCCCATCACTGGTTTCATCGGAATCTAAACTGCTATACATAAGTGGGTTTCTGAAGTCCAAGCCCTCCATTTGCCACCTCCTGGCCCCAGAAGAAACTTCATCATTTGAAGACCAACTTGAGCTAGTTGAACTACTAGTACCATCAGATGTGTCATCATCAGTGCCTGCGCTGCTTATATTGTTCTCCCTCCTCTCTGGAACATAATCATCTTCAGAATCGTCTGAGGGCCATTCTTCTTCTGGATTTAATAACATGCTTCCCCCATCAGAAAAAGCTGCTTCTTCTTGAAAAATATCCTATTTTCAGAGAGAAAGAAATATAATTATCTGTTTTGACAATCCAGCAGCAAATTCAAGTTTCATTTGCTAACAAAAGATATTTAAAATGACCTGCCAATTGCTGTCTACTGAGAAATCAGTCCCCAGATGTGCATTAATGGATTCTATAATTTCCATCCTACATTCACAGAACGTACAAAACCATCCTTGATCGCCAGGAGGAACTGCGAATCATCAACATCAAAGAATTACAATGAAGCCATTTGTTTTACAATTCAAATAGAGGAAATTCACGGTAAAGAGGGTAGAACATACTATTTTCAGTGTCCAGTGGAGGATCAAGGCATTTCTGGTGGAAGGCACAATTGCATGTCCCATCACATAGTATAATATCATTATTGTGGAAAACTTCATTTGATTTGCACTTTGCACAGAATATCTACATGTGGAAAAATAAAAGGTAAAAAATAAGAAAATATTAGTGCAAAATCATTTAATCACACTGGTCCTAATCTTCAGGGATTTATGTAACTCTGCATTATTTTCATTCTGTAGATCACTTTGTTGTTTGAGAAACGGAATATGTCAATTATGCATGAAAAAGAATTGCAGTCTGCAAAAAAGTACACTTTACTTTGGCCTAGCAATTCCTGCATGCACTGTTGTCAATTTCACAGCACACGTCTTAATATGAACATCTTTTTTTTTTCCCCTTTCCTTCCCAAAAGTGAGACAAAAATAGAGAGTATGCCCCTTGAAAAGCCCAGCAAAAATTGTGAAATTTCCAGTTAGCCACCCATTATATGCAAGAATTAATTGCCCTTCAAAATTTTATCTTGCTATGTTTTCAAAATCAATACTGGTTATTCATGTTTACATGTTCATGGGAAACTGATCCATCTGGAGCAATAACTGAGTCTTCAATGCATCCCACTCTGCTGAGATTGTCCAGCTGGTGAATGGCATCACGTAGTCCAAGTTTACACTTCAAAATCTGCTTATTTGCTCTTATTAGCTCCTTTTCTGGCTTGATCTTCTCTCGGCTGTGGCAGAATCCAAGAAACCAATAAAGTCAGACAAAGTTTTCAGTCATCACACTAGCATCAGAATTCAAGTCAGGTATCACACCCACTTTTGAGAATCATATCTTAGCTCCTAGAACAGGTGCAATAAAAATTTTACATAATCTTAAGGCAAAAATTTATGAACTATAAGATTGAAGCCAAAGCCAAGAAAAGGTCACCTGGTTTTGACGTCAGTACAATTGAAGTACCCTTGGTTGACATATAAACAATACACAGCATTCAAAACACGGGTGAATTGCATGATATGTGACATACATGTTTACACGGAAAATCTAAAGTAAGTCACTCAATGCATAGGCCCATTGTCCCCAATTTAACTGAATATGTTCAATTAAATGGAAAATCAATTATAAATTGTTACAAGTAGTAGAGCGTTTACCTCAATTTTGTTGTAATATTTCTTTTAGGTAAGCCCGATTCAAAGCTCAAGTAAGGGCAATTTCGTATTTCATGCAAGAACAGTGCAGTGATAATAAGACAAGATGAGTCCGCAAGACAATTGAAGCCCACCATGCAACTTCTTCCTCGACTCTCGTTGTTCACTTGAACTAAAGTATCATGGAATGAAAAAGTGACAAATAAATATGATCTCAGAGAAGAGAATGTCAAAAAAACAATAGTTCCTCCCACAGAATGTTCACATTTAAATATTATTTGGACAAGGGAAGAGTGCAAGAAGGTGAGAAACACGGGCAAGAAGTTGTGGGAAAATGCCACTCAAACCCAGAACTAGCTGGTTCTCCTCAAATTGTGTTGAGGCGCGGTAGTTGACTGGACATCTGGGAACCAGGCTTATAAATTTATAGAATTATATTTCTCTCTCTCCAAGGAACTTGGCAAAATAGCCCCATAACACTTGGGGAGAAGGGTTGCTCCCTCACAAAAGGGGTTGCAGTGAATAAAGTGTTCTATGCTAAAAAAAAGAGACATCCAATTATATGAACAAAATAAAGGCAGAAATTAGCAAGGAGGATTTTTCTCACCTTTGACCTTTCCAGCCTTCCCCAGAATAAGCATCAATGAGGTTCTGATCCAGCTTTATTCTAATCAGCAGGTACCTCGTTCTCCTCTGCAATCGTGATGGTTCATCTAGCTCCGGTTTACTCTTTTTCCTTCTCCTGTTCTTCCTCTTCTTATTTTTCCTGATTGGGCCATCCTCATCTGCATTCTTTCCATTGCCTCCAGCACCAATTACTAAAGAATTTTTGCCATGTCCCTCCGCGGAATCAACCTTCCCTGAAGAATTTTTATCAACTGCTTTATGCAGAACATTCCTAGAGACCAGTTTGCCACTTGATTCATTCCCAATCCCCTTGCTTGAAGAGTCAGCAGCCAGCTTCTCAGACAGTTTGTAATGTGATTTTGAATCTGGCTTGTGCTGATTCCTGAGGGATATCTTGCTGCCCTTTTTCCTCTTTAGTGAGGCAATCAGTACAGACCCACTATCTTTATCTCCATTAGAGAGAGAGGATTTTCTAGATTCCTGATGTCTTGCTTTCTTTCCAGTCCCTCTCATATTGATCTCTCATCCACAACAGCCCAAGAAGGCAAATTCAGTGAATCTAGCGCTCAATGGAAGAGACAAGTCTACCATGAATATGCTAAGTAAGCTAAAAGAAAAACATCTAATCAACCATGATCGCCAAACCCATTTCTTACATTTTATTCAAGAACGATCAAAACAAGGCAATTTATGAAGGCACGGGGAAGATAATCAAAACCCAAGAATTCAAACCCAATTCCTTGCTCACCCAAAACCAATTATGACCGAAAGATGCAACAAAGAATGACAGACAAAAGAATGGTAAGCAATAGAAACACCGCAAGAACAGGCTGAAAGAATTGATGAAAGTAAAGGTACCTGAGTAACTACAGAATTTAACCCAAAAAAAAAAAAAAAAAGATCCAGTATAACTGCTGCTGCTGCAGCACTATCAAATTCGATTTGTGTATTCGAAATTGTAATTCTAAATATTGGGATTTTTTTATTTTTTTATTTTTTGGCGTTGATTAAAGACTGAAGAAGACGATAATTATAAGATTTGACAAAGGTGAAAAAAAAAAAAAAAAAACAAAAAAGGACTTGGTAATTTATTGGCTAAATAAGCTCTTCTGCAAGCGCCACCACCCAACGGCTTTGCCTCTTCCCCTTTTATTTTCTGCCTTTTTTTTTTTTTTTTTAATTATTATTCCTAATTGGCAATTACCATTTTATCGATTTCTTATTTCTACAGCGAACCCACCTTCAAAAAGTCTGAAATCATTAAGGAAAATATAAATATAATATTAAGGAAAAATGTTCAAAATAATTTTATATAAACAGGCAGATTGTTTGGAAACCATGAAAGTGAAAAAAATCTTTTAAACTCAGTCTCTTTTATTATTTTCGAATAAGTCTAAAACTTATAAAAAATTAATTAATTCTATTTGCAACTTAATTCTCCTTTATTTTAAGAGTCAATCTTGCTTTAGTTCAAGAATTACACTTCATTATCAATCAATGACTTCTTCCAAAAACTGTGAGAGCCTAAAATTATTATAACTTATCAATGAAAATTTAAATTTATTTAAAATTTTCAAATATTAAATTTCTATTTATTTATTTATTTATATTCTTTTTTAACCACAAAAATTATACTTGAAATTACAATACATATGATTCGAAGGAGCTAATGCATTCATAAGACATGTTAGTGAGCCGAAGCAATTAAAAAAGACCGGTTCACATTCTGACTCAGGCCCTTAATTTCGAAAGTGTGCATTTGTAACAATGAACTTCGTTTACTAGTACAAAGAGTCGTTTTTTTTTTTTTTTTTTTTAAAAAAAAAAAAAAAAATTCTCGGTCTAATTTTGAATCGAAATTAATGAAAAAAAAAAAAAAAAGGGTTTGCCCCACTGGGATTTCTTGGAATGGAAAGTAAAACAACAGCCTAACCCAACATTTCTTTTGTAGTAAGTAAATTAACATTTATTAGTTTAGACAATTAATTATTGAGTAAAATATACCTAAAATAAATGTTTAAATAAAATATTAATGACATCTAATTTATTTGGTATTTGAATTATTTTTAAAATTAAAAATTTATATTTAAATTCTAATAAGAGTATTTTTTTTTTAAAAAATGTCAAATAAATTAATTAAAAATTTTAAAAACATTTACATTTTTTTTCATTTATTTGAATTCACTCTATAATTATTATATAATATTTATAATTTTATTAATAAAAATTACACAAAATTTTGTAAATATATATTTAATTTATAATTACTTTAATAAAAATTTAAATGATTTGTTTATCAGTAAACCACATTTGTAGTTATATATCAATCCTAACGGTACAAGGAATGAGACGTTTCGATGAAGGTCAAGGAAAAAGACGTTTGGACCGGAAAAACGTAATGAGACGTTTAGGGCGATTATTAAGTGCTTATGTGTGCATTGTGACCGTTAGATTTTAATAGAAAGTGGATTTAAAAAAAAAAAAATCAAATCAAACGCTCAGCAAGCGTGATTTTGGAGACAGATACGGGAGATGGAGAGAGAAAGAAAAAGGAAGAAAGTAAAAATGAAGCAGAACAATTTTTTTTTTTTTTTGCTTTTGTTTTTGTCTTTGTTTTTTTTTTTTTATTGGGGTTTGGTTGGAAGCACGTTTACATGGAAAATTAAAAAGAAATCCAAAAAGTTGAAACCAAGCACGCAAATAAACAAAGAAAAAAAGAAAAAGAAAAGGAAAATCTTTCTCTCTCTCTTTCTGTTTTTCTGTCTGTCAAATGTCAATAGGAATCTGCATGGTTTCGTGTTTTCTTTGGTAGCCAATAGGCAATGCAATGGGAACGTTTACGAGCTTTCGGAAAGCCTATGGTGCGCTGAAAGATAGCACTAAGGTTGGGCTTGCCAAGGTCAATAGCGAGTTCAAGGTGGTTGTGGTTGCGGCTGAATATTTCTCTTTTTTTCTTTTTTTTTTTTGGCATTTTCTTATATGTTTCCATCGTTGCTATTTTATTTTATTTTTGTGGTTTTTTGCATTAACGGAAAAAGGAGCTGGACATTGCCATTGTAAAGGCCACGAATCACGTCGAGTGCCCTCCTAAAGAACGCCATGTTCGAAGTAAGTTTCCACAATCGTAATGTCGAATTGTCAATGTTGGCGTTATTGTTCTTGATCTTGGGTTTGTTCCTTGTTTGGTTGATTTGATTTATGGTCATTTGGTTTTTTTTTTATTTTTTTTCTTTCTTGATTCTTGTCTCATTTTATTCTTTTTTTTTTTTTTTTACTGTTGTTGGGTTATTTTTATAGAAATCTTTTCGGCAACATCAGTAATACGTCCACGGGCAGACGTTGCATACTGTATTCATGCACTTGCCAAAAGATTATCCAAGACGCGTAATTGGATTGTAATTTCTTTATTCCTTCTATGTTACTTTTTGTTTCCATTTTGTTTTGTTTCCGATGACCCCCCCCCCCCCTTTTCTGTTGAAGGCTGCACCAATTGATTGTGGAACTTTTTGCACTGCAATACCGCAAGATTGATCTGCCATGTTTTTTTTTTTTTTTTTCCTCTCTGATTGATGTCCGATATCTTTTAGTACATATCTTTTATGGGGTGGAGAAAATGATATTAACTGCTAAAATACTATGTATGTGCAGTGTGAATCTGGTTAAGTTGTAGGATTCTGATCGTCTCAAAAGGGATGCAGATTTTATGATTTTTAATATTTTGGAAGAAATAAAGGAAAAGATTGAAATGATTTTTATTCACAGTCAAAAGACTGTCTTCGGGTTCTTTGTACTACCTTCAAAAGGCTGTTAGGAAGGCCACACTGTTAGCACAAGGCTTCTCGTTTTAGTAGCAACATGACTGTTATCTTAGGGCTCGGTTCCTTACAAATTCTGGCATCTTACAGGTTGCGATAAAGACACTGATTGTCATTCATAGGACATTGAGAGAGGGAGATCCGACCTTCCGAGAGGAACTGTTGAATTACTCTCATAGGGGAAGCATTTTCCAAATATCTAATTTTAAAGATGACTCAAGTCCGATGGGTATGCAGTTTCTTTTTGGCCTTGTTGGAAAATTTTACTATGGATTGATGTCTACAGTGATTTTAGTTTTGAATCATGGATATTGGTAATGCTTTCTGGATGGTGTTCTTCTACATGCAGCTTGGGATTGCTCTGCTTGGGTTCGAACATATGCTCTTTTCCTGGAAGAAAGATTGGAGTGTTTTAGGGCCTTGAAGTATGATATTGAGGCCGAGCGCATTACAAAATCATCCCCTGCAACACCCAAGGTCATTTCTCTGTTAATTTGGAAGAATATTTCAAGTAAAAATCAGACTATTTTTTGTGGTGGTGAGGGTCGTATCCTGTATCCCTTAATTCTAACAGGCACACAGTAGAAGCTGGCTTTTGAATGGAGAGGAGCTCTTGGATCAGTTACCTGCATTGCAACAGCTTCTGTATCGCCTAATTGGTTGTCATGTAAGGTTTACTTGTGATGGATTGCCTTCCTTTTGATGGCTTTCACCTACTTCTGATCTCTTTCTAACAATTTCAGCCTGAAGGAGCAGCTTATAACAATTATCTCATACAGTATTCCCTGGCCCTGGTATGGACCATACTTACCTGCATGTTGTGCCTAATTTTTCTTTTTTTTTTTTTATTTGGAGTAGTGTCTGCACACTATGAATTGGCATTGCATGACCAGAAAATAAGTTTGATTTAGACTGCAACCTTTCTGTTACTTATGTGATTTGGGATGCTCACACACCAAAGTGTATAATGGTTCATCCCCCCCTTTTTTTTATGTAATTTATCATTGTTCAGGAAAAGAAAAAAAAAAAGCCTCACCTGTGCTATCCTTTTCTTTTTAAATTTCAAACTCTGCTATTTATGCAGGTATTGAAAGAGAGCTTTAAAATATATTGTGCTATCAATGATGGAATTATCAATCTTGTGGACATGGTAATAATCCTATGTAAACTCCTGAGCTCCTTTTTGACAAATTGCTTGAAACTCTGAGAACATTATTATTATTATTATTATTATTATTTTAAATCTCAGAATGCAAATTTCATGACCTTTCTGCAGTTTTTTGACATGTCGAGATATGATGCAGTCAAAGCACTTAATATTTATAAAAGAGCAGGGCAACAGGTTTGACAGCTATTCTACCCTATCCTAGTCTCATTGGTGTAGCTCAACAGGAGTCAATCGAATTATCTTCTGCTAATTATGGATTGTTCTGTTTTGTTTGTTCAGGCCGACAACCTAGCTGAATTTTATGATTATTGCAAGGGTTTGGAGCTTGCTAGGAACTTCCAGTTTCCAATATTGAGACAGGTTTTTTTTTTTTTTATCTCTTTGTGTTACTCTGGACATATTCAGTGAATCCGCAACAAATTGTTCTTAAAAATTTTCTAAATTAAGCAGCCTCCTCCATCTTTTCTTGCAACAATGGAAGAATATATTAGGGAAGCACCTCATGCAGGCTCTGTTCAGAAAAAACTGGTAAGAATCATTATCTAAGTGATTGTTGGCTTTTCAATGTGCTTGTACCTGTACATGGTTGCAGAACCAACTTATCTTTTTCCCATACAAACGACTTAAGCGTTGTAGGTTAAGTTGCTCTAGTCTTGATAAACATGCATGCGTAAGTGTGAAATTCTGGATGGTCATTCTTAATCAGACTTCTCCTTGCAATTCTGAAAAGCTTGAAATTTGCTGTTTAATGGGAAGATTCCTGATTTTGTTTGAATGGACGTAATTTGTAAAGAAAAATCAATTGCTATGATTAAAAGGATTCCTTGACCTGTCTTTGCTGGTTTCCAAATCATAAAGCTACTGCTTGCCTCTTCAATGCATTTATCTGAATTTTAAGTTTGGGTTTGATCATGGGACTGCGTATGTATTTATCATTGTGCTTCTGCAATGCTTTCTCAGGTAGTCAGTATCATAGATTGGAAAAAGAAAAAATTCATGGGTATAAATGTGTAATGAAAGGGATGAGTAGCTGACTAATGTTTTAAATATCTTGGTAAGCATGAATGCATGTAGAATAACTATTTTGCTTTTGACTATAGGGGTTTAATCAACTTCCAGCCTAGTAATAATTAGGGGGAAAAACTGTGAGACATCTACAGTCTCAATCCTCTAATTTGTCATCTTTCTTATGTAAAATATGAAAGGAAGTTAAACTTAACCTGATCTTGAATAATGTACCATAATGATTTTTGAGACATAGGCTATGGTGTGGCTAATTATCCAAATTTTTGTTGTGATAAATCTGTTTCTATAATAGGAGTACCAAGAGAGAGAGGAAGTGCCTGAGAAACCTGAAGAACCTCCAGATCCTGCAGAACAAGTTGAAAAAGTTGATGATAATGAAACACTAGTAGAGGCAGAGGAAGAAGCTCAGCCTGAACAGGTGGAAGAAATTCTGTCATTGATATCAACTGATGATACTGGAGATCTGCTGGTAAGATACTAAGATTTACATCTGCTTAGTGTCCCCTTGAAATTGGTTGCTAGGGTTCTGGTTCAAATATTGGTCTGGCAATACTTTTTTTGCAGGGTCTGAATGAAGTGAATCCAAAAGCTGTGGAGCTTGAGGAAAGCAATGCATTGGCTCTTGCAATTATTCCACCCGGTGGGGACAATTCTTTTAGCTGTATTCTTTATCTTGAGTGTATACCTGCCTACTGTACTGTAATGAATAGCTGCCAACTATTGACTAATTACAACTTTAGTTAGGTATCTGCATTTCTAGGGTATAGAATATCCGTAGGAATCATCATTCCTGCTTCAAGTAGCCCTTGAGTAGCTTGGGTAAAAAATGTCTGGAAGGGCAAAGCTTTACAATTATTGGTTTTCACTTTTTATTTTGCAATCTTCCATGATCCTGTGACTCAAATTAGTGTTTTTTCCCTCCATTTGTTTTCTTTCCAATGGGGCCTTGCATTAATAGCCACAACTTGGTTGGTCATTCCTTTTGTGCATATATTGATATACGTTGTGTTACAGACAATGATAATGGGTCTTCAGCAAATCTTGCTTTAAGTGAGCTTGGTAAGCCAAATGCCAGAGGATGGGAACTGGCACTTGTAACTGCACCCAGCAACAGTACTAGCAAACCCGTGCAGGCCAAGTTGGTTAGTTTTCTTTACTCAGTGAGATCTTCAATTTAAGGTGTTCTTGGGTTTTGCTAAAAATATATCACAATACATAAGCAATGATGCATTGGTTCAATGCAAGCTTTAAGAAAAGATATCGAGACAGATTGATCTTGGGGTTTTGGGTTTACACTTCTTGGTTGGGTGATCAGAAAGTTCTTGGGTTTTCAGGCTTGACATCAGTTTGGTCACAATTGAGGCTTGCCTGGGACTGATTAGATTCATTATAAATCTTGCATTTGGGCCGTGGTTTAATGCATTGATATTATTTTCTGTTTGACTGATTTGTTGGTTAGTGTACTGACCTTTCAATCAGAGAAGCTACATGTATGAGGCAACCAAACCTGAGGCCTTTTGATCCATGGTTTTCAAATTTTCATTGTGCTTAGGCACAACATAATTAAATCTCAAATGTTTCTCCTTTTAATCAGGATTCTGTTTTGGGTTATTGTGCCAGGCTGGTGGTTTTGACCAGCTCTTACTTGATAGCTTGTATGACAATGAAGCTGCAAGGAGACAATTGCAATTGCAGAATGCAGGGTATGGATGTGGGGGGATGGCTGTTCAAAATCCCTTTGAACAGCAGGACCCGTTTGCAATGTCCAACAGCATAGCACCTCCCACAAATGTTCAGATGGCGATGATGGCTCACCAACAGCATCAACACCAGCAGGAGCAATACCAACAGCGACAGATGGTGCAACAACACCAATCAATGATGATGGTACCTTACCAATATCAACCTCATTACCCTCAACAACAGATCCACCAGGTGGGTTCTTCCAATCCTTTTGGGGATCCATTACCAGCTCCCCCGCAAAGCTCAGTGCCGCAGCAGGGGAGCCATATGTTACTTTAGAGGTCAATTTCCTTCCCTTTTTTTGGCGGGTTCAACATATTCCTTAATTCTTTGGTTCTTTGTATAGGCATATCGTATCCATTTTTTTTTCTTCTGAAATTTGATAAGCGCACTTTGTTCACTCGTTATAACAAATACAATTCCTTTTGCATCGGAGTACATTTATCCTTTTTTTCTTTTTCCCTCTACAAGTGGATGTAATCTTCTAACGAAGGATTAGACGATGTTTGTCAAGTATATTTACTTGTAAAATGGTGCTGTACTTCAAATTGATGAAATATTTTACTTCTGTTAATGTCAACTAATATCCCAGAAAAGATTCAAGCGGAAGTGGAGCCTAGCCGTTGACCAGGCCACATATAACAAGGATGAGCCATTCGCAGTGGGTGAACTCAATTTTTATACTTGATGGGTGGATTAATAAGTTGTTTGAATATGATATAAAGAGTGGATATGTCTGGAAAGAGGAAAAGGAAAAAAGGATATATTTATAAATTAATCTTTTACCTTTATTTACAAATTAATTATAATTCTAATACTATCATATTAAGGGAAAATTGGAAAACAGAACGAGCTAAACAGGGGAAAAGGTTTCTTGTTTGGAAGCTTCGTATTTCGTCGAGACAATATTAGATAGGACGATGGTAGAAACTCAACATGCTGAATTGGTACTGAAGTCGAATGATTGATTGCCATGTGGCTTAGTATAAACCTTCATTCGCCGTTGACGTTGACGTTTATTGCAAAGGGAAAACAAAGGGGAAAAAAAATGAAAAAGAAGAAAGAAAAAACTAGAACAGCAAGACGTGGCATCAACACGTGCCGTCCTCACGTCCTCTCTCTCGATCTCTTTGGCTGGGTTGCTGACTTGCGGATCGGGTTACTTTCTCTGTCTACCTCTCTCTCTCTCTCTCTCTCTCTCTCTGCTCCGAGATGGCACGGATCCTCTCTCAAACCCTACTCCGCCACTGCGCGAATCGCCGACCACACATCTTTCCGGCGAAATCCCCACCGTCCATCCTCCTCTCCGTCCGCCATCGCCACCGCCACCGCAACTCCAAGGCCGAACTAATAGTAATCGACCTCACGTCCTCCTCCTCCTCCTCCTCTTCCTCCTCATCGCCATCACCTTCATCTTCATCAGACGGCGAGGGTGAGCTGCTGGTGATGGAAAGGCTGGAGGATATTGTCCACCGCGTGATGCTTCAGAAATCCACTCCCGATTGGTTTCCTTTCCTTCCGGGATCCTCCTTCTGGGTCCCACCCAATAAGTGGCCCATGCCTAGCATCGGAGAATATTTCGACAAAATGGCTAATGTGCTTACTGAGGAAGAGTCCCTCTCTCTCACTACCTCTCGCGGCTGGCCTTCTTCTTCTTTTTACACCCACCTAGAACAAGAAGGTACTCGGATTTGGATTGCCCTTTTTTTTTTTTTCTTTTTTGATCTTTCTAATTGGATGCTTATTAGTGTTTTCGTTATCTAAATCATAGTTTGAGGTTGGCTATTGATTGTGATATGTCGATTTCTTCACTAGGATTTGATTGTGTTTTATTGTGGGTTAATGTAACTTGATATTGAGGCATCTAAGGATTCAAACAAACACTTCAATTGTTTGGTTTAATTTATAGTCATGGAACATAGTTGTAACTAGTGCTGTTACTATATGTTACTTTGCTGATTTTATATGGTTTCATTTTATTCTGTTGTCTTAGCTACCTTGCTATGAGATAATCCTTGTATTGAGCATGTCTGGGATACAGGGAAGGGAATGGAATGGAAAACTGAACTCGATGTACTTGAAGCTGTTGTGTTTTAAAGTTGGCAACAAGACTTCTTTTCTTTTTTTCTTTATCTGTGAATGCATTACGTATATTATTTCTATAAAAAACAAAAAAAAAAGAAAAATATGTGCATTGCAGTTTCTTAGCAAACAATCTGTATGCTTATGGAAAACCCTTTGGTGGGAGGTGAGGCAACCATGTGTTTAATATTGTAGTTCCCAGTGTTAGATATTCCTTTGACTCTAATCTATCCGCCTTGTTGTTTGAGTGAAATCAACTCATGTATGGTCATATGTGTTACTTGCCTGCAGTTGCTGCACCTGTAAAGGTTAATGTGGAAGTAAGGGTTGTGGAAGGGAAGGATTTGAGCCAGGAGGTTAATGCGCCAGAGGAGGAGGGAGAGACGGGTGAGGAAATGAAAATGAAGGGTTTTGCAGATTCCGATTCAGATTCAGAAAATGAACAAGGATGAGACTCGAACATGTGTCATGGGTCTTGCTCTTAGGTTGGTGATTCCTTAGCCAATGTTAGCTGAGATTCTTGTTTATTTGTCACATATTTGAGGTCAAATTTAGCATTAGGCTTCAGGGTATGCAGGTTGTTTTGCGATCATATTAAACCTGGATTCTAGGCATTGGCTAGGCTATTTTCCATCTCAATGTGCATGTCTGAGCTATTTGTAGTGGTGAATGGTGATTGGGTGGCCACGAAGTTTAAGCAATACAATTTTGTAATTTTTGTGATATTTACATTGACACGATTATAGTATGATCTCTGAGAAAGTTTGTACCCAATGAAACATAAAGGATCCATAGACATTGGTTATAGTTTATAATGGAAGAAAATATGTGGATTTTCTTACTGTTTCCCTCTCCTTCTTTTCTTTTTTACCTTTTTCTCTTTTATCTAACTATTTTGTGATTGGGACTTGCAGGCTTTCTTTAACTTTCAAATTCTAGATGTCAAGGAAAGATGAATGATCGGTAGAATCTAATATACAGATGCAGTAAATTGGTTGGGTGGAGAAGTCCTTGCCTGGTTTTTATGTCAAATTCTCGTTTTCAAATGGAAAGATGGAAAATTTATAAATTTAATAAAACATTAAAAAAAAAGAAAAAAAGGAAGAAGGTTCCCGTTCTAATAGGCTGACTCTGTTGTTCTGTTGCTTTCTACTTGTTTAATGGCTGAAAAGCATCTCTAGAGCTATCTAAAAAGTTCTTCTTTTAGCATGTGGTATGAACCATAACTGCAGGATTGTTATCCCAACAATTTTTAGTTGTTTTCAGCTATTATGATATTTAATGGACTCTCTTTTTGTGTTCGTACATATGGATAAGAAACAGGAAAGTTATGAAAGCAAAAACCTAACAACAGGTCCATTTAAATCCCTGGATGTGTACTCTAAAAGCGGTGGTTCCTGCAAAATCGAAAGGCCCTAACTAGCAGTCCTTGTATTAGTGTTTTGATGTTTTGTTTTAGCTTGTAAATTTGTTCAATTTTTTATTGCCATTTGCTACATCCAAATTTTGAACGTTGGTTGCAATCCAAAGGTTGGATCACAGAAAGCTCGGAATGACACTTGGTTATTGGAAAACCTGTTCTTCTTGGACTACCGAGTCAGTTGGTTTTGTAAGTCTCATGTTCCTCCAAGCTATTCCATCTTGGAACATTTCTACCCTTCCATTTTCTTGTATAAGTACATGCACGGCTGGTGGTCCGTTGTTTTTGTTTAAGAAGAGAGATTCTCAGATAAACTTGGTCCATCTCGTGATTATGGATTAACAAATGAAATTGCCATGCATTTATGTACTGGTTTTTACGAATTTGTAACATTAGTAGATGTGATGCAACAATCTCATAGGCTGGCTGAACATATGGCAACATGGGCGAATAAATTTAGGAAAAGAGAAAAAGAGAAAAAGATTTCTCCAAAACCTGTTCCTCCCTCCCTCTCTGTCTCTTTTCTCTTTCTGTCTATCTCTCTTTTTTGGTTATTTGGAAAGTTTTCAAGACCTGAGATAGTTTAGATGGATATTGTATTTTAATTTTAAAAAGATAAAATTTTCCCTTTGTAATTTGAGAAAAAGACAAAATCATATTTAAGTAACTAACAAAACTAACATACTTGCCAGTTCTTCAAATTCACAGAAGGGCGCATGGAACACAGATGGAGAGGAAAAGGAAAAAATTTAAACAAAGCATGATAAAAAATTGTTTAATTTTTCCAAGTTCTATAAAAATAAAACAATATAAAATTAAATAAAAATTTATTATAGTTATTAATTACAGTGTAATTAATAATTATAATAAATTAATATATAATTATGATAATTTTGTAACTTGTGTATTTTTCTTTTTCTTTTAAAAAAATCTTTATGAATAATTTTTTTTTTGTAAATTGTAATTGTTGATGAGATAATATTTAAAATTATGAAATTTTTTTTTGACATTTTACAAAATATTATTTTGATTGAGATAAATAATTTTTTTAATATTTTAATAAATAATTTTATTTGATAAAAAATTATTTATTTTAATAAAAATAATATTTTTATAATAAATTAAAAAATTCATAATATTTAGTATTATTTTTATCGCCCAATGACAAGAAGGTCTCTTAGTTTTCATTAGTGTTTACATCATATTCCCGACGTGGCATGTTCCTATTGGCAACAAGATAGAATTTTCCCAGTAATGAACTAATAATAATAATAAAGATTTTAAATTCAAAATGGACTCCCTTCGGTATCGTGGCTCGTGTCCGATTCCTCCAATTCTCTTTCTGGAAGGCTCTGAAAACTCGATCTTTTCTTAGGAACAGCGAGCGAGCGAGCGAGAGAGAGAGATATAACCTTGGGTTGGAAGTAGCCATGGCGGAACCAACTGAAATGGCACCGTCGAGCTCGCGTGAGCCATCGACCAGCCAGAAGTCAAAAGACGATGCCCTCAAGCCACCTTTTCAGGTAATTTCTATCGCTTTCTCTCTCTCTCTCTCTCTATCTATTGGGTCTTATATTTCAATTGTAATCATGGTCGTGGTTTTCGTTTCTCATGGAAATCAACATTTAATTTTGTATGCAATTCTTAGTTTATGGGGGGAGAAGTCTTGTGAGTAGTTAAAAATGAACGTCTAAGATTAGAACGAGGACAATGAAGCTTTTCCCATTCCGAAGTCTCTATACTCTTTTACCTGTGTGGTTAGTCTTTGATGCAGAAGTAAGGGCTGATGGAATCAGAGATGATTGGGTTTTTTGTTTTTCTTTTTTCTTTTTCTTTTGGGGGTTATATTTTGGCAATTAAGAGGGACCTAGACAAATTTAACACAGATACATATGACAATGGAGATTTGAGTCCTATTTGAAGAATTATAAGCACTAGGGTTCTACGGGTTATCATCACCAAAAACCCCTGTTGGGATTCAGGTTCACAAAGATGAAAGTAGAAAAAGTAGAAGTATGATTGGCCCTTAAAGATCCTAGATTCAGGATGGGAAACCTTGTACATCCGTCAATCCTTTCCTTTTATTATTATTATTATTTTTTGGTTGGTTGGAAACATCTCCAACAGCCATGGTTTGCAGGTTTAGTGCACCTTTTCTTGGATTGTTCAAGCAGAGATTGCTTCTTCTTTAAATTGATCTTCTTGGTGTTGGGTGAATGAAGACTTCAATGGATTGGGTGAATGAAGACTTCAATGGATGGTTTGACTGATCATTGAAGGTGCTAAGGCATCTATTACTGATGTGATGGTGGTTTGTTGCACTTTTCTAGATTTTAAGTCATCTGTGGTGGTGTTTGCTTTAATTTCTGTGTACCCAATTCAATTCAGTGGTTTTACACTTCATCTATAAAGCCTAGGGTGATAGATCTGCCACACAGCCTATGTATGTATAAACTGTAAAGCTTCAATTTGACCAGAAAACCTCAGGAAATCAATAAAAACTTTGGAATCAAGTTGATGATTTTTAAGGAGTACAGGAGCTTGGTTTTGATTTAGGCACAAAGTGTGTTGGTGGTTGAAATGGTCTTCAAGTTAGCCGGTGAGAATGATAAATAACATTGAGTTGGTCTGCACCAGGTTCTTATTCCTGTCTATTTGTTCAAAGAACATAATGTCTTATACTTGGGGGTACTTTTGGGTCTTAGTCACAGCTTTGTATTGGTGTTCCATTTCTTTCTGAATTGATCATTTTGTAGTTTTTTCCTTGCCAGGTGCCAGCATTCTCCTATTCTCCAGCACATGCAAATGGTGAATTTCAGATGTTTCCTGTCATGTACCCCACACTAGTTCCAAGTCTTCAAAATCAGGAACAGATGAATCGTGGTGCGGGCCTATATGCTGTGCCCTGTCCCTCCTATATGGGACCCATTGCTGGACTTCCACAAAACACGCTTATTCCTCTTACCTTCAACATACCAACGTAAGTCATTTTGTACAGTATGAAAATGTTGAGATCCAAGTTTCATAATTAGCCAATTGATTATCAGGTTTTGGTTGTCTTAGGAGGCTTACTTGTCTGTCACTTATGTTACTGATCACAAGCTAAAGCATCAATTAGTTGAATATTGTAGTAAAACTACATGGGCATTTTATTCATGAAGGTAGACTTCATCAGAATATCTATAGATCTTTATGCTTGGACAACAAATTATGTGAAAAAATCAACTCACTAAGGTACCGTCAGATCATTGGGATTTAGCATGGCACACCTTGTGTGCACCTCAAGATATAGCTACACTACTTCCTCGAATGTCTGATACTCACATATATAAATGCAGCATATTATCTGGAAGACAAATTATTGGATCTGATTGTCAACAATAGTACTTATGCATGGAAATTTCTTTTAATTTGTCTACATTGCATGGTGGTTTTCTGTCAACTCCTCAATAATTGGACACTTCTTTCCTTTCATTTTTGTTTCTCCCTTCAAACATCCTCCCATTATTCTCTTTTGGCTAGAAAGTGCCAGACTTTCTCATATTATCCACTATTATGTGCAAGATATTGTGGAAAAGAATCTGTGTTGGAACACATTTTTATCTATTAATGATGTTTGACAATAGCTAATGACCATGAAATATCTGCATATCAAATTGGATTGCATGGAACTACTGGAAAAAGTAACATATTTCCATTATTTTACATCTATATGGTAGAGCAAATCCTGAGGCTGGGGCAGCAGGTGATCATGGGCAAGGAGGACAGCAGCAGCAACGGCAGCAGCCAGCACCTCTGAACCTCAGCGGCAGGTGGCTGTAAGGAGATTCCAGATCGCTTTTCAGCTTGACTTATTTCTCATACTTAAATTGGCAGCGGTAATTTTCTTGTTCAACCAAGATGGATCAAGACAAAGACTTGCAGTCCTTGTATTTTTCGCATCCTTGATTTATTTGTAAGTTTCCACATTTCTGATAGTTTTTGGTTAAGTATTTCTTTTCAATAGAAGGAATATTAATCTAGACAAAGTTGCTTGTATGTTTATTTGTTAGAGAGAGAATTAAATTTTGCAATGTATGCACTCAGGAGGAATATTCATCTAGAATCAGTTGTTCATTTCTGTAATTTCGCTCATTGCTCATGTTCATAATTGCACTCAGGAAAAGAATTGTATCAAAAATTAACTCATTAGTATCTAAGTGATAGGACTTGTAGCAATCTGACCTGTTAAATGAGATAAAGTCGTTACTGATTAGCTGTAGCCAGATGAAGAGAGACTATAGTGACCTTATGTGCATATAACCTAATACTTCTAGTCTTTTCCTAGATAGACAAGTGTTAAATATTATATAAAATCATCTGTGATAATGTGATAAAGATGGGATATTTTCAAAAAGCACCAAATTCTGAGGTGCTTGTGTTGTGTGAAGGATCTTTGACCATCGGATTGAGGGAAAGGGTAAATGGAATCAGAAGGTAGGTAACCATGAGAATAAGGTGCCCCAGAAAAGCTCAAACTAATGTATAATTTTGCTTTTTTTACCATTTGCTACTTCATTCCAACAGCACTCAAGGAAGCTTAATACTCTGAATATGGTTGCAGGTATCAAACTGGTGCTCTTACACCATTGGTACGATGGCTCTCGCAAGGTATGCAGAGGGCTGCTGCTCCTCCTCATCCACCTCAGCCGGCTGTTAGGGCTGAAAATGGTCCTGCTGCTGCAAGGCAGAATCAGAATGTTGTGTTGGCAGGTATTTTCCACTTTCCTGAATTCCCAGCAAGCATGTTTCTAGTGTCATAAGGAGTATTTGGGATGGTTGAGCATTCATGGGATACATTTGCCTTGAAAAGTTTAGGTTCCTTTTGTGTGGAAGTGGTTCAGATATAGTGGATGTCTTCCATCCTTGTTTGCACTCTGGTTGTCTTATTACCTCCAGTGCATGGACCTCCATGTCACAATGGATTAACCTTACAGCTATCCCTGTTGTCTTGCTACCCCACCAAAAAAAGGGAGAGGTAATTTCTGTTATGGAGGCTCTGATGCAGTTCTTTTCCCTTTGTGGAGGAAGACATGTTCTACTGCAACCGTCTCCTGTAACATTCCTTAAGCCATACTCATTCTCTGGATACCATATTGATCTCCCAATTCCAACATCCTGTACAGTGTCTACTCTATGGTAAACAGTGTATTGCTTTTGAAATTTTGCAGGAATTTTGGGTGTTTTAATTATTTTGCAGCAATGTTAGCAAGACAGCAATATAACTTGTGGTTTATGCTCTCACAAATTTATACGTTGGTTATTTTTCTTTTCCCCATGAATTGCATATTGCCATTGAACCATATCTAGTACATTCTTTCATTCCACTGTCTCTCTCCCCCCCCCCCCCCCCCCCCCCCCCCCGCGGTAGAAACTTGTAACTTTTCCCTGATTAATGGCTGCGAGAAATTGTTGCAGAGGGGCAAGCTGGGGCAGAGAATGGGAATCGGCCAGCAGAGGATGGCAACCCTGCAATTGAGAATGAAAATGTTGGGCTTGAGGAACACGATGGAGGCCATGGTGGTAATTACTGGTGGGGAATTGTGAGGGAGATTCAGATGATTGTCTTTGGTTTTATCACTTCACTTCTCCCTGGCTTCCACAATATAGACTAGAAGATTATATACTTAAAGCCTGGAATGGAACCATATGAACTAACTAGAAGCAGAAGGAAGCTATCTTTTCTTTCTTTTCTCTTTTTCTTTATCACCCATTTTGGTCCTCTTTGGAATAAGATGAAAAGAGTATAAGCCCTTGTTCATAGGCATATCTGGGATAGATATTATTTATTGTGCAGACAAGGCTCTAAGTATAATTGCAAATTATTGAGCGTTAATTTTCATTTTATTAGAATTTTCTAAAATGGCGGAATGCCTAAATATTTTTGGCTGTCACCAAATACATAAAACCCTTTTTGTACACCGCATGACAAGCCTGGCTTTTTCAAGAATTAAAACAAAAACAGTGAGGATTGTTATGCTGATTTGATCGAATTGACAGGCAAATTTCTCAACAATCTCCTTGGTAGCCGCTGTAGCACGTTAGACACATGAATGGTTTCAAGTTTTCATATAATTTTCATCTGCCTCTTATTTAAATTTCTCATGGGTGTTTACCCGGAACAACAAGCTGCAAGGACATATTTTCTTTAGTCACTCGGCCAGATTTAAACAATCAGATATATTTTTCTTTTCAAATTGATTCTTCTGCACTGTTTCAAAGAAAATGGTACACAAATTTGTAATTTTCAGGTTCAGAGATAAATCATTAATCTTATTCATGCTCATCCAAAATTTGAGGTTCTATGAAATTTTACGTAAAGCCAGAGAAAAAGGAAAATGTTTTATAAATGTGCTGACTAATACAATAAGAAACTATGCAATTGATGGATGTAAAATTAGTTATTTGTTGATAGATTATCGAAATAATTACTAGTTAATAGAAGAAAATAAAACTGCCAAATTAGAAAAACCACTGCTAGAATCCTTTTGACCTGCGATTCATGGCATAAAGCCAAAACCATCAAGCTGAAAAGGGGGGTCGGTGATCGTTCCACGCATAATATTTATAGAAGGTCTGATCGTCTAGTGGATTCATTTTAGCCTTTTGAATGTTGAGGTAAGTGTGTGTGTTTCTTAAAAAATATATTGAATTGTGAATTATATAATAAAATCAATGTAACATAATAAAAAATATATATATTTTTTATATTTATAAGTCTCTTAATCATTTTTTAAAATTAAATATTTAAATTTTTAAATTTTAAAAATAAAAATAAAATTTTTTAATTATTAAGATATTTTTGATAGATAGAATTATATAATTATAATTAAGATAATAATAGTTGTTATAGGGATTGAGAATTTCAAATTTGAATATAGAATTTAATAATAATAATAATAATAATAAATATTAAGTTGAAAATAAATTCAGGTCAAATAGTCATTGGGCATCAGGCTTAATTGTTCTTTGAACTTTGCTCAAGTGTCTCCATTTGAATCCGGGAGCCACAATTTTTTTTTTCTCTTTCTTTTTTTTTATTTAATTTTTAAAAGTATTTTAAAGATATTTATTATCATATTTATAAACTAATTCAAGAGTTATTTATAATTTTTATATTTTATTATTATTATTATCTAAAATATAATAAATATATTAATTATTATATTTATAAACTAATTTAATCAATATCTCTAATTAATTTGTTTATATGAAATTTATCACTTAAATATTATTAAATTAAAATAAATTATTTAAATTTAAATTTAATAAATTTAAAATTTAAAATCATAAACTTAATACAAATCAAAATTGCGAATTAAAGCATAGCCAGTCACTGGTTACATTGGAATAGCGTACAATCAAATTCTCCCGTTGGTTTTTGAGTCAGAATCAGAGGTGAAGGGTACCCAAATAAAACAGAGCGAATTGACAGCGCACAAAGATTGACCCCACAATCCCTAAGACCACTTTTGTCGGAATGTAAACAAGAAATCGTGTTTTACTCCCTGATTAAGCACCAACTAAGAACTGTAGCATCATCATTATCAGGTAAGATTACATTATAACCACCAATTATCTATTTGTTAAGTGGGTATTAAGAATACACATTAGAACAAGTTGGATTGGAGTCATAATCATAATGTAAATAGCATCAAACACAAAAAAAAAAAAAAAAAAAAAGACATTGTATTATAGCAGTTTTTAATGTTATTTAGATGAAATTTTGAATCAGATTATTCCTGAATAAAAAAAAAAAAAAAATTCTTTGAGGAAGGTGTGATGGTCATATTGTTCAATTCACTTTTCTGATTTCAGCTGAGATTAAAAAGCTATAACTGGTACTGCAGATGTCTCATATGTCTCAAACAAAACAACCTGTTCGCATTGTTGTTCAAACCCCAATTTTTCCTACACTTCCCAAACAAAACATAACAAAACATTAAAAAAAAAAAAAAAAAAAAAACTGAAGCCAAAGAACCCAAACAATGGCGGTGGACATCCCCACGTGTGAATATTTAAAAAAAAAAAAAAAATTATGAGGTGAAAAAATTACTATAATTTTCTGTTAATTTACTAATTAATTATGCAATTCATTTGAATTTTTTTGTACTTGATTGAGATTTTTTCTTTTTCACTTTTTTTTTTTTTTTTTGATAATAGATAATTATAATCTCTATCAACTCTCAACAATTTTTAACTATTTGATATTAATTAAAGCTATGAGAACGAAAATACATAGCCAAGGAAATTTCCCAAAGATTGCTAACCACTCACTGTGTCGCTCACCGTCTTCCTTTGGCTTTTCATTTTTATAAGGGAAAAAAATCGAGAAAAAAAAAAAAAGAGCTCAAAGCACGCGCTATTACGCAATCTCCGTTAGTTTGTTAAAACCCATAAACCCAAAAACAGTTATTATTATTATTATCGTTATTAATTTTGTTTCTTCAGCGATCTTTTGATCTTCAAGAACTTCAATTTCTGGTTCGCTTTAGTAATTCTTGTGGCGACTTTCATGGGTTAGAGTGAAAAGGGCATTTCTTGTTGAGTTGGAGGGGTTTGATACATGGAGTGGGACAGCAATTCGGATCTGATCGGAGACGAGGAGGAGGAGGACGACGAGGGATTCATGCTCAGCGACGCCACCTCGGGCGTCGGGAACGGGGGCTCTCACGGTCTCTTCCCTTTCCCCGTCGAGGACTTGTTGTTAACGGCGCCGTGCGGGTTCGTTGTAACGGACGCCTTGGAGCTCGACCATCCCATCATTTATGTGAACACCGTTTTCGAGATGGTTACTGGTTATCGTGCCGAGGAGGTGCTCGGCCGTAATTGGTCAGTTTGTTTTTTTTTTTTTTTTATTTCCTTTTTTGCTGTTTATTTTTGGCCCGCCTCTTTGCTTCTTGGGATTTCAGGGTTTTGTGGTTTGTCTGAGGATTGGGAATTTAAATTTGAATTTCTAGTGTTTGGTAGCAAATGAGAGGGAGTTTGAGTTTCTTGAACTTGTTCTCTAGGAGAAGCCGGCAATTTTTTGAATTAGGGTTTTGTCTTTGGGTGAACAATGGGAGGGAATTTCTTCAACTCGATTTTTGGGGGGTTTTTTATTTGGGGTGGGGGGGAGACCTTGCAATATTTAGAATTAGGGTTTTGTGTTTTGGTTGGTAATGATAGGGAATTGCTCAAATTTGTTTGGGGAAAGAAACTGGAAACTTTTAGAATCAGGATTTTGCGATTAATTCAAATGGAAAATTTTGAATTTTCGTATGTGCTACTTGATATTGCAGGCTTGTAGTAGTTATTGTTAATATTGGCAGAGTTAGTAGTTTCTTGTTTCTACACTATGAGATGCAATACACAATCTGCCTTCTGTTGCAGATTTGTGAATTTTTTGAGGAAATGAGAGGTTTGATTGCTTGAAAATCTTTGACAAACTTTACAATTTTTCAGGAATTCACTCTTTATTTTTGGTAGGGAGGAGGGGGGATTAAAATCCTAACTATGGATTTTTTTAGAGGTCCCTGTATGCATTAAGGTTTTGTTGATTGAATGCCGGATTGTGGAACCCATTGCATTCACATACTTAGTAGTCATAGGTCAAAGTCTTTTTCTCTGTGTAGTCTTACTCCTTTGGGGCTGCGGTGGTGATTGGATGAATTATTTTGTATATCTGGCAGATTTGCTGTATGAGATTTCTGTTGCAAGCCTTTCTATACTGTATAGTATGCAAGGGTTACTAGTTGGTCTGGAGTTGGTGAAAGGTTCTTCAATCCTGGCTGCTACATATTGTTATTGCATAAAGATTCTTTGGGTTGTTGGTTCTTGCTCCATGATATCTTTTACTTAATTATATTTGATTATTAACTTCTCTTTTATATTACAAATATTTAGAAACAATTAAGATTTGATCTCCATAATGCAGTAGTTTGCAAGACTCTGGATGACGTAGTTTATGTAAACAAAATTATCTATGTAAACATATTCACAGAGAGAGAGAGAGAGAGAGGGGGGGGGAGTTATAAACTATAGAATAAAAAATAAATATAGAAATGATGCATTGATGAAGTCTGAATTATCTTCTCCTCTGTATTGCTACTGGAATCATTTGTTCTTTGTGTTCGCATTGCATGCATTACCTTTAATTTGGATTTTTTTTTTTATTCATTGTAGACTATGTGTGTTTGTTGAGGGCTGTTGGAGCAGTGGTTATGGTGTAGGGCTAGAATCGAGGTGTGGGTTGCTATTCCATTGGTAATCTTCTAGATAACATTAAGGGAGGAAAAACTTCTGGCTTTTGGGAAACCTAGAAACTAATTTGACAATGTTTTTTGAACTAGTGATCTTACTTTAGAGTTTTACTTGTTAAATTTTTTTCTCCCAAGTTCAAACAGTTAATATTCTTCTGTTTATATGAGCTACCATTCATATGTGTGTTAATTATTATGAGAATTCCTTGTTGTTTAGAGACTCTGTTTTGGTCCCAGCATGTATCTCTTAGTTTTGTGTTTTCTGATGGATCTGAATGCTTTTGCCAATCTTCCATCTCTTTCTATCATTGTCTTTGTCATACCTGGTACCTTTTATGTTTGTAAAGGTTATTAGTTTCTGATTCTGCATATAGCTTACTTATGCTGATATGATTATGGACTGTTGGCTATTTTTTCATGCTTCTGACATCTTTTCTACCCCCCCCTCTCAGCCGTTTCTTGCAATGTAGAGGACCTTTTGCAAAAAGAAGGCATCCATTGGTGGACTCCACAGTGGTTTCAGAAATAAGGAGATGCCTTGAAGAGGGCATTGAATTCCAGGGAGAGTTGTTGAACTTTCGTAAAGATGGATCCCCACTGATGAACAGGTTGCGGCTCATTCCCATATATGGAGATGATGATACGATGACTCATCTTATTGGAATCCAATTCTTTACTGAAGCAAAAATTGATCTAGGACCAGTGTCTGGTACTTCAGTCAATGAATATGTGAAATCAGGTGATCAGTTCCACTCTGCCTTTTCCACCCACCATCCTGTCCCAATAGGGGACCGCAATGTGTGTTGTGGGCTTGGTGGGATCTTGCAATTGAGCGATGAGGTTCTCTCTCACAAAATTCTTTCACGATTGACTCCAAGGGATATTGCCTCAGTGAGTTCTGTCTGCAGAAGACTTTATGAGCTGACAAAGAATGAGGATCTTTGGAGAATAGTTTGTCAGAATGCATGGGGAAGTGAGACAACTCGTGTTCTAGAGACTGTACCAGGTGCAAAAAGACTAGGGTGGGGACGTCTTGCAAGGGAGTTAACAACTCTTGGAGCAGCAGCATGGAGAAAGGTAACTGTTGGAGGTGCTGTTGAGCCCTCAAGGTGCAACTTCAGTGCTTGTGCGGTGGGCAATAGAGTTGTCCTTTTTGGGGGTGAAGGTGTTGATATGCAACCAATGAATGACACTTTTGTGTTGGATCTGAATTCAAGTAACCCAGAATGGCAGCATGTCCAAGTGAGCTCCCCTCCCCCTGGACGTTGGGGCCATACACTCTCATGTGTCAATGGATCTCATTTGGTAGTCTTTGGAGGTTGTGGAAGGCAGGGCTTGCTGAATGATGTCTTTGTTTTGGATTTGGATGCAAAGACTCCAACTTGGCGTGAGATTTCTGGATTGGCTCCTCCACTTCCCCGATCATGGCACAGCTCATGTACCCTTGATGGTACCAAGTTAATAGTCTCTGGTGGGTGTGCAGATTCTGGAGTACTCCTTAGTGACACATTTCTGCTTGATCTATCAATGGAGAAACCTGTCTGGAGAGAGATTCCAGTAGCCTGGACTCCACCTTCTCGACTAGGTCACACTCTCTCGGTTTATGGGGGCAGAAAAATTCTAATGTTTGGGGGTCTGGCCAAGAGTGGTCCCCTACGGTTCCGTTCTAGTGATGTGTTCGCTATGGACCTTAGTGAGGAAGAACCTGCTTGGAGATGTGTAACTGGAAGTGGAATGCCCGGTGCTGGAAATCCAGGAGGCATAGCTCCTCCTCCTAGGCTTGATCATGTTGCTGTGAGCCTCCCTGGTGGTAGAATCCTCATCTTTGGTGGCTCTGTAGCTGGTCTTCACTCTGCTTCACAACTCTATCTACTAGACCCAACCGATGAGAAACCTACATGGAGGATTCTAAATGTACCCGGACGACCCCCAAGATTTGCCTGGGGACATAGTACATGTGTCGTTGGAGGGACAAGGGCTATAGTCCTTGGGGGTCAAACAGGGGAGGAGTGGATGCTAAGTGAGCTCCACGAACTATCCTTGGCAAGTTCTGTTATCTGATTCTGGAGCCATTCCAATCCTTGCAAAGGGATCCTCACAAGCCTGAAAACCTCAATATATGGAATCATTTCCTGGAACTTAGGGCGGAGCCATAGATTCAGTCACCGAGAAACTCCTGCAAAGCATTGCTGTAGTAGGACCTTTTCTATTAGGTGGTTATCCATTGGTGCATTTTCTTGTACAAGGTAGTTCTGGCTCGGGATGGACTGTTCATAAGGTGGCTCGGAACTCCTAGTACCCTTTTATGTGAGGCTTGTGTGAAACTACCTTCCGCCACGCTTGTTGGACCATTGTGGTTCGGTTTAGTATTATACTATTATACGATAGACATGTAAGTATTGGTACGTGTAGGCTACGTTCTTGTCTTGCCCATGCTTTGATGCATTTTTAGTTGCCTGTAACTTTAACAAAAGTTGAGAAAAAAGAAGGGGGATGTTTATAAAGGTTTGAGTTCCTGCCGGGGTTGGAGTGTGCAATCAGACAATTGCATGTGTGTATGTCTTTTTTCTTTTTTGTTCCTTTGGATTTTTGTAGTATTTTCTTCTTCCTATATCGGAAAAAAAAAATACATAAATTATAGTTTCAGATTGAATTAATTAATCCAAAAAAAAAAAAGTATGAGTCAGAGTTAATTAAAAAAGATTACAAATTTTAATGATAAACTGAGTAAGTCAATCTGAATCAGGAAACCATTAAAAAAAAAAGTTAATAAATAACTTAATTACTACGGGGTCAAATTGCAATCTTTTTCTTAATATAAATGCTTCCCTGATATATAAATTAATAAAATTGTTTATGATTTTATTATTATTATTATTAAAAATAAGAGATGTAAAGACAAAGATCTAGCTTAACAACTGCACACCAATCAAAGCAGTCGGATTCACACTTCTTGCACTTACTGTCTCACTCTCCTACTTTCCTACTCTTTCACTCCTTGCAAGGAAGTCCCAACCAAAGCCCTCGCTTTCCCTTCCATTTCCTTCTCACTCTACCTTCAATTTTTCTGTGTGTTTGAGTTTTAACAATGGCAATCAACAGGGACCCTTTTACTCCTCCACCCACCATCGCCAAAATGGGGCCCTATACCGTCTTCAAGACCCCTCCTTCTACCCCTAAGGCGGAGGATCCGCCGGTCTTTCGTCCTCCTAACAAGGTGGTTTCGCCACCTCCAGTTCTGGCCCCGCCTCAGCAGATTGACAAGTCTGCTTCTGCTCAGCTAGTCTCTGATGGGTCTGTTGGTGGGTTCTTCAGAAATGCTGTGACCAAGGTTCAAAACGGTGCGTATCTTCTTTTTCTGTGCTGAGTTATGTCATGTGAGGTTTGCCTGATCTGAGGCTCGCTCTTGCTTGATGCCATTTTGGTTTTGGGCTATTTAGCCTGTCGAGCAAAGTGAAAAAAGAAAAAAGACGGTTTTTTTTTTGGTTTTTCATGGTTTTGTGTTGTCAGTTATTTAATTGCTGAATTTTGAGAGGGGTCTCTTTTCTTTGGGTTTCATTGCAGCACATTCAAGCTTGGACGACCATTTGGCACGCTGGTTTGGGTTAAATCAATCAAAGTATCAGTGGGCACTGGATGATTATTATGAGAGCAAGGGCTTGGCAAGCTTTGCTGCAATGAAGTTTTGAGGATTGATGCTAGTATAGGACTGTAAGCTTTTGATCAAAACAAATGAAGTTTTGAGAATTTTCATATGGTGCTTGTTGGACCTGATTCTGTTACCACAGTTTGATAGAGGAAAACGTTTATTTGAGCTAGTAACATAGTAATGAAATGGCTTTTTTTTTTTTTGAGGGAAGATTGAGATTAGCTCTTTGTTTATGCTAAAGTTTAGGACTTACTCAATCAACTCTCAGGAGTGACACCTGAGATCGTATTTCAATACATCTATGGTATTCTGTTCTTTGTTAAAATACGGCATAGACTGGTTCTTGGATCAGCACTGAGTCCCATAAAATCTTGTACCTGTCTTTAATGTTGAAATAAAGCCAGTTTGTTTTCTGATCACAACTACTTGCATCATTAATGGAAATGTACATCTTTGTCTGAAGCAAATTTATACACGTAAATATGGTTTGTTCCAGAAGATGAGTAAGCTACATCCAGAGCCTGGCTCTGAAACCAGGTGCAGTTCACTGGCAAGCTCTTCTAGTCCTTTTGAACATCTTATCAATAGAGAGCAGAAAGAAATAGTTGATCAATCATTAATCTCAATCTTTCCATTAGTTACCAACAGATCTAATTGGATACATTGACCTGGGGTTCAAGATTGATAGATAAGCATTTTGTTAAATTATAGTACCACTTTGTTTACGGCTCAAGAATTACTGCAAACCAAGTATGCTGTCTATATTTGGTCTTCAAGTTGTGAAGAAAGCAGATGTTTTTAATTGCTTTTGCATTCCTTTGACAGACATCACGGATTGCCATTGGGGTTTGGTTGCTAGATTTTTCTTGTGGTTGTTTATGTTCACCATGCTTTTACCATCTTTGGCATTTCAATGACAATGGGTAGATGTCCTTCATTGCTTGAGATCCTAATTTTTTCTGATTGCAGGTGAAGGAAGATGCAAGAGCGAAAATATCGAAAAAACTGCAGAGCGTGTAGCATGTTTGTGCTGGTGATAGGATATGATGTTTCAAACCCATTTTTCGTTTTACTAGATAATTATTAGATCGATCATCGGTATGCAGATTTTGGATGGAGTGAGGGTGTTGCTGCATCTTCCATGTATATTATATCTATGTGCCAATTATAAAAGATATCAAAAGGCATCTGAATGCGTGAATTCTTTGTCAACTTTCTTTAAATTATGAAATACTAAGATGACGTGAGAGCCTACTCTCTTTGTTTCTCACTTCAAATCACTTACCAAAAATTTTTCTCACCAAATGATTCACGTTACAACAAAAACGAGCAGACCCAAAAAGGACTACCAAGCTTATTTTGTTTCTCAAAATTCAAACCTTAGCTTTTGCAAATACAATTTAAGATAAAGGTTTAGCATATCGTTTTGGAATAACATGACCAAAATGATAATTTCCAGGTAATATTTTCGTCCATCATTTAACGTTAGAATTTTAATCGAGTAAAGATGTTGCTGAATCTCTCATGTATATCCGAATTTGAATTATAGACTTTTAAAAATTTAGAGTTCATTTGCGTAATTGACCACAAACTTTGAGATCGCTATGTACTAATCCAAAAAGATTGTAAGTCCAAACATTTCATTTATTAGAAGAAGAAAAGGAAAATAAACCAAGCAAAATCCAAGGAGAAAGACTCAGTTGAGATGGCAAAGTCTTTGCTTGGGTACAATAGCCCCGGATTGGCGTCGGCGAGAAGTAGGAAACATGTAAAAGAAGCTATACTGACAAAGTAAATCAACTAAAAACTAAAGCTTTTACATGGAGATTTCAAAGAATCCTACTAAATTGCTCAAAATTCTTTGGTAGTTTTATAACCCCATGTTGGCGCCGAGCCTGTCAAGAATTCTCTTATTCTTCACTCTTCTTCTTCTTCTTCTTCTTCTTGTCGTTTTCTTCTTGCTTGGTGTTTCAGTTTCCTCTTCAACTTGTTCAGCATGCTTCCGTTTCTTTTTCTTTCTTTCTCCTGCTTCATTGTTATCCGCCTCATTTTGCTCATTGTTTGCCTCTTCTTTCTTTTTCTTAATTTTCTTTTCCTTCTTTGTCGACTCTTGACCTTCTGGCTGAGAAGCGTCATTGCCGTCATTCAAAGATGTCTCCTCCGTATCACTTCTCTTCTTTTTCTTCTTTTCTATGGCAACTGCTGCTGCCTCCTCATCCAGGTTCTGCACCTGCATTGTATCTGCCTCAGCCTTCCTCTTCATTGGTATCATTTCTTCCTCATCCCCAGCATTGGATATTGTAGTTTGCCCAAGAGTAGAATCAGCAGAAGGATTATAAGTCTACACAAGTTCAGAGAGTCAGTATTTGCCTGCAATGAAGAAGCCAAGAAGGGAAAACATTTAGGGAATGGAACAATGACCTTTGCAGCAGTTATCAATGCCCCAGCTCCCTTCTTTTTGTCCTTGTCATAGGCTTCTATTTTAGGCTTGCCTTTAGCTGATCCAGCAGAACGACCCAATTCTCTCCCTTCAAGGTTTCTTAAGCGAGCCTCAAGCTACAAATACAACATGTGAGAAGGTGATCTCTCAAGAGTGAAAAAGGCTGTTGAAGAAGGACGCTTACCTTCAACCTATTCTCCACTCCCATGGAGTTATCTTGACCATCTCCAAGAGCATCATATCGAATTGCCAATGCAGCTTTTGCTGCAAGTGACCGAGAAATTTTTCCCTTCATCTTGGGGCCTGCCTGACCAACCAATGATGCATGGTAAAGAAGCCCATATTTTGGTGTTGCATGCTTTGTCTTCAGAGCCCTGAAGAGAGCTTTCTCTGCACCAAGAATCTGAACCGTGCTCCCAGGCTGCTTTGCAAGATTTAGCAGGCTACCCCCATGGGCAATGAGGCGAGCACCAACTAGCTCTCCAACAAGAGCAGTTAAATTTGGTGCAACAGTGTTCATTCGACTTTTCAAGTAATCATACAGTTGAGCTCGGTACTCAGAAAGAGACAAAACCTGATCGCAGAGTTCTTTAATGTTAGCTAAATCGACATCACTTACTTCTGTTCCCATGGATATCATAGCGGCCTCCTTCAATTCAGTCTCCACCTCCTCTGGCAGTATCTGTAAAATATTAAGATGAAAAAAAGGGGAAAATGCAAAAGCATTTAGGAAACCATCTTTTCACAGATCAAAAAGCAACCATCATATAAGCAGAATTTTTGAAATCTGAAATCTTGCCTCAGAAAAATCAAGCTTTGCGGCATTATCACGGCTACCCATGAGTTTCACTGCTTTGGCATAAAGAATGTTATCTTGTACAATCTTAGCAAGCTCAGGAAAATGCCAACCATACCATTCTCTCACCCTCATAGCGTACGTATTGAGCTCTTTATCAAGATCATCAAGCAAACCAATTGCCTGAATAATCATTGTGTCAACCTACAAGAAAGAGCAATTGATGAAACTCCATGCTTTGCAAGATTTCATGTATCCCTAAGACTAACAGATCCAATTGATATGGTTAACACTCCTTTCACAAAATCCAAGACTAAAAAATTATAGCACAAATTAGGTCCAAACCAAAACAGATATAAAAGAAATTAGACATGGAGTAACAGTGCACAGGCTACAAATGAAAAGCCAAATTTTACATTAAGCAAGGGCAGGATATGGTGATTAGTCTTCAGAACTTGATCATTTATTCCTTTTCATTTGATACTTATTTGAAGGATTTTCCTTGCTAAATCATGAATAGACAACATTATAAGCAATTAATTGGTGTAGCACCATGGCAATGTGAGAACTAGTCAAGTTCACATCAGCCAAAATAGCAGGTTCAAAGCCTACATCAGCAAGTTTTGCCAACATCAGAATGATCTTAGATCAAGAGATCAAAAATATCAAACAGGTTCGATGTCATTAGTGCAAGCATAGGTACCTTATCAGGACTGAACTTCAATTTGTATCTAGATAAGCTATGAGATAGACCCAAGCTCATTGGAGCCAAATCTTGTGTGGCTAGACCAGATATAAGTTCAGTCAGCTGACTTCTCAATCCTCTCATCAACTCCATAACAGAATTGTTGTGAACACATTCTATTTTCTGCAAGACAGAATGCCTCCAACCTCAATCAAATGAAACTAGAAGCCACTTTAGAATGACCACAGTCAAAAATCCAAAAGGTAAGCACACTTGCATACCAATTTATCCTTAATTGCATTTCCAAGCTTTGAATCAGCCACAGCCAAACTTTCACCATCACAATGAGCACGCAAGAATTTACGCAGACCTTTGCTGGGTGTGCTATCAATTAATTTGGTTGCTGCTTCCAATGCTTCCGATGTATTTTCAAACTTGGAAAAAGCTTTCAACTTCACTACCTGCAACAAGCATTATTTTCAATTAATATAAAGGTTGTGGCATGCATAATAGTGAGAAAAACCAATTCAAACAGATGGCAAGGATGTTTTTACAACAAATGGCAGTTCCAATAATAAGTTATCAAATGCCAATTACCATTGAATATCAAGACAGTTCCATCTCCTAAGGAATCATATGGCCTCATCATTCACAAAACAAACAAAATGTGTGTGTGTGTGAGAGAGAGAGAGAGAGCGAGAGAGAGAAAGAGGTGACCTTTCTTGCTGAGTCTGCACTAGAAAACTCCTTCAATAAGTCCTGCAACATTGAACCAGGTCTTCACACTTCACATAGACTTTCACAAAAGAGAAACCAATACAAAAATAATAATAATAACAATAATAATAATAATAATTGTGTCTTTATCTCCATTTCTCCCGTCCGATCGACTTCCATTAACAACAAAGCAAAGAAATTAATTTCTTTAACTCAAATTAACCTTTCCAAATCCGACATTATCTGATGACTGACGCAACGTTAAAGACAAAACACACAGACATGCAACATCCCAAGCCCAAGCAACAACACCACACTTGCAACAAGGAACCAACCAAATAGGGAATGACAAAAAACTAAAACTTTACCTTACAGAGCTTCCCTTCATCCAATACTTTGAAAAGGGCAAAGCCCGCAGGTGTCTCAAATAAAACAAGCATCTTTTCAAATTAAAACTGCAAGAAGAAGACCAAAAGAGCCGAAAAAAAAGAAAAACACATCAACCAACGGACAAGAAGTAGAAAAAAAAAAAAAAAAAACCCACTTCGTTTCCCAAGATCAGTTACAGAAGACGGAAACTCTAATGGGCTTTACCTCTTCTATGTCCTGTTTAACGCAGATAGGGAAGACAAGGAGATTGGTGGGAATAGCCTCCTGGATAGTTTCCAGGTGCTGCTGTGCTAGGAGAAGCGCGTGCGTTGTGATTTGTAGGGTTTTGCAAGTAGGGCTTTTAAGAGTTACCATTAATACTAAGAGGGTTTTTTTTTTTAAAAAAAATAATAATTTAAGTTCAAGACTATGATTTTAATTTTTAGTAAGAAAAAGCCCATTTTCTTCATACAATATTCAATTGGATCCTTCGTGTTTTTCTTCATTGTATTTCATTCACAATGTTTTTAATTTTCGACAACTAAATTCATTTAAAAAAAAAGTTATTATCCATTGTGAATTAATGAAAAAGATTTATTAGAAAATATAATTTCAAGAAAATCTTAAAAGTGTAATTATTTGTATTATTAGGTAGTTAAATGCAATTTAGCGTAAAATCTAATAAAGAACCCACCCCCGCTGCTTTCCCTCCCCAAGAAACCACGCCGCTCCACTTGGCATTCTTTGCCGCTATCGGCTGAAAACAACTATCTCTCAGCCTCTTCTCTGGCAACCACCGCGAACGGCACCCTGCGATAAGTTTGCACAGTTCAAGAAGCTTCCTCTTGAAGAAAAAGAGAATGATAGATGGCGGCAGAAGCTACGTGTCTTCGCCTCCGGCCTTCTCCAATGACGCAAAACGGCTCCTCGTTTGCGCCGCCAACTCCGTCTACATCTTCAGTACAGCCACCGGCTTACAGGTCATTATTATTATTATTACTGCTGCTACTATTTTTGAAATCTACCTTCTTTTTTGCCGTCAAATTGACTATTCTTGTTGTTTTTTTTTATTCGAAGGTAGCGTCATTGGAAGGTCACACGGCGCTTGTGACGACGGTGATAGTGGTACCGGCATCGAGTCCGGGGACGAAGTTGTTGTGTTATTGTTGGACAGCTTCACTGGATGGGACCATCCGATACTGGGATTTTTCGGTGCCTGAGTTGGTTAAGACACTTTGCATTAAGTTTCCCATATACTCCATGGTAATTTATTGCTGCTTTTTGTTTGGCTAATTAAGCGTAGTTTATCAGAAATTGCAGTCAAATTCTGGCTCAAATGAGTTGGGTAGTTGAACGGTTAGGCTTACTTGAACTCGATTGCTAATAACATTGTGTTGATTTTTTGTTTTTCTACTGGGGGAGTTTTGTGTAAGGTATCTTTAACAATGGGCTGTTACCGTGGTAAATAGAAATTTGGACATTAATGGGTATTTAGGAAAGTATGTTATAACACATACATGTTGATTTATAAAGCTTCAAAGTTAAACATCAATGTTGAAATTTCTTAAAGACATTTGATTCCTCTAACAAGCTTGTGTTTGTGGTACCACAGTGTGCAATGCTAGAGATTGATTATAGACCATATATATTTGTTTATTCTAATAAGCTTGAAGCATGTTACTAAACTTAACATCAATTTTGAATTGTTGATTCCTTTTTGCTGAGCCATTGGAAGTTTAAAGTTGAGTACTTGAAATTATTGAGGAAATGATAGATACAATTTTTAATTTTAGTCTAAATGTAAGACCTAAAGTTAGCTTGCAAGTCTCAAGAAATTATTGTGAGTCTTATGGCTATGTAGTCTGCAAAATGAAGAGAATGCAATTGCCTAACTTATCTCTTACTTGTTGCCATTTTATTCTTCTTTGAAATTTGTTTTATCATGAGTGCTGACTGTCATTTAACCCATTTTCAGGTGATTCCATCTTTTTTAGGCCAGTCGATCAACACTGATGAGAAATCACACAAGCTTTTTGCTTATGTGTCAACTGAAGAGATAAAAGACCCAGAAAGCCAATCTAAAGTTTTACGTGGTCAACTCAGGAAGTGCAACTTAACAGACTATCGTCTTGTTGGTGGAGTAACTTTAGCTGAGGTTGAATTTAATATCTTACAATTTAGTAGTATTTGCTTTATTATGAATTAAGCTTCTGTTATGCATCAAATATCTTTTTAATTTTTGGTTTTTCATATTTTGTGGTTTTTTGTTGCTGAAAATGTCTCTAAAATTAGTTTTTTAGTGATGAATATAAAACAAAATCAACAGAAAGAAACTGATAGATTGGCTTTACAAAAGACTCAGCAAATTGGTTATCCATTATGGAATAGCCAAGAACTGTTCAATGCAAACCTAGTACAGAAAAAGGAGGGTCTGCTTATCAGTATTGATATCCATTTTCCATTGAGGCATACTTGGTATTGCTGTTGAAGGTGACTAACCTGTTCTGTTGAAAATTGTTTTTAATAGCAATCTAGGTGGCAATCCTTTGAGAACATAATGCTACCCAATATACCCATGTTATCACTTGTATCAACTGCACTAGGAACCATCTCACTGGGTGATGAGAAGTTTCACCTGTCATAACATTAGTAAGATAACTGTAAACTTAAAGCTACAGTCTGATATGCATGACAGTCAACATGTTTGTTTTCATTACTGACTAATTTAAAAGGCTTAACTTTTCATAGCTACACTAGTGCCTGCAGTAATGAATATTTAGCCGTTTTCCTGAACATGCAGATGTCTGTATAGCCATTTACTTTCTAGAATGTTTAAATCTAAAGTATGAATGTTGGGGAATCAAGAACATGTAATAAGATAAAGTGAATAAAAAAAAAAAAAAAAAAACTAGCTACTTCTTAACAAGTACTTGGGATGTTGATATTTGTTCTTTAAAAGAAAAAAAAAAAAAACACTTAAAAACAAACTGTTGAGGTTACATATCTGCTTTATTTTTCAAAATAGTACAAAATGGAAACCTTCAATTTCTTTTGACCTTACCTCTAAAGCCCACTCTGGTATCGTGCCAACAAGAAATCACATTTTGTTTATTCAAAAGTAGTTGACCTTGGTCATTATGTTTTTCCCATCACTACATCAAATGTATCCATTCTTTATGCATTTGCGAATTGGATTTTTAATCCAAGAGCATAATTTATCATACACTATATTGCATTTGCAGTTCAGTGTGACCTTGTCTAACAATTTTTTGGCAGACACACCAACCGGAGATTATAACTATTAGCCCCTTGGGAAGATATTTTGGCATCCGAAGCAAGCGGAAACTTCGTGTGTGGAAAGTCCCCTCAACAGATTCTGAGCGCACAGTGGTCAAGAAAATCACACTGCATCATACAAAGAACATGACAGTTCTTGCATTCCACCCAACTCAAAGGATTATGGCTGCAGGAGATATAACCGGGAGAATTTTGATTTGGAGGGGATTTGGAAATAGAATGTTTACTGAAGGAAATGAGTTAGTGAGTGGAAGATCAATGGATAATGATGATGAAAGGCCTGGGGTTAGAGGTGATGATGATGCTGATTCTTGCACCACATGGCATTGGCATCCTGCGGAAGTAAATGTCCTCTCTTTCTCTTCTGATGGAGCTTATCTGTTTTCTGGTAAATCTAAAGTTATAAAACTTTTTAGAGCTTAATTTTTAGATTATTTTGGAATTGCCCACTATCTGATGTTTTTAGAGTAATCTATATTTAAAGTTGAATTTTACTGCCAGTATGATAGATGTGGTCCTTGACTAAAACATATTTTCCATTTAATTATTTTATAGGTGTCTAGTATTCCAGTTACTAATGAAAGAAGACACTTGGTTATATTTTAAAAGCTCTGAAATCATCAGATGAGAGTTGGCTTGGATTTTTTAGAAGTGAAACTTTCCTATGGATTCCTCCTTTTATCACTTCCTCATTTTCAAAAATTTGATCCTGTCTCTGACAATTACTTTTATTTGCTTTTAGGTGGAAAGGAAGGAGTTCTTGTGGTTTGGCAGCTAGATACTGGGAAGAAAAAATTTTTACCGCGAATTGGGTCTCCACTCTTATATTTTAAAGATTCTCCAGATCCTTCACTTTCCTCTGTAAGTAATTTTTTTTTTCTTGACTGCAGAATATAATTGCAGTTTCGTGCAATGTGTCTATTCATATTTGCAGAAAAATACATAAATTTTCCATTTGTATTGAAGCAAGGAGCTTTAGATGTCTTGTGCAGATAATCAAATTCATCTCCTCAAAATGCCTTCCCTGGAAATTTTGAAGTCTATCTCAGGAATCAAGGTTAGTTCTGAGCATTCTATGTGGTGCTGCATTTTGCAAACCTGATATTGGATGATTGAAAGCATCTTTGTATGGTGAAAAGGAGGTTCCTAGAAGGATGCTCCTTTGTGATCTTGTAAACTAGAAAACATGTAGAAAATGTTTCTTAAATAAAAAATAAGAAAATTGCAGCAAGAGGAGTAGGAGTTTAGAATAAGAGAATAAACTAGAGGTCAAATACCATGATAAAAAACTAAATAGGTAAAGAAAGCATTCAAGTTTTTTCTCATATCCGTTGTGAAATTTTTGCACTAAATTAGATAAGAAAGCCACTTGAGATTAATCTTCAGGTTTGATGTTGGGAAATATGTGAAATGAAAGAGAATTTTTAAGTGATAACCATATCTTACTTGGAAATGGCAACAAAACTTTTTGAGTTTGAGCATCCATTAGTTGCAAGACTTGGTGTTTCGTTTCTCTATTCTCTGAGCTCTTTATAGCTGCCTCAATGCCATAGAAAACTAGCTGGAAACATCATTGTGGAGATGCCTGCAGTTATGGTTCTAGGCTTGTATAGTCATCTCCATCTGCAGTAGAATTGATGACTATAAACAGAAAATAATCTTTTAACTTCATTCTGTTTCCTGTCACTTTTAGTTTGTGTATTATTTATCTTCTACATTGTGGAAGAAAGTTATTTTCTATTAAAAATTGTTGTGCTGCAATTTTCAGCTTCCATGTTCACTTCCAGAAACGTATGAAGGCTTGTATGCTGGTGTTGCCTTTGATCGCAATGCTGGATTAGCCGCCTTATGCACAGAGAACTATTGCATCCAATTATACAGCCTATTTGATGACCGCGGAGTTTCTGAGGTGAGGACATATTCTTATTGCTTTTTATTCAATTTACGCAAGTTTTCTTTTAGTGAGTGAATTGTATTGTTCCCTCAATATATAGCTTTCTCAAGCTTGGAGAAAATCCATATGTTTATGCCTAGAAGGGGAAGTGTTTTTTCACCTTTTCATTGGTTCTACATGTGCATATTTCATATGATATCCCTCCACTTCAATTTCTATTTTGTATGGCATGTGGGTCACAGTTGAGTAGGAAGATTAAATTTCCCCAGTTATATCTTTGGCTTGGCTCTTTTAGGGCCTTATTTCCTGGTCAAGCAAATGATTCAGTTGGCTAGCACTCTTTACCTATGTATTGATGATCCTTTAGCTTCATTTTTCTTCTTAAAGATTGTATGTTAATATTTTAGTTGGTTTTGCACTTTCTAGTTTTCATGTGCAAAATGGTGATTCATAAATATTATCTTTTCCCTTATTATGTTTCATTCCCCTGTAAAAGTAATTCTTCAACCTTTTCAGGTGTGCATCAAATATAGGGTATTTTAACATTCTATTTATTCCCTTTCAGGTTCAAGTCTGTGAAAGAAACCATCAACCAGGTGATGAAGTCACGGTAATGAACTCGGTTATCTGTGGTTTCCAATTTTCAAGATGTCACTTTATTCTTCACATGTGTTGGCGTAATTATAATAGTTACTCTCTTTTACTCACATTGATCTTTACTGCTGAGAATTAAAATTTACAACCTGCATTTTGAATATTTGTGGGTATAGGTGGTAGTGACCTTGGTGGCTCTATCCCCAGATGGCTCCATGATGAGTACTGCAGAACTGAAGCTTGCTGAAGAGGGCTTGGGAGGTCTTGTTTGTCTCAAGTTTTGGACTTCTGGATTACAAAACAAAGAATTCAGCTTGTCTACTATAGTTTATGAACCCCACCGGTATTCATCCTTGTCTATTGCTTCAGAAAATGGAGTGTGGGGACTGCTGAAGTTTAATGAGTTGTCAGCATGCATAGTCAGCAGCACTTTCTATGTAACTATGATAAGAGCAAAATGTCTATGCTTTCTATGTATTGGGTGTAAAAGTCAAACTGTCTAGTTATGTATTCCCTGTTTCTTACTAATTACAAATCAAATAAGGTGTCCTGGTGTGCAGTTCCATCCACGTGTGCCATCATGCATGTAAATGCTTGGTTGTTCTTGTTTGAATGTGTGTTGGATTGCAACAATGATAAGACTATATAGCCATTAACATGTAGAATTCTGAAATGATGAAAATCTTCATATGTTAATTGTTTAGGGATGCTGGGATTTCTGCTATTGCCTTCCATCCTACTTGTCAAATGGCTGTCAGCTCATCTTATGGTGGGGACTTTAAGGTAAACCTGGAAGGTCAGATTGCAGTTTTTGGGACCTTCTTTCCTGTTGCCATGCTTAAGTTCCTTATTGCTGTCACAGGTTTGGGTTTGCAACAATGGGATTCAGCAGAAGGATCAACTGCTGCAAAATTTGGGGTGGACTTGCCATGCATTTGGCTCATATAGGTACAATTGTAGTTTATGAGGACTGCAATGTTTCTTGTATCCTTTCTGTTCATTTTCCTTCGTGCAATATGGCATAGGTTGCATAGACTTTTCAAGTTAATCTGTTACTTGTGTACTAGTTCCTTTGCACTTGGAATTATACTCTTTTTATGTCCTGTCTTCCTCATTCTGTATTTTCTGCCCTTTTGGAACTTCGATGACTGAGGATTGCATTCATACTTGAAATATGGCAATTGGCATCATAACTTGGTGAATGTTGTGATCCGGATTAATCAGTCTCTCTAATTGCAGGAAAAGGCCAATGACAGCTGCTGCATTTTCTGGTGATGGCTCTGTTCTGGCTGTTGCTGCTGAAACGGTTATCACATTATGGGATCCAGAAAAAAATGTTCTTGTTGCTGTAATGGGAGAGACTGTTACAGTAATTACTCTACATCTTGACCACAACTCTGTTTCAACATTCCAAGCATCTGCATACTTTGCACACACAGATATCATACATGCTTGTATATGTGCCTGTTACTGACACTGATGGGTGGCCCAGTATAACAGACAGAGATTAGTTACCCACTCGTTTTCCATCTTCCAAGGAACCCTTTGCCCCTCCTTGTAGCTTTCATTGTTTGTATTGGTCCTTCAACTTTTGTTATGGTCAAATGTGTGGAGCAGTGCAGTATAGGGGTTTATGCTTGTTTTAGTTCTTATAATGCTTCCCAAACCTTGTGCACCTTTGAAGGAACCCTTTTGCCCTCGTGGATTTTCACTGTTTATATTGCTTTGACTTTTGCTGTGGGCTAATGCATGGGGCTGTTTAGGGGTTTATTCTTGTTGTTCTTATACTTCTGGTGCTATGTACGATCAGCAAAAATACTAGTTGTGTTTTGATTTCTATCTGATTTTGATTCATGAAATTGAGTCTGAGAGTGAGAATCTTCTTGACCCTCTTGGCAGCTGTCAAGCAAGAAATTTTTTCTATCCAAACAGGTAACTTTGAAGGGCTTTAAGAGAACAGGAAAATTAGAAAAATATTGAGAACACTGTCCACCTACTGCATGACACCTGCTTTGGTCTACGATGCTTAATGGAGCATGATATAACATTTCTGACTGCTAATTGCCTCAATTCTTATGTAACACCTTACATAAAACCTTTTGCAGCCAATTGTTTCCCTCTCTTTCGTTGGAAAGTCGGAGTATCTTGTTTCTGCATCGAGGGGTTCAAAGTCACAATTATCTGTTTGGAGTTTGTCAAAGCTTTCTATATCTTGGTCATATAGGCTTCATGTCGAAGGTATATATATTCTTTTTTTTTCAGTTAGAACCAGCCTTTGATTTTTGACCACTCAGTGATGTCTTTTGTGTGTTCTAGAATTATTGCATTTCCTATTATTACTGCTCAATTTTTGAGCAATTTTGACATTTGAGAATCTTGATATGCTGCTAATATGAATATTTCTTATGATAAAGATGAGGGCACAACTAGAGAATAAGCTTTGATGGATCTTGTGTTTTCATTCAAAATGAGTATCATGACATTATTGTATTTTATGTCATGGAAGTCAAAAATTATGAGAGGCCTCTTGCAACATTTCCCAACCTGTCAAATTTGAATGTGGCACCACCTATTGCCTGGTCTTGGTGCATCTTGCATTCCTATTGTGTTATTGTTTCTCTTGCCTTTTTTTTTTTTTTCCGACTTTGTTGAAGCTGTTAGAGAATTGTTGCTGACATTTTTGTTGTTTTTCTATTTGTTTTGACTTTGTGCTATGCACACATGTTGGCTCAGCTATAGCCAGTATGGGAGACTCATCATTTTTTGCTGCTCTTGCCCTTTTGCCTGAATCATCCAAATGCAACACAACAACATTTAAAGGAAGGGATGGTCTAGTCTTATTATTCAATGCATCTGATCCTGTTCCGGTGTCTATCTGGTTGGTGAAGAAGGTGAGATCTGTGTTAGTGTCAGCCTTATGTAGTATCCAGTCTAATTGACATAGGGCCTCTAATTGGGCTAGTTTTGTGGAAGATCATAAATTGGGGTTGTTGTGCTCTCCTCTTGTTTTTGCACAAAAAATAAGAGAAAAGAAAAGGTTTGACCACACAGAAGGGTTTTTACTGCCAATAAGGTTTTCAGGGGTTGAAAATTATATTCTTCCGAGAGGATTTGATGTGCTATCCACACACATATCAGATATTGTAAAAATTGTCTGAAGAGCTATGTGGTGATGCAGGCAATCAAATTGTGGTTGCAGCAAGGCTAATGAGTTGAACATTACAAGGGAAAATGGAGCAGAGAAATTGAACTTGTTTGTTCCAACATCCAACAATGTGATTAAAGTCCCACCTGCTTGTTGTCCTTATTGTCAATCGTCTATAGACTTAGTATTTGAACCCAGTAACCGTGGAAAGGGAAATTTGTCAAGAATTCCACAACTCCTCGGTGGAATGCTGCAACATGCCTGATTAGTCATACTACTTTAACTGCATTAGGACTGAATGGTTGTCACCAAATAACTTGGTACTTGGTATTCTAACTCTCTATCCTTTTAATTTAGGCTAAGGGAGGGGCCATTGCTTTCTTTGAAGGGAATCCATTGTTGACAGAAGAAGATAAATTAAATGGGAAATCTCCTGTACCATCACTTGCATACATGACTGGTGATCATGAATATGTTCTATTTGACCCATATGGGAATGAAGCTAATGAATTTAGGATGACTCGACGTGGTGGTCCTTTTGACCTCGAAGAAGCAGGTGTGTCATTTTAAATTTGGTAGGCGATATATATATTGATCTTCTGGACATTGTTAGTAGTATTTTCCATCTCAAATTATCATTAAACCGTTGAGGGTTGACAGTCATTACAGGGGCATTTTCTTGATTACAGAATATTAGTCTTTCTGTTTTTTTTTGGTTGATAATTACAGAATATCACTGCCAGTGGATGATTATTGGTATGATTCTTGGGGTATGGAAACTAACAAGTGGTTTTTTTTTTTTTTTTTTCATTGCCTCTTCTTTGTGGCAGGTAAATTTGGGTATGCGTCTATTTATGGAGAACTCCCGGATCTTGGCTTGGAGAGAAGCCAGAAATTGTGGGTCTCAACGGTGCCATCTGAGAGGCCATGGGAAACCATATTTAGTGGGTCATCACATAGTCTTCCACCACTCACAAAATTGTGCACTACATTTATGGAATCATTGTTGGAGAAGAGGACTACCATTTTAGAGTAGAGATGCCAAATTCCCTTCCTTTTCATGCTGATGTGAGTTTGTAATTTTTGGTAGAGTTTATTTCACGATTCATTCCTGGTGCAACATTGTTGGCCGCTTGTAAAAGGTCAATTAGCAAATGGGAGGGATGCTGAACTTACGTAACATTGAAGGATGTTATAAAACTTCTTCGGTGATAAAGGATTTTCTAGTTTTATTTGAGATTGCTCTCTCTCTCTCTCTCTTTTTCTGGTTCGTAACACCTTGAGTTTGAGGTTGTGCAAGTGTGATACTTACAATTGTCGCGAATTTCTCCTTAATAGCTTCAATTTGTTATGATTTTCAAATAAAACATCCAAGACTTTTGTGATTTATTAGTAATTGAAAGGCGTATTGTACAGCATGGAAACTGTGGCGCACCCTTTTAGGATAAGTGTTTTGGCGTTGCAGTTATCTTCTTTATGTAACTATGCTGATAATTCATGTGTGTCATTTGTTTGCAGGTACTTGCTTCAGAGGAGGCTTTATATTCGCACCAGATGCAATATCCCTTTTGATAACAATATTCTTATCGTTGCCTGTATCACGGTTTTGGGTCTTCGTTAGAAGAAAGCTAATGGGGATGACTTTTCTATCTCTTTTTTTTATTTTTTGTGTGTTTTCTTCGGCTGGTGCGGGTTTTGCATTTGTCAACGTTGATTGGTTATGTGGTGAAGGCAAATGCGGTGCTGTAGTATGGATTGATCATAATGATTTAATGAAAATCGAATTAAGTTCGCATTCTCAAGCTAATGGCAGTTTGTTCTGTTTCTTCTGGCTTTTTCTTCCGTGCTGTCAACTTTCGATGGAAACAGATGCCGAACATTTTATTAATTAAAGGATAGAATCAGCAGGGAGCCGGCAAATAACAGAATCTTCATGAGCAGAGTGAAGAAAGTGATTACAATATTCACAATTTATAAAATTTACAGATTTGTAGGCCAAATATAGGAAAATATTTTATAACAGATTTCAGTGTAGCAGAAAATATCTCATTTTTTTTATATATATATATATATATATATATTTTTGTTTTTGCAGAAAATATTTTACAAGGAATATGGTAACACCTAAGGGTTGGCACTTAATTGATTACCCAAAACAAAAACCTAAGTGGTGAAGCGGGGCGTATTCCAATGTCCATATCACTTGGTGTCCTGGCTTTACCACCTCTCGTGAAGAATTTCTTAAGCCTCCCAAAGAACATAACAGTAATCAGAATCAATTTCCCCCCGCTGCTCCACCTCCCCACGAACCCATAAAACGCATCTTTGCAAGAGACGTCTGGCTGAATTTGTCTTTTGCACGAATAGCCCGTCGTCAACCCAACATTTCCATATGCACTGCAGGCGAAGATCATACAAATAAATCCGGGGAACTGAACAATTCATTTTCGATTGAAGCTATTTTTGCTTAAATATAAATGCTCTTAGGCCCCATTTGAGAATTACAGCTTTTTGCTAACTCTATAAGACCAATATCGCTGCCATTTTCATCTTTGGTAACTTGACTAACTACTTCATTATAATTAAAAATTGGTAAAATCAACTTTGCATCTACTGATATTGGGACTAAGTGCTAATTCCTGTTCTAACTACTTGATGCAAACAGATTAATATATAAAGATATTGCCTACATCTAGATGGAAAAGGTGTCTACTTTTTATAGCTAGTGAATAGGTCCACTCCGTATTCTATATGTATCATTTATAATTGATTATGCTCTAGTGCTTCTACCGATTGATTTGATGCTTAATGGAAATAATTAGCCCAAAAAATGAAAAAGCAAACCCTTACCTTATCACTTCAAGTGTAATGTTCAACGCATTAAAGTTGAGGGGGTCTTTCTTCATCTTCTCTCTCTCGGTGATACAAATGAGAATAATAAAGATGACCAGATAAACTAGTGGGGAGAACGATATGCAGTCCATCAAAGTTTTCCTCTGGATTTTGCTTTCTTTCTCTGTTCCCGGAACCTCTTCATGTTGCTTCACTGGCCAAAATGAAGCGTAAGGTGGGAGATACCTGTAGAAGCACACTCCAATATTCAATACCAAGCTTTGAAAGATTGAAAAAATCAAATTGTCACACAAATCAGAAAGATCTGTTTGTAAAATGCTTGCGCATATATGGAAATCCCTACAGATAGACACATGCACATGCATGGTGGCTATGTAATCATGTTCAACATTGAGCCAATATAGAAAGCCAGGAGTTTGAATCCCTCCCCGACAATCCTTCCAGGGTGACTTTTTTTAGTATGCACTTCCTAAAATAATATTGGGATCAATTCATTCGGACATGATAAAACGAAATGACTTTAAAAAAAAAAAATTTATGTAGACCCCGATGTGCACGTACTTTATACTATGCATCCCCTTAATATATATATTTTTTTTTTCACGCTTTGATTTCGTGGCTTAATGGCCACCCAAACTCATGATAATAATTATTTAACCTCTCATAACCGAGTATCCATGGTACCCCGTGAGAGTATCATTCTCACCTGGGTGCCATGTACCATTGTACCTTATCGCTTAGAATCATATCTCTTTCTCTTTTATAATCCATCTAGAATCATATCTCCATGAAAATGACCCGTCTTGCAAACGCGCAAACAAGAACGATATAGTACGTGAGAGTTTGTATAATTAAATTTTTTTTTAAAAAAAATGATATTTTATGACATAATTTTAAATTTTTAATAAATATTATTAAAATTATTAATTACATAAATATTAAATTATAAATATATAATTTAAGAATCATGATCATAGTTCTTATAATTTTGTGTCATTCGTATGCTAAAAATTCGTATTCATTTAATATTTTCCTAAACAGGGTAATTAGCATCTGAA